>CAXKWD010000008.1:30500198-31721031 GCA_964059195.1 Ectobius pallidus
CAATATAAAAAAACATATTATGAATATCATAATTGCAATCATAACTCATTAAAAAAAAACATACTGGCACTTTGTTACATCAGTTTACCGGATTTTATTTGTAATACTCATGTATATATTTCTGGTGCTGTGGAATAAAATGCTTTATTACCTTACCTTCAGTATAAATAAATAATTAAATAATAATAACATTTTCTATATTATTTCACTAAATATATTAATGGTAATCTTAAAGTATATCAATTGCTATTTATTTGGCTTCATTGTAGTCATAATTAAGTGCGAATAACATAAGATAGCATGTATTAGAGATTAATAACAGAGTAGAAGCATAGGATTGGTACCAGAGCTAAGATCTTACATTTAAATATATACATATATATACACACATATTACTAGAGTAGTAACATTGCAACATACAGACAGGCACTAAATAAACATAACACAAATAAACTTTACAATTTGGTGGTCTGAAGGTATCAAAATTGGTCGAACAAAAAATGAATAACAGTCTATATCAAATATACTCAGAAAAGTATTGCTTCACCTAAATCTCTACACTTATTTGGTATTATAAGTCTTTACGTCATGCTGTTTATTCACATATTCGGAATTCCGTACGTCCACAGAGCAGTGATGCGAAGTCTCAAGTGAGCTGGGACAGTGGAAATCACGATTTCATTATGCGACGTCACGAACGCCAGGCCACTTGACAGATGTGTTGGGGGAGGGAGAGAATAGTAAAAGAGAAATATTAGTACAGCTTCCGTGAAAAATTGTGTTAATATATCTTGCAGAGAGAAAGAATTTTAGAATCTCTAGAAACTCTGGGGACGTATAAAGAGGCATTGCTTATTACATCCGTGAACAAATTCTCCTGACTCGACATTGCACCTTGCACATAAAATATTACCCAAGCAGTCCATAGGCCCTACGAATATATTTATATAAACTACCAATTAGCCATTGAGTTAGACATTCTGAATAGTTTGTAAAGTGACAATCTATTATGCAGAATATCCAAGATATTCAGCAATAAAAATAGGCACCAAAGCAGATACCAGTAGGTACTGATCGTTCTCAAATAAGGCACACAAAAGTAATGAAGTGCTCTATAGGCTAAACGTTGAGATAAATTACATTTATTTTAACCAAAAATGTACAAACTTGACCAATTTCGCAAGTCGTGCCGAAATTGTAAACAGTTATTTATCATTGACAACTGGTTGGAGTTACGGAACTACAATAAAGGAAGGTCAATAATGAAAAAAAAAAATTAATAGAATAATTGAAGAGAGATTTAATTTCGGTGCTAAATATTCCACACATTTAGAAGTGTAGCCTAAACTGATTTCCTAAATATGACAATTACCTTCAAACAAGCGTTGTGTAAGTGGAAGAATTTCTGAAGATGCGACCTAAGGAGCAGAACTTCCAATAATTCCTTAAATTAAGCAATATTTTTATCCTCTTCGATAGTTTATTTCTTATTAAATTTTTACTTTGTGAGATGGCTTCGAACATGTCATTGGTTAAACTAGAAAGTTGTAGCTATTGACGGGTATAAGTAATAGAGCTTTCGGGTTTAGTTTCCCACTCTACTGGATTTCGGCACGCGATGTTCGGCGTTGGTATGCGGTCTCTGGCTTGCAGACCAACACTCCCATTGGCTCCCAACGACCTTGCATGTCATTGGTCTGTTCCATACGGTCCTGCAACCTCTACATAAAGCTAAATAATGCAAAACACTAACCACATTAGTTAAGTGCGCGAGCGAAGGCGGCAGCCGAAGCGAAGCGCCCTTGCATTTTAGAATAATGTACGATACACTGTTTGTCGGTTTCGAAAATGTGGCATATTATATCTTCCGGAGGGTTGTCTGACCATTATCACGTTGGCAGCTGATTCCAGCACCACGTGACCCATCGGCTTCTTCCCAGCATGCACTTGCGCTGTTTCTAGCAGCTGATTCTGTATTATTGAGATTCCAATCTGAGCGCCATTTTAGGTTAGTTTTTTGTGAACTTCTTACCGATTTTACCCATATTTAAAATATTCTTAGAAACAAAATGTGCCCTTATATGGATCCTAAAACTTCTGGAGAATAATGTTACATGAAATTTTGCCGTTTTGCGTGAGTAAAAAACAAAGTTAACGAATCCAGTAGAATGGGAAACTAACCCCGAGCTTTAATTTCTTAATTACAGAGTTTACCGTAAACAAATGCAACTCGTGTATCTTCACAGTTTCTTTGTTTTTTAGTACTCAAAAAAGTTATTAATGTACATTTGCTTGGATAATATTTTTCATAGGCATATTTATTACGTAAAATAAAATAACTTTCTGTTCTAGTCGGAGGGATATAGCCAGGCAATTAAAGAAAGGTTAAATTTTGAGTCTTGTCAAACCATTTGACAATTGAAAATAAACACTTCGTAATTCAGTGTTGCTATGTGCTGGCAAATATGTCACTTCAACTTTTAAAAAAAGGCGGTTTACAGAATATAGGCATATGTGTGTGTCCATTTCCAATCCCGTTGCCCTGATGCATTTAAGGTCCGTCCTAAGGCGGATAGATGGCGATAGTATAGCCCGTTTTCGAGTTATGCGCCACTTAGGCGGACCTTATTATATTGTGTTGTGTAACTGGCAGAAGTGTAAGGTGTGAAGACTTGACGATATAAGTGCACTTTAGGTACCGGCACATAAACGATTACAGTTCCAACCACCCTTCCGATTCATCTGAAAACAACTCAAATCGTTCAGGAATTTCCACAGATTTTTTTTTGTGTGCAACATGGGTTTATAAATTCTTCGTAAAAGGAAATAAAGAGAAATTACTGCATGAATTTAGCCGTAAAAGTTGTTTGTCAGCTATGATATTTTCTGTAACGGCCCAGTTGATACAAGCATTGCCAACTATCCAAATAAATCACTGAAACTTGTTCCGAGAAGTTGGATTGAATTCGGATTTACTGTTTGCTGTTGGATTCTCGTCGATACATACAGGGTATTAAGTTTGGTTCTATTAAGTTTCAGTGAAACTCGTATTTTCAATTTTTTTATAGTTACGTGTTTGTTTTTTCGTACACGAGAAACACGTGGTTTTTGCAGTTTTTCCATATTAATGTGGTATTACTTTTACCTTACTTATTTGGAAAGTAACATTCATTAAAGGGAGGATGTCTTGGCATTCAAACGAGCCTAATGACAAATCAAAAGGAAAGTAATGGTTCCGGCGAATGATTTCTTAAACATACCACTTGTGAATGCCTTTCCTCCTTTTCTCCGCATTAGTATTGGATGAAATTTGCTTAACCATAATATTTAAATATGCAAGTGTGATCAGCGAAGTCAGCCAGCACTAACCTAACCTCAACCAAGGAGACGTACACAAACCTACATGAGTTAAAAATGCCATGTAGATTGTGAAATCCTCACCGGCTCAGGAAAGGCCTACTTAGCTCTATGAAGTTCGCTGACCTTTTATGAATTGGGGTCACCATCTAGCCTTATGGTATACAGGAATGAAACTTATTACTGGAAACCATAGGCTAGAAAATAGAATGTATTATGTAAAAGTCAGTCAGTGTATTACCAATTTTTTATTGGATTTTCATACTTACATACAAACAAAAAGAAAGGCCCTTTGCTGGATAATAATATATATTACTACAATAAAAAATCCTTTTCTTGGTTTTAAACTTAAACAAATTTGGTCATTTCTTGGCGATTTAGCCATTATCCAATTGCAAAGCAATGTAGGTAATTATTTATCTTCTCAATTAATGTTTATATAACATTAGTTTTGCTTAATAAAATTAATCACAATGTAATAGTAAATGAAAATTTCTTGAGTTTTTACAAATTTATATGACAATAGCATTTAAGATATTACAATATTCATGCAAAAGGGTATCAAGTTAATACAAGGAAGGTGACTTGGCAACTTATCTTTTTTGTCTGGATTTCATGGAGTTCCTGCCTTGGCGACATCCATATGGTGTCCAGTAGTAGACTGGCCCTTATTCCTACAAAGGCCTTAGATGTACCCGGTTGAATGAGGATCCACATATCATGCTCACATCACCTATCTTGACTAGCAGGCCTTGCAATGCGTGAATATTGTCTTTCAGAATATTCCAACGAGCAGTTGAACAGAAGATACAAGTGTAAATCTCTTCTTTTTCGCAGACCACATGAAATAAGTTCTACTTCTTCCAAATGATAAAATAAACTGCACTTCAGAATTATCTTACAAGAAGTATAAGATTGATTTCTCTGCAAAGCACTATACTTGCAGGATTCAGTTCAGGATGATATTCTAGGTAAATCACCATGTAACTTCACGATTGATTCGAACACCTTGTATAGAAAGATGGCCGAACTTTCTAGAAGAGATAGATGACGTCATTCTCGAATAAAGTACATCAAATAGTAGAAAGAAAGGCTATAAGAATTCACTTTCTCTTTTATTGAGATACCAGACACTAACTTATTATCGAATTGATTTACTGTTCGTGATGATAATCTAGGCAGAAATTGACAGACAAATAGTACCACGTAATAAAATTGCAACGTGGCAGTTGAAATTGCACCTTTCTGACTTGATATTTAAAGTTCAATCTTGTTACGTGTATCACAGTTTTGGGAATTTCACACTAATACGTACTCACTTTATAGCAGAAACATTCTTGCAGTGGAGCTTAGTGTATAAAGAGTACAGAAGTGCTAAGAAAACCTGAATTTGGCTCTTAGTGAAGAAATGGCGATGGCTTCATTCTTACACGGCGGTGTATTTTGTCACAATAAGAATACTTGTTGCAATTGCTTCTTAATTAGTTTTAAGAAACTTGTAGACCTGAAGACACATGAGCTTCGATGAAAGTTAAAGAACGCAGCCTGACAAAAACTTGGTAACGAATAGCCATCACATAATTAGACTGGCTCAGCTGGGCGATGCAGTAGAAGTGAAGGGCAGCTACAGACTTGAAGTAGTCCCGCTAGCAAAGGTATCCATCCGCGACTACGTACCACGTCACCAAGGAATGGTTGAGAAGGGTGAGGGGTAACATCAAGTCTTTACAAAAACCAAGATACCCAATACAAACTGTCTATTTGGCTGACGTCAGATAAATGTAGAGAATAAAAAATAGAAATGCAATTAGTACAGAAAAGCAAATAGAACTGTTACTTAAAAGCCTAAATTACGTATTCTTGAATTATTCACAAGAAGTGTGAACATACTGCCGGGCCGGCAGAAGGACATCAGCCAAAAGTCAGTTAAAAACACATCATACTTCATACAGCATACTTCATACAGCATACAGGGAAACAGTTTATACTTCGGGGAGAGAATACTAAACTCACATGAATAACAAGTCAAGTTATCTGTTAAAAGAGAGTAACAACATGATTAAAGTAACAGCATGTCCCAATGTCACCTTTGAGTTAAAACTTTGAATCACTGCGATGAATCACGTTGATATGGAACAGGGCTTACTAAGTTTATAGAGCGAGTTATCACTCCAGATGGTGTGCGAAGTTCAACAATACGACAAAGCCCATCACTTCCAGAATGTAATTTCACCACACGAGCCAAGTTCCAAACTAATGGCTTCGTACTGTCCTTTAACATCACCAAATCCCCTATTTTTAGATTAGGGGTTGAAGTTTGCCATTTACTTCTGCGTTGTAACAAGTTCAAATATTCTTGTTTCCAACGACTCCAAAATTGAGAGCGAAGCTCTTGCACTTGTCTCCAATGAACATGAAATGTCTTGTCATTGCCTTTAAGACCAGAATCTGGAAGTGAGGTGAAGGAATCACCTATAAGGAAATGTGCAGGTGTCAAAGGCATGAAATCGGAAGGGTCCATGGACAAGGGCGAAATAGGTCTGGAGTTGACAATGCCTTCTATGGAAATTAGAAGAGAGTTAAATTCTTCATACCGAAGATATAGCTTTGTGACAGTTTTCTTGATGTGCTGTTTTACAATTTTCACTAAGGATTCCCAACGACCACCCATCGAGGGATGATACGGTGGAATAAAGTGCCAGTGAATACCATTTTGATAAGTAAAGTCTTGTACATCCGCTTGTCTTTCACTGGAAACTATCGATTTTCTGAGTTCGTCTGCAGCACCAGTGAAATTTCTTGCATTGTCACTATATATGTGTGACGGTTTACCTCTTCGAGATACAAATCTGTTCAGAGCAGCGAGGAACATAGCAGTAGAATAGTTTGTCACTAATTCTAAGTGTACTGCACCTGTCACCATGCAGACAAACAATACAATATATGCCTTTTCAGGAATAGGCTTTCTACTCTTTAGAGAACTCACATTTAGAAAAAATGGGCCAGCATAATCAATGCCAGTTATGGAAAATGGCCTCTGAGGAGTAACACGAATTGCAGGGAGGTCTCCCATGAGTTGATGCAATGGCTTTGGCTTAGTTTTGAAACAAACCATGCATTTTCTTGTAACTGAATTCACAGCATGAAGACCGTTAACTGGCCAATACTGTTCTCTAACAAAGTACAACAGAGATCTAGGTCCTGCATGAAGATTTTTATAGTGCAGGTATCTAATGATGAGTGTGGTTACGTGATGGTTTGATGGCAAGATTATAGGATGCTTCTGATCTTGCAGTAGAGAAGAATGGCTTAATCTACCTCCAACCCTTAGCAATGTATCTTCTCCTAAGAGTGGATTAAGAGATAGTATATGGCTTTTCCTGGGAACAGATGAGCCATGAGAAAGAGCATAATATTCTTCTGCAAACCTTTGCTTCTGAGTGACCTTAAGTATTATATTAGTAGCTTGGTGAAGTTCTTCACTAGACAAATACGTTTCAATTGGTTGTGTTTTATCTAAGACTTTTCTTTTCCACCTCAGAATATAAGCTGTAACACGAATAAGTCGAAGCCAAGATGAAAACTTATTCATGAAATGTTCGTCTTTAACGACAGAGAGATGAATATCAGCATGGGTTTGAGTTTCTGAAGTAGTCTCCCATGTTGAATTAGAAGATATAGGCCAGTATTCTTCAGGTGAAGTTAACCAGTGAGGACCATTCCAGTAGAGATTCTGTGATTGTAGATTAGAAGGAGAGCAGCCTCTAGATATGACGTCAGCAGGGTTTTCTGATGATGGTACATAACGCCACTGTTGAGCTGAAGTATTACTGTGAATTTTTTCAATTCTGTTTGCTACAAAAGTATTCCAGTTGGAGGATGGCTTTGCCAGCCAAGATAACACAATCATAGAGTCAGTCCACAGGAAAATATTGTTGAACTTCATTCTTAAACAGTTAACAAGTTTTGATTTTAACTCGGCTGCCATTAAGGCTCCACATAATTCTAATCTTGGTAAAGTGACCTTCTTTAACGGTGCAACTTTAGATTTAGCACAGAGAAGGGTTGCTGTGACGAAGTGATCTTTCTCACTCACTACATAGGCACAACATCCATAGGCTTTTTCCGAACTGTCACAAAACAAGTGCAAGTTGGGTTTCTGAACACCTGTGTTGTCGTAAACAAGTCTACCAATATTTATTTTAGTTAATAGAGGCAATTCTTCTCTGTATTTCAACCATTTTGACAGCACTGGTGGAGGAACATCTTCATCCCAACTTAATTTGAGAGCCCACAAGTTCTGCATAATAATCTTGGCGGTTACAATCACAGGAGCTAGAAGGTGTAATGGATCAAAGATACTGGCTATCTCTGATAAAATGCTTCTTTTCGTGGTCGAAGGTTGAGACTTCAATTTAACCTTATAGCTAAGAACATCATTTGAAGGAGTCCAAAACAGTCCAAGCGTTTTAACCATTATATTGTCTTGGTACATTTCATAGGGCTCCAAAGCCTGATCTTGTTTAGGTACAGATTGCAAGAACTGCTTGGAGTTAGAGTGCCATTTCTTAAGGGAAAAACCACCTCCATTAAGAAGTAAGGTTAAGTCTGACGTAACCTTTTTAGCTTCCTCGACAGAAGTAAAGGACTGAAGATAGTCGTCCACATAAAAATAATGGAGCAAAGCTTCCTTGGCTTCTTTACAAAACAAATGTCCATCTTGCAAGGCCAATTCTTTGAGTGTTCTTGTAGCCAGGAAACTGGAAGGTTTTAAACCATAAGTCACAGTCTTCAATGAAAAAATCTTGATAGGTTGATCTGCACTAGCACGCCATAATATTCTCTGAAGATTGTGCTGTTCTGGGTTTATCAATACTTGCCTGTACATTTTTTCAATGTCAGCAGTAACTGCTATTTTATTAACTCGAAATTTGGCAAGTGAAGAAAATAAGTCAGCTTGAGTAGTGGGCCCAGTCAGCAAAGTGTTGTTTAGAGAATTTCCATGAGTATCAGTACGGGATCCATTAAAAACCACTCTTATTTGGTCTTTTTTAACTTCATCCTTCCAGACAGGGTGGTGAGATAAATAAACTATTTCATGGCCTACTTGATTCTCACTAGGAGTATAAGTTTTTACCACTTCCATATGATTCAAGGCCTCGTACTGGTCTAGAAAGTTGGCATATTGTTGTTGGGCAACAGGATCTCCTTTTAGTTTGTTTTCTATAGAGTAAAAACATCTAAGAGCTGTTGACCGTGTGTTCTCTACTGGAGAGAAGTCCTGCTTACGGGGCATTGTAACCACAAATCTACCCTCTTCATTCCGGTAGGTTGTTTGTTGGTACAAATTTTCACAAATTTCTTCTTCTTCTAGAACTTCCTTGGTATTAGGCACTTCTTCTATTTCCCAAAAGCTTTCTAACTTCCCTTGAAGCGAGACATCAGTGAAATGGCATTGAGAATTACTGTGATTGAATTTTGATGGTTGACATTTGCCAGTCAAAATCCAGCCGAGCTTGGTACTTCTGGCTATAACGCCAGGTTGTATGTAGAGGGCTTGGCTTTGGAGTACCTTCCAAAACATCTCTGCGGCTAGTAGTAATTCTACAGGGGCTTGACAATTGAACTTAGGATCTGCCAGTTTTAGATATTGAGGAATTTTCCACTTATCTATGGAAAAGGAAGCAGATGGTATGTTTGACCCTATATGTTCAATGACGAGGCAATTTAGATTGAACTGGAAGTTACCACCTTGAGAATTCCTTAGTTTTATTTTTGCATAACTAAGGGCGTTAGAGGTTCCCTTGTTTATGCCAATAACATTCACATTTGTTTCAGTCATGGGGATATTCAACTGCTTCACGAGTTTATAACATATGAAATCGTGCGTAGCAGCATTATCTAATAAACATCTTGCTTGAATCCACTGCCCCTTTGAGTTTTGAACATGGACTATAGCAGTTGAAAGAAGAACGTGAGATCCTTTAATAGTTCTGGCATTTTGATTCATGCTTTGAACTTCTTCAGAATTTCTACTAGTTGAAGGTCCTGGCTGAGGATCTGACTTTTCAACAGGAGCATATATCTTGTTTGAAGAAATTTTGCTTTTAGAAGAGGACTTTCTGCCTTTAGTGACATGGGCAGATTGCTCTGGTAATGGGTTTGAAGAGGGTCTATGCAACAAGGTATGATGCCTCTGATTACAATAGAAACAATTGCGGGTTGATTTACAATTATTTATCAGATGGCTTGGAGACAAACAATTAAAGCATCGTTTATTTAATTGAAGAAACTTCCTTCGTTCATCAATGGTTTTGGTTTTGAAAGAAGAACATTGATATAAGGGATGGCTGGAGTCACAAAGTACACATTTGAAAGTTTCAGTTACATTGTGAACTCTTGAACTTCTAAATTGAGCTTGAATAGGCTTAGACCTTCTAAGTTCAGGGCCTTGAGATAAGGAGACCAATACTTGACATCTTGTGTGTAGAAAGTCACACAAATTTCTGAAAGTAGGCTTAGCAGTGGAGGCTATCTCAATTTCCCATGACCGTAAAGTGGAAGCATCAAGTTTAGAGGTTATAAGATATATTAAGATGGTATCCCATTGTTCTACTGGTTCTTTCAGAACTTCTAAGGATCGCACTTGTCTTTGAACTTCATCTAAGAGGTTTCGAAGAGCAATAACACTTTCGGTCCTTATAGGATCCAGGTTAAAAAGATTTCTTATGTGGCGATGAACAGCGAGACGAGGATTGTCATAACGCTGTTTCAACAAGTCACAAGCAACCTTATAATTATCACTTGTTATGGGTATTGAGTCTAAGATCTTAGCTGCAGTGCCAGACAATGATAATCTTAAGTAATGATGCTTTTGAATTAACGGAATAGTACTATTACTATCTACTAATGAATTAAAGAGTTCAATGAAGGTATTCCAATCTTCTATCCTTCCACTAAACCTTGGTAATTCAATTTTAGGCAATATAGGCTTCGATATTTCACTTTGAGTTTGGTTATGTTCTGTCTGGGGGGGTTGCACTTCTTGAGATTGTTCACTTTGATAAATAAAATCTCTAGCATTTGCAAGAATTGGAAAATAGAGGTCTTCAAATTGTTCCCTGTCTTTATACTGTTCCTCTTGAAGTGTTTCCAATTCCACCTGAACTTCATCATATTTATCAAAAAGTTGTTCAAACCGTTGTAACCTAACTTTCAATTCACTAGGGCTGGAAACACTAGGATCATAGCGAGACAGATAATTTGAAAATTGTCTCACACGACCTTTGTAATTAGCTCGTGCTGCTACTAATTGTTCAAATGTTTGGGACATGGTTACTATCTTTATACAGACTAATAAGCACAGAAACACTTACAGTTAAGTTGGTGAAATGAGTAGTAGAATCGGCCTTGCCTTACCAATTCTCATGAAGTGTGTGTAAAAAGTCTTTCTCCTCATGTGGTACTTAACTTGCTTCGTATTCTCTCCAAGTGGGCGAGTTCTTTCATTCTTTACAATGTTTTTCACACCGACATACAGCTCATAATCTGAAAACATTGACACTGAATTAGAAAAGCAAAACAACTAAGTCTAACCGTCAGGCAGGTTTCTTAGTCAATAGTCAGTCAGTCTCATTCGTTTTAGGAGAGGACCTATTGAAATCAGAATATTTATACATGATAGGCAAATTTGAGGTTAAAAATCAGAAAGTGGAGTGTGAAGACCTGACCAGGAGTTTAACCTGAAGGTACACATCACGTCGGGTGGTCACCAAACAATACATTATGGATGAAAGTTGCTTAACCATAATATTTAAATATGCAAGTGTGATCAGCGAAGTCAGCCAGCACTAACCTAACCTCAACCAAGGAGACGTACACAAACCTACATGAGTTAAAAATGCCATGTAGATTGTGAAATCCTCACCGGCTCAGGAAAGGCCTACTTAGCTCTATGAAGTTCGCTGACCTTTTATGAATTGGGGTCACCATCTAGCCTTATGGTATACAGGAATGAAACTTATTACTGGAAACCATAGGCTAGAAAATAGAATGTATTATGTAAAAGTCAGTCAGTGTATTACCAATTTTTTATTGGATTTTCATACTTACATACAAACAAAAAGAAAGGCCCTTTGCTGGATAATAATATATATTACTACAATAAAAAATCCTTTTCTTGGTTTTAAACTTAAACAAATTTGGTCATTTCTTGGCGATTTAGCCATTATCCAATTGCAAAGCAATGTAGGTAATTATTTATCTTCTCAATTAATGTTTATATAACATTAGTTTTGCTTAATAAAATTAATCACAATGTAATAGTAAATGAAAATTTCTTGAGTTTTTACAAATTTATATGACAATAGCATTTAAGATATTACAATATTCATGCAAAAGGGTATCAAGTTAATACAAGGAAGGTGACTTGGCAACTTATCTTTTTTGTCTGGATTTCATGGAGTTCCTGCCTTGGCGACATCCATATGGTGTCCAGTAGTAGACTGGCCCTTATTCCTACAAAGGCCTTAGATGTACCCGGTTGAATGAGGATCCACATATCATGCTCACATCACCTATCTTGACTAGCAGGCCTTGCAATGCGTGAATATTGTCTTTCAGAATATTCCAACGAGCAGTTGAACAGAAGATACAAGTGTAAATCTCTTCTTTTTCGCAGACCACATGAAATAAGTTCTACTTCTTCCAAATGATAAAATAAACTGCACTTCAGAATTATCTTACAAGAAGTATAAGATTGATTTCTCTGCAAAGCACTATACTTGCAGGATTCAGTTCAGGATGATATTCTAGGTAAATCACCATGTAACTTCACGATTGATTCGAACACCTTGTATAGAAAGATGGCCGAACTTTCTAGAAGAGATAGATGACGTCATTCTCGAATAAAGTACATCAAATAGTAGAAAGAAAGGCTATAAGAATTCACTTTCTCTTTTATTGAGATACCAGACACTAACTTATTATCGAATTGATTTACTGTTCGTGATGATAATCTAGGCAGAAATTGACAGACAAATAGTACCACGTAATAAAATTGCAACGTGGCAGTTGAAATTGCACCTTTCTGACTTGATATTTAAAGTTCAATCTTGTTACGTGTATCACAGTTTTGGGAATTTCACACTAATACGTACTCACTTTATAGCAGAAACATTCTTGCAGTGGAGCTTAGTGTATAAAGAGTACAGAAGTGCTAAGAAAACCTGAATTTGGCTCTTAGTGAAGAAATGGCGATGGCTTCATTCTTACACGGCGGTGTATTTTGTCACAATAAGAATACTTGTTGCAATTGCTTCTTAATTAGTTTTAAGAAACTTGTAGACCTGAAGACACATGAGCTTCGATGAAAGTTAAAGAACGCAGCCTGACAAAAACTTGGTAACGAATAGCCATCACATAATTAGACTGGCTCAGCTGGGCGATGCAGTAGAAGTGAAGGGCAGCTACAGACTTGAAGTAGTCCCGCTAGCAAAGGTATCCATCCGCGACTACGTACCACGTCACCAAGGAATGGTTGAGAAGGGTGAGGGGTAACATCAAGTCTTTACAAAAACCAAGATACCCAATACAAACTGTCTATTTGGCTGACGTCAGATAAATGTAGAGAATAAAAAATAGAAATGCAATTAGTACAGAAAAGCAAATAGAACTGTTACTTAAAAGCCTAAATTACGTATTCTTGAATTATTCACAAGAAGTGTGAACAAGTATTAACATTATGAATAATTTCTGCGGACTAATAATAATGTAATGATGCAATTTAACATCGTATACACTTACGCCTAACTATTTTAAACATAACTGATTATTGTTGAAGCTCCTACTCTTTATCCCGACCGAAAATTTTCCAAAACCACAGCTTTCATTCTGATTTTACGTAAAACTCGACATAGTTTCTCTCCTAAAAGTAATACATAAAACGAAACTCTCGTTCGAATTTGTGTAACTTGAGCTTTCTTAGATTATCCTAACTGACCATTGTGGAAGTTCCTACTGTTTATGCCGGCCGAAAATTATATAAAACAAAAGCTTACATTCTAATTTGTGTGACTGCAGTGTAATTCTAGCTGTCAGGTTGGCACTGCTCTCAAGTCAGATTTGGGTTTAATCATCAAATAACCGTAGTAGAGATTGCTATGACTTTATATGTAGCCCAGTCAAATGTTACATAGGAACTTACATTAAATGAGGTATTAATGGTTTTCGGAGGGGAGTTTCGGACCATTGCTGGGATCATAAATCCAGATTTGCAACCCTCAGAAACCTGTGCTCGTTGAATGGCGGTCGAAATAAACCGGTTTTTTCGGACTTTTTTCGGTTTTTCGACAATATCTCCTAAACTATGCGTTTTTGGAAAGAATTTTCCTTAGATGTTTTAAAGTACAGTAAAGTTTCTAAAACATGAGATCACAATCGTTACTGTATGTTATATAGTTACGGAGATACGGCTTTTCATAGATTGGCCTTTTTCTTTTCAAAAAGTTAAGATTTTAAGTTTTCTTCGTGTTTCGAACTGAATACCGGCAGAATGACACATCCTACAGAAAAGTCAAGACAACAAAAGTTGTAGGCAATTTAATAAGCATTAATTTGAGCTATAACTGGTTCTTGTTGCTCAGATAGTCTCGTCATAAATGACAAAAACCTAAAATATGAAAGAATGCTTTTTTGGGTGAAAGTTGAATAACATCGTTTCCTCCACCAACACCTTAATTTTTTTGGTAACATGTTGGCGGATAATGTCTTATAACTGTGTATAGAAACTATTTGTGTGTATATGTGTCTATGGGAGATGGATTTTGACACAAAAAAATATTTAAACAGAATATTTCATAAAAATGTATTTACTTTTAAACCAACAGGCATATTTAAACCATGTGGGAGGTTCCTAGTAGGGGATGGTATGGGACCTGGGAAGTCGAGGGTGGGGTGATGTCTTCATCCTCGCTTGAAGAACAGTCATTCTGAGGTGTGGGCACATTACGGCAGTTTTTTTCCCTTGCAGAAAGTGCACAAAACTGAGCATTTCAGCCCAGTTTTGCGGCAGCTGCAGCTCCCAGCGCAGCCCATCTTGCACTTACACGAGATCAGTTCCCCGTTACTGACAAAATAGTTTCTATTAGCAGTGGGATTGTTGGAGGCTATGGAGTCAATTGTTAAATTGTCAAGGAACTGGGAACAGAAGGCATGGTTAACATAGAAAACCAGACATTTGGGAAAGTTGGATTCAAACGTAAAGACAATGTTGTTACCTTGGCAAGCGTCAATAATTCCATACAAGTCACTAATAAGAAGATTGAAGTTGACCTTCTCACAATATTTCAGTGAGTTAGCATTACCATAAAAATCCGACGCAGAGTTGAAAGCTCACTGCAAATATGAATTGCCCCCATACCCAATGTCTCTTTTCAACGAAGCTGGAGTGAAGAAGGGAACTAAGATAGCTCTATATTCGTGTTTCACATCCCTCACTACCGACAAGTCCCAAGTCGCCAATACTCACTTCGTGCTCGATGTGGCTACTTGCTCCACAAATGTGTGTGGCATCAAAACACCAGTGAAGACCATCATTGATGGCTACATTCATTTTTGTGAAAAAACCATTTTGGGACAGATGTAATCCACTGTCTTCGATGGATATCCGGAGGACGCCTCTCAAAAAAGTACCAAAAGTGCCGAAGGTCTCAGATGATACTCCGCCCTCAACTGCAGTGACATTGTCCTATCTGCGAGAAAAAAAACTTATTTGTGCCCCCTATGGGTCACTATTACATATGTCGGAAGCTTAGAACATGATTTATGAAGTAGATCGGGTTTCGACCATTCTGTGACGCTACTGCTTAAACTTTATGACTGGGCGCCCATTATTCCCTTAATGAAACACAGAAATGATTAATTGCAATTACTAGGAAGACCTAGGAAATTAGCAAGATACATAAAAGAATTGGAATTTTATAGAACAGCTTTATTCAGAAATATCACTTTTGGAATGTAGAATGCAACAGATATATTATATGTGTAAAAACGACAACTCTCAGCTTATGTACAAACTGCAATAAATACCAATAACTTAGTAATGTAAAATTCTTAATAACTCTCTTAACATTAAACATCTAAAACCCTTTTGATGTGCCATAGAAGAATTTTACTTTTAACTGTCTAAGAATTCTTTTGTACCGTCTTAACAACGCAAAATCTTCAATTACAATACATCATCATGTCGCCTTTTTAATCTCAATTTGAGTTGATAAAGCCTGCACATAAGTATTCTGAAACAGTCTCAAACTTTATTCCTAAATGTTAATCACCCTGTATTAAATAATAATTAGTGCCTATTTAAATCACTCTGTATCTAATAGGGAAATTTCCAAATGACTAGAAAATGCAGAAATATTGGTAATGTCAATAGATATGAACCCATAGAATCATGCTAATCCCTCAGTTGAATCTTAAGTCCATTTTCTAAATGAATTTAGCCCCTCTATTAAAATTTTACAACACATATTTCACTCTCTATCATATTATTACGTGGTAACTGCTGAAACTTTATTGCCTGAACGCAGGAGAACATGAGAAAACGAAAGAAACGGACGGAAATGAACATACTGACAGACAAGACATGACAAAATTGAATATGAATAGTTACATGGTGAATGGCGTAATTTCAAAATCCAAAAGTAGAAACCGGCATAATGACTTTACTATAGAACTTTATAAAATACCAAAACGAAAATTAGATTGCCAAAAATTGGGTGAGCACAGAATGAATAATAATTTGTTAAATGAAATTAAGGTAGAAAAGAAACGGTCTCACCCAAAAACGCTGTGGAGAACAGTCATCGTCTTCACGGCAGAAACGCCCACCAGAATCACTCGAACTTAATTTACATGTTATCCTCACAAGCACATGATCCCAACTGCCGTCACGTAACCACCGCTCTCACCTCCCTTGCGTTCATAAAGATGGCAGCGCGGTCGCGGACCGCTTTCATGAACACGCTAAACCACGCTGTTTTAACTGGGCGCGTTTACTGATTTTATATTATTTCAGTGTTAATTTGCAGCTGGCTAATTTATAATTATTTTTATTTCGATTGAGCCGTATTCACGGCTCAATGTTCAACTTTGTGAGCTAGGTTAAAAGATTCTATGTGGTCTTACACAATTTTGCCCGTTGGTTGTTGCCATAATGTTCTTTGTAGATATAATGTATAGGCCTACTTATTCAAAGTCAAAATTGCTGCAATATATCTATAGCACAATATTAAAAGTGTAAAAATGTTCCATAAATATTTGGCAATGTCCAAAGATGTAACTATTGTAGACTTCCGTGATGATTTGCAGTAGCATCCGCTCTGTCAGATGAACTTTCTGAGGATTAATATTGAGGATATGCGCATTTCGGTCTCTGGTAGACCATAATCAGTTCCTTAATATGGACGAGATGTTCGAACATGGGATCTGGCTGAGTACGTTTGTGTTGATATCTGTCGCTAATATTTAGTTGTGCCAAAACGTGTTTTACTTTCTGAAAAAGCCTCGTATTTTTCATATTTATTTATTTATTTATTTAATTTCTTGCACTGCAAGTGGGTCAACAACCCGGTGGCAGTGCACAGTGGTCCAGAATTGAAATCTAGAGGGAAAAAACTAAAAATTCTTACTTGTTGTAAAACGTTTTATTTTTGCTGGATCTTCATCCCAGACAACCCCCTCTTTACTAAACTCAACCTTTATCAACGCTGCTGTAAAAAGATATGCATCTGCAGCTCTTCAAAGGTGTGGGTTGATAAGGAGTAGAGGCATCAGTCTTATAACAAGTTGCGCGACGTCAGTGGTGTGAAGTCAGTGTGTGAGTTGTGAAATGTTGTTTTGTTGTTCTGTCAAATGGAATCTACATCTAAAGGCATGTACTTGCGATTTATATAATATTTATTCAAATAATACTACATAAGAAATTACTGTTGTCATATTTAAAAGGATGTGTCTAGGTAGGGGAAATTTTTTATTTTCTAGTATTGTTGAAGTGTTTAAAAAAATACGTTAGAGATGGCACTATTAAATATATGTCAAGATGTAAAGAAAAGGGTTGGGTTTAAATACAAAAAGAATAGTTTGCCGCAAATGATCCGTTTTTTAAAAAATCGCGTTTGTATTTCAGGGGGTAACCGGCAAACACAGCCAGTGGTGACACGTATGGAACTTTATGAATTGCCGTGTCAGACGAAAAGTTCTAGAAACTCATTGTGCAATTATGTATTCGATAAGTTAGGATTAAAAGAGCATCCCAATGATTTATATAAATTATTAGGAGCAACTATGGCTACTTTTAGGTCAAATTTGGAAAAGCGCTGGAAAAATGTAAAAAGAATTCTTTGAATGTCTGCTTCACAATTCATACCGACTAGATGTAAAGAAATGGCAAGTTAAAGGAAAGGAAAAAAAAGTAAATGAAAGGAAGGAAGTAATTGTAGAACAATTCCAAAAGTAAATGAAAGGAAGAAAGTAATCTTCGAACTATTCCGCAAGAAAATGAGTTTGATAGTCGACAAGCCAAAGCCAGAGGGGGTAGTGGAAATTTTAGCGATGGAAATGCGGCTCGACGCTTTTTCAGAAATCCACAATTGTCTGCTACCTTCACCGGGATCGAGGAAAAACGAATTCATCGATTCTCAGTAATTTTGCGTGTAATTTCCAGTGGTTTTCAAGTCAGTATTGACAAATTTGATAAATATGCTGCAGACACAACAAAACTCTAGCTGAGTCTGTACCCGTGGTATTATATAACTCCAGAGTTCATAACGTCCTAATTCATGGTGCATTGGTTACTGAATCAACCATCTTACCAATTGGTATGCTTTCTACAGAAGCGCAAGAAGCAAGGCATAAGCGCTTAAGAAAACTTCGCGAAAGACATTCCGGTAAATTTTCACGAAAGGAAAATATGAAAGATATCTTGAATCTGCTTCTTGTCAGTTCTGATCCCATAATCTCTCATTCTTCCTCGTTTAGACAGAACAATAAGTATACGAGCTACTTCAAGAACCAAAAGTGCCAGAAAGAAAGTCGAGTAGGGAGAAAGATGAGCAGCAAGAAGAAAAGGAGCAGAAAGTAGATGATGAAGAAGAAGAAGAAGACGATAGTGATGATGATGATGATGAAGCAGACGCAGAAGAAAGTGATGATGCAGGTGACGTAGAGGACGAAGATACAAAGTTATAGGTATTTACCTCTTGTTGTAAAAAGTAATGAAAACTCTTTGCTATTTTGTGCATTTAAAATTTAAAAAAATATATTTTTAATTTCGCAATTTATATTATAATTTTGTTTCATGGTTTAATATCATTTATATATCAACTGTACAGAAGAAAAACAATGAAACAATTAAAAGAAAGTTACTTATATGCGAGAAATATTTTTTTCCCTCTAGATTTGAATTCTGGACCACTGTGCAGTGGTGCAATAAATACCAGCCATACATATACGTACAAAAAAATGACACTACACATTTACATATAGCATTCATCTTAGAATTTTAAAGGCTTAGTAAGTTAGCGTCCTGCGTACATCAAGTTCTGGAAGATTCCCGAGCACCATTAAGTAACGTTGAAAGTTATTAACAGGGTTCGGTCTAGAGTACCCAAGTCAAAGAAGTTAAGAACGCACAGATCATTGCTTTATGTATGTTTAGGCGAATTGGAGATGAAGCGTGGCGTTACTCATTGCTTCAACATGTAAACATTCCGTCATATTAGGGCACAAAATTATCGTTCATATTTACAGTCATAAACAGAAGAAAATGAGAATGACAGGTCAACTATGCTAGTGGTCAGTTAATTTCCTAAGAAACGACTTACCGCTGTATTGGTTTTTAGCTCTAATAAAATTTCATTTCAATCAGATAAAGTCATAAATATATGCATTACTTTTAATTTATGTTATAATCCATATATTCTAAAGAAAAGGAAATATATATTTTACAACCCTTTCACCACGTTTCTGATTCAAATATCATCATAACAAGATCATAAGAAATTTGTATTATAATTGTCTCCCAAAAAACTTTTTTAGTCATATGTTTTTCCAGAAACTCTTTACAACATTTAGGCTACTTTTGACTAAGTTGAAACTGATGTTCGTATGTAACAATAATATACCGATACGTAAATGTCGATAACGTTCGGTTTGATCTTCAGTATCTGATTTTGATACTGAAAGCCTGCCTTGAATGTGTAATTTAATATTTTCTTTTGCTGTCATAGTGTTTTTCAAACAATCTAGTTTTACTTGTCCGTATATCTCTTGTATGCAATTTGCAAAATGCAGTTTTTTTTCCCTTCACATCTGAATCTCTCTAATTTCCTTCTGAAGAAAACGCTATTAGGTACTTTCTTAATAAAATGGAAACGTTCATCTGAATTTCGAGTTTCGTTAATATGTAATATTATGAATTGCATTTTCTCCTTCTGGAACCGGAATACGTTCTGGATCTCTAAGTACCCAGACGTCTCCTTCTTCCTTTCCATTCTCGGGATACTTACCTGAAAAGAAAGAAGAAGAAATTAATTGTAGGAATCAGTATTGATTGGCTATATCATCTTAGCTTTATTATTATAATTTCACTAATAGAATACATTGCTGGTTTACATTATTTTTCATTTAACATTTAATGTTATATAATATAAATTAAGTGTTAAGCAGTTGTCAGGATTTCCTGTCTATCTGTAATTTCTGTTATTTATTTATTTTTTGTTGCACTGCAAGTGGGTCAGCAACCCGGTGGCAGTTTTCAATAAATACCAGCCATACATATATAGAAAAATGACATACTATACATACAATTACACATAATATATCACAATGGTGTATGATACGTACTTCTAATAAGTTTCGATAGTGGTTTAGTTAATCTGAAAAGTAGTGTTTATGCACTAAATTGCTGTTAGTATTTTGCTCAGGAGATTGTTCTGTAATTGTAATTAGGAGATTTAAGCGAATTTATTCATTTCACCTTGAGCTAAGTTGACTCCTGTTACATTTCAGCTAAGTGATATAAGTTATAGGCCCTATGTATTGTTCAGTATTTCCGTGATTGTATTCCTTTCACAAGATAATATCATATGTTTTAAATTAAATTAAAAAGAAATTGTGATTTAATCACTGTATATTTATCAGAATTCAATTTCTAAACAAGTTATGTTGTATAAAGTAATGTGTTTTATCTTGTTCACCGGCAGCATGTGGCTGTCAATATTTATCAGAGCATATTGATAGTTATACTTCTAGTAACTTGCTTACATTATCAGATAAAATCACATCCTTTTATTCCGAGCAAGCATATTATAAGATAAACGATCGTGATCGGTCGATATCCGAGGAAGTGCTAAACGTTATTGGTCACTATGAAACACGCGTCTTATGAATGGAATAGTCAGGTAAAAACTACCGAAACGGAATACACGCAACTTTTTGACGAAAACTTATCATGCATTAAATCTCCAAACTTGGGTTCCCTTATTCAACAAAATAAAATGCTGGGCATCAAACTATTTATGGAAATGAAAAGGAATTCTGTGGCTTGGTTCTACAAGGGCCAATGTCATAAAACTTGTATTTGATCTAATTGACTTTGAAGCCTTTATAGAAGTAAAATTGTTTGCTGAGAACTTCGGACATTGGCCTCTAAGGTTTCTGTATTATGTCTATTAATAGCAACAGACATTGGCAGTTTTAGTATACGAAAGATATAGACCAGCCGAGCTCAATAATGCATAGATCTCATTTTTGCAAGAAATTGACATTGGCCCTTTTAGAACCAAGCCACGATTACGTTGCAACGCAGGTTACTTTCCATCGCGATTAACTCTCGTTTCTAGTATGCACCTTTCTGACTTTTCTTGGTCTGTTAAAGTGAATTCCTTTATGGACGCACTCCTTATGAAGAGAACTGCAGTAAGCATAACGCTATTGATCTCTATTAGCAGGACAAAGTTTTTCTTTAAGATTCGATTCCGTCCTTCCAGCTATTACCACTGAACTTCAGCACCACTGACATAAAATGTACTTAAATTTTCCTTGAAAAAAGATGAACTTGTAGACTTCTTCAACTGGAATTGTGTTATCAACTACACTTTTTTATTTCCCTCCTGGAAGAAAAGAATTTTTCTTTACCTTCAAGTTGAAGCTGAAGTGGAGCAGTATTTCTCGTTTGAAGTCATTCCTTCTGTGAATTTAATTTGTAAGATAAATTGATTTAACTTCTTTGGAACCCGTCTTTGTGTTATGCGACAAATCGAGCAAATACTGCGAGGACAAGAGTGCAAATGCAATATTATAATGTTGATTAAATCTGCCGTAGTTTGTAGGCCTACTTAAAAATACATCTAGTAAATTAAATAAACTTTTTAAAGTAGTATGAATTTTGGAATGCTATGTAAAATCAGATAAAGATATCGAAACTGAGACTTTTACTGTTTCTGCATGTGACATGTGATGAATATAATACTGAAAAATGGAATATAAACTCTAATATTTAATGCTTCTGCTTTAATAGTTTCCAAAGAAGTGTTACGTAGATCAAATTTAAAACTTAAGGAAGAAAATGATTTATGAATCAAGAAAGCGGATAAAATGTTGGAGCAAATGGGAACATTTGTAAAAGAAAAAAGAATAAAACACAGGAAGACTAGAAAGGATGTATTAATAAAATCAGCTAAATTGATGTAATAAAGTGCCAGTATGCTTTTGTTTAATCAGTAAAAAGTTAATTGGAATTATGATATGCAGAGAATAAGTTATTCTTTATCGATTTCCGAGTTAAGCTGCAGATCGACTCATTAAGCAGGACTTACGGAAGAACAAAGGTATAAAGTTTGATACTTAACCTCAATTCAAACTCGTATACACTGATATAAGACATTCTTAAAATAATTATGTCAACATTTCAAAAAATATACTGGCGAAGAACTCCATTTAATTTATCTAGGAATAATTATTTCAGAGTTTAAATCTTCTGTATATAACAGTATTCAACTTGATGAACGAAATAAACACTGAATAGTTTGATAATTAAATATCACAGTTTAATTCGTTATTATCACTAGAGACCGGATTTTAAAGGGAAAATTTTCACCCATTAAAGGACGAAAAAAGGGAAAATTATTGCCGAAAAAAAGATGGGGAAAAAAGGGATATAAAAGTAAGAGAGTGTAAAAATTCAACAGAGAAATACATGTTTGTTAGTAAAGCCTTTGCTTGCTCTACAGCTGCTGATTCTGTAACATCTAATGAATGAAGACCTTTTTTGATTTTGTTGAAATTCTCACAGAGGAAAATAGCACACGAAATCCATGTTCCCCACCTTGTTATAATGGGAAACTTAGGGAATGGCAAGCCTGTTATTTCCCTGTAACGCTCTATTCTGCTGGGAGGAATTATTTTTTCAATGGTGAATCAGTGAAAACAATTTTTAATGTTTTCATATTGCCAAATACTGAGTAATTTACGAATTTTTCCAAATAAATTAGCGAAAAAGGTACTGGAAAGGGAAAGTTCCTAAAAAAAGGGAAATGAACCTAAAAAAGGAAAAAAAAAAAGGACGTTAAAACCAGGTCATTTGCAGTTGAAACTTACTCAGTAATGTCCTGTTCAATTTTATCACGTTTTGTGATGAAATATAAAAAAAGGAATTCCCTTTAAAATCCGGTCTCTGATTATCACCGTACGTCTCAGCTAAAATGGCTAACTATTCCAAAGCCGTACAAAACGATATATTGTCACGATAACAGATTTGCATTTGTTAAATTCTTAATAACATATTACCATGAAATAGGCACTAAATTGGGCATTAATCCGATACCGGTCAACCGATTTAGTCCATTATCAATAGACGTATTCCCGTGGACATTATAAATGCGTATTCAAGGTTTTATGAAAATCGGATAAAACGTATTTGAGTTACCGCGTCTTTAAAATAGACACTAAATTGGGTTTTACTCCGGTACCGGTCAACCAATTTGTCCAGTATCAGTAGACGTCTTCCCATGTACATTATAAGTAGGTATACAAATTTTCATGAAAATCTGATAAAGCATATTTGAGTTACCGCGACTTTCTGATATATTACCATAAAGGCACTAAATTGGGCAATATTCCGGTACCGGCTAACCGATTTGGTCGATTATCAATTGACATCTCCCATGGACATTATAAATGCGTATACCAAGTTTCATAAAGCCCCCTGCACACGGGGACAGTAGAGGCAGCCAGTACTGGCAGCCAGTGGATGTTCTAGTGGCAGCCAGTAGGCAGTACAGTAGGGTCAATTATATTAATTATGTATGATTACGATTAATATAAACAGTATTTATATTATATTATAGAATATAGAATATTATAGAACTTGTATTAATATTGTCAAAGTAGGTAAACTTTTATAAAAATTGTAGACTTGTAAATAGATTGTGTAATAGGGGTAGAAAACAGAATCGGTTGTAAAATGTTTCGAATAATATTGCAGAAATCACAACACATGGGTAGAAAACAGCTAAGATGTGGATTCTTCTGTTAATCAAGAGGATTTGTCTGTAAAATCTCGTAAAATTTGTCAAAAATGTAGTTTTGAGTAGAGATTAAAACAGGCAAAAACAGCTAGGGGTGATTTGATCTAATATTTTGTTGCCTAGAAATATTCCTCATTCTAGAGTGTACGTTAATATACTTTGAGGAAAATTTGTTAAAGAATGTGTACTTTTAAAGGAATTACGCCATATAATTAGGGTAGAAAACAGCTAAGGGATATTTTATACATTAATATTAATGTGGTACTAATATTAATATTACATTGTGTAGAATATTGTAGGCTAATAATTTGTATTAATATGGTATTAAAAGTAATACACTTATATTAATATTAATTTTTTTTCTGGTTTTAGGGGGAAGGTTTTAACATAAATGAACAAATCATAAAATAAATATTCAAACAAATATCTAAATAAAAATAGTGCAGATTTACGAAGTCAGGAAAAAGTTTATTCGTACATTTTCCCCAGCGGTCAATCTTTCAGTATGTGTACAAGTAGTAAGTTAATAAAGTTTTATTATTGAGTCCACGAATAAAATATTTAAAGATTTTTACGTTACTGCTGGCATATAACGGAAAAGAGGCTTGCTAATACCTCCGTAACGTTCTGATAATGTCTGGCATAATTACCTCTCGTAATCCATTCAAGGTATAAAGGACTTATAATAAAATTCAAATATATCAATAAAAGTAACACACTTGAATCTTTTCTGGACACAAAAATAAAGTAAAAATGTCACATAGTCAAATTTGCTGCACCCTCAACATTCCACGATCATCCCAAATCATTCACACAGCTGAAGCGCCCGGAAAAATTACCACTCAATTACTCGTAAACTATTCAAAATATAAAGTCGATGCTTAATTTATAATATAATTCAAATATTTCCCTAAAACTTTCTCGCTTAAAGATTTTTCGGGATACAAAAGTAAAAGAATTGTCGCATAGTCAAAATTCGCTTTTCCCTCCATGAGTTTTGTGTAATTGGTGATGGGTATAACATGAAATAAAAACATTTGTGTCAGCTTTTCTAAGGTTCTGTTTTAACCATCAGTAGGGTACGGCCACACTGCAAGCGGTGAGCGGCACGTTGCTACAGTCGAAAACTTGGGGAGTGGGGAGAAAAGTGCGTTGGTGTGTCCATACAGTCAGCTGCGCGGCGAGGCGTTGACAGGTAATGGCACTCTCCTAAGTGTCTCGTCTGTCTATGCTTTTAGATAATTCTTATCTAAAACCAAAATTCGCCAAAGAAATAGAAGAAAATTTGGGATTCATCCTATTAACAGACAACGAGGAATGTATGGGGAATTCCATCATTAATATCGAGAATTAAGGAGATTTCCTGATAGATTTTTCGAGTACACGCGTATGTCTATCCAAACTTTGACTTTTTGCTAAATAAAACTAATGAGCGGCTGGAGAAGCAGATTACGACCTTCAGGGCACCCATCAGCAGGGCCGTAGCTAGGCGGTGGCGAGGTGGGCCCCCGCCAAGGGCGCAGGTACAGAGAGGGCGCAAAATTAACCATGAAAAATCCCGCCTTGTTTTAGACTGGTGCAATTTATCAAGCAATAAAAATTTCACGTTAATGGAAGAAATCTTTCAGGTTAATTAAAAATGACTGCACGTAAACTATCTGTAGTATTATGCCGATTGTCTACAAACGAAAAACAGTCATGCAATTAACACGTTTTTTATTGACAGAGTATAACATAAATCATGAACAGTATGGAATGATATAACAATAAAAATTAAAATGTACGTTATTATTGAGATGAAAGTGGTTCAACTATTCGAAAAATACTTTTACCTATATTAACGTGTTAAACATTTTAGTAGGTCTCAGGCCTATTATGTAATTTACTTTTGATACTAGATTTTATTATTTAATTCTTTTTTAAGTTGTTAAATCGTCTGAAAATAAGGTTTTAGTACCTTGAAAGTCAAATTGAGGTTTAGGTTTACTTTGATAATAACAGTGTTTTTATATTCTTCTTCTTCTTCTTCCTTACAAGGATGGGTCATTGCTGTCCCGTTCCGAGGCTAATGGCTTCCTTCCATCTTCTTCTTGGCCGACCTAGGTCACGTTTCCCAGCAGGTTGATAAAAGTAAGCTTGCCGTGGTAGTCTGTCTAGGGTCATTCTCTCTACATGTTGTTGCCAGTTTTTCTGATATTCCTTAATTTCATCAGTAATGTTCCTTATGTTCAATTTCTCCCTTATTTCGCTACTTTTCTTCCTGTCTCTTAAAGTTATCTTTTCAACTGACCTGAGGAATCTCATTTGTGCCGCTTCTATTCGCTTCCGATCCTGGGCTCTTAAGGTCCATGTCTCACTGCCATATAACATTGCCGGCTTTGATAAGACATTATGGAATCTAATCTGTACATCCTTTGACATATTTCTTCCAAAGTGTTTTCTTATTATTCCATTTGTCCTGTTGTACTTCTGTAAATTTTCTTCTAAATCCAGATTAACTTGATAATTAGTTATGTTACACCCCAGGTATTTAAAAGTTCTCACTTGTTCTATATTTTTCCCTTCTATCACTATTTTGACTCTCCTCATGAACTTTCCCTCCATTGCTAATACCTTTGTTTTATCGCAAGATATCTCCATATTGTATTTTTTTAAAATACAATTTAATTTCAATGCATTATATTGGAGGTCGTCTTCGTTACTAGTCAGCAGGACCTGGTCATCTGCAAATAATATAGTTTTTATTTCTTTATTTCTTCCTAAATATATACCTCTTGGTTCTGTAATTTTCCACTCTTCCAATATCTTGTTTATATAAATGTCAAATAAAAGAGGAGAGAGTCCACAACCTTGCCGTAATCCTACATTTACCATTGTATTCAAGTTAGGTGTATTTGTATTTTGCATTCTGATTTTAATTTCAGTTTGATCGTACAAGGATTTAACTGCATTGAGTAGAGACGATGGTATTTGGTACTCTGACATTATATTCCATAATTTGGATCTGTCTACTCTATCATAAGCCTTCACATAGTCAAGAAACAGGAGATAGGTGGGTAAATTAAATTCTATTCGTTTCTCCATTATCTGTTTTATTGTAAAAATAGCATCAACACATGACCTCCCCTTACGGAATCCACACTGTTCTTCCTGCAAAATATTTTCCACAATTGGTTGGAGTTTATTTTTTATTATGTTTGCATATATTTTATATCCAGAATTCAGAAGTGAAATTCCTCTGTAGTTACAACATTTATGTTTGTCCCCTTTTTTATGTATATTGACTATTTCAGCCATTTTCCATTCTATTGGTATACATCCTGTACTCCATATATCATTTAAGAGTTGAACCAATACCTTTTTAAATTTAGCGCTTCCGTATTTTATAAGTTCCATATTGATTCCATCTGGGCCGGGAGATTTTCTGTTTTTGACTTTTTTTAGGATATCAGTTAGTTCTTTTTGTGTGATTGCATTATATTCATTGACATGCACTGTATCTACATTATATTTCTCATTTTCATTTACTAGCAGATCCTCATAGTATTCAAGCCATTGTTTTTCGGATATTATATCTATTTTCGCCTTATCTTCAATTTCACTTTTAAAATTCTTGAATACTTTAAAGCTAAATCTTTGGGAGCCCGTAGCATCATATTCTAATCTTTTTATGAAATTTTCCCATGATTCTCTCTGCACCTGTCTAGTCAGTTTTCTAGTCATAGCTCTGTTCTTTTTGTACAAAATGTAGTCTTCTTGCGACTTACTTCTAATCCATTTTAAATATGACTGCTTTTTCTCTTGTATACATATATTTAATTCCTCATTCCATATTTTGAGTTTACTGAGTTTTCTTCTATACTGATATCCTAATACTTCCTCTGCAGTTTTTATTATTGCCGACTGAATCATTTTCCAATCTATATTTACATCTCCTACTCTTCCTTTCAAGTTTTTGTCTAGTCTAGATTTGTATAATTCTCTTATGCTAGGTTGTTCTAATAACTGTATTTTGAATCTTTTTGCTGACATTTCTGTTTTCCTGTTCTTTTGCTTTATATATTTCTTAGGCAACTTTATTCTTGAGCATACTAAATAGTGATCGGTGTCTGCTACTGCGCCTCTGTAGCTTCTGGTATCTGTAATATAAGGCCATATCTTTTCGTTTGCTATGATGTAGTCAATAATTGATTTTTGACCTCGTTGTGCCCATGTGTATTTATGGATTTCTTTGTGCGGATAGAAGGTATTTGTTATCCTGAATTGATTATATGTACAGAAATCCCTGAGATGTTGTCCATTGGAATTTAGTTTAACTTCTCCATGTCTTCCAATTAATTTAGGTATGGCTCTATTGCCTACTCTTGCGTTCAAGTCACCACCTAATATTAAGTAATCGTTTTTACCTCCTTTATTTATTTGGTCTTGAAGCTGCTCATAAAATATTTCAGTTTCTTTAGGTTTACCTTCTATAGGCGCATATACTCCTAAAATGTTACAGTGTGACCTTCCTGTTTTTATCTTAAGTGATATTATTCGTTCATTAATCCATGAGTATCCTATTATTCTTGATTTGAATTGTGATCTAATTAGCATACCCACTCCTGATCTTGCTCTCTCTTCTTTACTTACTCCAGAATATAGAAATATATACTCTCCCAATTCCTCAGATCCCTTTCCTTTCTTCATTGTTTCCGTTAGTATTAGTATATCAATTTTCCTACTTTTTACTTCTTTTACTATTTCTGGCAAATGTTTGCTCAGCCCTTTTACATTCCACGTGGCAATTGTCAGATTTTCCAAAAGAGTTGTCCTTATTTCATTTCCAGGGTCATCGATGGTTGAATCCGTCCGTTTATTGCTTTGATTAGCCTTATGAGTATCAACTTTTTTACGTAGTAGGTTACCAGCCTTCCGAACAACCCCCAAACTTGGAGGACCAGGGTTTGTCTTCCGAGTGTCCTTCTCCTAGATGCATTGCCTTCTCTACGGCTACGAGTTACATCTACCCGTCTTTCCACATTATCCCCTGGAAAGCAGGGTTGCCTCTTCCGCTAGTGTAGCCGTTATGAAGATCCTCTTCTCCGCCTTCACTATCGTTAAGGTCTTCACCCGTATCCCTGGGCAGGGGCTCTCGTTATACCCCGAGAGATTGGGTCCTTGACAGAACTTTGTTACTAGTAATGAACTAGCATTCACCCCCGCTTCGAGAACGCGCCTGTCAAGAATTGCCTAGCTGCATGCAGTTTCAGCTTGCGCCCCCTGCATACGCTAGGCCGGGTTAATAGTCTTGTATAATTCCAAGACTAACGGCGTGTTTTTATATTAAAATAATAAACAGTTTTACAGAAATTTAAAAATTGTTCAGACCCCCCAGTATTGGAGGGCGCAGATTTGTCAAACTCGCCAAGGGCGCAGAAGGACCTTGCTACGGCCCTGCCCATCAGCCCTGCAGAAAGGCTAGTCAATACATTGAGGTAAGGATGTTTTAAAACTAAAAGCTCCCATAAGACTATAAATAAGTCTAATTAGAATAAATTTGTTTGTGGATGAAGTTAAGTCACATTGATTTCAAATAAATGCACAGGCGGTTTCTTACATGACAAGAAAAAAGAATTCAAACAATTTTACTTTTTTATTGTAATGGGCTATTAAAGAATGTAAACACAATGCTGATGCAACAAGTGCTGGTTTAAGCATAACGTAAAATGAATAAAAAGAAGTAACATAGGTCATATTTAAAATTATAAAAATAGAAGATACAGTGTACCTGGAAATTTACTAAAATAAATAGAATGGACAATAAGAAAATATGAACTCAAATAATAAACAAATAAATTAAAAAAATACAATTGAGTCTTGTGATAAAACGATAGGCCTACCTGAAGGTGTTAATTATATCTGGTTTAATATTTTATAGAATTTAAAATTTAGAAACTAAAAATTTTGGTATAACTCCATACTAAAATAATGCCAATTAATTAAATTTGATATTGAAAATATTTTAAGAAAAAATACTAATACAATACTAAATACTATTTAATTTTTCTACACTATACATATTAGGTTCTAGATTGATTTTTCACTGCACTCAGTACTTCAAGCAGCAATTTGCTTTGCAATGTTAGCTTGTCCACAGCATTTAAAGTTTTTCCTATTTCTTCCCAAGCTTTCTTCGTCAATGAAACATCTTTGAAATTCTTCTCCCTGTCATTCCACAGGAAAACTCGAGTTTGCACCTCCGAAATTAATATTTCTTTTTGTTCTAGAGTTAGCTCTCGGCTTGCCATCTTGAGCGTCACCGCAGAAATTTCAAACAAGACTGAGCGGCGTGCGTTGCAGAGCGTTGTCCTTGAGTTCCCTTCCCCTTAAAATTGCCGCGACGCGCCCAGTATGGCCAGCTACACTTGTTAACACTGGTTTGACACACCTTCGCGTCGCCGCTCAACGCGCACCGCTTGCAGTGTGGCCGTACCCATGGCTGTTGTGTGTAGATTATTTCTGCACTTCACTGGAATCCGACCAAGGGTTAATTAAAGGTTTCGAGTTTAAACATACCGTGTATTTCTAGACGGAGTAAAAGCCGGGAATAGCCATACTTGGAAACGCGTTACGTCACGCACTCAAGTGCTGAGATTGGTCTATCCCGGAATGCGCAATCTATATCGTTTACTGACCTTGGGTTTTTAAAACATTTCGCAAATAAAAAATCACAAAAGTAATTCCTCAACAGATACTTCATTCCAGTGCTCTACTGGCGGCCTGTACCCTTTAAGACACGTCCAATAATGGCTGCCACTAGGTCACGTGACCCGGTACTGGGTCATTCCGTGTCAAATCAACACACTTTTAATTAAAATTTAACCTCACCATTCCAGATTTGGATGAAATTTTGTAGAGAGGTAATTTTCATGCATATTAAGAGAAATGCAAACTTTTATTTAAATATTTAAATCCGTTTTGAAAATACAGCCATGTAAAGTACTAAAAAAATAACAAAAATCACATCAAAAACATAACTTTCAACTAATATAGCAACTCTTCTAATTAAGCTACAAAGATGGGGAAAGTATAGTTTTTTAGCATTTTTCACAAGCTTTTCAATGATATTTAACACATAATAGTTCTAATGAAATTTGTTTTTGAAAATTCAAAGTGAAAATTTTGATTTTGAATTTTTTTAAAGTACATTTTTAAAAATGTTCAAAAATCCTAGGAAATATGTTATACCAACGTTAAATGATGTACCAAGTTTGAAAATGGTATGGAAATGTGTTCATGGTTAACGAATTAAAACATGATCACTTTTCAAAAATAACCTCAAAAATAACTTATATGCCCCAATGGAAAGCATAATAAAATAATTTCGACAAATAAATTTAAATAAGGAAAATAACACAATCTTGACATCTTGTTGTTCAATGGAAATTCTTGTCTCATGCCTTATTGGTTTGCATAGTGTTAAGATAGCACATAAATCCTTCTGGTCGGTGTCACAGGATTTACTGTACGTTATACATCTGTGAGAGGTAATAATAATACATCAGGCTTTCATGATGGTGATGGTCCAGCTGAAAGGAGTGTTAAATTCATTTCACCACATTCATTTTTCTCCATCACATCAGCTATCCACCAGTTCTTATCATACACAACGGGAATCTACCCTGTCACAAGTGCTAATTGGTATTTGTCTGGTAATCTTCGGAAAATATTTTTACAATAATTTTTTATGAAAGCATGATATTGTTGAGTTCCTTGAATGGTAGTTGCATGATTGGAACGATCTTTTAGAAATGTTTGTGACGGTACATAATCCTCCAGCATTGATGTGAATAGTACAAATATTTTAAACTGCCCATTCATAAAGGCGGAGAGGAGTTAAAATTTCGTTTTCTTAGGGTTGTTGCAAGCTATTTCAAGCCGCAAGTCTCTTAACTCCATCACAATGCCTTTTTCTATGTGCTGTGACTGAAAAATGCTATTCAGCATCGATGTCAAAGTCTTGCTTATGAAATGTTTTTTATTTTTAAATAGGGCAGCTCATCCATCAGAAAAGAAAATATCTTTTTAGGAACTATTCCAAATGTTGTAGTAAAAATGTAAATGAGTTTTGTTTGAAAGGTGTAGGCGTAAATAGCAACTGTAGGTCTAAAGTGTTCTAAGCAGTCAGAAATCACAACATAATTCAAATTAAGATGTGTTTCTTCGTTGCAATATACCACAAAAGGGTGAATTGTAGCTTGTCCACCACTCCAGTAGACATTTTTCTTTGTGATTCATGAAAGACGTCAGTATTTTTTGTAATAAAGCCATGTTGGACTAAGAGTGGCAACTTATTGCAACTTAAAATCCATAGTGATTTCTGCAGTGTTTCTAAATTGCAACAGTCCACTGAAAGCTATTATCTAAATGTTATATTTTCTGCTAGATTTTCTTATTATTTTTCAAGGATGGTACGTACTGCAACATCAACAGGACAATATGTACATGTATCCCTATAGCAGTGTACTGATGGTGAATTGCAAGTAATTTTTGATAGGCATTGTTTGTAAGTTTTTAATTCACCATTTCTCATTACTCCTAATCTGACATTCTCAATCATCAATTTATATTTCGATGGACTGTACATAGATATACAGCGTGTAACACTTGAACCTGCCAAAATGCAATGCTTTGGTCGGAGTTGTGCAAATTTTGAAAAGGTTAATTTAATATTGTTGACTATAGTACATAAAAAATAATTGTAAAAATATTTTCCGAAGATACACATTAATCACTAGTAGCTGTTACAAGATCACCAAACACCAAATAGCACTTGTGGCAGTGTACATCCCCATCGTGTATGACAAGAACTGGTAGTAAATCCTACGACACCGATCAAAAGGATTTATGTGCTATCTTAACACTTTGCAAACCAATAAGGCATTAGACAAGAACTTTCATTGAACAACAAGATGTCAAGTATGTGAGTTACTTCCCTTGATTCAATTTATTTGTCGAAATTATTTTATCATGCTTTCCATTGGGGCATATAAGTTATTTTTGACCTGATTTTTTTGTAAAGTGATACTTTTTAATTTTTTAACCATGAACCCATTCCCATCCCATTTTCAAACTTGGTACATCATTTAACATTGGTATAACCTATTTCCTAGGATTTTTTTTTTAAATTTTTTAAAGTACTTTTTAAAAATTCAAAATCAAAATATTCACTTTGAATTCTGAAAAAAAAATTTCATTTAGGACTATTATGTGTTACATGTCATTGGAAAGCTCGTAAAAATGCTGAAAAATGACACTTTCCCCACCTTTATAAGTTAAATAGAAGAGTTGCTATATTAGTTGAAAAATATGTTTTTGATGTGATTTTTGTTATTTTTTTAGTACTTTACATGGCAGTATTTTCAAAACGGATTGAAATATTTAAATAAAAGTTTGTATTTCTTTTAAAACATGAAAATTACCTCTCTACAACATTTCATCCAAATCTGGAACGGTGAGGTTAAATGGGTATGTTGATCTGACACGGAATGACTCTACTGGCGGCCACTAAACTCAAGCAGGTTTGAGTTTAGTAGTCTGCTGCACGTTGTGGGATAATTACTGGCTGCCAGTACTGGCTAGTGCTACTGGCTGCCAGTACTGTCCCTGTGTGCAGGGGGCTAAACCTGCCTTAAGTTTAGTGACCGCCAGTAGCTACTGGACGTTGAAGGGAAGTACCCCTGCACACTGGGACAGTAGAGGGATAATTACTGCCGGCCAGTACTGGCTAGTGCTACTTGCTGCCAGTACTGTCCCTGTGTGAAGGGTCTTTAAAATCAGATAAAGCGCATTTGAGTTATCGCGCCTTTAAAGTATACACTAAATTGGGTTTTACTCCGGTACCGGTCAACCGATTAGGTTCAAATTAGAGCTCAGTGCAGAGATAGTATAGATGAATAGCTGTAACAGCGATCATTTTTAATATTTTGCTCGGGAATTTATGATTTGAAATTTGGACCTCTCATATTATTGATGATAATACAGTTTTAAAGACTCTGTCTGTATAACAGGCCGATTCTATGTCAAAGAGATTATTAACGTTTTGTGATAATCTTAAATTACATATAATTTTTACACGCTCTTCGTGTATCAAAATATAGAATAAACCACATATTATAATACATTAAGCAAATTATTAAAATCGTGTAGAAAATTTAAACAAAATCATTCAAACTGTTGTCTAGAAAATCGCAAAAATCAAATTCTCTTCCATTTATGAAAATAATGAAGTCGTTTCCGCACTTCTAGCCATATCCTTGAAGGATACACAACGAAAATAAAATCTAAAATAATGCAGTAAATTTCCACTACTATAAGCAAGATAATACAATTTTCTCACTTCACATTCTGATGTAGAATAAGAGTCCGCAATGCAATCTATTAATTTTGAAAACATTAAATATAATTTTGGGTCCAACGTACTTCCTCTACCTAGTATGTAGTAGGCCTATACCGGTAATATGCCAAACTAATTCCCAAGTTTGCAATGAGGGGTAGGCCTACTACACTTCAGAGTGCTACTTGGGTTTGTTTAGTTTAAAGCACATAAACTCCCTGACTCATTATTCTCGACATGACAGTTTACTCTACGTTCTTATTACTACCTGACATACCTGACATACTAATGACATACCTGTTCATTATCATAATTTACTGTTAATTTTAGGTCTCTTTAAAAATAATTTGTATGGCATCTTTAAGGATTTTAGATAATAAATTACTTGTTTATATGGTATTCTTTGGTAATTTATAGCTCATCAATATGCTAGCCCGAATAATCGCCATCCTAAATGAGACAAGCTCCACTATCTTACCTTTCAGGGAATCAAACTCTAAACAATATTAAATAATTGAAATCATTGTACCAACAGGTAACGTTCTTCTCTTTCCGTTAAGGCTGTACTATACATATCCTACCATAAAATTTCTGGATTGCAGAAGCTGGAGGAGTGTAATGCGACCATAAATTAAAATGAAGCTGGCTACGAGCGACAGTTTCCATAGCCAGTGAATTGTGTATTGTGTTTACAGTACGGTACTGTTTTAGTAAGCCGTGCTTGTTTTAACTGTTATAGCTTTTTGGGCTCAGAAAATTAAGTGGTCTCAAATGAAAACGGCGTGGTATTGTTTATTTGCTGAAGCTGAATGTGGGAATAATGCGCTATGAGTAGCAATGCAGAAGATAAGCCGTAATACTACATACGATTTGAGCACTTTCTATTTAATTGCTGTTTACAGTGTTCGTGAAAACAATCAGCTATGCTTCTGTTATCCTATAATGGGATATTGATGAGGAAACTAAAAAAGAGTTAATCACTGGCTCTTTGTTATTGCCCTCCTTCATGAATGGACTAATTAAAATGGCTTCGTTGCTCTCGTCAATTACGTAACGTTAAATAAATTACAGACTGACAAAGTTTGAATTTGAATAACTTTCGCTTACTTTTAATCTCATAAAAACAAACTTGTAGTAAATTAAGTTATTTTGTGTTTTTAAATTGTTGTTTTCATATTGAAGTAAGTCCACCGCTGTGGCTCAGGGGATGCGTTCAATCCTCTCACGCAGCGGGCCCGGGTTCGATTCCTGGTCGGGACAAGTTACCTAGGTGAGGTTTTTTCCGGGGCTTTCCCTCACCTGTGAGACAAATGTCAGGTAACTTTAGGCCCTTGTGGTCCCCGGATATCATCTGGTCGTCACCGGATATCATCTGGCCGTCATTATCATCTTCATCCCCATCCTCGCCTTGTTTGGAGTGAGTGTGTATGTCAGGGGTGCTCAAACGGTCGATCGCGATCGACAAGTCGATCGCGAGTGCTTTTTGAGTAGATCTCGAGAAGAAAAAAAATTTTAATAAGTAGGTAGGTAACTAATAAAATAACACTGCTTGCGGCAAAAGGTGGCTTTATCAAAGGAACGCGCGGCACTTGTCAAAGAAAAGCCGCGTTGTTTCTAGACTAGACAGTGGAGTCTAGTCTAGAAACAACGAGAGACAGTACAGTCTAGTTTCGGGCGGCGCGTTTGACGGGAACATTCGAGACTTTCGTTCACGCCGATATAAATGTTGCGCCTGCAGGAATTGGAGTCATTCTGAATTGTAACTTGATGGCGATACTACGTCGATAAGTACAAAGTTTATTATTAAATAGTGGAAAATGAGTGCAGTGAAGAAATCTAAAACGTATCATTTTAATAAGGATTGGGAGGAAGAATTTTTCTTTTGTATGGTGAAGGATAAGTGCATTTGTGTTATTTGTCGTGCGTCAGTTGCAATACCTAAGCGTGGTAACTTAGAGAGGCATCATAAAACGGTTCATAAAAACTATGAAAAGGATTTTCCGCCACAGAGTGAATTAAGAAAACTAAAGGTACGTGATTTGATATCTTGTTTGAAAAAAGAACAATCCATGTTCACAAGACCAGTCAAACAATCAAAAGCTGCTACGATCGCGTCATTTAAAATATCTCATATATTGGCGAAACACAAGAAACCATTCGAAGATGGATCGGTGGTGAAGGAAGCATTTATTGAAGCGGGTGAGACTTTATTTGGAGATTTTAAAAATAAAACAGAAATCATGTCTGCTATTAGAGAACTTCAGTTATCTCGTCCGACTGTCACAAGGCGTATTGAAGTCATGAGCCAGGACATCGCAGATAAACTAAAACATGATATCATGGAATGTACATACTTTTCTTTACAGTTCGACGAATCCACCGATATGACAGACACTGCCCAGCTGTGTATTTTTATTCGGATGGTATTCAATGACATGTTGGCTAAGGAAGAATTTTTGACAATCATACCTCTGAAGGGGAAGACCCGTGGCGAAGATATATTTGACGTTTTCTTCAATTTTGTAAAAAACTACGAGCTACCAATATATAAATTAGTGTGCATTACAACCGATGGAGCACCAGCAATGACTGGAAACAAAAACGGTTTTGTGGCATTGTGTCGAACTAATGAAGAATTCCCTTCATTTTTTTCATTCCATTGCATTATACATCAACAAGTTTTGTGTTCAAAAGTTTTAAACACGGAGGAAATTATGGGCATTGCGACAAAAATTGTGAATTCCATCCGTGCACGTAGCTTGCAACGGCGGCTCTTTCAGTTGCAGTTGGAAGATAGGGAGTCAGCTGAACACACTGATTTAGTTCTTCACACGGACGTCAGGTGGTTGAGTCGCGGAAAATTCCTAGAAAGGTTTCAAGAATTATTGCCCGAAATAACAGCTTTTCTAGACGAAAGAGGTGATGACACTCAGATTTTGAAAAACGAAAAATGGCTAAATGATTTGGCATTTTTGACTGACATCACAATGCACTTAAACACCGTTAACTTGGAGCTTCAAGGTAAAGGAAAAACTATTATTGAGATGATTAGCGCAGTAAACGCATTCAAAAGTAAATTGCAACTTATGATAGATCAACTGAAAAGAAAGGATCTGAAACATTTTCCGTCTTTGAAAGCAAGGATTCCTCAGTTGAATTATGATACGTATGAGGCTGAATTATCAAATATTTTGGGACAATTCGAAATGCGTTTTCATGATTGCAGTAAATTGGAAAATATAGCATCATTTATGAGTTATCCTTTTTCATGTAAAAACATTGAGGAATTAGCTACTGAAATAGCCAGTCAGTTTAATATGAACTCATGTTCTGTTGAAAATGAGTTGGTGCAGATTATATCAGATATACATCTCAAAGCTACAGCATCTGATACAAATTTCTGGTGTTTTATATCTGAAGATAAATATCCGAATGTAAGGCAAATCGCCCTTCAACTGACGGCATTTTTTGGGTCAACTTACTTGTGCGAGTCTGCATTTTCTGAAATGAAGATAATTAAGTCAAAATATCGCAATCGACTAACTGACGATCATATGTCATCATGCTTGCGATTAGCACTCAGTGGTTACGTACCATCTTATGAAAAGTATGCTGAGGACATGCAGTGCCACGCTTCAACATCCAAAGCCACTCCTTAGTTAAGTTTAACACCATATGTAACTCTTTTGTTTTGTAACAACCAATAAACTCGCAATTTTGAATAACTATGAGTTTTTTCATTGATATTGTAGAGAAGAACCTAACTAAACCTAACCCAAACCTTGACTAAAATAATGTACCTATACTGCGCAGAAAGCTAATATCTATATATGCTACGGTACGCCCTACCTAGGTAGGTAGGGTGTATCGTGTATGTACGACAACCCTGCATCACACACACTTGCAGTCTCTCAGAGTCGATCGTAAGTAGTCTAAAAATATTGAGGTAGATCGCCAGCAGTTCAAGTTTGAGCACCCCTGGTGTATGTGAATGGTGTGTATCGTCCTATGTGTTCGTGTTGTCTCGGAGGTGGCCCCGCGTTGGGCTGATCACTCATCCGGGGAGGCCCTCCATGTCCTTGTCTTGTCAAAAAAGTATGTATGTGATCCAAAGATAACCCCTCTCCCGACAGGTCGCGGCCCTGTAAGGCCCGGGCGGCTTGGGTCGCTTAAATCCTAAAAGGGGGAGGTGAAACTGCGAAAAAGAAAGAAAGAAAGAATATTGAAGTAGTTGGCCAAATGAATACTAATTTATTGAGATCAGTAAATTCCTTTTCATCGATACCCGCCAAACTACCGTTGAGAATTTATCATAGGTAATAGAACGGATGTCCGGTTTTTATTTTGAGAGAATCCGGACCTATTTAGCGAATACTCACAAAATTAAGCATGAAATAAACAAATGTGGCAAGCGAGATAGCCTACGGTGAGTCAATCCATATTACAATATCGAACGAGTTCGGGAATTAAATCGTATCATACGTCCTACTTCCGCTTGAACCAATTTAGGAATGTTTCCAATAACCCTCTCATATCAGCTTCTTGCTTTAGCACCCCATTCAACGTTGCCTCATCCGTCAAATTTAAGTGCCAGATTTTATTCTGCTTATCCTGGTAGCGAAGGTCTCGATTCCTTCTCCTTGAAACATTTTAATGGTAGCTAGTATCTATCTCTCTCTCTCGCTCTATCTCTCTCTCTCTCTCTCTCTCTCTCTCTCTCTCGCTCTCTCGCTCTCTCTCTTTTATAGTCCAGTTATTCATTGCATGTCAGGCGGCTTCAAAGGAATAAACCATTATGTCGGTGTTTCTTTATGTTAATTGATCTTACTAAATCGGTATTGCTTTCCAAAACAAAAGCAACGTTGCAATATTCTCTCATTGTTATCCCTGACCTTAGTTCTTCCCTCGCTTTATCAATTCACACATGTTATTTTTTGCTGTAACTTGATCCTGTAACCTCTCGTTTCACTTCAGGCGGAGCTGACGAGTAGCTGTCACAGCCGTTGCAGGACATTCTTAGATGTTGATTGGCTGGGGTAACTAGCTGATTGGTGCGGTAAAAATAAAGTACATTGGTTGAGCTGTCGGAAAAATTTTCCTCCTTACAAAAGAAAGCAGCCTGACCATGCAATTATTAATAACTGGACTATAATATGTCTAGGACTAGTCTTACTTTTGTATCTTTCCTCTAACTCCGCTTTAAGTTCAGAAGTTTGTGCTTCACTGCAGCTTTCAATTTTAATATGAAAAATTTAATTTGTCATCATCAGCCCAATTCGAAATTCCTGCTGCTTCCTCGATCTTGGCAAAAGATGTGAGGATGATGTCACTAATAACCCCAACAAAAGTAGGCACACAACAGAATAATTTTTGCTTTAGAGACATTAACTATCTGATTCAATCTTGCATTTTCGAGCTGTAACCCATTCTCGTTGCTCTAGTTGCGTTACCTTTGCTAACAGGGCATCAATCGCCTCCTGTAAAATAACTTGCGTCATGGGGGGATATGCATAAAAGAGAGTATGAAGTTTATACTAGCAGATTTCAAGTTTCTACTTGCAGTCGTATGCATAAAAATCCAGCGGACCCCCCCACCCACTGCGATCACGTGACAATACGCTCTTTGTACTCAGTCGCATAGAACCTGCTTCAATTCCGCATGCATAAAGATCGAGCGGGTTCAGCATATGCTAGGAAATTTGTGAGCTACCAAATTCGACACTCACTACTTTCTACTCGGGTGATTCGCACGGAATATATGGACATTCCAGAAAGAAGGAAAATTACAAATAATGTGGGGACAGCCCCCTGGCATTGTAGATGAGCCGGAAACAACCCCTGGGGCTTTTCCTTATGAAAATTTGCGAAAATAAAATATGCTAATTTTTATTTTTAATTCTCTGTATAGAGCCCAAAATTTGATGTCATGTTTTGAGGCCCCCCTGAATACGAAAATATTATTTTCAAAAAGATGTTTGTCTGCATAGCTCGAGAACGAAAAATCATATAAAAACTCAATTTTTAATTGAGCTTAGGTATCTTCAAGATGTGACACGAAGATTGGCCACTTTACACAAAGAAAAGTTCGGTTTTCGCAACATTCTCGAAAACGGGTGAAACGATTTTGTTTAAATTTTGTATTTGAGGTGCTTATGCTAAGAGCTAAACTTGTATTTGAAATATATATATATTTTTTTTTTCAAAAATTCTCTGACGGGTAGTTACAAGGCAGGCATCGTTCATAGAAACTCAATTTTGCCTGGTGAACGATAAAGCTTTGCATCAATCTAATACAACTGAATACCTATTCTCTGCAACACGGCCTCTTATTCTATATCAGAATTTTGTTACACAAATAAAATTCTATATCAGAATTTGAAGAAAGGTGTACATAAAAGTATGCGAGTGCATTTATTAAGATTTTATTTGGATTGTGTATCCTTCAGGGATGCGACACGAGGTAGGCCTACGGCAATGACTTTCTTTTCATTTTTACAAGCACTTTATTTGAAGAAAATTTCATTTTTATTAATTTTCTCGAAATAGGTTTAACGATTTTATAGGCTTATTTGTAGGCCTACTATAATATATTATACATAAGTGCCATAACTTTTATTTGAAAAACTTCCCCAAAATAAATTCTCTGAAGGCTAGTTATAAGCCATTCATTTTATACATAGAATTGGATTTATTGGTCTTGCCTGGCGAATAATGCGACTTGGAAACGAGGCTGATACAAGTGAATGCGCACTACTGCAATTCATCCGTGTACTCTACACTGGAATAGGCTATGTTAAGGGTAGAGGGAGTTATATGAATATTTCATATCACATTTTAAAAATACTAATTATATTTAATGTTGTAATTATGTTATAGTGAATTTTCGTTAAACTAATTTAATCCTAAAATATTATGGATAAAAATATTTTCATTTACTATAATACTTCACTTCAAGTTTCATGTGAATTGTGAATACTTGTATTATAAGGTTGTGATTATTATTGTAAACTTCTAAAAACTAATTCTTGCATATTACGAAAATAATTATTTCGTTTATATTGTAGGCCTCTCTATAAAGTCCATTGTTTGTTAAAACTTCAAAGAGACTTGATAGAATTAATTATTTCCTCTTCCTTAAAACGCCGACGTGGCTGTGATATAAATCCCCTGCTCTATGAACACACGTGTTCGTTTTCCTAGCTTTGTTTATGCAGGTGCATGTTCCGCGTGGGTTGCCGAAGTATGTACTTGCTGCTCTGAGCAGGTAGTATTCTGTCGCAACGATTTTTTATGCATATGACTTGTGAGTGGCTACACTTCTCAGCAAGAACATGCTCTTACTTTATGCTTACTTTTTTTGCATATCCCCCATGGTTACGTCTTCGTGATGATCCACTTCACTTAAAAAAAAAAAAATAATAATAATAATAATAATAATAATAATAATAATAAATTCTATGAAAAATAGCTCAAACTTGGAATGGATTTCCTTACACCCTCATGTTGCAGTTGCTGGTGGTTGACTGTTGCATGGTATTATTCCAAAATAAACCGGTCAACTAACACACACAATTAAAAATTGCTATTTATGAAATCGATCTTCTTTTTAAAAAAAAATAAAACAATTAAATATGACCTCCAACTACGGCCATTTTCGGAGTTCATGACCGCAACAATGCAATTTCCACTTGGTTCTTCATGGCTGTCGCATGGCATGAGCCCTACCGGAAAATCAAATTCCCTTCCCCCGGTGCTACTACGGCCTACTCGTGAAAACACTCGTAATCGACACTCTGGCACCATGTAGTCACCCTCATGGATCACCTGTGCATTCCTTCTTCATTCCCCATCTCCAGCCTCTGTTTGTAGTTCACGTGGGTCATAGTCAAGATGTTCCGATGGTGCGCTCGAAGTGAAAGAGCTTGGTGACATTTGATTGATAAATAACCAAGCTCTTTTATATTCGTAGAATGTAACACTACCCCATATGTACAGAAGGATTATTGTTACACTAAAATGCCTTATCTAGAATCCTTTCCTGCTTTTGCCACTCTTTGATTACCTACGTTATATTCCCTTCCATGACTGTCCTTCCTCGCCTGTTCTCTGCAAGTTATGGGCCCAGAGAAGTCCCAGAGGAGATTCTGAAACAAAAGTGAAGTCAGTGCTAATCTGTGTTAGTGAAAAACCTGAGTTGTTTTTTTCTCTTCGGGTATACCGGTGCTTACAACAAGATGGCGTCCAAGGACAATGAGACAGAAGTCATTACGAAGTTGAAGGACTCGGCAACGTTTTCTTTTAGGGAGAAGGAAATTAATATTCTCTTTTTGGCAAAGAAACTGAAGAACATTGTTAGTGGCAAGGAAAATAAACCTACCGACGGTGAAGATCAGAAGTTAGATGACTGGGAGTCAAAAGATGCTCTGGCTCAATTTTACATTCTGAGAACCATTGATCTTACTGTGAAGTTCCATATCTTGGCATGTGATTCCTCCTATGAGATGTTGAAGATCTTGTGTGATGTCTACAAAAATGACACGGAAGAACAAAAGAATCAAATCATGAGTGAATTTTTCAGTTTTAAATATCACAAGTCTGAAAGTATGGTGACAAATATTTCAGCCCTTCGGAATATAGCTTTTCGTTTGAATGGTCTGGATGTTGATATTGACAAAGACATGATAATGACCAGACTGATTCTGGCATTACCAGAAGAATATCGTCATTTTTCCAGTGCTTGGGATTCCACACCCAAAGCAGAACGAAAACTTGAAAATCTAAAATCAAGTTTGCTCGTAGAAGAGGAAAAGATTAAGTTCACACAAGAGGAGCCCAAAGTGGCCTTTAAAGCTACTTATAATTACAGTAACAATCGCAAAGGTAAACAACAAAATTATTAAAATAACAAGAATAACAATGTGAAGTGTTTCAAATGTGGTGGTCCTCATTATATCAGTTCTTGCCCTCAAAAGCAAGAAAAAAAAAATCAAGACAACAAGAATCCAAAAGCTCCAAGTTATAACACCTGCTCCAACACACACAATGGAGAATGTTACTTAAAAAATGGTCCCTTGCCAGTATGTCCCTGGTGTAAGAAGAGAACTGATCCTTCCTCAAATTGCAGATTTAATCCTGGCAACTTTTCACAAGGAAGAAATAATGGAAATTATAACAGCAACCAGAATAACAATAATAACAGTCATAAAGCTACCATTTTTGTGGAAAGTTGTCACGTTGCAAAACTCGTGACGTATATGTTCGGGATGGAATGGATCTCATTTGAATCTAAGCACCACTTAGACGCAACCATACTTTCTCTTCTAGCTGGTGTTCGCTACGGCGGCCACGACATAAGCCAACCAACGTTCTGGCTCGTTCCAGTCCAATAGCCATCGGTCGTAGTTTTCTTGTTTAGATGTTCATCTCGGCTTCCGTTCTGACACAGAACGTCAGGCAACTCCGTCGCCACAACTGCCGCTCACTCCAAGTACTCGTCGACCCAACCTTCCTTCTCTGCACAACCTTCTCGATTTGTCGCATAACACAAAGACGGGTTCCAAAGAAGTTAAATCGAGCAAATACTGCGAGGACAAGAGTGCAAATGCAATATTATAATGTTGATTAAATCTGCCGTAGTTTGTAGGCCTACTTAAAAATACATCTAGTAAATTAAATAAACTTTTTAAAGTAGTATGAATTTTGGAATGCTATGTAAAATCAGATAAAGATATCGAAACTGAGACTTTTACTGTTTCTGCATGTGACATGTGATGAATATAATACTGAAAAATGGACTGTAAACTCTAATATTTAATGCTTCGGCTTTAATGGTTTCCAAAGAGGTGTTACATAGATCAAATTTAAAACTTAATGTAAAAACATATGTTGGTAACAACTGTCTTGTGTATGTTGGTACACTGTAATCTAGTGAAATGAACAAGAAGACAGAATCAACAAGGCAGTGACTGGATGGACACGAAAGGATGTGTTTGTCATTCTGAGTCTCGCTGTAACAATATCTGTAATAATGTTCTTTAGAACAATAACAAATATAAATAAAAATAGCAAAAGAAGTCAACAAAATAAAACCGTACAGGGATGGTAAATTTGATGACAAACTAATGCAAGGATGATTTATATTTTCCTTCGGGTTTAGAATGTGTGAAGAGGGCTCTTGGGATCAGTTTCTCCATATCCAATTAATTTTAGCACAAATTAAACCAGACTAACTTTGGAGTTTAGTTGAAACGTACTTTCACTTTCTCCATACGTTTCTAGTGGTTATTAAGTAAAAACTACGAAGGACAGTTTGGCTAACTATGAAAACTGGGACTGGCCAATGAAAACCAAGGACAGCGATGACGCGCTTGTTAGTTTCAAATATGTCGGCTGATTGTGGACGCTGAAGAAGACTTTATTTTCATTACATTGCAAACGAGAAATACATGTATGTGCTAACTTTGCGACCTGTGAAGGAAATTGTAGTGTAGCCCAATGGGTAATAAAATTACAATGTGTGGGTATATATGTGTGTGTGTGTTTATGTGTTTAGAGTTCTATAACGTTTATCCCGTCGTTTTCTTGATTTTATGGAAAGCAGTCATCGTTTTCTGTGTTTTCTTCCCAAAGATCTATCTGTAGAAAGTCTTATGAAATTTGCGTACATTACGTTCTGATTCTGAAATATGTGAACTGTTTCTACATAATACTGTAAGTCTAATATATTTGAATTATTAATCTAAACTAATTTTGCGCTATGTGATTAGACCTACTATAACGTAATAGTGACTTTAACAATGTGGTTTCTGGCGTTTTGTAGAAAGTTCTCAAAAATTAAGTTTTATTAAAAATATGCGTCACTCTTTATCCTTTATTTGGTTACCTAACCTACAAAATAAAAACATTACGTTATGAATTTGTAAGGGAACTAGGACTATAAATAATCCCTTGGTATTATAACCGGCTTCGCAATTATTTGTTTCTTTTTTGGCTAGAACAGTTATGCTTGAGGGTTATTTCTGACTTCTGTACCTATTAAAAATCAGTTCCATCCCACTTTTCAAAGTAAGCCTACGTATAGTTCCACTCTTGTAGGCCTACATATAATTCTTTGTCTTGGTTTGCCTAACCTCGCGTTCTTTTATATCATCAAAGATCTAAACAAATTCTTTCACTTAGTAACACCTCATTTCCAAATATATTAAATCTTAAAATATTAAAATCCTATACTATTATAAAAATGTAATGGTTCATCTCTGTCCTTTCCGATTTGTCGATTTGTCCTTTGTGCTAAAATTCTGCGTGAACATAGTTTTTATGCCCGGAAAGACTATATGGCTACAGTCATAAACTCATCTTTGCTATTTAATATATTATCATAATCATTAGCATTCAATATAAGTTAAAATAAACACAAACCTGACAAAATAATAAATGAACAGGTGCATAGTATATTTCATGACTATTGTAAATCCAAGATCCTAAAGTTCAAATATTTTGTTTTAAATCATTTAATAGAAGTAGATAGGTCCAATCTGTGATAGAAATTTACACGGCTATTGTACCAAATTAGTTATAATACAAGAAACCTTCATTAAAAGCAATGTGGTTTTTTGCCATATAATTATGTTGCTACGTTGTTACGTTGTTAACTCGATAGCTCCTTGTTTTTTCATTAACACAAAATGTCCAAGAGAAAATGTAGTAAATTTTATACAAAAGCCTGATCGGTATCATCTGTGCAACGGCTTGGAATAATCGGATCAAGCCGACTATAGAGATTAAAATTAGAAGCTACAATTCATGTTGCCCAGCGATTTAGCAAAACACGGGAAGAACAGTTTAAATATACACACTCGACAGAAAGCTTATAAATTAATATTGTACATACAGTATGATAATTCTTTAAATTATGTTGCTCACAAACTGTTCCACAAAAATTACAAAAACAAATAAAATAAAATTAGAAACAAAGTGCAGTCACTTTCTTGCTGCATTTCTCAGGTAATGCTAAGAGCATATACAGGGTCTTTATTATAAGTTGAGACCGGGCGACCGGTGTTTTCACTCTCCGCTACGGAGTCCGCATTAGCCGCCGGTGACGCGCGCGCGGCTTCCCTGCTTAAAGTGTAGGCTATATAAAGTATTACATATCTTACCTTATAACATATGTTGGAAGTGTCGTCCTTCCTGTTTTATACAGGCATTGTATCTGGAAACCACATTCTGGCTGACGCGAGTAAGTTCTTCCACTGTAATGCCCCTAGTTTCATTCGTAATGTTTTCTTTCAGCTCCTCCAATGTGTGAGGATTTGTTCGATAAACCTTATCTTCATCACGTACACGTCCAGCAGACTTGTACTTAAAATAATGTTTACACACAAAAATACGATGCTGCAGCGAAATGGGTCTCACCATGTTGACACTTTAACAATAACTGCACGTGCCGATGTTGCATCAAGGTCAGACCGGCTGCGCGCGCCTTCCGTCGCCCGGTCTCAAGCCTTCCGTCGCCGCGGTCTCAACTTATAATAAAGACCCTGTATATGAGCACAATCAATCACTTTTTTAAAAATTACCGAACAAAGTCCAATTACAAACATCGCTGATTCGCACAGCCGGCGCGATGCATTTATTTTCAACCGCACCAGATCGACCAACTTTGCTTGTTGCAGCAGTACGATCAATTTTAACAGATAGTCTAAATCATGCATAATAATTTCCACATAGGTGAGCGCGCGCGAGCGGAGGCGGTAGCCTTAGGGGAGCACAAACGCATTTACTATCGAATTGTGCGCGTCTCGTTATGTACTGTTTAATCTCATGCGTTTTGTTATGTTGGTCATAGTTATTCGCTAGGAAACATTACACTGGCAACATCCAATCATTAGCTTCTTCTCTGATCTGTACAATTAATATGGCGGAAATATCGCTACTTTTTGCCTCTTCGTACTATAAAGAAAGTGCACTAGGGCGGGCGGGTTAGACCAAATCACTCGTGAAGACAATATTTCATTTCCCGAGAATGATATGTTTTGAAATCCTTGTGTTTTAACTGTTTTGTGAAGATATTTCATGTTAAAATATGGGGAAGTTAGTATTGGATTCTACCAATCACTCTTAATGAATGCCATAATACGTGACAGTAAAATAGTTTCCCGAGAATCTCGTTGTTTAAAAGTATATTAACAGATAATTATCAGGCCCAACAAATATTCCACAGCTCGCACACCTGTGGTTTACGTTATACTGGACTTCTGTAGTGAAATGGACGCTAACCTATTGAACGTAAATCAAACTTTTCATTAGGCAAGAAGAAACTATACCATGGCAGATCAGATCAGTATTTTTTAATTGTAAGTATGTAGAGTGTAGACAGATACAGACTTGTCGAGTAAATATGTCACACCTGACTAAAACATCTTCTTCCAATCAGAATCCCTCCTTTTTTTTGGCCTTTTCTGCAGCAATCCTTAATACTCCATAGTAGGTATAGAAATCTCCTTACAGTTTTTCCTGAAGCACACAACACTAAAAAACACTAATAGTACTAATAGTACTAATTAAACAATTTTAATAACACGAAATCCCTGTTAATCACTAGCGACTAGAACTTTGTATCAGGAAGACTCAACTCCATAGCGGTTTATGTTCATACTATGAATCACGTGACTTACCACCGCAGTAGAGAAAAAGAAGTGGATCGTCATAACTGTGCACCGATATTTGGAAATAAAACACAAAGTGATTCCGAAACAGTAATATAGCGTATTCAAATGTTACATAATTACACGAATTTTATATTTTATAAGAATTCTAGGTTCAAGAAAACATTGCTACCTCAAATATAGTCTTAAAACAGTGCACAGAGTTACGAAGAATCCCACAAATTCTTTCACAAAAAAAGACTCAAGTAAAAAATAATTACAAACGATCACTTAACTATGGTGTTTCTAGGGTAACGCTAAGAACGTGCAAAACACTTTTCTACTTTATACGAACGACGAGTTACCAGCTAGTAAACATTAAACGAAGATAATTTAAATTTTCAAGAATGTTCCAACACAATCTCAAATAAGATAAAAAAATTAAAGTAATTTGGAAGAAACCTATTTTACTTTAAACTCATAGTTAAACCAATGTAAAATTAAACCAGGTTTAAACTCAGTTGGAGAAAATGGCCGTAGAGTTATAAATGGACAACATTATTATTACATCGGAAATCATTGGACAATATTTATGCATTTCTTCTCATAGCGAACTTTCAACTTTTCAGAGATTTAATTTTTGTTAATGGATTATATAATTTAACTAGCTGAAAAGGCCCGGCGTCGCCCGGGCTTTGTATCTTTTAATTTGAAATTAATTTATGGAGGACTTTCGATTTTGAAACTCTAGGTCCTTATATAATATGTATGTAGAACTTGAAATGAAGAAAAAGATTTATCACACTCAAACTATTCCATCAGAAAACGCTAGATATAGCTTTTTATGGCTCATAGAGGATGTCGAATGCTGCATTCCGTTGCTTCTACACATCATGCCTGGGTGGGGTTGAAATAAGAAGAAACATAAATTTCATAAAATTGTATTTGGCTTGACGGAAAATTTTATTTCTCATTCTCATGTTAAACCGTTTCGGGCCTGAAATAAAATAGAAATGCAGTATCACTTTCATACTTTCCTCCCCTAAAACCCGGGACATAATATACTGCGAGTATAGCACCCAAAATGTTCCATCACATGCTTAGGGCCTATGATAAATCTCAACTAATACAAAGCCTATAGCTATGGATAACTGACTATTTACAGACTTCTGATATAGCATACTCACACACTTAAGTTATCCCTTCAATACGCCTTATTCTACATCAAAATGTGAAGTGAGAAAATATTTCTTATGTCGAGGGTAGAGAAAGTTATGTGACTACATCACACTGTGCTTTATTTTCGTGGATTTCAATTTCAGTGATTATTTTCGCCAATATATTACATCAATGGAATCATAATTCGTTAAAGTCCAGCATTAAATAGTCGCCAAGATCACAGTAAACAATTCACTGTTGCCATGTGAACTGAACCACGTTTCATTTTTTTCAGTAGAATATTCACAGAAATTATATAATTTTCAAGGGAAGGACTGATTTGTTTCAATTTTAATGTTGACCGCTATACTTTCCGGGCTTAACTGGGTATGTGTGCAAAATTCCGTGTAAATTGGTAAAGAAATGTAGATTTGTATAAGGAACAAACATACCCACAAACACACATTCGACTTTATATAATAGATGACTATTGAAAGTAGGTGAAAAGTAATGTACTACTACCCGCGCGCGATTTCTTGAGCGCTCGGCTCCCTAGTCCTCATTCGGTATGTTTCGTTCAACTTCGTGGGTTAAGCTGACAACATTGAAACACGAAGTACGCTATACACCCTGACATCTAGTGGCTTCAATACTAAGCTTTCATTTTGTCTCAGGATTCTTATTTATTTATTGACATTATCTTTTCTGACGCATCGAGTTATGGGGAAAAATACAATCTTTCGAACTGCTGATTTCACAAACACTTCATTGTACATCCAACACTTTCCTCACCTCTTTAAGAATTCCGTATGTGCTAATTTCTGACGATCCCGTGAACTCTGATGTCAATTTCATGGACTGAAAGTTGAGCGAACTTTTCACAATTTGTATTAAATACGTTTAAAATTAGGCCTATAGCTTTCTCCACTTTTAGATGCCTTACCTCTCTTACGTTTTAAAACACGAAATGGCGAAGCATGTTCTGCTAAGACTCTTCTTTATGCTTAAAATTAGTCATCCAGTGTAAAATAATTGAGCCTATATTATGCATAATATTCTTATTTGATGACTTATTTGATAACCAAAGGCTTATGACGTGTAATTAATTGTTACGCAATACCGTCACCACGTTATATTATTGGACTGCATTAAAATCGTTGTATATTAAAGTCACTACATAAAATAGCGAGGATGATTCAACGGAAATAATTATCCAATTCGGCATCCACACTTACGCTGTTGACGTGCGTTACCATACGCGCGATTCTGCTGAAACGTTATTTCTTTGGTTGACAACACTGCAGAAAGACTGGCGGAATAGCTATGTTTTGTTCCCCCCGACCCTCACTTCCCCGTAAATCCAGCGCTCAAGAAGTGGCGCGCGGGTAGTATCTGGAACTAAGGGAAGTACAGAAATTTTTCCGGGATGTAATTGAGTTACATATAATTATTACACTAAGTAACTTATATATTACAATTTAATTCATTGAGATTTTCCTGACGTCAGAATTTTCAGGGTAAAATATCGCAATCACTTAATTAATGTCTAGGCCTATATGTTATCCACATTTGCAACATTATACCTTAATACCGTCCTTCCCAATCAAATAATGTTCAGATACACAAAGATATGAAGTGCTGTCATATAACAACAAAGTCAAATTGAAGAGTCACACAAAGGCTTCTTTATTGTGATTTCTATTGCTTTAAAGAAGTTTCGTCACGGATTTCTACAGAATTCCATAAATACGGTGTCTATTGAAAGGTATATTATATGGGAAAATCCACGGCGGAAATTGAACATTCATTCACCAGGTCCTTTTTGTTTTCTTCCCTCATTTCCAGTTTCCTTCTGTGGATCTTCTTTGATTCCCTATCTTAAAATAAATATATTGGAATTCAACAGCTCTTCTAGATTTTGTTATTAAAAGAAGGAAAAGGAGGACAGAAAGAGTAGCGGTGGAGGAGGAAGAGAAGGTGTAGAAGGAGCTTGGCAAGAAAGAGAGTAGATACTGTTTAAAGGTATTAGCATTTGAGTTCCCCTATTTGAGCTTTTTTCCTAGAATTGCAAAAGCTTTCGATAGTTCCTCTAACACACTTCAAACAATAAATTACAATTTGAATAAATGATACAATTGATTTGTACTCAATTGGAAGGAATTCAAGTACCGCAGATTACATGAAGTCTTTCAAAATAACAACTGAATTGGTTTCAGGTATCCTGTTACCACATGTTTTCATTTTAATCGCTGAAACTGGAATGTCATTTATATATGCCTACATTTGAAATGTACTTGTGCCCTGAAAACCGAGCTAAAAGTCATCATGGTGAAAGTGTCATTCCCATAGTGTGGATTTCTTCTTCTTATTCGCAAATTACTACATTCTCCTAGGAGACATGCTAATACAATCGAGCATGACGTGCAAGTACAAATATTTCCGCCAGTTTATTAAATCCATTCTTTTTAATTGTACGTTGAATTTACACATTTCAAAGTTTTGACAAAAATTAACTTCAGACCACAGTAAGAACTCTATATTACCTTCTTTGGCCCTTCTGTATGTGCGAAGAAATAGAACACAACATTACATAATTCTGTATGTGCGAAGAAATAGAACACAACATTACATTGTATTTAACTGTCATAAGTAGCCTATATGCTACTGAGTCAATTTATGTTCTAATGCTATATTATGGTTCTACATAAAAACTAAGCTAAACTCCATGGCGCTACATCCCTTGAAAGACTAGGCCTGTCATCCTAAGGCTGTATAATTTACATAGGTAGATGGCTGGATTGGGGATATGTGGTCATGATGCCCAAATCCATGGTTATTGAAGGTTTACTGAACCGGAGCCATTACTTCTTTATCAGTAGCTCTTCAATTAGAATCACGAGGCTGAGTGCACCCCGTTCCAGACCGCCTTACCTCAGAAAAAAACCCAAGGACGTACCAGGCATCGAACGCGGGCCTGCAGATCCGTAGCCAGCGTCGCCACCTATAAATCTTGCAGTCATGTCGTCTGTCTGTATGCGTCCATCTGCCCCATTTTCTCAGTATATATCCAAGTAATTTTCCTAAATGGCTGTCATTATGTAAGTGGTTGCGAAAAGGCTTTTCATTAATTTCGAAACCTTACCCTCTAGTTCAGAATCTGATTCATTCCCCTTGGGAACAGGTATACTTGCAATTTGAAATTTTTAGGCTTAGATCACTCTCTCACTGGATGCCGCAATTCGAAATTTTTCTAGTAGTATGCCTTCAGCTTGTTATATGTCACTACTAGTTCGGGAATCTACCACAGATAACCCGGGATGGATGTATAATAGGCATCAATGTGAATATATATGCGGTGTGTGAGTGTAGACCTAATTATTATTGGGACGGCAAATAAAATATTGTGGCCTGAGATGTATATTCTTTCTCAAGATTTTCTGTTAATTTTCGATTGTCAGTAATAGGCCTTTAACTAACGGACTTACTAATAAAATCAGGTAAACTGATGTAACAAAGTGCCAGTATGTTTTTGTTTAATCAGTTATGACTGCAATTATGATATGAAGAATATGTTTTTTTTTATTGATTTCCAAGTTAAGCTCTAGTTAAGCTATCATTAAGCTATCAAAGTTAAGCTATCATTAAGCAGAGCTTACGGAAGAATAAAGGTCTAGTTCTTTAATCAGATTAAAATCTTCCAGCATCAGCCGAACTGTACAGATTTGAATATATCTTGACAATCGCACACTCACATAAAAATACAAAGAAAGTCAAATTATCCGGTTTCGGGATTTGAAACATGGAACTTCAGAATGTGAGGCCAAGACGTTACCATCTCGGCCACCTGGGTCAGTTTAACGGTCTAGTTGCATAAGCGCATGTAAAGCAATAGTGTTTTTTGTCATAGCTAACTGTATTTTAATTTCCAAAGCCTTATAAGGTCACAGTAAAACAATAGGCTACGTTCTCAAGATAACTGATTCGCATTTTTTTAATAAATTCTTTCCAAAACGTATATTACCATAAAAAAGGCACTAAATTTGGCATTACTCCGAAACAGGTCAACTGATTTTATCCAATTTCAATAGACGTCTTCCTATGGACATTATAAATGTGTATACCAAGTTTTATAAAAATCCGGTAAAGTGTATTTGAGTTACCGCGTCTTTAGTATAGACACTAAATTGGGTTTTACTCCGGTAACGGACAACAGATTAGGTTCAAATTCAATAGGGAACTTCCCATGGACGTCGTAAATGCGAAAGTTAGGCGCCATAATCTATTAAAATGGGCACTAAATTGGACATTACTCCGGTACCGGTGAACCGATTTGGTTCAATATCAATAGGGTTCTTCCCATGGAAATTATAAATGTGCTTTCCAAGTTTCATGAAAATCCGAAAAAGCGTATTTGAGTTATGGTGCGTACAGACGCACGGACGGACAGACAGACAGACGGACAGACGGAAAGACAGACGGACAGACAATTTTTCGTCCCCCACATAATCTCATAAAGTACCATACTGGCACTTAATAATCCAGTTGTAACATTTATCCCAGGAATATACACAGCTGAGGAGAAAAAAAGTACTAATAATCCGTGCATCAGGCTGAATGTGTGCAACGCTTTACACAGCCTGGCCCTCTTGTATAAGATTGACGTAAATAACAAAATCAGGTAAACTGATGTAACAAAGTGCCAGTATGTTTTTGTTTAATCAGTTATGACTGCAATAATATGATATGCAGAATATGTTTTTAATCGATTTCCAAGTTAAGCTCCATATTTATTCATTAAGCAGGGCTTACGGAAGAACAAAGGTCTAGTTCTTTAATCAGATTAAAATCTTCCAGCATCACCTGAGCTATACAGATTTGTGATATCTTGACAATCGCACACTCAAGTAGAAATACAAAAAGAAGTCAAATTGACCGGTTTCGGGATTTGAACCATGGAACTCCAGAATGTGAGGCCAAGACGTTACCATCTCTGCCACCTGGGTCAGTCTAACGGTCTAGTTGGATAACCGCATATAAAGCCATAGTGTTTTTTTGTCATTGCTAACTGTATTTTAATTTCCAAAGCCTTATAGGATCACAGTAAAACAACAGGCTATGTTGTCAAGATTTGCATTTTTTTTATAAATTCTTTCGAATACGTATATTACCATAAAATAGGCACTAAATTGAGCATTACTCCGAAATAGGTCAACCGATTTTGTCCAATATCAATAGCCGTCTTCCCATGGACATTATAAATGTGTAGGCCTATACTAAGTTTCATAAAAATCCGGTAAAGCCTATTTGAGTTACCGCGTCCTTAAAATAGACACTAAATTGGTTTTACTCCGGTACCGGTCAACCGATTTGGTCCAATATCAGTAGACGTATTTCCATATACATTATAAATAGGTATACAAAGTTTCAGAAAAATCCAATAAAGCATATTTGAGTTATCGCGACTTCTTATATATTAACATAAAAGGCCCAAAATTGGGCATTATTCCGGTACTGGCCAAACGATTTGATCGAATATCAATAGACGTCTTTCCATGGACATTATAAATGCGCATACGAAGTTTCATAAAAATTCATAAAGCGTATTTGAGTTATTGCGCATTTAAAAGACACACAAAATTGGGTTTTACTCCGGTACCGGTCAACAGATTAGGTTCAAATTCAACAGAGTACTTCCCATGGACGTCTTAAATGCGTGTACCAAGTTTCATGAAAATCTAATACAGCCTGTTTGAGTTATGGCTCCTTTCTAATATAATATATTAAAATAGGCACTAAATGGGCATTACTCCGGTACCGGTGAACCGATTTGGTTCAATATCAACGGGATTCTTCCCATCGACATTATAAATGTGTTTTCCAAGTTTCATTAAAATCCGAAAAAGCGTATTTGAGTTATGGCGCGTACAGACACACGGACAGACAGACAGACGGACAGACATATTTTCGTCCCCCACACAATCTCATAAAGTACCATACTGGCACTTAATAGAGATGGTCGATATCCGTAACAGCCGGTCGTTTCGTAGTTGTCCGAGATTGAATTTTGAGGTTATGCATCCATTCTTAAGATGATATGTTAGGAAACATTTGGAGCTGCTTTTGCGGAATTATAAACATTGTTCCTTGTTTGCGGGCCATATTTTCATAATTTTACCCGTGATTACAACTTTCGAAAACAATATAATACTAACTAGATTTTCTGTCGGCAGACGACACACTACTGTTTGTTCATTGCTCCGACAGATGGCGACATTGGCGTCTGCAGTCCTTCATAGCCGGGGGCTATAAAGTCATGACCAGCGTGACGTGTTTGTTGACGTTTCATGTTAAAACCCGGTGTAACCTTAGCAGTTATACTGTGTTTATTAATAATACGGCTTATGTAGAACTTGCGCGGAGAACAACCAACAAATCGTTCAACGCAAATATAAGCAACTTTTATTAGTAAGGCTGTAATTCTGAAGTAGAGATGTCAAAATTTGTTATGAGGAAATGAAATAGGCATTCCCATTTTGTACATATCTGTAAATAGAAAGTCCTAACATATTTATTCTGAGATCTGTTTAAAATCTAGAGAAGTCATATTTTGAGATACATCTAAATTAGTTATGAAACTGTATTATACTGATTTGTTAATATATGATATGAAAACGACGGAGATTGGACGTTATTCACAGACCTGCCCAGCCCTAACAGTATAGCATGCTTTCATGGCATAGGCTATCAGCCTTAATAATTTGCCTAGGAGTGCCTCTATGTAGCTGTATATTAACAAAATATACTTCAGATTGAATTTATTACAATAGATATATGAAGTTAACGCAGACCAGTACAGGATGTTAATAAGTACCAAGATAGTATCAAACCAAACATAAACATATACATCTAAAAACAGCAAGACGACAGAGTGGTGCATGGTAGCAGATATTAAATATAATTTTGTGCTTGCAGTGAGTCGTATGGGACCAATCTCCTGTAGTAACTATTTTTAATGTTGTTTACATTCCATTCGGCCCACATATCTGTTTTTTCTGCAATATACACATTATAAATAAAGGACAAAACACACCCGGATATGTTTTCGTGGTACTGATCGGCGTCGTTGCCTGAGGTCTAGCTTCCAGACCAAGAATTCCGTTGACGACTGGTATTCACCTGGTTTATGATGAGATGGTAGTGAGGACGCGGGAGTGTACTTCATCTGTGAAAGGTGTGGTATGCTTAGGTGCGATCTCCCATTCATCATCAAAAATCCATATTAATCCCAGATTCGACAGTTACAATAGTTAGAGTAGTTAGTACAGTATTAAGTTACCAATTTGTTTTCTTATTAAATTTGTAAACTCCTTCCTTTTATCTTTCATTATATATACATTTTCTTTACATTAAGTTATAAATATTGTATATAACTAATGTACTTATAAATTAGTCAGTTACAAACTGATATAGAAGCCCCTGACAGGAATCCAAGACAGGATCCAATAAGTATTAAATTATTAAATAAATAAATAAATAAGGCTTCCAAAGAAGTGGCCACAATCACATCTGAATGGTTAAATTTAAAATAATGAAAACACCTGGTGGCACGGCCAAGGTGACTTTGTGTGAAGGGGCTCTAAATGTAACAATACAAGTGGTGATGGTCCTGGTTTAAATATTCAGATACCAGGACATTAGATTCAGGAATTTTATTATTCTATTTTTTATATTCATTAAAATGTGACAAATTTCACCTTTGATTCTGCGTATTTATAATTCCTAATGGATACAGTTAATGTAAGTCCGTGATTTAACCTTAGGCTAACAGTGAATAGTTATAATTTTTTCTGGGAAGAGTACTCACTTGGTAAGCTTACTGTAATTCGATATTAGGCCTACACTTTTTTGTTTCTACGTAGGAATAGGCTCTTAAAATCTGCTCATTTAATCTCTTGCCACTGTATGTATAATTACTTTACATAAATTATGTTTTAAATATAATTATTACTTATAATTCTAAATTATTACCCTCGTGTTACTGTGATGTCTGATGGTTCAAACTTCTGCTATTGAAAGCGAGAACAGAATTACAGCAAAGAAGTGTATTTTTCAAAGGAAGTCTTCAAACCGTTATGCAATTAATTTGTGTGCTGTTAATGAACCAAAACGTGACATAAAAGGAACGTTTATAAAATATTATTTCTCTTCAGAGTAAGCTTATTTCATGTTGAACTTGGTTGTGGTTTTCACAAGCCTGATAAATTATCACTCCAACAAAAATAGATTAAAGCATCTTTGAACGACTGAGGAAAGGGTCATAACTTAGTAAATTTGAGACTACGGACATAAGCGAAATTATATAATATGTTGAATATAACAAATACAAATGACTAAATTAAATCATTTCCATAATTATGTTAATTACAGAATGCATTTCGTATAAGGATACAATCGACATCTGCATTACGTAAACTCGGTAAATATGACGATCATTCAACTGTTGTCTTACCCAACGAAAATATAGATATCAAATACGCGCAGCTTACTTATACTGTGTTTGTAAAATTGTCTTCTTGCTTGTGCTTGAAAAATAACAAGAAGAGATTGTCAAATTTTCATTTGTTTCAGCAAATATCTCCTTGCAATACATCAGTATTAAAAACAGCTCAAATAAAGCATTTCACACTACAAAATGACTCATTAGTGGAAGGTTGTTTTCTTGATTTTTGTTGTATCATTTGACGCAGAAGTTTTCAACACCTGGAATCAATGTTTGTGCAGCAGCCAGTCTAAGTTAACATTTTAAGTTTTCATCTGACAATTGACTTCAGCTCTGGGTTTTGTTTATTTTCATTAGTGAAAAAAACTGTTCGCATATGTACGTAGATCTGAACATAGATAAAATCCTAGCAATATGTCTATGCAGTCTGGGGAACTTAGTTCGGAGAAAATCCATATAAAAGTCACTCAAACTTCTCTTATGTGGTATTTGTTACCATAAATGTAGGAGTCGATGGCCTACATATTGGAACACATTCTACACCCAACATAATTGGTTGGAAGCTGGTGAAATAGACGACCCACCTCTGCCGACGGAACCCTGGTTCAGAATGACATCACGTGGTGCACAGGGGTCGCACAGTGCAAGCCTGCTTGCACGCGCACAAAATACAGCGAGTTGGAGACCACTGCTCTAAAGGATTCCATTGCTTATATAAAATCCCAAATTTATTTCTAGGTATATTTCAATGATTTGTTTCGTTTTGTCTGATATGAGTTATATTTGCACTGTAGGCCTTGTTCACACAATATCTCATTTTGTTTCTATGTGGAAAAGATTTGGAGAACATAATGACTTAATAAAAGACTTAAATATAACAAGCAATAATTTTATTCTTCGCTATTTTAAAAGTTATTTCTATATTTTGTATTGTATAACCTCAACCCTACTTTGTTTATGCCACTGTATTGACTGTCTGTGCCTATTCATGTTCGCAATTGTTATACTCTAAATCCATATTATTAAGTGCCAGTATGGTACTTTATGAGATTGTGTGGGGGACGAAAAATGTCTGTCCGTCTGTCCGTCCGTCCGTCCGTCCGTGTGTCTGTACGCGCTCTAACTCAAATACGCTTTATCGAATTTTAATGAAACTTGGTATACGCTTTTATAATGTCCATGGGAAGAACCCTATTGAAATTGGACCAAATCGGTTCACCGGTACCGGAGTAAAACCCAATTTAGTGTATATTTTAAAGGCGCCATAACTCTCATACGCTTTATCGGATTTTCATGAAACTTGGAATACCTATTTATAATGTCCATGGGAAGATGTCTGTTGATATTGGACCAAATCGGTTGGCCGGTACCGGAATAATACCCAATTTAGTGCCCTTTTATGGTATCATATAAGAAAAGGCGCGGTAACTCAAATACGCTTTATCGGATTTTCATGAAACTTCGTATACTTATTTATAACAATCATGGCAATAAGCCTATTGAATTTGGACCTAATCGGTTGTCCAGTACCGAAATAAAGAGTAATTATCAGTCAAATTTATTATAATATTTTGGTTCATTTCGAAGCATTTTGATTGGCTCGCGGCCAACCAATCAGCGGGCGAGTCCCGTAACTAAGGTAAATAAAGGGAAATTCTGGAACAAGCCTTCAATTCCTGTCGAAACCTTCTTTAGTAAAGGAGGGTAAAAAGAAGGCACCTTCTTCAAATGCAAAATCAAATTCTCGGTTCTTTCTTATAGCGTCATCAATTAATGACAGCTTATAAAGCTTCCTTCAGTTGCCATGGACAGTTTGACATCTACATGAAAAACAAATGTTCCCATATGTACGATTATAGATGAAATTCTGCTGTATAATGACTAATTATTTTGCTAAAATTGATTACAATTAGATTAAAGCATTGAATTTTACTTCAGCCTATGTCAGATTTATAATCCCTGACCTCTTAATAAATAAAAACATTAAGCTTTGAGAATATGGTTAGGTTGGTACCTCTGCTTCAACGAGGGCCTCATCCTAATTTATCACTCAGATATCGGGAATATTATAGTACTAATTAATGAAATAATTCAACATTGTACCATAATAAATCTAGCAGGCACGATATATAGCCTAATTTCGAAATACGGTGATTTTTCTCTTCTGTGAGCAACGACGAAATAGTATTCTTTGGTATTGGACACTCAAAAGTCGCAGTGTGGTTTGGTCTTGGGGTAAGGTGCTTGTCTAGTAATCAAGAGATATCACGTTCGAGTCCACCCTGAAGCAAATTTTTTTTATTTTATTATCAATTGTGTTAAATTGAGCCTATTCCATTCTTATGTCCTATTTTGTCAATGTGCTTAAATAAGTATTACATTTTTCTTTTTAAAAAAACTGGGAATTCATTGTCTTTCATTGACCTACATCATTCCTAAATAATAACATAAGCCTATAAATGTTATTTCACGAACAGAAACTAGCTTTAAAGTTATTGCGTTGCGTTAAAATTGCATAAGCCTATACTCAGAACAAAACTGCATACCGCTAGGTGGAACTATCCTCTTCTTATTGGCTTACTGTATTATTTCATTGTCAATGCATTTTGTAAAATGTTTACATATTTTAAGAATTAGTATATCAGTGTATACCAATATGAATTAAGGTTAAGAATCAAACTTTAGACCTTTGTTCTTCCGTAAGCCCTGCTTAATGAATGTATCTGGAGTTTAACTCGGAGATCTATTTATAAAAAAAAAAAAAAAATTATTTTCTGTATATCATAACTGCAATTATTACTGATTAAAACAGCATACTGGCACTTTGTTATATCAGTTTACCTGATTTTATTTATTCCTAATTTCAACTCCGTAACATGCTAGTATTAACGCCTTTCCGCTCTGATCACAGATGGCAGCCCACAAATACGGGGAGCAGTTTTTTTAACGATAATTTATATACGGAAGGAATTCTTCTTTCGCAGAAAGTATATTCCAAACACTTTTGTAAGGATTAATTTACATTAATTTCATTTCATTGGATAATATGTATAGCTGCATAAGAAAATACAAATATTCCAAAATTAAACACTAATTCAACTAATCCTTAGGTAGGTTAATAAATTCTTTCTTTATTTGCCCCTTCGGTGTTTTTCTAACCATACATTCATTCATCTTTGCTTAGTGAAGAATGTATTAATAAATTTCATTTTTTCAGCTAGTGCTAATGAGATATGTATCAGGTTATATTTCCACCTAAGCACTAGTAGGGTTGAAAAGAATAGAAAAAGGTTGATAAGGAATCAAAATGCCCTAGAAAATTAATTGTATAGTTTTTAATATAATTCTAAAAAACCAGTTTATAAAAGTACGAAAGAATTGAAAAAATTTTCTACGTACAGTATTGATTTGTATAAGTGTTACACATAGTCATTACAGATAAAACATGTACAGTATTAAAATTATAATTACAAATGTGTTGTACCAATTACAATATTTGAGAGAATAAAAAGTCCTTGTGGATTATATCGATAAAAGTTTCTGAATTACTTGCTAAAGACAGATAAAATTATGTACATATGTATTTGCAGCTAATTATATATAAGAAAATTATGAGGATATAGAAGATACGTCAATGAATAAAAAACCAAGTACACAAACTGTGGATTAATCAGGCAGCCTGTTCATGGCACTAACTCATCAACTCCTACTAGTACATAAAAGCTTTGTACTTATGGACTGAAGATGAAGCGTGATGCTTCGAAATACATTTCCAAATATTGAAATTTGAATAGACTACGCTGACAAGGAATCAAAACTGAATTAAAGCCACATCTTATATTCCTTACAAATCTTTTCTTATGTCTAATAACTATAGTGAAAATAAAATCTAGACATCTATAAGAAGATTTTAACCTAACACTGATTTTACGTATCACATGTTATGCAGTTCTACTATAGAAGATTAATCCACAGTTTGTGTACTTGGTTTTTTATTCATTGACGTATCTTCTATATCCTCATAATTTTCTTATATATAATTAGCTGCAAATACATATGTACATAATTTTATCTGTCTTTAGCAAGTAATTCAGAAACTTTTATCGATATAATCCACAAGAACTTTTTATTCTCTCAAATATTGTAATTGGTACAACACATTTGTAATTATAATTTTAATATTGTACATGTTTTATCTGTAATGACTATGTGTAACACTTATACAAATCAATACTGTACGTAGAAAATTTTTTCAATTCTTTCGTACTTTTATAAACTGGTTTTTTAGAATTATATTAAAAACTATACAATTAATTTTCTAGGGCATTTTGATTCCTTATCAACCTTTTTCTATTCTTTTCAACCCTACTAGTGCTTAGGTGGAAATATAACCCGATACATATTAGTGAAGAATACTTTGAGGACTGACATCTTAACGATGCACGTCAAGGAAGGACTGAACACTTTGACAATGACGAAACACCCATGACTAACATCTACAGTAGTAAGGGTAAATGTTCATATTTCAGTATCTCGCAAACTATTGAAGAAAGTCAGCTCGTTCCAAAGAAAATAAGTTTATTCCATTAAAAAATAATGCTCTGGATAGTAACTCTAATAAATGAAAAGAGTATTTATTTATAATACAAATGGTAAAAGAGAAATTTTATATTACTAGAAGATATGTTTGCGAAACGAGCCCGTAAGGAAGAGAATAGCAATCCAGCGAACTAAATAAAATAATTCCTGAATGTACACATGCACATGCGCAGACAGATATTATTGATTTTTTGGTGTATGGTTGCCCACATAAGGAATTGAGTTGGCAACGCTTTTCAACCACAAAATGAGAAATCTTATATTTTAAAAGGCGTAATGCATTTTAAAATTTAAAATTTAATCAAACTTAGTCTATTTAATAATCGTATTCAATTATCCTTAGCTATGGATAATTTATATTAGTAGTATATAACTAAGAGTAGGCTAGTATTTTCCATGTGAATGGAACCGAAGTAGGCTACAACGGACTTTTTATCTCTAGTGCGACAATATGCAACTTATACTTCGTGTATATTGTTAATTCAAGTTGTCTAAAAAGTTTTAGGCCTACGTTCACCTCGGCAAAGACATTATTTTGGTAGCCACAACACTATTTAACTAATAATTTAACGAACGATTTGAAACTTCAAAATTTTACATTCCACATGTCAAAACATACTATCTGGAACACTCTGTAGCCTACAATGAAATAAACGATGGAACGAATCATTCATTACATCATCAATTTGAAAACTCGCAAAAGAGCTGGAATGTGGGTAAAATTAGCTCGAATATGCTTAAAAAGGATAACTTTTTATTCACTCAAAGAAAAGTTTTCGTTTTTACTGACAGAACTCGATGCCTCTATACAATACACACGTTGAGAGAGAAATTATTTAGGAAGGGAACGTTTTAAATTTTATAAATCTGGAGTTCATACAAAACTATAAAAGAGTATCTTCCTGTATTGGTAATTAACTGAATGCCGTATGAGAATCACTTCTCATCAGTGGTGTAACGGAGAAAGATTGAACCCCATGCAAAGTTTAAGCTATACAATTTGGAAATAACACGAGCCTGCTGGCCTTAGCACTGCGGTAATACACAGCTACTTTGGGTAATAACGTACATTTGTGAACGCATTGTTTATTAAGTGCCAGTATGGTACTTTATGAGATTGTGTGTGGGGACGAAAAATGTCTGTCCGTCTGTCTGTCTGTCCGTCCGTCCGTCCGTCCGTGTGTCTGTACGCGCCATAACTCAAATACGCTTTTTCGGATTTTCATGAAACTTGGAAAACTCATTTGTAATGTCCATGGGAAGAACCCTATTGATATTGAACCAAATCGGTTCACCGGTACCGGAGTAATGCCCAATTTAGTGCCTATTTTAATAGATTATGGCTCCTTTCTAAAAGAAAGGCACCATAACTCAAATACGCTGTATCGGATTTCCACGAAACTTGGTATACTCATTTATGACGTTCATGAGAAGTGCCCTATTGAATTTGAACCTAATCTGTTGACCGGTACCGGAGTAAACCCCAATTTAGTGTCAACTTTAAAGGCGCAATAACTCAAATACGCTTTATCGTATATTTATGAAACTTCGTATACGCATTTATAATGTCCATGGGAAGACGTCTATTTATAATGGATAAAATCGGTTGACCTGTTTCGGAGTAATGTTCAATTTAGTGCCTATTTTATGGTAATATACGTATTCAAAAGAATTTATTAGAAAAAATGAAAATCAGTTATCTTCACAACACTGCCTATTGTTTTACTGTGATATTATAAGGCCTTGGAAATTAAAATACAGGTAGCTATGACAAAAAAAACACTATTGATTTACATGCGGTTATCCAACTAGACTGTTAAAATGACCCCGGTGGACAAGATGGTATCGTCTTGGCCTCACATTCTGGAGTCCATGGTTCAAAACCCGAAACCGGCCAATTTGATTTTTTTTTTTGTATTTTTATGTGAGTGTGCGATTGTCATGATATCACAAATCTGCACAGTTCAGCTGATGCTGGAAGATTTTAATCTCATTAAAAAAACTAGACCTTTGTTCTTCCGTAAGCCCTGAATAATGAATAAATCTGGAGCTTAACTTGGAAATCAATTTAAAAAAAAAGCATATTCTGCATATCATAATTGCAGTCATAACTGATTAAACAAACACATACTGGCACTTTGTTACATCAGTTTACCTGATTTTTATTTTCCTGTTGCTTTTATTAATATCTCATTACTGAGGCAGATGCAGTGTCGCTCGGATATTACACAAGTCTAGTAAAAGTGAAACTTTTGTGTTTGATACTGGTCTCGTGTCGCTTCCAATATTAGATTAAAAATAGCCTAGTTCTAGCAATTCAATTAAAACTAATAAATAAAACATATTTATGAGGCAGCATGTTGCAAGTGCGATTAAGTGGACTCAGTGGCATTCAATTACTCTACTGCTTTTCATATCCTCACGTAATAACTTACTTATGCCATTATTCGCTGTAACTGATGCACACAAAAACTCCGAGAAAGCGGTACATAACTTCCAAACTTGTTCATGTATTAAATACGTTTAGATTCGCTGTAAATTCTACATTTATATTATATTGCTGTCACATGCACACTGCTATTAATTATAAGCTGCAAACTACAGCTAAACAAGCCAGAAAAAGAAATCACACGCAAAAGGCTGTTGGGAGTATAGGGTATGTTGATAAAAATGGGGAGTCAGCTGTTTCGGAATACTGCCTGGAGGCAAATCATCTCCCAAGAAATACACGTTACACCTTACATTATACAATATGTTTGTTCTGAAATTTTTCTCAAGGTAGAACTAATCTAAACTAAAATCTATGGCGCTACATCCCTTTGAAGGAATGTGCCTGTTATCCGACCGCTGCGTCATCTACCGTAGGCAAGTACATTTGATGCAACTAGGACCTTTTGCCGCTCGTATTTTTCCGCGGCACCATTATTTATATTTTGTGTATATTCTTCAGATAGCCTACTTACGGTTATGTCATCTCTTCTCGGCGTGTTTCTTTTTTCTAAACCTTGTTTTGTTTACAGTGTTTCCCCGTGTTCAGTTATTTACTTTTAATCTCATCATTTAACCTCGTCTCTTTATATACCTGTATTTCTGCCGCGTTCAGTTTCCACGCTTCTCCCGCTTCTCGGGTGGGCATTGGCTGATGTTAGCTAGTGGCAGTTAGCTAGTGGCAGTCTAGCTACACAAATCATTGAAGTGTACAGACCTACATGGAGCCTGCTAGCAGTGGCGCCAACTTATATGGGCCCGTGGAGCTCAAGCCCAACCAATAATTTGACGTATTTTATTATCAGAATTATTTATCACTATTACTAAAAATAGTTTTCAATGTTGAATCGCTGTAAAACTAAAATCAGGCTATTGTTGACATAGCCTACGTAGTAACTTACGATTTCCTATTGTTCCAATTCACTAACGATCATTTGAAATCGTTCCTCAATTCATACAAATTGTTACGTCTTACTGTGTCCATACAGTTTCCACAGGCACTGTGGAAATATACGAGTATTTTTACGCTTCGTAAGACTAAAGGCATTTTTGCGTTCAGAAAGAAACTTAATCACATTGAGGTACTAAATATACATTGAAAAACGCAAAAAAAGTTAGGTTTAGCATTTAGTTGATGCTTGGGATTAAGTAATATCACAGAAGATTTAGTTGTGTGACTAGTAAGAAAGAAAAATTCAGAGTAGAACGAGCATGTAGAAAGAATGAATTAAGAAAGATCGGTTAAATTAGCAAGGGTCAATTTATAAACCAAAGGCAAGAGGGAGCTCGGTTCGTCCACGAAAAAGTTGGTGTGATTGGAGAGAACAGCCGACTGGTCTAAGAAAATAAGAAGAAAATGGTGATGCTTATAACGAATTTATTCGGAAAACTCCAGTCAGGAGAAACACGTATTTGCAAACGCCATGGTGCATAATGGAGATCATGAGTGGCTTTATTTTATTTTGTTTTAATTACCTAAAACCCAAAATTTAAAAAGAAAGTTTTGAGCCCACCCAATCTTTTTCAAATGTTGGCGGCACTGCCTGCTAGGCCTAATTTCTGCAGGTATGCTAGTTTAGTTTAGCTGTTTTAATTTCTTCTTTCTTTCCTGGCGGTGTTTGTTATTATCTTGAATTTATACTCGTACATACATTATGTTAGATTAGGCTTATATTCTTGGCCCACCAGTTTTGTGTTTGCCATTTTCGGTTCACCTCAGTTAAAGTGTTATTTAGTTTCTTTCCGTTACGTTTAATTCATTTCGCCGAGGGGAGATGGCCATTTTCTCTGAATAGCCATTTTGTTGTGTTTGTTCAATTCAGTTTTAAGACTTTTATGTCTGTTTAATTCAGTTTTAAGACGTTTGTCGGGCTTTGAAGCAATAATTCTGCTACACTCAAAGTTGATCAGGATAAGTTTTGTCGGACATTTATGGTAAATTGTTACTGTAGTACATGAATTTAAATAAATTCTTGTCATTTCACTGTTAAATTCAGGGAAATGTATTCAAGCATCTCTCCTATAATTATATCTATAATCACTATCTCTGGGAATTAATTTATGGGTAAAATACTGATATAATCTGTTGATCCTTAGTCAGCAACGATAACCACTAGATCACGCACACGATGAAATCTCAAGGTAATCTCTTTATTTCTTTATTTCCTTTTCTTCAAAACACTTTTAATGTACTCCTATTTAACATTTCGAAATTCAGTGAAGGCAAAAACGTTACCTATAAAAACAACCAAATGTAAAATATTTCACGACAGGAATATGATAGTAATAACTAGGGCCCGGATGTTTACGACATGTCATATTTTTATCCTGACTTCCGTTCTCCCCGAAAACACAAATTAAACACGAATTATACGCTTGTTATCCTATTCGGACCGTTTTTATTTTGCACATAAAGTCATATTTTTTTTTACTTTTTTGTGGTCTTCGTCATATGTTGGCCATATTTGTAATTTAACGTCATATTTCAATTAAAAATTCGGCAAAGGAGCACAATAAAATGATACGTTATGTGTACTACATGGTCGAGTTAAATTTGAAATTTATTTAATTAATTTAATGTTTATGCCAAATTGATAGGTAACTTAAATTTTAAAATTAATGCAATTGTTCAAACTTTAAAGGGACATGCAAGGTCTACAAAATATTAGAAGTAATTAAAGCTCATGAAACGAGCAAACAGAAGCAAATTAGAAGTTCATTACAAGTAAAAATGTAAATCACCAAAATAGATAAAAAGTGATTATCTGATTGATTTCAGATGATGTAAGAATTTATTATCTTTTAAAAATTTAATTCAAACATTTATTTTATAAATATACGTTATTTTATTAGGTCATATTTAGGGTTTTTGGTTCATATTTAGTCATTTTAAAGCATATTTTCAGTCATATTTTCCACTTTTTTAGGTCATAAACATCCGAACCCTAGTAATAACCGTAATATTAGGTATGTGCCAGGGTGTCCACAGAAATGTTTACTTAAATTTCCTGAACTTTCCCCGACATTCCATGACCAGAATCTTACATTTCCCTGACCAACAGATTGAGTAATTTCAAGGTTAATCTTATAGGGTGGCGTGCACCATCCAGGAGTAAATCTTACTAAAGTAGTAAATTTAAGACGGAGACCTGGAGTATACAAGAACCAGTACATCTGTCTCACTCTTAAGTCATACTAATGTATGTGCTAGAGTGAGACAGACAAACCGGTTTTTGTTACGTAAGGTTCCCTTCCTAAATTTACTACTTTAGTGCTACTCTTTTAGTAACTTACTCTTTTAGTTGGTGTTGGAGAGCTCAATTGATAGTTACTTCTTTAGTTGTTACTAAAGTAGTAAGCGATTTTTACTAAAGAAGTAGTCGAATTCTGCGCAGAACAGAGCAGAAACGTTAGTGCAGCGCAGCAGAACACGTGCATTTCAATTGCCAGTATTATTCAAGTGCCAGATAATGAAAAGGAAAGGTTCGCTGAAACAATGAATATGAATTTGGGTTGTTCCAAATATTACTAATGACAATCTTCATGTTTTAAAATAGGTCTAATAGTAATGTTTTATTCATTACTAATTTTAATTCCTTCAGTTGAGTATTTTCAGTTTAGTAGCCTACGTATGGGTACGTATTTTTGTGCAAACTATTTCTGTATTATAATGCAAACAATTGGAATTTCCAGTTGATTTTCATAATTGATTCACTGTCAATATTATAATTATTTCTCTCATAATAATAATAATAAAGTTCTAAAATATATTAAAATATTTATACTTCCTAAAGTTACATATTCTTCCCCAAAAACGATAAATCAATTATTCTATAGTTGTTTATCATAAATCTCACTATAATGAATTATTAATACTTATTGACTGTTTAACAATATTAATAAGAAGTATTACACAAAATCATGAAAAAGGGGGGATAAAAAGGATAACAAAACTAATAAGGGGCATTATGTTTCTGTCCTTTTTCAAATGCACAGAACATTTACTTAAAAAATATTACCTTATAAAAATAATAATATTACAACTGAGAAATGTAATATTTAAACAAAAAATGGCGGTACAATATTTCGGAAGCTATGAACTCCAATAATAATTATGTTGATGGTTGTGTGTTTAAAAATAATTTCAGTGACTACTTCTCTAGATCCTGTGCAGCTTCAACCTCCGGGCCCCTCCTTAAAATTTTCTTTCCGCACTCATGTTGGCATTTTTTTCTATATAGTTTATAATGCTTCTCACTTTCCTGTCCACAGGGTTAATTAAATAGTTAGCAGCATACTATAGACCTGCAGCATCTGTTATAGTTTATTCCCAAACATGCAAGTCTCGTCTCACTCCACCATTCGAGACTTGGGGAGTCTTTAAGGAATGGTTTTACAATGTGTCCCCATCTCAATGTACGCTAATCCCAGAGTCAGTCAAATTTTCTTCCGATGTGGCCTGTTTGGACATTTTTACACCTGGGTTAGAAAAAAGGACATATTATTCATTAACACTGCGGGTGCAACTATTGAACTTTTAGCTCTTATAATTATTATTATAATCTGGCATTCGCAATGTTGTGCTTTAAGTTAAGCTATAGAAGTGTAATGTAATAAAATTAATTTACAATAATTACATTAAATCGTTTAACAATGAGAATCACCTATTGTTCAGTAATTCTATGGTTATGTAGCAGGGGGAAGTGTTTTCTGGGTAGCTCCAAGAACGGAGGCTTTCATTTTTTGGAATGTACTATACCTCGCCGATATCTGTATCCATGTGATTAGCTTGAAATACATCGTCGTTTTCTGACCCAAAGTTAGGGAGAACTGCAATATCTAAAGGCCGATCCAGCTAGGAAGATATTTGAGAGCACATGCGCTGCTTGTACCGTGCAATGCAAACGTCCCTTCCACTCACTCTCCCCCTCACCTTTGGTGGACGTCTTCCTAGTTGGACCGATCTCCGCAATGATATTTCCACATTTGACTGGCTGAAATCACATGGATGTAGTGAGAATCTGACATCGTTTCTTCCAAACGCCAAAATTTCATGTAAGGATTTATGAGCTTAATTATTTACGTTATTAAATGCCCTACTAGGTATGGTTTGCTTAATATTTATTAAATCACCTGCCACAACTCTCATTTTTGGTATACAACCTTCTTCATCTCAATAACTTATCCTCAGTTTGAACTATGTAATCCATTTAATGTGATATGTAACTCATAACTCACGCAAATGCCACAGAACACATTTACTCCACAACTTACTCCACCCCCTGAGTAGGAGTAAATATTGGCCTTATTTACTCCACAACTTACTACGTTAGTAACGTACTCCGTGTTGGTGCTCTCCACCACTTGTGGAGTAAGTTCATTTACTCTGGGAGTAAATAAAATTTTTACTTCTTTAGTACATTCCTCTATGTTGAAAGCCGCCGAGTTTAGTTTACTCCTGTTTGGTGCACGCCGTCCTTACTAAAAGAGTACGGTTACTAAAAGAGTAGCTTACTAAAGTAGTTAGAACTAAAGAAGTAAGGCTTACTAAAAGAGTAAATGGCATGAGTTTGGTGCACGCCACCCTTAAAGAAAATCCAGTCTCCTCCATCCTCATAACAAAAATAAGAAATGGTTATCCCAAATATTGAAAAGGTAATATCTTACCCAGTCTGGTTACAGCATATTGAAGCAAAACACTAGTCCCTCACATTTGGCTCAATGGGGATAGTTATTTTTTCCTAACTATTCCATCTTTTTCTTACAAATTTTCCTGACATATTCCTTTAACTGACAAAATTCCCTGACCGATTTCAATTTCCCTGACTTTCATTTACTCTCTCTGACTTACTAGAACGTGACACCTTGTGTATAAATGATTAAAACATAAAACTTGAAAGCATATTAAAATACAACTTAGATACTGATAATTTTATAATTTGTACGGATGACTCACATTCGGAAAACTCTTTTATTGGCACGGATTCTGAGCGGAAACACCGAGATGCGCCATGCTTAGCTCGACCGATTTCCGACATGATACTAGATGCGCCACGACATTACGGACGACAATGTATTAGGTGCGCCACTATGTAGAGCACAGTGTTATGTGCACCAAGGTTTCGTAATTGTAGTGAAAATATAATTATTTTATTTTCTACTATGCCAGAATAAAACAGGGTACAAAATTACCTATACACGGTTAAAAAATGATTGGTTAATGCTCTTTCGTCATTATTGGTTCACATGTTTTAGCCAATGCTTTCGGGTTTTGTTTGTGAATATGTTTTCGTAAGATTTAGAAAATCTGTTATTGATTATTTGTTTTCAGGATATATAAATTATAAAACTACTGGTATTTGTCGCAGACTTTACAGATTCTTCTTACCAGTACTTGCAGACCACTGCTTCGAGTATTTGCTTATTTAAGGTTTGAAATTCGAACACTAGTTATAGGGTATTAACTTAGGGTATTAGTAATAGGGTATTAACTTACTCTATTCAGTGTTTACAAAAAGATTGAAGCAAAATCATATTACCTAATGAACCAATTCTTTTGTCTTTAGATATAACAGGAATATGTTTGCATGGCTGTGATTAAAAAGAAAACTGAATGTTGAATATGCCTAGAAATATTCTACGGAAATTTTGGTTTCTTTCACCTCTTTTCAGTTTAAGCTTTTTCAAATGGGGAAGGGAACATGGAGTCTGGGGAAACATAGTTGTCGAGTATGTAATCCCCAAAGGAAAGCATCAATCACTTCTTCAATATGTAGAAACTGAATTCCAATATAGCATAATACAATTTAGTTAGAAAAATTTAATAATCTGCCATCAAACTACAACAATAAGAAATAAAAGTCTCATGTGAAACGCTCACAACACTCTCTCTACCCTTCCGACTCCAACATAGAGCAAATGGCTGAATTGCGGAAGAGTGCATTCAGTTATCTAAACCTACACTTGAGACAAGACACCAGGCCTGATTTTGTGTATGAGGTGAGTGGTTTATAACGATCTCTCAAAGAATTTATCGGAGAAAAATGTTTTCAACGAAAGTTTTTAGTTCCGACATTTTATATGTATTTGTGCATAAATTTCAAAAAAAACTCGCGAGAGCCGTTTTCGGAAAGTCGCAGAAATCGAAATTGTCTTATTGTGAAGTGGTGGTAAAAGTCCAAACATCCCGGGAAGATATTTAACCCAATCGTAACATTTTATTCTTCGTGCTATGCTGTCCACAGATAAGCTACACAAAAACACACACAGAAATGTATTTCAGAAATGTAGCCTATATTTATTGTATGGGGAACTTCAAAACTTGTATTTATGCTAAAAAATCAACATGGAATTTCATGGTCGAACACAATACTTCCTCCATCCATAGTAGGATTACCTACGTTGCGGGTAGCAAAGACAAGTACAATAATAAAAAACCAGCTACATATATATTTTTAAATTAAGCTTCATCTATACTTCTTTGAGCATCGAGACCGGATCAGTAGTTCAAGTTATGTGGGTATATCATTAGGCCATGCAACAATTGATGCTCATCTATTTTCTTACGTTGGTGTGTTAAGAGGCTTCAGTAAATTTCAACTGATATGCCTATTAATTTAAATGGATATGGTACAAGATAAAATAAGCGAAGATGAGTCGTGGTAAGTAATTACCCAATTTGGTATTTTCGTTTCCGACTGGAGAATCATGAAAAAAAACCCATCGCAAATTGGCCGGGCACGGGATTTGAACATGGGATCTCCCGTGTACGAGTCCAAACATTACCATCTTGGCCATCTGGCTCGGTAACATAATATTATCTTTTTATGTATCTTGTGTAGGCCTAATGTAATGTACTGAAGCAATGAGATCATGCACTACTTGGAACGAGGTTACGAACAGTGAGCTAGTCTATTGAGGAGACTAGGCGTTTTATGGTATTAAAATTCCCAGAAATAACTTGGATGTATGAAAACAAAAATGAAATTGAAGACTGAGATTTCTCAGAGTCTAGATGTTCTACATTGTCGGCCGCGGTGGTCTAAAGGTAGCGTGTCCGCCTCTAGATCCGAAGGTCGCGGGATCAAACACGGCCGCGGTCGATGGGTTTTTCAGGACGTAAAAATCCTGGGCACGGTGTCCTCCGGGAGGGAGCTTGTGGGTCCGTGTCGTTGTTTTACGGCACGTAAAAGAACTCCAAGCCTAAATTAGAGCCTCCGAACAAAATTTCTCGGCCCTTTCACGTCCAAGTAATACCTTAGTTTCCTGATGGGATTGAGAGGCAATGGGCTTACCACCTGCCCCTCTCCAAAAATAAGCTTAAATTCCTATAGGTAACAGAAAACTCCACTTGGAGGCCCTTCGCCCCAACATAGGGGCTATAGGGTTCCAGACAGACAGGATGTTCTACATTGGATAGTTGTAGACATTCCAAGAAATGATACATGCTTTTCCTTTCACGTCGTAAACCAAATTTAGCGTGTGCGTTGTATGCAGGATAAAATGTTCCAGAAATTTCCGAATATATATTCAGAAATAGCAGCATTCAGTGCTACAATAGTATTATTTTAAACCAATTAGTACCAAGCTGGGAGATAGTTAAGCTAATATGCCAAGCTATTTGCTGAAACTCCTAGCCCAAAGAAAAAATTCAAGCACTCGTGTTATTAGGGAGTAAATTATTTAAAAAGTCACTCGGACAAATGCCAGCAGAATTCAGGTAAACTAATATCTGTTGATATGCTGTTCGACTGATCTTAAAAAAAAATACATTAATTCTTTCCTTTTGCACTATTGAAATTGAACCACAGTACGCTCCCAAAACATTGGGAAGAAACGTCCTCCAGATCTGGTTTGAATCCTGAGATAATTTTATTAATCAGTAATGTTAGGGAAATCTCAAGATGTATTCCATTATTGATCCTCATTATTTTTTCATTAATCTAAGTTATATTATAGGGATTTATCATCCTTCATTCAATTCTTTTTTTTGTGTTTCTTCCTTCAGGCTCTGTGTGACTTACGGTAGGCATTGCTGGAATTTAATTTCTATTTTACCTGTAAAAGCAAAAGCTTTAACAACGACCTCATTTCTCGTCCTCACTTTTCCCTTAGCAATGTAATTCCAATATAACACTCATAAAATCCTCTTTCACGGTTTCAATAACATCGCGTTTAATAATTATTACGAGCCGGAAACTTGTCTAATTACATGCAATTTACAGAACCAGGGAACACTGAATGCTGAACTAGAGCAGGAATGTAATAACTTAATTTCCCTGTGATCTGTTTCTTTGAATAGCCTAGCACAGGAGTGGCCAGATCAGTTTCCTTGTTAAATACTTCACTTACCTTATGCCTAATCATACAATATGTGCGGGTTGGCTATAGTTATTTAAGTAAGCTACTGTTCGTTTACCGGAGCTACTCTTGAGATTAAGTGAACAGTATTCCTCACGTCCAAAAGAATACAAGATCTTCTCTTCATATTGAAACGGAATCAAAAAATAAAAATCCTTACACAAATCCTTTAAAATCTTCTAACTGCTGTGAGTGACAGGAGCTTGAGCGTTCTCATATAAACTCTAAAATGAAGAATATACGTTTATAGTAATGCTTTATAGTTTATGTTAAAACGACAAGAACCATATCTTTGTGTTACCAACATCACTTGTAAAACAAAACTATTTTGTTGTACATTTGCTCATTGATTAAAAAATTATCGTCCATCTTCACAGAGACTAGAGCGTTTAAAATAATGTCTTCAAGAAATATTTAGTATTACTGCTACTATTACTATTATCGGTATCTATTAATCTAGTCCAATCTATGAATGCTCAAAAATAGGTGTAGAGGGTAATGGAAGGAACACAATTTTTTACTTTGGGACTTAGTTTGAACTAGGTAGGAGGTAAACATACAAAAAGTCCCCACTCCTAGGAGGTGAGCGGGGGGACAGAGGGGCCCTTAGAAGGTCCATTTTTTGTTTTTCGCTTATATCTCGAAAAATATGAGTCCTAGCGATAAGACCCTTCTATACAAAATTAAAGCTTCAAACTTAGCTAATTTTGAAAAAATACAATTGCCTCGCGTTTTTTTGCCTTATTTCGTTAGTTAACTCTTCGGCCCGTCGTCCTACGAAAAAGTCATAAAGAAGAAAGTTGTAGAGCATTAAATTTCCTTAAATAATATATGATAGTTTACTTTTTATCTTCAATGTTTCATAAGTTAGAGCAATTTTAACTTTATGTGTAAATTCCGTGATTTTGCAGAAAAACTTAACTTTCGTATTTTCCATTTTTTCACTGCTCTAACTCTATATAAAAGCCAATATATACGTATTTATATGTATAAATAGTATGTACTATATATAAGTTGTACATAAATGAATCAATATGTAGATATGTATTTTGTAATATATTTTCAAGTAACATATATGCTTATGTATAGTCCATTCAATGATTGAATGAATAGAGGGAAATGAAAGGAACACGGTTTTTGACTTTGGGACTTTGTTTGGACTAATTAGAAGTTAAAAATACTAAAAGTCCCCACTCGGGGTGAACGGGGAGCAGGGGGCCCGTAAAAGGTCCCTTTTTCGGGTTTTCGCTTATATCTCGGAAACTATGGGTCCTAGCGATAATACCACTCTATACAAAATTAAACCTGATAAAATGTTCCATCAAGACTGATTCCATTCACTTTTTTCCTATCTCGCATAGTTTATTTTAAACTTGTATGTGATCGGAAATTAATTTTCTGGATTTCAAGAATAACAACTATTTTTTTTCTAGAGTTTGAAAATAAGTATCAAACTCTCTCTCGGAAAGATCCAGCACTCCCCCTTTCGACTGTTAGTTCGTCAGTCAAGATTAACGACATAAGGGTGTCTGTGGATCCTTTTATGATATTCCAGCGCAATCCATAAGTAAGAAAACCGACGAAGATTTGAAACTTATTTGCAATATGAATTAGCCCCTTTCCCTTTGGCCTTCTTCAATGAGGGTGGGATGAGGAAATCGACGAAGTCAATTCTCTAGAAAGAGCTCAATCCAACTATCAAAGATGTACGTGTGACACACTTTGACATTGTTATGGACGGTGGACTTCTCCTGCACAAAGTTATTAGGCAAACAGGTTCCACGATACCTGCCATTTGTGATGGATATGTCAATTTATGAACAGTCATTATCGTGGAAGGAGTTGCACTGTAGTGTTTGATGGGTACACGAGCTCATCCTCAAGTACAAAGGTCGCTGAGCAGCAAAGGCGGTACCGTCTCAACAAGTCAGCCGACATACATTTCAATCAGGAGACAGTCATAACTGTGAAGTAGGAAGACTTCCTGTCAAATGTCTACAACAAATGTCTGCTGATTAACATGCTGAAAGTCACACTACAGGCACACGGAGTCAGAACCTTTTTTTTATTATAACTGCATGTGCCATTGCCATAGGTAATACTACATGCACATATTTATTCATAGTAAGGTTATACATAATTGTTACAATATTGTTTTGTATTGACTTTACAATTCAAGTTGAATTTAGTCTAAGCACGGAATGATGCGGATGTCCTCATTGTAGACATGACTATGGAGTTGTCACATACCACCGCTGTTGCAGCTATTGGTGAGGATGTCGACATAATAGTCCTGTTGATGGCCAAAACACCTAGTGACCAGAACATAATTTTCGTCAAGCCTAGACGTGGAAACATAAAACTTACATCTTCTACCTAGGAACTTCAGGCCCAGGGCTGCGAGACATACTATTTCTACAAGCATTCACTGGGTGCGATACCACCTCAGCAGCCTTCCGAAAGAGTAAGCTGGGATTTATCAAACTACAGTGTGCTCCGTGACGTCGTCGAGGAGAGATCGGTAGTGCAATACCTTACATTCGTTCGTAACCTTGTGGTTGCAATTTAATAGTGTGAAAGACAATAAATAAGTTTTTTTGGTACGAATAACAGAAAATACAAGAATATATACTAAGTGTGGTGGTGATTCAGGAACACAATGATTGAAAGGAAGAATACAGTTATCGTAAGTTTCGTGGAAAGAGACATACCAAGACCATCAGCATATGAAATACATGAATGGATTTATGATGTGCTAAAATTAGATGAACACGAAATAGACATGATACAACTAAACAGTTTCAATAGACAAGTGTACATTAAATGTAATTCCGGAACAACAATGGATCAAGTTCTTACGAACACGGGCGGCATGAGAAAATTCCTGCATAGTACTGGCCAAATCAGTAAAGTAACAATCACAGTAGCTGGGTTAGGATCAAAATTCGTGAAAATTTATAACATTCCTTTAGAAATTACAATGGACCAAGTGAAAATGACCTTAGAACAATATGGCTCTGTGACAGCAGTTATGTCTGATAGTTGGGGAAACAATTATAGATACAAAGTGAATAATGGTGTACGTAGTGCGAAGATACTATTGAAGAAGCGTATACCTTCCTTTATAGAAATTGGAGGATATAAAGGATTTGTGAGTTACGAAGGTCAACCCATAACGTGTGCGATATGTAATCAGGAAAATCACATACGTAGCGAATGCCCCAAAAGGATTGCGCAAGTCTCAAGAGAACAAGATAAGTTTTCATGGTCACGGCTAGTGCAAGGTCATCTACCCCCGAGAAGAGAACCCATAACGATAAATAAAGAAGTAACGGTGACTACAGAAGACAACAATAAGGCTGAGTATCTGGTCACTAAACAGTCGCAGTCGGTAGAAAACATACAGGAATCCGACCCAAACATAACGAGCGTGGAAAGAACTGTGGAGGGGACTGACCCAGAAAAAGGCATAGTGCAAATGGAAGAACAGCAAATAGATGGAAATGAAGTGGAGGTAGAACCAGTGAATAATACAGCAGGTCCATCCCCGGCAGAAGTACACTCCACAGTACTGAAAGACAACGAAAAGAAAGAAACGATACCTGAAAATAGACGGGACGATAAAACTGATGACCAGGACATAGAACTGGTGGACGACAGTGGAGAGCATAATGCTTTGCAGACTTCGGAAACTAAAATGGAAGAACAGATGGACATTGCAGGAGAAGTTGAAGTAGAAGGAATATCAATTCGACCATATACAAGTAAGCACATCAGCATCCGAGATCCGCGGCAGGAAAAGAGAAAACTAGAAGAGCCCACATTGAAAATAGAAAGAAAAGGTAATAAAACACCGAAGACAGCCAAAACAAAGCCAGACAATTCCTAACCACAAACAAAATAGAGGAGAATAACTACCCCAATGATAATACAATTTCTACTTGTGTGTATGGCATACTACCAATCCATCGGAACCCTTAACATACCATATTTGCACAATCCAGTAAAACAGACGCTACTACGTGACTTTATAAATATACATGATCCAGATATTATATTCTTACCAGAGGTGAACATTGATACAATAAATTTCATAAACCCTAAATACAACTCAATAGTCAATAGAGGAGAGAACGACAGAGGGACGGCAATAATTTACAGAACAGGTCTTGCCGTTAAAACTTACGAGAAACATTTTAGTGGGAGAATCACATCAATACTAACAGAAGATAACACGCTATATCTAAACCTTTATATACCTTCAGGCACGAACAGACGGAAAGAGAGAGAAGAATTCATTCTAACTCAACTGCCATATTATGTTAGACACAAATATAACAGAATTTTCCTAGGTGGAGATTTTAATTGTGTACTCAGTGCGAAAGATTCACGAGGAGAGTTTCATCCATCCTTATCTCTATACCGATTGACACAAGACCTTAAATTGACGGATGCTTGGGAATATATATATATGGAAATAATACTCAATTCACTTTCCACAGAGGAAATTCCGCATCAAGAATTGATAGATTTATGTGGATAAAAAAGACGATGTGTGTCATATAACCGTTCTTCCATCGCCAATAAGTGATCATCATAGTGTTATTTTAACCGTTCAAATAAATAAAGTAATTCCTTTGTATGGTAGAGGATACTGGAAGATGAATGAAACATTGCTCCTAGATGAAGACATCAAGGAGAGTTTTTTACAAAAGTGTAATAATCTAAAAAGAAGAGCCAAACTATCTAAGAAAAGTCACCTGCAACAATGGCTCTTAATATATAAACCAGGTATCCAATCCTTCTTTAAGGGGAAGGGAATAGACAAAGCCAAAGAAAGACGTCAGAAAATGCTGTACTATTACACGCTTCTACATGATATTCATCAAAAACAGAAGAAGGACACAATGTAGAAACAAAAATGCACGATGTAAAAAAGAAAATATGTGAGATTCAAGAATTCATGCTGGACGATGCAATGATTCGATCAAATAATACAAGTAGCATCGAAGAGGAACAAGCCTCGCTATATCATATTGCGACAGAAAAACAAAAGGGGGAGGGGAAATATATAGCCAATGTGAAGACAGCAGAAGGCACAGTAACCACAAGTTATGAAGAATGCAAGAAAGAAATACACACCTATTTTACTAACATGTACAAAGAAAGCGAAAATTCGAAAGAAGCATCTGAAACATTATTCCGGTTTATCACGGACCAAATAACGGAAGATGAGAAAACAGGCTTAGAAGACGATATTACTATTGAGGAACTCCGATATGCGATACATACGGCGAGTAAACAATCTGCACCGGGACCGGATGGTCTAACGTAAGGCTTTTATAAAAAACATTGGCAGCTAATAAAAGATGCACTACTTCAAACTATGAACTGCATTTTGAAAAACGAAGATGGAATAACAGGATTTAGCGAGGGAATAATAGTACTTGTGTCTAAAATGACGTCACCAATAACAGTACAGGATTATAGACCGATAACACTCCTCAATACGGACTATAAGATATTTATGAAAATAATGGCGAATAGAATACGACCTTTAATGGGGGGAATGATTGGACTTAGACAAACCTGTGGAATATCGGGTCGCAAACTTACACATGCACTGGCAGCAATAAGAGATACAGTACAAGACTATGAGTCACACCCGGAAGAGAGTGCCGCGCTTTTGACCCTGGACTTCGAAAAGGCTTTCGACTACATCAACCATGATTATCTCTATGCAGCATTAGGAAGATTTGGATTTCCACGATCAACTATTAACTGTATTAAGTCCCTGTAAACTAGTGCACGATCAAGAATTTTAATCAATGGGTTTTTCACAATCCCAATTATTATAGGCCGATCAGTACGACAAGGATGTCCACTGTCCATGATACTCTTCTCACTATGTTTAGAACCATTGATTCGAATGTTACACAGTCAAATAAGTGTACACACCCAAACCCAGACAAACTTTTCACAATAAGAGCGTACGCCGATGATATATCCATTCTCTTAACGAAGCCCGAACACACGAAAACTGTACCAGATATCATCAAAATCTACGAAGTAGCGACGAACGCAAGAGTGAATTATAAAAAATCCACGATGTTAAAATTTGGCTGCTGGGAGAACAAAATAAAGAACATAGAAATACAAGCACAAACTAAAATACTAGGCCTCATAATAACGACCAACCTCAATTCAATAATAGAAATTAACGCGAAAAATGTGGCGCATAAAATTATATATAAGCTCAAACAACAGTTCAGCAGACAACTTAACTTACTGCAAAAAGTATGGTATGTAAATGTATTTATTCTATCCCAATTATGGTATACAGCACAAGTGATACCGATAGTGGAACAATACACTCAACAAATTGAACGAGCTTTAGGATATTATATTTGGAGAGGGTACTTATATAAAGTAGCACGTGATCAATTACGACTACCTATAGAGGAAGGAGGACTGGGACTTACAGCAGTAAGTCCAAAATGTAAAGCCTTGATAATGAAAAATATCTTAGAAGCAAAAGCAGGTATTGGAGATGAACAAGATATACAATATTGGTCCAACAATGATAAAACTCCAGACATTTTTACAAATATATTAAAACTAATAACAACTACACCGGAAGAATATAAAAACACAGAAGAACGGAAAATAACAAAAGGTTTATATCAGTAAATATTAAAAGCAAAACAGAAAACTCCACAGATACAGGTCAAATACCCGAACCAAAATTGGAAAGCAATTTGGAAGGCATTTAAACAACCCTATATCAATTCAGACTGGAAAGTGAACGCCTACAAAATAATAAATCAAATCATCCCAACCCAGGAAAAAATGTATCGCCATAACATGACAGCGAAACCATTATGCAAAAAATGTGGAGTGATCGATACCCAAAGACATAGATTAACAAAATGTATAGACGGTGAGCCAATATGGAAATGGGCAATTGCACAATTAAATAACTTTTCCCATCATCACATGACAGTAACATACAGGATTTGCTCCTTAAGATGGAACGCATACAGAATTCTAAGAACTTCCTGCAAATATGGTTTGCGATGGGATTTCAGCATCATGTGACATCTGCAACAAAGCCATCAATAGAGTGCTTTAGAAAAACACTACAGGACACTATAGTAAAACTCAAGAAAAAGACAACTCCGCTAGCTAAGGAATATTTCAAACAAATAGAGCCTTTCCTTCGGTCCCTGTAATATGTGATATGAGTTCAGTGTAAAGGCGTTGAGGTAACTGGGTTTCAGGTGTTAACCATGCCAGATAACTAAAACATTAGTTTTTTTCCAGAAAGACTGATACAGAAGGGATTTCAATTTCTGAATTTCAGATGTGTATCAGAACTAAATGGAGAAATTCAGCAACAACACAAAATATTAGATATTTACGTTTTCAGTATAAGTTTCAAAGAGGAAAGTATAATTTTTTACTGTATTATATGTTTTTCTGCTATTATTATTTCTTTTCTACTGTTTTTGCGGATCTGTCATTATAAGTTTGTGTTTGTAAATAAATAAGTTAAAAAAAAACTGTATTTAAAATCTCCAAACGTCCAGGGAGCTGTTGCAGTTTTCTCAGACCCTTCCTCAACCAAGGATGATACAGAGAAAGCTGGGGGAAAGTGAATTTTGAGGTGGTACGGGGCCCCACTTAAAGAGAAATCTCTAAATGCTTACCGTTACCAATCCTTTGTAAAATCGGTAGCCAATATCAAACCTGACATCTCGTGCCTCCCACCAACTGAGAGGACAGCGAAACAACATTCTGAGGACATATCACCAAGTCGAGATGTGGTTGGGACATGAGCTGCCTCCTCATATGTATGGGTGGGAGTTTACCAACAAATATCTAAACCCGGTGCACAGTGAGCAGCAGGCTGCAAAGGATATTTTTTTTTGTCGCTGCACGAAGGCATCTCTCAAGTGTTTCCCTGCGTGCCAAAACTGCCAGGGGAACTGTCTTAATGGGGCCCCCTCTTGGACAATGAGGATGAAGAACTCGACATGGATCCTCTGCCAATTATCTTAGAAGATGTATCCCCTTTTTCAACGGATGAAGAAGAAAACGAAGCAGGACCCACCCCAGGACCAAGTTCCCATGATGAGCCAGGACCCTCCCGCTCCAAGAGAGCTAGGAATTTATAATAATTATTGCTGTTTAATTGTACTATAAGGTGTAAATATATTATTAAATTAAACGTAACACAGTCTGAAAAAAACATTTCCGAGTTAATGTGTTAATAAAAAAATGTTATGTACAAATTGTTATTGACTCTGGAATCACCCTACCCCAAAGGGTTTGTGGAGCGAATGTATAGTTAATATTGGCCTATATATTATATTAACTGTACATTATAGTATTATTGCCCATGTAGAGGGTAATTATGGTTCCTAAATAACAATAAAGATTCAGCGATCCTCGATAAATTGTCAATGTTAAGTATTATCAAAAATTTCCATCATATATTGTAGTAATTGTATTTCTGTGGGGTAAATGATGGAGCTCTCAAAGTGGTTTCACTAGGTTCGGGGTTCGAAAATAGTATTAAACGACACCAAACAATATTACTTTTGAAGAACTACATATATACTTGAAAATATTTTATAAATACATAGCCAAAACATATAATTTATTTATGTGCCTTTTATATACAATACATACTATTTATACATATAAATATATATAATACGTTTATATTGGATTTTATATAGAGTTTGAGCAGTGGAAGAACGGAAAATACGAAAGTTAAGTTTTTCTGCAAAATCCCGGAATTTACACAAAAAGTTAAAATTGCTCTAACTTTTGAAAGGTTGAAGATAAAAAGTAAATTATCATATATCCTGTAAGGAAATTTATTTCCCTAAAACTTCCTTTCTTATAACTTTTCCTTAGGACGAAGGGCCGAAGAGTTAGCTAACGAAATAAGGCAAAAAACGCGAAGCAATTTTATTTTATTTTTCAAAATTAGCTAATTTTGAGCATGGATATCTCGGAAACTAGGCGGGATAGCGAAACAATAAATGGAATAAATCGTATTGAGCATTTTGTCAGCTTTAATTTTGTATAGCTGGGTCTTATCGCTAGGACCCATAGTTTCCGAGATATAAGCGAAAAACAAAACAATGGACATGCCAATGGCCCCCGTAGCCCCCGCTCACCTTCTAGGAGTGGGGACTTTTAGTATGTTTACCTCTTAACTAGTCCAAACAAAGTCTCAAATTCAAAAATTGTGTTCCTTCCATTTCCCTCTACAACTTTTTATTGACTGGACTAATCGTTTACAATTCAAAATAGCAGAAATAATTATTTCAGCATTGAGAAGTTAGTCCATACACTAGATGGTTTAAAAGGTGAAAATGGAAAAAACCGAACGATGCATTTGGTATTGTCTGCGTAACAAACAAATTTAAACGAAATGCTGGTAGCCATTAGCATTACTACGTAAAGAATTACTGCAACAAAATTGCAGAAAATTTTACATTTTATTGTGCAGGTAGTCTTCAAACTTTTATACCATGGACCGTTTGGTAGAATCGTTGAAATAAGCTTTTATACCATGGCCCGTTTGGTAGAATCGTTGAAAGAAGCTGAACTTTAAATGGAATGAACCATTAAAAACATCTTAAAAACGGAATAAAAAGTAAAAATCCTTCTACAAAAGTCTTTTTAATGACTTAAAGGAACATTAAAACCATTATATGTTAGAAGGTCCTGATTATCACACGCGAATTTAATTTATTAACTGAACCAAGAAAATTTACAACTGCTGGAGTTAAGCACTGTTCAAGTTTTGAACTAAGACTATTCAATTCATTTATTAGCAGCCATCCTGAATTAACTGGCTTAAACAACAAACAATTTTAGTCTAAAATTACAAATTTTATATAATTACTTTTATTTCCTTACTTCTGTCATTACTACAACGTTTCCAATATTAAAATTTAAAATATAAATTTAATTGCTTTGTCTTATCTAAAAGTCTGTTAAGAATTATTTATTATTGTATATATTGTATATATTTGTATATATTTGTATATTTCCATGGTTGTAAATATAACACATTCTATCCTTACAGTAACTAATATTAACTTATAGGCCTACATTTCTATGTTTTAAATACTTTTTTAATTAGTGTATAACTCGATCGGTAAGACCTGAGCGAAACAAACGGATACGCAGTCGTCTACGATGACGTAATATAGACCTGCCTGACCTTCATAGCACGTGATGCTCACTGCCAGTTCATACATTACAGACCGTATAAAAACATCTTAGTTAGGCTCACAGCATTCAGTAGCGAAGTGTGATATGTTAATAAGGGCAATGGAAGGTGAATGTAATTATTCTAGCAGAAAGGTTGGTGGTAGTAAAGTGATTCACAGTCAGAGTAGGGAAATAGTGTGGAATGCAATATAGGTATTTCAAACAGGCGCACCAAGATGACCCTAAATATGCAATTCAGCAGCGTGTTTCGGATGATAAAGGAATCTCATTCAACAGCATTACGAGAATTTTAAAAGAAGGTTAGAAATCTGTTCAAGATGGAACGAGATTTAGTAGGCTACTCCACACAAAAACGACCAAGAAAAAAGTGAAGACAGACTTAGATGATTTTGATAAATGTGTAATTAGAAGGACTGTGAATGAATTTCACAAAACAAATGAGGAAAGGCCAACTTTAAAAAACAGTATTACCTGTCCTAAAGAACAAATTACATTTTTCTGGAGGTAAATGAGCTTTAAGGCAAGTGTTGAAAGATTTACATTTCAGGTGGAGGAAAATAGTGAATAACCGGAAGATATTAATTGAGAAAATGGGCATCCGTAAACTATGTCTGAAGTATTTACGATGTCTTAAGGGCTATTATGAACCGCATAGTTTGGAATGAATAGTACAGTATATGCATTCTCTTCTAACCCTACTCCATTGGTACCGGCGGACAATAAGCTATCTGCGCGTGTTTGGTTCAGATCCTAGCGCCCTAGTTATACACAATTATTTTAGTCAAGTTACTTTATTGTATTGAACTGAGCCGCCCCGAGTACAAACTTTGCTTTTTAGGATGGCGTTCGAAACCACATTTGTTTACACTTATATTGTAATTTATTGGAATAAATTTAAATTGAAAATATGGAAACAAAAATGAACTACACGTTTGTTCGTGCCTGCGTAACACAAATTTACAGACACACATATAAAATGCGGAACGGTCGAGTGAAAACAGGACCTCGCTTCACTCGATCAATAAAATCAAATTATTTTAGGAAAAACATGTAAACATAATCAATAAATTCAGTTCAGTTTTATTAATGAACATTTTCATTATATATAGATTCATCAATATACGATGGTCAATCAATAATTAAAGAGACAAATTGATCAGGGTAAAAGACGGTTGGTAGTACAAGTTCGATACATTTAGGATTTTAAATTGGCATCATGGGATGAGTTCTAATCAGATGATGTATCAACATTGCTCTGTTTATAACCTCACAATTAAGTTTAATGATGTCGGGTCTTCTTGAAAATTCCACATTGGTTGAACAACATTCTGTGTTTCGTTTTTCATAGGTGAAGGTGAAAAACCAGCTAATATATACTCTACAATGACTAAAGTGTATGGTGAAAGTTGTATGAACAATGAAAATTTTTACAAGTGGTTGAACAGTTAAAAAGTGGTCGAGAATCAGTGACTGACGAACATCGTTCTGGCCGGACTGTTAAAGTTGTGATTTAGCACCCTCTGATTTCCATTTGTTTCGTCCACTGAAGGAGGCATTACGTTCCAGGATAACGAGGATGTCAAGAAATTTGTGGGAAATTGGCTCCGACACCAAGACAAAGAGTTCTTTGTAGCCGGTATAAAAAAGCTAGTGACCCGTTGGGACAAGTGCATAAATGTTGATGGGAATTATGTTGAAAAGTAGGAAAAGCCTTGTTTTGTAAAAAGAAACAGTTTTTTTTTTCTCCAGGTCAATTTTCCCCTTTATTATTGGTGGCCCTCGGAACGTAAATCGCTATCAGTGCTTATAGCGCTTCCTGCAGACTGCGAAGGAAAGAAGAGAGACGTTCTTGTTGGAAGTAGCCTACAGCCCGATGAAGAAAACATACCTAAAATAAATTTTAAGTTGAGGTCACACAGAGCGCTATACTTTCTTCGCTATGTATATTGGCAACATTTGAAATTATGTACGAGACTCTTAACTTCCGACTTCTCTGCGATATTGGTTGCTTGTGTGCTCTGAGAAAGTAGGGATGAATGATGGTTACTTGTCTGTTGTTACTTCCTTTGTTCAAACGTAAAAAATGTAGCGTACAGCAAGGAAACAAATAGAAATCCATCCCTAAATATTGTGCCGCTTGAATTTTTCCTCGGCACCATTCTTTATGTTTGCTTACATATCTTATCCGAGGTTCTTATAGCTTGCGTCATCTCAGTGCACCAATCTCGGTATTCAGAATACCGCGGTAAAGTTGCTTAGTTTACCCTGGTAAAGTCATACTTTCGTTGAATCGTGCTCGGTTTCTACTTTTACCGCGGTAAGATGCAAACCGGCCGTGAAGAAGCTGTAAAGTGAGAAAACCGCAGTTTTCTTTCCAAGAATACCCCGATATTACTTTTATCCCGGTTTCGAAACAGCTGAGAAAACCGGAGAATGGTGCACTCGGGCACTAATCTCACTATTTATTCTCGACTTTAATCTTGTCTCTTAAACTACATTGGCCGCGTTCAAATATGGCTCGCTTCTCCCGGCCGTGCGAGTTTGCAGTGTTATATACCAGTGAATTGTACAGACCTACATGTGGTCCCTGCCAGACCTAATTTCATTTCGATAGTGGGCATATCTAAGTAAAGCATGAAGTAGAGGCCACCTACAAACCACTATCAAACTTAGACGAGAAATAGGGAACTGAAAACGAGATCCTTATATAACATATTGGGCTAATACTGTATATTATAACCAAATTTAATTGCATTTACAAAATTATGTTACACAGACATTGTCCCCTAAAATATTTATACACACACAAATGGGGAAATCATACAATATACTCATATATACTTCACAGCACTCCAGCGGAACACTCCATTTAGGTTCTCCCAGCTGTAAACGGTTATCACACCAGACTGAAGATTACACAGATTGGTGTCGAAATGTATATCTGAATCTGAATACTGAAACAGGAAAAACGACGCTGGAAACGAGACACTTAAAGGAAGCCAAACAGATCTTACTCATAGCCTCAAGTTGATAATACAGCAATATTACCATAATATTGAAGCCAACCAGGTACAACACATAGACATACACATAGACATTAATGAACAAATTTTGTTACATTGTTTTATAGAGTGCTGACAACAGAATATATAATTTTAATTTTTAATTTATATAGTGTAATAATATAACTGAGGATTAATTTTAATTTCCTTTTAAATATTATGACTGGTGCACGCGTGTAAATAACTTACACAATATTTTTTGTATATAATTTTATACAATTGTTGATTATTTTATGTGTACCTTTTATTATTTTAACCTTTTATTAAACTGTCAATCTACTGTACGTAGTATGTATATTTATTGTATGATATCCCCATTTGTTTGTGTTTTTTTAGGGGAGAACGTCTGTATAACATAGTTTTGTAAAGGCAATTACATTTAGTAATAATATATTAGCACTATATGTTGTACAAAGATCTCATTGTCAGTGTTCTATTCCTCGTCTAAGTTTCATAGTAGTTTGTAGGCAACCTGTACTTCATAATTTACTTAGTTTAGTTTAGTAAACAGTTTATTTAATTTTGTCCTTTAAGTCCTGGTGGGATATTGTTGATTAATTTATTTTAGCATAGATTATGGTTGGATAGACTTATACTATTTGCTCACCAGTTTTGTGTTGGTTCTTTTCGTTCATTTCAGTTAAAGTTTTTATCCAGTTCCAGTTCCAATTTTAAGATATATCACATCAGACTTTTAAAGTAGAAATCTCACCACAAAGATGGTTGGGTTCCTTATGCCGGACATATTTATGGTTGAATTGTTTGTTATTGTATGACATGAGTTTAAATAAATTGTTGTAAATCCAGTGTTTAATCCACTGAAATGTAATCACATATATCACCTGTAATTGTAACTATCCTCACCACCTCTGGGAAATAACTTATGGATAAAATACTGCTACAAAATCTTAATCTATTAAAACATATTCACTTTACCTTCTTTATTTAGTTCTTCAGTCATTATCCCACATGTACTTATTCCGATCCTCTTCTCCAAACAGGGATTTCCTAACTTTTTCAATCAACTATAACAGCGACATATTCACAATATATGTATGAGAACTGTTAGAAGTACAAGTTGTAACGGTGATTGTAGCAGAACATATATGACAACTGCTGCTGTATGCGCCCTACCCAGCCAGAGGAGGGGTTGATCTTTCACCTGGCGTGACGTAAACCTACTGCGCACGTTCATACATGGCGACGTTCTAGAAATATAGCCAAGAATAAAATACTCGGCGACGCAACCAGGGGCGGCCGGTGTTAATGTGCTACTGTGCTATAGCACACTGTTCATTTCATTAAATAAAATATTGTTGATTACTTAAACAAAAATTAAGAATACTCTGTTAAAAATAAAAAAATAATTTTGATCATCTTAGATTTTCAACCGTTATACAATATGCGATATCCCTCACAACGTAGGGTAGTCAGCTTGAGTTGCTAAGCATTATACTGCAGTGTGATCTGTCCCCCAGTAGCGCTGCTCTTCCAGATGCTCTTCTGACGAAAGCGTGGAAAGTGCCCTGAGGCGAAGTGTATATTTGTCGCTGTTAGCATGAAAACCGCCTTGTTGGAGCTATTCGTGGGATAAAACCCGACCCCCTATAGGTATGCTACATGCCGCACAAGAAACTGGCTGGTTGCGAGTGGAGGATTGACGACCTCTTGTTTGGTATGGTTGGGGTGGATATTTTGAAGGTTGTTTTGCAAGTCTATAGGAACAGTCCTTGTTAACACATCTTATTGATGACGGCTTTTCTTGACGTGCAGTTTTAATAGAGTTCAAATCCATGGCTTGACATTACATTTTATGAAAATATGAGACAGCTTAGCTTTGAGAACTAAATCTATACTTAATATTAGCCTCATAGATTTGTTTGCTGAATTCAACGAGTACATATAAATACATAAATACATAATAATAATGTAAATACATAAATAAGTGCAAAGCTAAAATCCAGGTTCCATTCCCGCCCAAGATAAATTTTCCTCCATAGATTATACAGTGGAGTTGAATTGCGAGAACTTAACAATTGCCTAGGAAATAAGAAACTGATTGCTGAAAACTACTCATAAATATTGTAATAAAATATTATTTAATGGCAGCATAAGGAATAATTTTTAGCGCCGAGGAAAGTGAATTTAACGCGCACGTTTGCTCAGCGACTGACGAAGGGTAAGTTAGTACAATCTTATGTCTGGGGGACAGGACATTGTAACCAGACACCCTCTCAATTCTCAAACTGCATTCTAGTTTCTGTACAAAGGGCGACAGACAGAACCGACAGTGGAACAAGTACTAAGTATATTTCGTGGTGCGTGTGTGTTCATGTTCAGAATTATTGCTGTGAATGTGAAGAATGAATACAGTAGGTAGTTTAATAACTTATCCATTTTATAGGATTAAGGAAGAAAAAATCGAGATAAAACAATTAGGAAGGTCAACACCCGACTTGATTATGAATCAAAAAGCGAAAAGCGGAAAAAACTGCGTTTACAACAGAAAATTTTATAGGGCGGTGTATGAAAACAGTTGGATATGAGGTTGTGAAATTAGGAATACTCTCTTTTGTTTTCCTTGCCTTCTATTTGGTGATTCCGATTCCTGGAGTAGAACGGGATTAACGGATTTAGGACACCTTAGTAAGTTGACAAAACAGCATAAAGATAACATTTAGCACATGCATAATGTATTAAATATTAGTGAACTTCCTTTGAGAGGTCACGACGAAACCGAACAAACTGAAAATCATTGCATCTTCTTAGGACTGATAGATTTCGTTTCGAATTTGGACACTGCTGTGCGGGAACACATGGAATTGCATGGACATCATTTTTCGAAATAGGTGAATGGCATGTGACGTTTTATTTTTTCATGTTCATACTGTAGCACACACAATGTTTTTGTCACCGGCCGCCACTGGACGCAACTAACATGGCGGACCTTGTATACGAAGATCCAATGAGCTTTTGGTAGCCACATATGTTATGAACAAATAGAGCTATGTATTGCGAACTTAGTGAACACCTCATACATGGCGTACGCGTTCATAGCCATGTTTTAAGGAAAAATATAATATATTCCTTCAGAGAACTGATACATAGCATACCTAATGAATTAATCTTCCCTTTGAGAAGTGGCACCAACATCGATCGACATCGTCGGCTTGATGAAGCGAAGAGCATGTGAAACAAACGAATCGCATTCCAGTCTCAAATTTAATTCAAATTCAATTTTAAATTAATATTCATTTTATGGGCAAGTATAATTGTAAAAGCAAGTATTAAGCAATTGCAAATATACAAATTTAATTCACAAAATTAAATCATATTATTTAATAATATTATATATATATGTATTTTGAAAAATAAGTTTACATGTAATTTTTTTTTTTAACTGGTGACCAATATCAAACTACATGCAATTATTAAACAGTTTTGTCAATACATAGTGTAATTATACCAAACATATTAATAATTAAAACATGTTTTATGCTTCTAGAGTAATGATAATTACGTATGAAATTAATAAAATATAAATGTTTATTACAACAATTCACCCAACCACTAGCAATCAGATATTTCTTCAAGTTATTTTTTAAAAATTAAGTTTAAATGCTTTACGTTAGTACGAAGTTTATTGTAAAGTAACTGCCTTTTGTAATAGGAATCCTTTAATGTTGACGACATTTCAATACACAGCGCAGGGCTCGGCGTGGGGTCACAAACTTATGAGACTAACGTTTGGAATGCATGGACTATAAATGACCATGACTCGTGGGGTGAGAGTGTGTTTCTTAACAATGGTCATTATTTCCTCCTTGCTGCTTGGCTCCATACATACTCTACTTGCGATCCTGAAGTAAAGAATCCGTTGTATACTATTTCTTTTATTTAATTAATTATTTCAGGATTCATATTAGTGTTAATTCTGCTATTTTGGAATTCACAGTACACTAAGAAGGATGGCGAAAATTGAAGCACAAAGCGTTCTCTTAAGAAGGAACTAAGATTCGAAAGAGAATATTTTGGTAAAGGAAGCAACACTGAATTTTGAAAATTGCGCACAAAAGATATACGGACAGGTAAAACTCGACTGTTTGAAAAATACTGTGATAGCAAAGGAAACTGAAACAGATTATAAAAGTGGTTCAAGAGTAGAAAATATGGGTTTTATAGGCCTATATATTTAATTTACTTCTCAGCCGTAAAAATGATTTCAGATGATTAAAATATGTAGATTATAACGTGAATTCAAATAATACTACACAAATCATTTCTAAACCTAGGTAATGCATACAATTATGACTGTAAATGTGAGCAATTACTTCGTGTCCTACTGTGATTGAACGTTTACATGTTGAGGCAACTAATAATGCCATGCTCCATGTCCCATTCGCCTCAACCTACACAAAGCAACGATACGTGCATTCTTAACTCTCTTGACTTAAGTATTCTAGACCGAGCCCCGATAGTCATTATACCCTCGAGTAAAATATAGGCCTAAGTATAATTCAATATTATCAGGCGAATCTACTTTAAATGAGACAACCAAATGCGAATCGCTACAAAAGAATATACTAGAATGTACTAGAATTTACTTGAATATGGTAAGGGTAGAGGAAGTTATGTATATCACAAAACATTTTCCTAATTTGTTCAACGAGGAGTAAATTATGTCTTGTTTTAGTTCTCCATATATTTATTATCGCGGTTCTAGGTCATGAATTCACTTTATGATTTCCCAAAGGTCATGTTACGCCTCTGCTTAAACTGTTGAATGTAATTTAGCAATTAACCCGAACTCTGCACATGAAGGCACTACAAAAACATCAGTTTATCGGAAAGGTATTGATTTAGCAACATCTGTCAGTCCGTCACTAGTATACACGTGGGTAACTGCGATTCAATTACCCTAGTACACGATAGCTTTTATCTTCTGCCGTAAATCAAGCCAACTCCCCATATGTTAAATGTTATCTGCTTCACTGCAAATTACGATCAATTAAGAACCCGAGAAAAAAGAACATCAAACTGAGATAGTTACGCCAATAAGGTGTTAAGATATCATTAATTAGAAGACTTCGCAAAAATTAATACTGTAGGACATATTTTAGTAGACTATTATGAGTCCACCGCTGTGGCGTAGGGGATGCGCTCGCTCCTCTCACTCAGCGTGCCCGGCTTCAAATCCTGGTCGGGACAAGTTACCTAGTGGGGTTCTTTCCGGATATGGTCCCCGGATATCATCTGGCCGTCATTAAATATTTATTTATTTATTTAATCAAGAATGAACATTACAGGTATACACCCAATTACAATGTTCATGACTATACTAGCAATACATCATGTACTTACAATAACACAAATATGAAGTAGATATAATAAAAAGTAGAAAAGTTAGGATGATGACCAATGTAAGGTAAGGATTAAAGAGAATAGGAGAGAGTAAAGAGAATACGAGAGATAAGGAGAAAGCAAGCATGAAGGATGTAGAGAAAAAATAAACATGAAATAAGAGTAAAACAAGTAAAATAAAACAGTGAAAAAATGTTAGTTGACAACGGTGTTACTATTCACACACAGATTCCACTGAATTACCATTTTGGACAAGTTTTAACAATTGGCTTGCAGCAGAATTAAATTGTATAAGATTCATTCCATATATATATATATATATATATATATATACCGGTACATATATATATTAAGTGGGTGGATTTGATTGTACCTATTCAAAGTTCTGTTTATTGGTGAAATTTTGTGTAAGTCTGTGTTTACTCTAGGAGTAAAAAATAGTTTTCTTAATCTACTATTTTTACTGGGTACATACATATAAATTTTTTTCTATAAGGTTTGTATCATCAATATGGGAATTAATTATTTTATACAAAAAACTTAATGACTGACATGCTCTTCTATGTGACAAAGCTTGGAATTCAAAATTTTCCAGGAGTTTATCATAATTCATATACAATGGATAATAGCCACAAACTTTAAACATTAAAAACTTGAGGAATTTGTTTTGTACTTTTTCGATTATTTTTTTGTTTTTTTACAGTAAACGGTTCCCAAATGATAGATCCATATTCCAAATTTTGTCTAACGAGAGAATAATATAAACGAGTTAATGTTTCCTGGCTTAGCATGTATGAATTTCTCATTATGAAACCAAGGATTCCCAATGCTTTCCTAACTGTTAATTATATACGTTCATTAAATCTTAGATCAGAAGTAAAAACAATACCTAGATCTTTTTTACTTCTTACTTGAAGTGATAAAATGTTGTCAATGGTTGTAATGGTTTCTTTGCATCTTGCAAATGTCATTTTCTTTCACATTTTTTAATATTAAGTGGTAGTTTGTTATCTGTACTCCACTTTGATACAGAATTAATATCAGTTTCAAGATTATAACAGGCTTCTGCTGAATTTATAGATTTAAATAATTTGACATCATCAGCAAACAATATCAAATTTGAATACAGAATTATATCCGGCAAATCGTTTACAAATAATAAAAATAATAGAGGACCCAGGTTTGATCCTTGAGGTACACCTGAATTGACGGTAAATTTATATGAAAAATGGCCTTTATAATTGACTATTTGGGATCTGCTGTTTAAATATGAACTGAATAGTTTGAGTAATTTCGGGGAAAGTCCATAAAAGGTTAATTTCTTTAATAGGAGGTCATGATCTACTTTATCAAAAGCTTTCTAAAAATCGGTATATATAGTATCAACTTGTTTGTTCTTATCTAATTCAGATGATATGTATTCTGTGAAGTTACATAGATTGGTAAATTATGATCTCTTAGGCATAAAGCCGTGTTGTTTTGATGAGATTGATAGTTTAACATGATTGAAAATATGTTTATGTAAAATGCTTTCAAATATTTTGGCAGGTGTTGATAGAATTGCAATGGGTCTATAGTTTTGTACTAATTTCGTATTTCCTGATTTATAAATGGGTGTAACTTTAGTAAATTTCCACGCATCTGGAAAAATACTCTTTTCAAGTATTTTATTATATATCAGGGTTAGTGGATATAGTGGGGTGAGTTAGCTGAAAATTGTACCAAAACATTTCACATCCGGCAACCAATGCGCCACTTTGGATTCAGATAGTACATGGGTAAACGAGTCTAAAAAGCCCGGGACACAAATTTTCCTGGCCCTCTAGCGGTTTTTATGACGTAATCAATATGGCCGCCAAAGTTTTGTGGCACGCTTCTACATTTCCCTATATAACTTGGGTTTGTATTTCGATATTAACCTATATTATTAGTGATTATTAATCAGGAGAAAACGTGCTTTCCAACGGTACATCCGACATTTTTGTTTAGGTTCATAATACCAGAAATTTTTTTACCTGAATTAAAATTTTGATTTTGATTTTTTCGAAACATTTTGCTAAATAACTTGGAATCCGTTACATGTAGATGAAAATGTGTTCTATACTTTATTGTTCGTCAGAACATTTCCTTTCGAACGGTATATATGACTTATATTTTATCACAAACAGTTCCTGAAAATTTGCCAAAACAATGTAGAGTTGCACTGTGAGTCGTTATGGCAACAATTTAATTTATATGGGTTCCGAAAAGTAATAGAGGGGCTCTACAACTGATTAAGTAGCAGATGTAATTGTTGTAATTTTTTATGTATAGGTAAGTAAATTCTAGATTTTTAGGGGATACTTTTTAAAATCGTAGCCCCCTCAAAATTTAAATTTTGGGGGGGAACTTCAAAAATGTAATAATAAATAAAATAGATTAAATTAATAAAATTCCATTCAGTAATACTAAATGTGTTGTGTGAGGAACTTCACCGTGTAAAGAAGATATTGCTTTCTTCTACCTCATAGGAAGACAGAAATTACCCAATCATGTCAATGAAGAGGAAGCATGAATTGGTTGATGCTACGACTGACCCAGTGGTTGCTCCGTTTGTATGGGAACTGTGTTTGTTACGCCAGAAGCAATCAAAAGAGCGCTTGATCATTCCGAAGTATGAAGGTTACTTAACAATGGCGAAGAATCTTGTATTTTTGCTGAACATGGTGAGCTTCCAAGTGGTATAAGCAATTTGGATCAGTTGGACGATGGAAGTGGTCTTTCACATGCTGCCCATGCAGCGAAATATCACAAATCCTACAAGAACAAATATGACAGTCTATAGGCAGATAGATTATCTGGTGAAAAGAAACAGAAAGGACATTCCCATTGCTCAGACCAAACTCCATCTACATCAAAATTAACAAGATCATCATGATTTTGTGGAAAAGGTGTGCCTGTTTTGTGATGAAGGAGAAGGTAGAGACAAACTTGTGACTGTATCCACGCTGGGAATTGGGCCTACAATTCATACTCTTGCTCTACAATTGCAGGATGAAAAACTGTTGAAGATGTTATCGCCAACAGATTTGGTAGCATTAGAAGCCAAATATCATAAACTATGCCATACTCGCTTTCTAACATGTGCGAAAGCTGCTAAACGTTCTCGAAGAGAAGATTACCATAATCCTGAAGAAGTTGTTTATGGTACAGTTCTAACGGAATTGGTTCAATACATGGAGGATTCGTACTCATCTAGCAGTACTTCTCCAGTTTTTAAACTTTCTCATCTTACAAAATTAGTGTCTCAGCGCATGAAGGAAATGGGAATACAAACTCACAAAAAGAATATCAATAGAACACGTCTTAAGGAACAACTATTATCATGTATACCTGGTCTGAGAGCAGATAAGTCGGGATGTGAAATTATTTTCACTTTCGAAGGGGATGTTGGCGATGCCATTCGCGATGCTTGGGCATTTAATGACTTAGTGATGCTATGTGTCTGGGACGGGCACAATAAATCTTCTTCTACTGTCGTTACTTCTTTCCATGGTTCAAGTGTTACGATTATTCAGCATCCTCACAGTGAAGCAATATGGAGATTGACGATGACAGCGTTCGTATCCAGCAGTGGAACAAACAAACTGTCAATGGCCTCCCTGATTATTACACTACTCTTCCTGCCACTGGTCAAGTTACAAGTGACCAACCTTTCCCAACTGTTAATCTACAGTACACTGACCATAATCCTGACTTCACCCCTAGGAAAGTTTTAAATCCTTGGCTTAACTCTGTCCTAGAGAGAATGCATATTGAAGACATACAAGGAATGAAGCATGTGCCTAGAGTATCGTGTTCGGCTATTCATGCCCAAAATGAACCTGATGTTAGAAAAATAAGGTGTAATGCATAATTGATTCCACTTCTAAATGACGAAATTGCGACTCCAGCAATGGTACTTCATATGATCGATATCATACTTAAATGGAAATGAAACACCCGTGATTACATGTGACCAACCAGTATATGCTACTGGGAAGCAACTGAAATGGAAATTTCCTATCAAATATGGCGAGGATCGCATCATACTCATAATGGGTGGCCTTCACATAGAAATGATGGTCATTAACTTACTTGGCAAGTGGTTAACTGGCAGTGGATAGACTGAATTAATAACAACCGCTGGTATTGCAAGTTCTGGTGTTGCAAAATCCTGCCTTACATCGTCGCATGTAAAAAGATCTCGGTATGCACATGAAGTTATTTAACTGCCTTGCATTGTCTACAGGTAAAAGCATTCAACGAAACATGTTGTGAAAGAATCAGTGGCGAATGCATTGAACTGTGGATTTTGTCGAATACATCTGGTTGTCCTCAGTTCCAATCTTGTAACACAGTTATCAAACTGGAATCCCTTCTAGTGCAACTTGCATTGAGTATTCGTACATTTATCTTTACAATATCATCGTCAATCTCCATATTGCTTCACTGTGAGGATGCTGAATAATCGTAACACTTGAACCATGGAAAGAAGTAACGACAGTAGAAGAAGATTTATTGTGCCCGTCCCAGACACATACCATTACTAATGTCATTAAATGCCCAGGCATCGCGACTGTCATCGCCAACATCCCCTTCGAAAGTGAAAATAATTTCACATCCCGACTTATCTGCTCTCAGACCAGGTATACATGATAATAGTTGTTCCTTAAGACGTGTTCTATTGATATTCTTTTTGTGAGTTTGTATTCCCATTTCCATCATGCGATGAGACACTAATTTTGTAAGATGAGAAAGTTTAAACAATGGAGAAGTACTGCTAGATGAATACGAATCCTCCATGTATTGAACCAATTCCGTTAGAACTGTACCATAAACAACTTCTTCAGGATTATGGTAATCTTCTCTTCGAGAACGGTTAGCAGCTTTCGCACATGTTAGAAAGCGAGTATGGCATAGTTTGTGATATTTGGCTTCTAATGCTACCAAATCTGTTGGCGATAACATCTTCAACAGTTTTTCATCCTGCAATTGTAGAGCAAGAGTATGAATTTTAGGCCCAATTCCCAGCGTGGATACAGTCACAAGTTTGTCTCTACCTTCTCCTTCATCACAAAACAGGCACACCTTTTCCACAAAATCATGATGATCTTGTTAATTTTGATGTAGATGGAGTTTGGTCTGAGCAATGGGGATGTCCTTTCTGTTTCTTTTCTCCAGATAATCTATCTGCCTTTAGACTGCCATATTTGTTCTTGCAGGATTTGTGATATTTCGCTGCATGGGCAGCATGTGAAAGACAACTTCCATCGTCCAACTGATCCAAATTGCTTATACCACTTGGAAGCTCACCATGTTCAGCAAAAATACAAGATTCTTCGCCATTGTTAAGTAACCTTCATACTTCGGAATGATCAAGCGCTCTTTTGATTGCTTCTGGCATAACAAACACAGTTCCCATACAAACGGAGCAACCACTGGGTCAGTCGTAGCATCAACCAATTCATGCTTCCTCTTCATTGACATGATTGGGTAATTTCTGTCTTCCTATGAGGTAGACGAAAGCAATATCTTCTTTACACGGTGAAGTTCCTCACACAACACATTTAGTATTACTGAATGGAATTTTATTAATTTAATCTATTTTATTTATTATTACATTTTTGAATCTCCCCCAAAATATAAATTTTGAGGGGGCTACGATTTTAAAAAGTATCCCCTAAAAATCTAGAATTTACTTACCTATACATAAAAAATTACAACAATTACATCTGCTACTCAATCAGTTATAAAGCCCCTCTATTACTTTTCGGAACCCATATAAATTAAATTGTTGCCATAACGACTCACAGTGCAACTCTACATTGTTTTGGCAAATTTTCAGGAACTGTTTGTGATAAAATATAAGTCATATATACCGTTCGAAAGGAAATTGTCTGACGAACAATAAAGTATAGAACACATTTTCATCTACATGTAACGGATTCCAAGTTATTTAGCAAAATGTTTCGAAAAAATCAAAATTAAAAACAAAAATTTAAATTCAGGTACAAATATTTCTGGTATTATGAACCTAAACAATAATGTCGGATGTACCGTTGGAAAGCACGTTTTCTCCTGATTAATAATCACTAATAATATAGGTTAATATCGAAATACAAACCCAAGTTATATAGGGAAATGTAGAAGCGTGCCACAAAACTTTGGCGGCCATATTGATTACGTCATAAAAACCGCTAGAGGGCCAGGAAAATTTGTGTCCCGGGCTTTTTAGACTCGTCTACCCATGTACTATCTGATTCCAAAGTGGCGCATTGGTTGCCAGATGTGAACTTTTTTTCAGCTAATTGACCCCACTAATATGCCAATGCTTCTCCACAGCCTTTAAAAATATAGGTGGGTATTTTGTCTGGGCCAGAAGATTTTGTTGATTTTAACTGTTTTATGGTCTGTTTCACTTCTGTAATAGTTATATTTTTCAAATCAAGACAGTCCAATTCGCTATTGTTTGCATTAAACATTGGATTGTACGTAGATTTGGTTTGTGAATATATTGATCTAAAATAGTCTGCATATCCATTTGCAATTTCAGCATTTGTTTTTAAAGAATGGTCGTTAAATACCATCTCCACATTAGATTTGAGTTGTTTTCTTTTACTGTTTATAAAATTCCAGAATTGGTTGGTATTTGGCGATGTATTCTCCTCTATTTTCTGTAGATAAGACCTATAAGCTAATTCAATATAATTTTTAATTCGGGCCCTACAAGCTTTATATAGAAACAAATAGTACTCTGAATCATCTTTCTTCTTTCTGTACTTTTCCTTAAGTTTGATATTATTTATAATTTGTTTTGTGATCCAAATGGGATACTTGTGTTTATAACCTCTTGTTTTAGGAACACATTGATCTATATAGCTTATTGTAAAACATAGTAACAATTTGTTTTATGTCATGATAGTTATTTAAATCATCCCATGTGCAATCTCTTAAGAGTAAATATAACCTATTAAAATCAGCTCTATAATAATTGTATCTATTTATTGATTCTATATTACTTTTGTTTCCCCGGGTTGCTCTATGGAGTGAACTTAAAGGTGATATGTATCTTTAGGCACTAAATTATGATCGTCTTCTGTAATATTTAAACTCATATTTGTTAATATTAAATCTAGCGTTCTTCCATTGACATTTGTTATATTGTTTACTGACTGTAAACCTAAGAGAGTTACTAATTTATACAGTTCCTTTACCTTATTACTACCTGCACTAAAATCGCATGAAGCATCACAAATCTCAGATAAATTGAAATCACCAAGTATAACAGTATTACAACAAAATAAAACTACATTTTGCTCAATTTTCTCATAATATTCAACGTAAGGGTTCAAGTTGGAATTTGGAGGAAAATAAACTGTACCTATAATATACTTGACACTATTGTAATAGACTTTCACCCATATTGATTCATTATTTGAGTCTAAAGAGAAAATCTGTTCTGGTCTTAATGAGGCTTTAATTGCTAATAGAACACCTCCCCCTGGTGTTGTGAGTCTCTGCCTTTGCTAAAAACTACATATCTCCTATCAAACAATTCAGAATCAAAAATACTATTTGTTAACCAGGTCTCGGATAAACTTATATTATCGAGATTAGAGGAGAGAATATTATTGTACAATATTCTAGACTTAGTTCTTAGACCTCTTACATTTTGATACTAAATACTAAGTGTCCTTGGATTACTCACAGTCTATAGATAATGGGAGTCAAACTTATATAGAATTTTGAAATTTTTGTAGATCTTCTTCTGATGCAATAGCCTGGATAGGTGTAGCTTCGCCTTTCTTCATGAAGATTCTCCCATTACGTGTCCACAAGAATTTTACATTGGAAATTCGTCGCACTTCACGGCATTTCGCTAGGAGACGTCTTCTCGTGGAACAGAGGCTTTCGTTGACATATACAGGAGAGTTGACAGTGAATCCTAGATCAAGTGTAGAACGATTTCTTTTCACACGTCTCTTCCTTAAAATTTCTTCTTTGTGGAATCTTCTGCAAAACTTTACCACTATAGCACTAGGTAACTGTGAGGCTGATCTTGCCATTATTCTATGACAGGCGTCGATATCAGTGTCTTTAAGGTTCACATCCAGTGCTTTTCCAAAATTTTTCACTAGTTGTACCTCGATTTCTCCTGGTTGAATTGGAATTCCATGAATTTCCACCATGTTGATTCTTGAATACTGCTCCAGGTCTTCTATTCGATCTTTTAATTCTTTATTTTCTTTCTGTAGTTTCAGATTTTCCATTCTCATTTCTTCATCCCATCCTCGCCTTGTTTGGGGTGCGCGCGTGTGTGTGTGCATAGTGTGTCTCGTTCTATGTGTTCGTGTTGTCTTGGAGGTGGCCCCAGGAAATTGGGCTGATCACTCATCCGGGTAGGCCCTCCATGTGCTTTTCTGGTGAAAGAAGTATGTATGTGATCCAAAGATAATCCCTCTCCCGACAAGTCACGGCCCTGTAAGACCCGGGCGGCTTGGGTCTCTTAAAAATGTACATAAAAAGGGAGAGGTGAAACTAAGGTGAAGAGAGAGAGAGAGAGAGAGAGAGAGAGAGAGAGAGAGAGAGAGAGAGAGAGAGAGAGAGAGAAGAGAGAGAGAGACTACTACGAATTTTCGTTACTCAAACGGCAATTGTAAAGTTCGATTGTTTAACCATTTTCTATAGTTCATAGTAGGTCAAATGGTGGGTGAAAATTGGGGAAAACGTTCAAACCCTGAAATCATTGCAAAATATGAAATAATTGCGTAGATGTGCGTAGTTCATAATATAATCAAAATATATGTTTTGTGTGCTCTTTGAAGTATCTTAATTACGTTGTACTTTAAGCGAGGGTTTGGGGTTGTAGTTTGCGTTGTATTCTATAATTCCGATTAACTATATATACATCTCTCTCGAATCCTATGCCCCCTTGTTAGGGCGAAGGGCCTCCAAGTGGAGGTTTCTGTTTACCTATGTGAATTTTGTTATGCTTATTTTCCTAGAGAGGGCAGAAGGACAGGTAGTAAGCCCATCGCCCCTTAACCCCTCTCCGGAAACTAAGGTATTACTTTGACGTGAAAGGGCCGAGAAATTTTGTCCAGAGGCTCTAATTTAGGCTTGGAGTTCTTTTACGTGCCATAAATCTACGACACGGGCCCTCCAGCTTAAAGTCCCTCCCGGAGGACTCCGTGTCCAGGATTTTTACGTCCTGAAAAGCCCATCGACTGCGGCGGGGTTTGATCCCGCGACCTTCGGATCTAGAGGCGGGCACGGTACCTCTAGACCACCGCAGCCGACAATTAATTATAGGCCTCTGGTAAAGCAGAAATGTAACCATGAGTTCTTGTATGTTCACGAAGATCCTGTGTTTATGGCAAAGTCCAATAACAACACCGGCGCGATATCTTTGTATTCAACGAAACCAGGATGACCAACTATGCTCGTTGCAGCAGTACGATGGCCGCTACGGTATATAGATTCTGAGTTCATGGCAGTTAGGTTGAGAATAGTGATATTAGCGTTAGAGACAGGTTATGTTAGATTAGGAACAGTGATATTAGTATTAGTTACATGTAGAGCTTAATTAGTTTCAGTTAGATTAGGAAAATGTATATTAGTTTAGTAGTAGCATATCGAATTCGCGAATCTCATTGTGAGCCATATTTAATCTCGCGCGTTTTGTTCGGGTCACACTTCCTAGCCATGCGACGTTTTAGGGTTATCCAATCATGCGTTTCTTCTCGCTTCTGTCTAGTTAATACGGCGGAAATATAGCTGTTTTTCGATACTTAGTAGGCGTACAATAAAAGAAAGTGTACTAATTAGGGCGGGTGGGTTCGGACTAAATCACCCGTAAAGACATCTGCTCTCCCGAGAATTGTATAGGCCTACTGTATGTTGAAAATCCGTGTGTTTTTAACTGCTTTTAAAGAGAATCTCGTTTTAAAAATCGGTGATTAACTTTAGAGCAAATCGCCATAGCTTTAGAGCAAATTAATATATTCATTTGAGCAAAGTAAAAAAATACAGAGATGGTACTTACATTTTTCCTCTAAACGAGATGTGGGAACACTGTGGTTTCATTGCAATTTCATGGGCACGTCACTTCCTAAAGTGCGATTATGTCCACCGCCATTTGATGGGCACGTCCTGAAGACAATGTCGAAAATACAGTGTTTGTGCTTTATATCTAGCTCCCATTAGCGTCATATATCTTAATAAATTAATCTTTCCCGAAACATAATCTTAATGGCATAAAGTCGGTTAATTTCAGACTTCTTATTTTTCCTTTGCTTCGCAGAAAGATGCGATCGGATTGATATGTACGTTTGAATTTGTCGCTCCTTTAAAACCTGTGTTAAAATATGTATCGATGGAAGTGCACAGTAAAATTCCCTTTTTAAATGTCTGTTTAAGAATTGAATACAAGACTATGGATTGTACAATAGAATACAAGACTATGGACTGAAGATGGTACATCTTTGTACCGAAATGTACATTTCCAATTAAACAACCTACGACTAGAAGCGAATGATTAAGTTCCTGACAATCCTGCAATCACCAGTATCATCCACGAAGAAGCATACAATAGTTATTGATACTACTCCTAAAAATAAATAGTAGTTATATATCAGATAATAATATAGTGCAACATCTACGCTTTTATAAAAATTTTATCATTTCAGTTTGCACTAGTTCCTAAATAAGTTAGGTTAAAACCATCCAATAAAATATAAATACTTGGGCACATATCTTCTCTATAATTGATATGAATAATATTTGACACTTATGTAAAACTACAAACTGGATTAGCTATTTTGATCTTCGGAAATATATAAGAGCAATATAAGAGAACAAACTCTCCACATAATTTCTACAATTTATACTACATATAAAACATGGTAAAATACTATATGATGTGAAACTTCCAATATGAAACGCTCTTATATAAAAACCTTTTTTTACTTTTAGACATTGACAAGACTTTTTATAGGTAACTTATATATGTAGGTATACCACACTAATTTTATATATTACTATACCACATTTAATGGGTGTTAAATATAATATGTAAAGAAATATAATACGAAACCTTATTCAGAATTGTACACCTGTAAACAATTTTGAATAAGTAATATTTTTAATACTATTGTAAAAGCTAAATAAGCTTATTCAGATACAATATTCTTAGTAAATTTTAATTAGTAACACTTATTGTACACTATAATAGAAACATAACCTTTTATCATTATTTGGCTTTTATTCTTTGAATAAATTATTTAATATTACTGTTTTTAATGACCACTTGAAATGTCTATTCTATAAATATGAGATTTATTATCTAAACAAGATACTAAAATCTTATTTGGTTATGATCGAATGCTATACTTGAATAAATTATAAAATATTATACTCACACACATTATAATATGCTATGCTCTTCTAACCTAACGCTCCCATTGGACTTTGACAACTTATACGAATCATCGCTCCATATCATATAAATTCTTGAGTTTATAATATAAGCTTACCAATATATATCTACAGGATTCTGATTCGCTTCATGGTTGAAAATTTTTTTGAGGGTTTAGGCTAAAAAATTTCCAAACAATTATATTCTAGGCTACTTTATATTATTCAATGAGATACAGTATTACAGCCACCTAAAAATCCTCTCTATTTTATTATAATTATATTCAGTACCTGCAACTCATAGTGAAACAAAAAGAGATTGTTGAAACATGGATGCCAATATTGTGAAAACCCTGGAAAACTATATTTTCTTCTTTCCGTTGAAATCGACTGTTGGGCCATATGTTACAAGAACAACATGCAGTTCTAATTCTGAAACACATTCTGGATCTGACATGTGTTCCTAAGAACCATGTTTTTAAATGGTTTTGCCATTTTATTGCCACTGAATTTCTATATAGCCTAACTTACGTAACATATAGATCAACAACTGCAAAGCATATTTCTCTTTAGCGAGAAGTCTATCGTGTATTGTCTTCCCCACATTCCATTTCAATATTCTTCTTCCCTTTTCTGTAGAAAAACTGTACAGTAAGAGTAGATGACATACCATATTTGTAAATTAAATACATTAATCCATTTGCCAATGAATAAAGTTCTGAAAAGCTATATAATTATACAATAATAACACTGATTTGGGAATCATATTCTGCTGACTGTTAAACTTATCCGTCCTATTTATGGGAAATAAACTATTATTACTCAGCAATGTTCATGGTCCTTATTGATCAGCCCATCATGGAATAGCCTACGTATTCGGGCATTCACGAAACATGTGCGTATTTAAATGAAGTGATTTTGTTACTTATAAAAACATATATGAAATTATCATATTGTATTGTGTTGAGGAATTAAATACATCGTACATTTAATGAAAATTTCATCTCATTTTATGAGTCACACTTACGAATTTTGTTATTTGAATTATTTTGTTTTATTTGGGAAATAGTCGCTAGAAATACAACTCGTATGTGATCTTCAACTTCTTTGGAGAAATCTGCTCTAGATGTCTAGAACTTTGGAGTAATTTTTTGATGGGACTGGGTATGTCCTTAGGGTCCCGAGTGGTGTCAACGTCAGCAAACCAAACTTAAAACCAAGGTTCGTTACACATTTTCTTTGAGTAAGTATAACAATTTCATTACGTTCACTTTCAAGTATGTTTTACAGGTAGGTGGAACCGTTAGGTGTAAAATTATAGTTTACTAGATAATTCTGATACTTATATATTATATAATATACATAACATAATATATCATTGGAGGCGGAATAATATGCATGCCCTAAGGCCCCCAGTCAACAGACTCCACCAAGAGCCCTCACGGGGCCCTCTGCATCCAAAAAGGACCAAGTACCATTCTATGTGCACCGTATCCCTGGGTCCCTCCAACACAAGAGCCCCATGGACGCGGCTCACCCTTACGTGCGCCACATGCCCTGGGTCCCTCTAGTCAAGGGCTCCAGAGACACGGTACACCACCAGCAACTGTCGGATCACAAGCAACGGGGCAGAACGGTGGAGGCCCCCAGAAGAGACTGCAGCAGGAGCTGGCCCGAAAACCAGTAAAGAGGAACGGGATGATAATGAGGGGGAAAGGAAGTTGAAGTGGAGAGTATTGGTGGAATGAATGAAAGGGGGAAACGGGAAGATCCCCGAGAAAATGCTCCAAAGTCACGCTTCATCCACCACGAATAACACGCCCTCCTGCCTCGGAATTTGATCCCGGGACCTCTTGCATGCCACGGCCACGCGCTAAGCATGAGCAACCGTGACGGCTACCTTGCTCGGTTCCTATTTGATTCATTTGTTCACGACTCGCAGAGATCTGAGATTTTTATATAACTTACACAAGTTAGCTGGACATTCGGGGATCATGAATGCATGCCTAAATGGGAAAGCATTGAATGATTTGGACGGAAATCACTATGCGGGGGTTTTTCTTTGGCTAGGGAATTGGAATCTGAGATAATTTTTTCCCCGGGCTGCGCAGTTTATTCGTAAAATGCACCGGTAAAATGCCGGGTTTTTAGCTTTATAATAATATCATCAATAGTTATGATTGTTTCATTTGCATGTTTTACTCATAATTTGGGCAAGGTTCATGAATCTGTGTTATGTTTTAATCGTTTATTGACGTATCTGGATGCCTATGTGGCAGCACAAGATTCGTTTGTCCGTTTAATTATTTATATTTATTACGAAATATAATATAGGGCCTAATTAAGTATAAAATTAGGTATTTCATGCAATGAATTTAAAAACGATGTCAGTGTTAAAGCTGAAGTCTTATAATTCTAACGCGATGTGCGTGGGAAGACTAGGAGGCGGAGCTATGGAGCGAAATGTTACGGAGTTCGATCAACATCAGTATACTAGAGACATCCTAGGGGCGAGGTTTCATATCAGCTGTCAACTACAATTTTATTATGCATTAAAGCAACTTTCATTACATACCATAGTTCATATCAACTGCCAGCAGTACAATTTGTAACACCACAAATATTCATTCAATGATACCAACAAAAGAGACTCCTACACTCATTAAGGCTGCATCCTCGTAGAAAAAGTCAGATATCCCTAGACTGTGATTCCCCGTTGGAACACGTGTTAATAATCAATAAAAAGCAGAGAAAGAAGGAAGGAGAAGTTGACGGGTTGGGAAGGAGGCGTGTCTTAACGGTCTTCACTTAAATTGGTTTTTGCGCCACGGCAGAATTGTATGGCTACCAGGGGCGGATCCAGAGAGACATTTTGGGGGGGAACCAAAGTAGAGAGGGCACTTTTACTCATAAAAATTAATTACTCCCAGTACACAATTGAAAGTAAAATGAACATTTCGGCATTTTATTACAAATGTATTTCAAAATAATGAATGTCATTGCTTTAATTTAAGTATTTGCGTAATGTTGTCTTTGCAAAATTTATTAGAAGGCTGACCGTTTGAATTTGTGCTTAATGTTACAATTTTTTGGGGGGGGAAATTTCCCCCATCCCCCCCCCCCCGTGGATCCGCCTCTGATGGCTACAGCTCTTTTGAATATCTTTCTTTCTTTCTTTCTTTCTTTCTTACTCGTAGTTTTACCTCTCCCTTTTTAGGATTTAAGCGACCCAAGCCGCCCGGGCCTTACAGGGCCGCGACCTGTCGGGAGAGGGATTATCTTTGGATCACATACATACTTTTTTGACCAGACAAGGACATGGAGGGCCTCCCCGGATGAGTGATCAGCCCAACGCGGGGCCACCTCCGAGACAACACGAACACATAGGACGATACACACCTTTCACACACACACTCACTCAGAACAAGGCGAGGATGGGGATGAAGATGATAATGACGGCCAGATGATATCCGGGGACCACAAGGGCCTAAAGTTACCTGACATTTGTCTCAAAGGTGAGGAAAAACCCCGGAAAAAACCTCACCTAGGTAACTTGTCCCGACCAGGAATCGAACCCGTGAGAGGATTGAACGCATCCCCTGAGCCACAGCGGTGGACTCTTTTGAATATACAAAATTTTAATTATTTTTCTGTGAAATAAATTATTTAAACAGTACCGTAAGTACAGTACAATACCGTAAGTAAAGTATCAACACGAATAAAAGTTTGCAATAATACAGAGTGTTCCCGAATCGCCGACCACATCTTGAATGTGAATGTGAATGTGCACGGCGCGCCGATATTGTTGGTTGCGTATTAGAGGGTGTTTTAGGAGCGAAACAAATTATACTGTATTGGGTTAGGGTTGGGGCTCTTGAAGTGTAGAGATGTGTGGTCGTTAGAATAGGTTGTGTTGATCCATAATGGAGTAATGAATAATGAATGGAATCTTCTTTGCCTTACTATTGAACGTATAACGCCCTGATATGGGAGAGCCAGCGCTTTTATATCTAAAAGGAATATTCTGCAAACGTATTTCCTCCACACTAATAAAAAAATCTTTCTCGAATCATTCGAAATGGATTCATAACTGCGTAGAAAAACAGCAGACGGGAGTGGGATTCGGGCTCGGGACCTCTTTGTTAGAAGCTTGCTAACCTAACCTTTCGTACACAATGCACAACTGCATGTAGGTCAAACAACATCAACAGCATCATCATCATTGCACAGTATTAGGGAATACATGTGGTATATAGGCTCAGTTAGTATTCATAGGTATTACAAACATTAAGTATAATACCACGGTGTACAAATTAAACACTTAATAATAAAATCAGTTAAACTGACATAACAAAGTGCCAGATAAAGTTAATAGGCCATATTTAAGAAACTATTCAGTTTTATACACGGTTTTTTTAGAAAGTTTGATAAGCATACGTGATGGAATAAGTGCGATAACTAGAAAATTATGTCACCTGCTTTCTGGCTCATCAGGAAGTGGACAAACAATATTATATTAATGAGTGAGTTAGCCACGCGACTTTTTAATAAAGTGATGATTTGCTACTTTTAAACCGTTAACTGGGCATTATTCCAGTACCGGTCAACCGATTTGACCCAAAATCAATAACGGTTGTCAATGGACGTAAGTGTATATACTAAATTTCATGAAAATCTGATAAAGCGTATTCTGGTTATCACACGAATAGACAGACGGACAGACATTTTCTCGTCCCCCATGTTATCTTAGAAAGTACCATTCTGGAACTTAATAGATATACCGTAGTCGGTTAGATTACAGGAACAATCAAAGCAAAATGTTGGTACCAAGTAGCTTTTAAGTAAAATAAATAAAGTGGAGCATCTATTTCTACTTAATGTAATGATACAACAGATGAGGTATTTTACCATTGGCATTTAAGTTGCCTATTCGAACAAAGTAGAAGGGATTCGGGAAAACTATGTATATTCAGTTTCAAAACGATTTAAATTTAATTTAAATCCTTGGATTATATTTTGTTGCATAATTTTATATCATATCTAAAGCATGTAATATTTCAGGATGATTCAGAGTTTAAACGGTGTAAGGACATAATATATTATGATGGCGCCTTATTTCATCATGATGAAGTAAACATTCCCATGATTGTATTATCGGAAGTTGGTGAATGATAAAGGCAAAAATTGTAGGGTGTTAGTTCTAAAGTCAAGAGTCAAGAACATTGGTGGTGGTTGGATTAATCGAAATTTATTTCCATTTATCTAGGAGATGGTGTTTTATACCATAATAGCAAGAGCCAATATGCGTTATTGCAATAGTGTGGTCGCTGACTGGATGTTTGTAGTTTCTTGGCAGCTGTATCAACAAATTCATTACCCATTACACCCGTATGAGACAAAACACTATTTGCCTATTCCAATGATGTAGGGTTGTGTACATAATGAGAATGTCATGTACCAATGCATGAGATAGTTATCGATTCTGGTTAGCTTGATGTATCTGACCAAGCGATGAACATAGAAGGTAAATATTCAACGAAGTGATACAACATAGGCGCATCTAGAGAAATTCAATAAGAAGAGCCTACCTACCCTCTTGAACTATTTATTATGGCCAGAAATTTTATAGAGGGTTAAAAATATTTTTTTTACACTGCATTTCTTTATTTCCTCACCCAACAGTGTAAGAAAAATCGCAAATTCAGAATTTTCAGTAAATCATAATTTATTTCATTAAGGTTCTTCACTTAAATATACATTTAATGAAATGGCGGTTACAACACGCAGTAACATTAAGAGGTCTTAGGATCAAACATAATGGCCGATGATCTTACTGAAGGTTTTTTTTCAGTTTTTCTTCTTGGTAAGGTGACTAGGATTTAATTTTCTCAATCTATCCCGAATGTTACTAACCATTGTTAAAATTGTTTTCCTGATTTAACCTACGTTAATTCTATTGTATTTCTTTATTAGTAGTCAGATAATTATTACAATTAAATCAATAAAAAAGTATTTAATACGTCTTGAGGTCCTCGATAATTATCCAAGTAGGTCTGCTACATAGATTAAATAAGTGTAAAAATTAGAATAGCGTAATAACCAAACAATAGTATATTATGCAGCAAACCTATAATGGCATAAACTACGATTCGAGTATGTTTATGGAACGAGCAAGGCTCGTTTCATAATTCTTATACGAGTATCTTAATTATCGTTATAGGCATGTTGCATACGACTGTTTTTATTTGACCAAAATTAGTCTACATGTTTAAATTTTGAGAATTTAGATTCGCTCAAACAGACGGTCACGCTTCAACGCGCCATGGCATTTTTACCGGCTGGTTGTAGTTCTTGTATTTTATGACAGATGGCAGCTTACGGCGTCGGTCAAATCTAAGCTTCCTTTTGCTTGTTTTCTTGAAACCAACTGATTTTGACTACATGAAATGAATTCATTTTAGTAACTTATGATATTAGAATTAACACGACCAGAATTTATTTTATTTGAAATACAGGCTATTCAATATGCAGTTTGCAGCTGCTACTCTCAAGGTCTCAAGATCGTTCCGGGTTCAATAATAATTTATACCACACCGATCATAATGGATACCTACTACCTGTATCGTTATGGATATTATTTTATACCGTTACGTCACACGTAATAAGCGAATTATAGTATGGTCGAACAAAAAATATTTCCTTTCCGTTTTCCTATATTATCCTAGGAGATGGCTCTGTGTACTACGTGATGTTTGTTCTTTACCAGAAATTCCCTCCATGCCCTTTGTAGAACTTCGTCCCTTCCCTACACACATTGATGTGTAAGCCCTTTGGAGGGAGAGGTAAACCTGGTTAGGAAAAGAAGGTAACATTATATGAAGTTAACTTCTGAATGAAAATGAATTGTGGAGGTAAACTAAAAGCAAAGTAATCAAAATGTTAAAAAAGATACAAATTAATTTCACAAATCTTTGATACATGATGATTAGACTATTTTAACCATTTGTAGCCCATTATAGGGTTTTATAACAAAAGAACCCCGAAAGGCATCCGGATGACTAGTTCGCTCCTGAATCAGTGTCCATTGCAGTAGCCTATAAGAACATGTGTAACTGCAACCAATTACAAGTGAAAATGATTGCAATATTATGAACATGACACTATTATAATAATGAGGTTAATATGGAAAATGAAATAGCTGATGCACAAAGCATGACTATCACCGACCGCAAGACGATCGACATATTATATTATACAATTGCACAATTATACAATATGGCACATAATATTATACAATATTATCTCGCTTCCAATGGCACAAATAGCTATGTGTTTTATTCATTTTCGTGGTATTAATTATCCATTACCATGCTTAATTCTATGAGTAATCGGATTCTCTCAAGATAAATTCACTCTTAATTTCATTTATTGTGAATTTATGAGCCATAAATGAGTCATATGAGTCATATGAGCCATATGAGTCATAAAATGGGCCCATTTCATTTGCACCGATCGCGAAATGCATAACTAAATTAGAAATATTAAAGCCTACAGAATATTTTATTTAGTTGCAGAAAACATTACTGACATTAAGTACGGGATACTAGGTGTTTCGAGAAATAGAGTTGGTGCCACTTTATGAAGGCCTCGTCCCAACCCATCGTCTATCTACAAAAGAATATAATAGCATTGTTCCCTAATCCGACAATCTGCACAGACTTCGACACCGACAAAGGACAGGTATTCTTGTAGTCGCGTGGATTTCCCCAATGTTGTCGCTGTCATTCACTACTTCTTAAGTAAAGTAAATGATGTGGTATGTATTTGGCAACATTGTAGTGGATTGCAGACAAGTGTAAATACGCCTAATTACCTTTCTATTCACTGAATGACAGGACGAAAAGGATTAGGCTATCAGCAGGTAGGGGAAGTTCTTGGAAAAAAAAAAATTAAAAAGTGGCACCCACATTACATTGGTTCGTTAGGGCAGTGGTGTCCAGTATCTTACAAACCTACCGGAATTAGGTCGCCGGATATCCTAGAGGAGGTCTGAAGAACTCCCAAGGAATGGAGGAATTCCCCTACTATCCCTTCCTTCGTGACCTCCAAAGCGTAGGGAGTCCCAGTGGTTCAGTTGCGGTAGATTATTCTATATTCTAGAAGACGGGACACTATGCTCGAACTCCAAGGAGTTGACATCACTGGATTATAGGGTGCCAGGCTCTCCGGCCCCGACTATTGATGCAGATGTGTCAAGTATTGCAATTTTGTCCACATAAATAACCAGTTTACATGGAATCACACAGATTACACCTTGGGGGAAATTAAAGCGAGATATTTTCTTTACTGCGTTCTCTCCTGTGTCGGTGTACTGGTGCATGTGTGAATTTTGGAAATATGAAACGCCTTTGTATACGATTATAATGTTTTATAATGTCAATTTCCTTTTGCAATTTATTGTTTGTATGACCTGAGTAAAGTAAAATATATAGCTTGTGTCTGTTGACTCTACGATCAGCTGAACTTATGAGTTTGAATTAATTACAAGCTAGCTGCATTAAACTAACGTTCACAAAGTTGGAAGTACAGCTTATTGTAGTACCACACCTCCTGCAACGTTTAATTAATACACTAATCCAAACAGTGAGCAGGACTAAGATGGACCCATTGTGTGCCGCTTGGACTGGAAATAAACGAGAGAAATTTTAACACGAGATAATTCTCAGTTCGCTTTAAAATAATTTCACAATATAATTTTAGTTTCAAACCAAATGACTCCACAATTTACAAAACTAAACGGAGAATAAATTACATTCCTTTTGTTCTGTATAAATAAATTACTGCTTCTTTTACTATAGCAGCTTTCAAAGAAAGCAAATATCTAACTCCTTTCTTCTATCAAGCTCTATCTTTATGTCTATGTCAAAATAAGGTAATTAAAATATTATTTTGAAGGTTGATTCAAAGAATTCATTAACACTAAAACAAGGAATTCTTTCATAAGTTTTATCGTTAACCCTGTTGTTCTGTTCGAATATATATGACCCGAAATGAATATAGGCTACATTCGTTTCTAATATTTTAAATACCAAGATATTTTACGAAAACTTAGTGACTTTGTCTGAAGAAGCAAGAGTAGTACATATTTAAATAACTTTTTAAAACAATTTAAGTAGTTTTGTGATAATCTTGACTCATAGATACGTTCGTGTCATTATAACCCAAGGCAAATATGATTAATGTAATGTCGGATATTTACTATTCTATGAAAATACTGAACTCTATTTTATCATTCCGACTTCCTCTCAAGTCTAAGAATAAAATGAGGTTCTGTTCATTTACAAAAATGAGATTGTTTCTGGCTTTTCCCAAGAAACTTTAATTAGCAGTTCTTAAATATGTTAATGTTTTACTATTTTTTCTCAATTTGAACACTGACATCATGAACATTGATGATGACTTGGAAGAATTAATAAATGCCATAACATATGTAGAGTCACTTTCTCAGTTCGAAGATAATGTCAGTAATGCATCTGAAAATTCTTCCACAAAATATAATCAAGGAGGAAGTAAACAGATCTTCAATTTACTTCATGAATGGCACTAGAGGGACCAATTATATTCCTAAGAGGTATAAGAAGGTTGTCCTTATGGACACCCTCCGCCATTATAAGGACATCAGTGACAGGACTGATAAGCAAGAAATGTGTTTGGACTATAATTCAACGAAAGATGTGCAGACATGCCTGATAACCAACAGGTACATATTATACATTATGCAAACAAAAACCACAATGTGCGGAAAATGTTACAAACATCTGTAATCACATGTCACCTACTTGAGTCACTGCAAACAGTGAATTTAAGAGAAAATGTAATTTAAGAAAGTTTTGCCTATCAATGTTATCATTATTAGTAGTCATTAACATCAAGCAAGATGTTCTGGACATTGTCAAGATAAAATACAATACTAATTCCAATACAGTATGCTAGAATTACAATAAAAAATTAAAAGATATTTAAAATACCAGGACAGCATTCAAAGTACTCATTAACATTGTAAAATGGGTTTTGAGCCAACCATTTAAACACTTCATCTTTAAAATAACTGAAAGATACAGTATTTGCCCTTTGGGGCAGTTTATTAAATAATGACACAGCCATCTGATCAAGAGAGTTCTTGGATTTTGTTAATCTGACAGGAGGCCCAAGAAGCAAGTGATTGTTTCTTGTAGAATAATTGTGTATCTGGGTCCTGTTTACATGGTTTATAAGATTTTTCTTTACTCTTAGAAGACAATAATAAATATAGACATTAATAACAGTTAAAATATTTTCACTTATAAACAGTGGTCTACAGTGAGCAAGGTAAGCAGACCCGGTCATTATGCGCAAAGCCATTTTTTGTAGCTTAAGTACCTTAGGTACAGCATTACTGTTACCCCAGATACAAATACCATAGTTTAAAACACTGCGGAAAAATGCATAGTATGCATATTTCAAGTATATCTTTGGAATCTGAGTCTTTAGATGTCTAAGTAGATATATCACCCGTGAGAGTTTAGCACAGATGTTGTCAATATGGGCTGACCATGTCGAGCGTTATTCTCAGCAGCTTAGCATTACTTAAATCATTTTGATTGTTGTTATTATTACATAATGAAAACAGTATGTGCTGAGTTTTGTTCTCATTGAGGCAAAAACCATTGGCTTTAAACCATTCAGAGGCCTGCATTAGTGAATTCTGCATAGTAGCATGCAACATATTAAGGTCTTTGAGGCTGAAATAAATTGTTGTGTCGTCGGCAAATAATACAGAATTACAATCTATGTTAGATGGTAGATCGTTTACCATTATTAAGAAAAGCAGCGGGCCCAAAACGGATCCTTGAGGAACACCACTCTCAACATTAGCCACTTTAGAATATATGCCATTCAAGAACACCTTCTGGATACGGTTTGACAGATATGATTTTAAGACATTCAATTCGTCACCAGTGATACCATAATAAGCTAGTTTAGCTATTAAAACTGAATGAGACACACAATCAAAAGCTTTAGAGAGGTCGCACAATGTAGCAGACGTTGCAATGTGTCCTTCGAAACCAGTTAAAATAGAAGATACCATCATTTCAATTGCATTACTTGTGGATAAACCGCTTCTAAAGCCAAATTGAGCACTTGAAAATAGTGAGTTGCTTTCAAAATATTCGATTAATTGTGCATACATAACTGATTCTAATATTTTGGAGAAAATTGGCACTATGGATATAGGCCTATAATTCTCGGGCTTATCTCGGTCACCATGTTTAAAAACAGGAATAATCTTACATATTTTGAGACTGTTTGGAAATATTCCAGTTTGAAGACACTGGTTGATACAGAATGTCAAAGGAACAATTATATATGGTAACACTCTCTTTATCAAATCACCACTGATGTGATATATGTCTTTGCATTTAGGATTTTTAAATTTAGAGACAATTCTTTGTATATCACCCTGGGAAATTTGTTTCCATGTAAAGTGCATTGTCGGTAATTGACAATTGCTTAACAATCTCATTGACTCACCTTCATCAGGCTTAACAGTCTCAAAAATATCTTTTACAGAATTTACAAAATAATCGTTAAAATCATCAGAAGTTAATGTCATCTGAGGAGCAGCATTAATTTTATTTGTACTCTTAATCACAGTCCAAGCAGCCTTGCATTTATTAGGCGAGTTAACAATGTATGAAATATTATGTTCTAATTTAGCTTGTTTCAGTTGTTTTTTATAACTGCTACGTGCACTTGCGTAAATTGATCTCGCTTGCTCAACATTTCTATTGAGGCGTATGGACAATTGCAATAGGTTGTATAATTTAGCAACCTTACATTTCTTTTCCTTAAGTTCATCTTTGTACCAACCCAGTTGGCATTTATTATTAAGTTTATTCTGCTTGATTGTAATAAGAGGAAAGCAGTCATCCATGGCATTACAAAATATTTCCATAAAATGTTCAAAACTATTGGAGTCACCAGTAAGAATATTCCCCCAATCAATTGAATTTAAGTCATTTATGAAACTCGCCATATTGGATTCATTAAAATTACGAAACGTAATATTATTATAAATCACAGGATTTTTATATTCAGGGTTGTTTAAAGTTGCATTTACACGGAGGGCATTGTGATCTGATAATGGAACCTGATAAACATCAGTAAATATATTGCCATATGGAATATTTGTTATCACATTATCTAAGCAAGAGTTGCCCCTGGTAGGAGCTGAGTTTACGTAATAACAGTTAGCTGCCCTCAATACATTTAGGAACTCGGCGCAAATAGTATTTCTGTAATTTATATCAATATTCAGGTCACCACATAAAATAATTGGACAGTTAAAAGTGCTCATAAAAGCTAACAATTTATCAATATATCTAAAAAATGTGTCAATGTGACCACTTGGTGCTCTATACAATGAGAGAACAATTACCTTAAAAGTCGGTAACATTATAGCTACAACTTCAATATGCTTTTCTTCACAAAATTCATCTACATTTATAACTCTATACAAAGTATTATTCCGAACATATATGGCCACACCCCCATGACTATATAGCTCACTACAGAACATCTTGGCACATATATAGCCTCCTATGTTGGCTAAATCCTGAGTATTTTTATCACACCAATGCTCGCAAAAACAGAGAACCTCAAAATTCTCGCCACTAAGCACAATTTGAAGTTCATCTAATTTGCTTAGTAGTGATTGAATGTTCAATACAAACAAGCTTAGGTTTTGGTATTCAGTTATGGGAGGGTTACTAGTGTCTGATTCCGGGTTAAAAAAGGGGCGGACCCCGTCTTCATATTTTCTGTCCTGGGGTTATGGTACTTTTTAATCAAAGTACCATCTGGCCAAAATTCAGGGCTAAGTGCAGTATTATACACATTTCTTCCAACTCCTATTTTGAACGACTTGTATGTGTTGTATTTAGTCTGAAGTTCATCACACTCGAAAATGCCAATATTGGCTTCGTTCAGGTAATCCACCATGTTGGACTTAGAAACCTGTGGCGAAAAACGCGATGCAAAAATCCAAGATAATTTGTTAATAGTTTTTAAAGAAGTATTCATTCTATTACCTATTATAGCCGTAGCTTTCGGTTCCCATGAAGCCACTTTCTGTGCATAAGTGGGCATTGGCTGGATTGAAACATCATTTGTCACTCTCGTAGAAATTCCAACCTGATTCACTAAATCTTGGAAATCACTTTTGTCACTGGGGCCACTATCCTGTTGCTTGCCATGTTTAACACTGAAAACACTGGTCTGTTGAGATGGATGTTGATCAATGAGTCCGTTGCCCTTAGTGAGGTTAGAATGGGATAGTTGATTACAGTGATGTTAGTATTGTTATTATCATTTGAAGCAACAAAGCATTGGAAAAACAACAATGTTGATGACTAACAACTGTACAAAATGTGTATGTAAGTCTTCTACATCATTTTAATGTGTTGGGTCATAATGACCAGAACAGTAGATTCGTAAAGTAAAAATGAACAGAACAGCAGGGTTAATCGAGTGAGCATCACGAGGTAATTTATTAAACGCAGAGATTGACATTGAATCCACCCAATTTTTCGTTTCAATTAGCCTGACCACTGGTTCAAGAAAAATACGATGTGCCTAGTTTAATGACGAAGGGCATCAGAAGATTTGTTATATTTATATAACTTTTGTTTGATTTTTACAAGACAATTACTCGGCAGTCAGGAATGGGCAGAACAGTTAGAGCTACTCAGCAGAGGATAAACCTCGTGAGGAAGTAAAGTAAGAATTTAATATCCACCTTATACCCTCATTAATATGGATGTAGGATAACCCGGAGAATTTGCCAAAAACATTCACTTTTAGTTAACAGTATTTTATTTTCATTTGTAAGTTTGTAAGTTAATTGCTTAAAAAGTGATGAAACATAAATGATCTAAAAGTTACATTAGAAGTTAAAAGATCTAGCCTATAGGCCTGTTTATTAAAATTTAAAAACAGTTACGCCAGTCATTAGTGTGCAACTTAAATAAGTTGTGTCTTGTATATGTTACAAAATTGAATACAAAATCTTGGAGTTTTTTTTTTAAATCGAAATTAAAATATTTGTGAGTTTATATCACACGCATATAATGTCATAATTATAAAAGAACTGTGTACTCACAATGTTCTGTAACTGTATTTTCTGTTAGAAGTTCTTGTACTTGTCGTATTTTCCTTCTTTTTTCTTTGGTTTTCTTGTAGTTCAGTGTGCTGCAGCTTGTGGAAATTCCGATGTCTTCTTGTCTTCTTTGTGGTATTATTATGTTAGTGGCAAATTTCATCGGTATCCTATCATAATATTATTTGGGATGCATTTCGATTCATAATTCATCTTCAGCCTGCTAAATAAGTAAACGAACAAGGAGGGTTAGAATTAATTGTTTATAATTTAAGATTAGATTCTTCTTTATAATGGTAGCTTACCTCTTAAGAGATGTTGCGTGGAGTGTGGATGTAGGATATAACTCGTGGGCAATGCAGAGTAGCGTATATTTATATGAGCAGGGTGTGTTCATACGATTAAATCAAATAGTGGGCTTCTGCCAATTGCGTCTTCGTTTAGCATAATTTGTTTGTGTTTATATATTTCTAAGGGTGGCGTGCACCAAACTCATGCCATTTACTCTTTTAGTAAGCCTTACTTCTTTAGTTCTAACTACTTTAGTAAGCTACTCTTTTAGTAACCGTACTCTTTTAGTAAGGACGGCGTGCACCAACCAGGAGTAAACTAAACTCGGCGGCTTTCAACATAGAGGAATGTACTAAAGAAGTAAAAATTTTATTTACTCCCAGAGTAAATGAACTTACTCCACAAGTGGTGGAGAGCACCAACACGGAGTACGTTACTAACGTAGTAAGTTGTGGAGTAAATAAGGCAAATATTTACTCCTACTCAGGGGGTGGAGTAAAGTTGGAGAGTAAGTGTGTTCTGTGGCATTTGCGTGAGTTATGAGTTACATATCACATTAAATGGATTACATAGTTCAAACTGAGGATAAGTTATTGAGATGAAGAAGGTTGTATACCAAAAATGAGAGTTGTGGCAGGTGATTTAATAAATATTAAGCGAACCATACCTAGTAGGGCATTTAATAACGTAAATAATTAAGCTCATAAATCCTTACATTAAATTTTGGCGTTTGGAAGAAACGATGTCAGATTCTCACTACATCCATGTGATTTCAGCCAGTCAAATGTGGAAATATCATTGCGGAGAGCGATCCAACTAGGAAGACGTCCACCAAAGGTGAGGGCAAGAGTGAGTGGAAGGGACGTTTGCATTGCACGGTACAAGGAGCTCATGTGCTCTTAAATATCTTCCTAGCTGGATCGGCCTTTAGATGTTGCAGTTCTCCCTAACTTTGGGTCAGAAAACGACGATGTATTTCAAGCTAATCATATGGATACAGATATCGGCGAGGTATAGTACATTCCAATAAATGAAAGCCTCCGTTCTTGGAGCTACCCAGAAAACACTTCCCCCTGCTACTTAACCATATAATTACTGAACAATAGGTGATTCTCATTGTTAAACGATTTAATGTAATTATTGTAAATTAATTTTATTACATTACACTTCTATAGCTTAACTTAAAGCACAACATTGCGAATGTCAGATTATAATAATAATTATAAGAGCTAAAAGTTCAATAGTTGCACCCGCAGTGTTAATGAATAATATGTCCTTTTTTCTAACCCAGGTGTAAAAATGTCCAAACAGGCCACATCGGAAGAAAATTTGACTGACTCTGGGATTAGCGTACATTGAGAAGGGGACACATTGTAAAACCATTCCTTAAAGACTCCCCAAGTCTCGAATGGTGGAGTGAGACGAGACTTTCATGTTTGGGAATAAACTATAACAGATGCTGCAGGTCTATAGTATGCTGCTAACTATTTAATTAACCCTGTGGACAGGAAAGTGAGAAGCATTATAAACTATATAGAAAAAAAATGCCAACATGAGTGCCGAAAGAAAATTTTAAGGAGGGGCCCGGAGGTTGAAGCTGCACAGGATCTAGAGAAGTAGTCACTGAAATTATTTTTAAACACACAACCATCTACATAATTATTATTGGAGTTCATAGCTTCCGAAATATTGTACCGCCATTTTTTGTTTAAATATTACATTTCTCAGTTGTAATATTATTATTTTTATAAGGTAATATTTCTTAAGTAAATGTTCTGTGCATTTGAAAAAGGACAGAAACATAAAGCCCCTTATTAGTTTTGTTATCCTTTTTATCCCCCCTTTTTCATGATTTTGTGTAATACTTCTTATTAATATTGTTAAACTGTCAATAAGTATTAATAATTCATTATAGTGAGATTTATGATAAACAACTATAGAATAATTGATTTATCGTTTTTGGGGAAGAATATGTAACTTTAGGAAGTATAAATATTTTAATATATTTTAGAACTTTATTATTATTATGAGAGAAATAATTATAATATTGACAGTGAATCAATTATGAAAATCAACTGAAAATTCCAATTGTTTGCATTATAATACAGAAATAGGTTACACAAAAATTGTAATCACAGTACCCATATGTAGGCTACTAAACTGAAAATACTCAATTGAAGGAATTAAAATTAGTAATGAATAAAACATTACTATTAGATCTATTTTAAAACATGAAGATTGTCATTAGTAATATTTGGAACAACCCAAATTCATATTCATTGTTTCAGCGAACCTTTCCTTTTCATTATCTGGCACTTGAATAATACTGGCAATTGAAATGCACGTGTTCTGCTGCGCTGCACTAACGTTTCTGCTCTGTTCTGCGCAGAATTCGACTACTTCTTTAGTAAAAATCGCTTACTACTTTAGTAACAACTAAAGAAGTAACTATCAATTGAGCTCTCCAACACCAACTAAAAGAGTAAGTTACTAAAAGAGTAGCACTAAAGTAGTAAATTTAGGAAGGGAACCTTACGTAACAAAAACCGGTTTGTCTGTCTCACTCTAGCACATACATTAGTATGACTTAAGAGTGAGACAGATGTACTGGTTCTTGTATACTCCAGGTCTCCGTCTTAAATTTACTACTTTAGTAAGATTTACTCCTGGATGGTGCAAGCCACCCTAAGTTTTCTAACGTGTTTAGTTTGTTACTTTTATCTTGTTTGTGTAGAATTTCCATAGTTTGTTCTATATTATTGTGTTTGTGGTTCTCATCTAATAAATGTTTGGCGTAGGCGGATTTCCTTCTTTTTGTTTGTAATCTGTTGTATGTTCTTTGTATCTTTGTTTAAATTTCCGTCCCGTTTGACCAATATAAACTTTTTTATAATCTGTGCATGTTAATTTGTATACTCCATTTGCTGCGTACTGATCTGTATTATCACTCTTTATGTTATATAAATTGTTTTTTATATTTTATTTGATTGAAATGCAATTTTGAAATCCTTTTCGAAAAGTTTTGTGATTCCGTGTATTTTTAGTTTGTGTATGTAAACGTTATGTATTTCTGATCTTTCTTTTTTTCTTCTATCGGAAATAGATTTGTCTTATTTGTTTTTTTTTGTTTTTCTGTAGTCTTTGTCTTTTAAGTATCTTAAAAACCGTGTTTTCTATGAAACCGTTGTTTTTAGCTATTGTTAGTATTGTATTTAGTTCTTCCTTATAGTGTTTTTTGCTCATAGGGATATTCAATAGTCTGTGTATCGTATTGTTCAGTGCTGCTGTTTTTTTATTAAATGGATGATTCGACTTGTTATGTATGATGGTGTCTGTAAATGTAGGATTTCTGTAAATGTTAAAATTTATGTTGTTGTTCTTTCTGTTGATTTTAAGGTCTAAGTAGTTAAATGTTTGTCGTTCTCCTTTTTCATATGTAAAAGAAAGTTTTTTGTATATGTTACTGAATTCTGCAATTATTCCATCGATGGATTTTCTTTACATATTAAAATTATGTCGTCGACGTATCGTAAATAAACATTTATGTTGTATTTCTTAATTAGTTTTTTCTATTTGGTGTTCTTCAAGACTTTGGAGAAATATCTCAGCTATTGTACCTGAAAGGGGGATCCCATTGCTACCCCGTTTTTTTGTATATACATATCATTGTTAAATCTGAAATAGTTTTGATGGAGGATTGTGGAAGTCAATTAAATTATTTGCTCTATGACCAGTGGGTTTTCTTTGTTCTGAGGTAAGTTATTTTCTATTATATGTATAGTTTCTTGTATTGGTATGATGGGGGAAAGTTCTTTATGTCTAATGACATGAGTATTTCATCGTTATTTAGTGTTATGTGTTTAATTTTATTAACTAGATCAATTTAATTTTGTATGGTATATTTGTTTTTTATCTTCAGTTTTTGTTTAAGTATTTTGTTTATTGTTTTTGAAATTTCGTATGATGGAGCGTTTCTGAAATTCCTACCGGTCTGACAGGTTTGTTATTTTTGTGAGTTTTGATCTGTGCTCTGAGAGTAGGTGGCTTAGGGTTCATAAGGGTATTGTTCTTTATGTCTCTTTCACTTATAATTAATTCCGATTTCTTCATTATTCTTTTCAAGGTTTGTTGAAATTTCTCTGTAGGGTCATTATCTATTTTTACAATGTTATTGTTTTCAATGAATTCTATTGTTTTTTTATATATTCATCGTTTTTTAGTTTATCCGCCTTCGTGTGTTTAATATCATTTTCTTTCAATTTCTTGTTAAGGCTATTTATAGATTGTATTTTTGTTTTATCAGGATTTGTGAATTTTTTATCAGGATTTGTGAATTTTTTATCTTGTCGTATTTTTTATCTTGTTAGATACTTTATTTCTCATTTCATTCTGTTTGTCTGTAGGTAATTGTGAAATCGCTGTTTCAGCGTCTATAATGTTAGTTTGTAGCATGCTCTCTGTGCGTGTATGAAGATTATATTTATATCCTAATTCTAATGTCTTTACTTCATCGTCGTTCAGAGTAATATCAGTCAGATTAAGTAATCTGGGGTAGAAATTGTCATTCATTACAGTGTGGTTATTATGTTGTTTTTGTGTTTCTTTGTTTGTTTTTTCTTTCTTAAGTTTCTCTATCTTTTTATGGATGGTTTTGTATTTCATGTCCATTTCATAGTTTAATTTTTAGTTTATTTCTCTGAATATGTTCACCCATTCATGTTTAAATATATGTAACCTGTAGGTTTGTGTGTTAAGACTCAGATAGTAAGAAAGTTTATATTCGTCAAACGGGACGGAAATTTAAACGATACAAAGAACATACAACAGATTACAAACAAAAAAGAAAGAAATCCGCCTACGCCAAACATTTATAATATGAGAACCACAAACACAATAATATAGAACAAACTATGGAAATTCTACACAAGCAAGATAAAAGTAACAAACTAAACACGTTAGAAAACTTAGAAATATATAAATACAAACAAATTATACTAAACGAAGACGCAATTGGCAGAAACCCACTATTTGATTTAATCTTATGAACACACCCTGCTCATACGCGTATAAATATACGCTACTCTACCTAGGTACATTGCCCACGAGTTATATCCTACATCCACACTCCACGCAACGTCTCTTAAGAGGTAAGGTACCATTATAAAGCAGAATCTAATCTTAACTTATAAACAATTAATTCTAACCCTCCTTGTTCGTTTTCTTATTTAGCAGGCTGAAGATGATTCATTTATGAATCGAAATGCATCCCAAATAAGATTATGATAGGATACCGATGAAATTTGCCACTAACATAATAATACTACAAAGAAGACAAGAAGACATCGGAATTTCCACAAGCTATAGCAGGCTGAACTACAAGAACACCAAAGAAAAAGAAGAAGGAAAATACGACAAGTACAAAAACTTCTAACAGAAAATACAGTTACAGAACATTGTGAGTACACAGTTGTTTTATATTTATGACATTATATGCGTGTGATATAAACTCACAAATATTTTAATTTCGATTTTAAAAAAACTCCAAGATTTTGTATTCAATTTTGTAACATATACAAGACACAACTTATTTAAGTTGCACACTAATGACTGGCGTAACTGTTTTTAAATTTTAATAAACAGGCCTATAGATCTTTTAACATCTAATGTAACTTTTAGATCATTTATGTTTCATCACTTTTTAAGCAATTAACTTACAAACTTACAAATGAAAATAAAATACTGTTAACTAAAAGTGAATGTTTTTGGCAAATTCTCCGGGTTATCCTACATCCATATTTATGAGGGTATAAGGTGGATATTAAATTCTTACTATATAATATCCCCTCATTGGCAAAAATGAAGTTTATCAATTCTCGTGAGGAAGGATTCGGAAGAGGAAACAATCTCGGAAGGAGAAGAAGCACAAAATAGTATAAAGAACCAAATGCTGATTGACTGGCATGGCAGTTAATCACAACAGAATAAAATTATAAAAGCGTGAGATTGTTTACGTAGGGAAAGCCGAAAACGGAGTTTGCCGAAGACCCTTTAGCACTAACATTTTTGTAAACCGGCAAACAAGACTAAGCTCCCCCAACCTCTAATAGCCACAATTATTGTAGTTTGGTTAGCAGAGTAGCGTAGTTTTGTAAACCACTATAACCACTACCAGTAGTAGTGGAATAGGAGAACAGAAGTAAATACCTTGTTAGGCATTTAATAGATGTAATTTATTGTTAGTTGCTAACTTTATTTGTATAAAGTGGAATTACACGTACTTTGGTTGTGTAGAAGAGATTGTAAATGTAAATGTAAATGTATAGGACTACAACATGTTAAATGTGTTGTATTTGAAACCATCAATAAACGTTAAATAAAATAATAAAATAAAATAAAGTCTCAGAAAATTACGTCCTGGTATAAAATCCTAGACACCAGTATCTAAACATGCCGATTAAGACTATATTATTATTTTATTTTTATTAAGGCGTAGGAAAATGTACATGTTCACATTTACAAGAGTTCAACAGCGATCTACAATGTGAATCGTACCTTGCACGCAACATTTTTGTATTTTCATAATCTTTATGACGCCACTGCTATTATCCCACAAACGTAATTAAACTACGAAACAAGGATAAATTTGTTATCTTCAAGATGGGAACAGTAAATTGTCCTACACCCTCCATATGTAATGCAATGATAAATCCTCTAAATGGTTTTGACTGCCCTCAACCACATCCAATTGCCCCATTGCATATTCCCAGTTTTAACAATCATGCCCATTTTAAACTTATGAGCTCCTCTTTTATAAAAGGGAGTTCGTCGCACCAGCAAAATTTCTAACCAGAAGCTCACGACTATTAAGAGGGTGGGTATAAAACTTCCATTCAGACCGGTGAGTCCTATAAAGGTAAGCATGGATTTTATTATCATATTTTGAAACTGGATTATGTTGAATGATAAGACAACAAAGAGAACAAGTGACGAATGAAGAGTGTTGGTGGAATAAAATTCTGGGAAAGGATAATCTCGAAAAAGTCTGATGTGAAACATAACTTCCTCTGCCCAAATAAAGTATTCCTCTCAGTATAATAAAATTATAAATGACATTCATATCATGTAAATCGTTTATAAAAAAGGAAGAGAGTGTCGTTATCACATCATATCGCATCCCCAAAGGATACATAATCCAAATAAAATCTGATTAATTCACTCACGTAACCTTCTTTACTCTAAGCATGGCCAACAATAAATCATTCTCACTTCACATTCTGAGGCCATGAAGGAGCGCGTATTCAGTTGTTTCAAACAGCTTTATTGTTCATAAGGCAAGACCTAGTTTCTATAGACAGTGGGTGACTTATAATTACCCTTCCGAGATATTTTTCGAAAAAAAGTCACAAATTAAAATTTTGCTCTTGTTATAAGAACCCCATGTACAACATTTAGAGAAAATCGTTAGAGACGTTTTCGGGAAAATTGCAAAAAACTAAATTTTCTTTATGTAAAGTCCCCTTAAAAATAAGAAAAACTTCTCACCAATCTTCGTGTCACATCCTTAGAAGGTACCTAACCAAATACAAAATTTTCTTTTCATACGATCTTCCGTTCTGGAGCTAGGCTATTCACAGACACAGTCAGACATGTTTCCGAAAATAGTATTTCATCAGTATTCTTCATCAGTATTTCATATCAGAAATTCATCAGTATTTTTGTTCTATAGGCTACACTGTATGCGCATTCCCAAACTATCTAAGTGAAAAACAGTTAAATGTAGGTCTACTTAAAACATAAAAAATCTTCTTCATTCCATTTTTATTACGTTTATAGGTTCTACTATTACTTACACTCCGCTTACGCCTATTTGCAATATACATGTATTTAAAATTATGTAAAAACGACCATGTTCGTGTTTTCATTAACCTCGTTGTTACTTTAAACTCAATACTCTCCACTGGATTTTTAGTACGGTTTATAATGCTAGAATGCTGTTTGAGTAAATATTCTCATTCTTCTCCTTTATTCCCTAAATTTTTCTTCCCCCTCCCCCAGTATAGGCCGACATGACCTTACAGGACCGGGACAAGGGAGGGAGCTTCTATGGATCACATAATACTTTTTTGGCCTCCCCGGAGGAGTGATCACGAACACGGTAGGACGATACACACACACACACTCCGAAAAAGGCGAGGATGGGATAAAGATTATAATTATGGCCAGTTGATATCCGGGGACCATGAGGGTCGAAAGATTCCCGAAATTTGTCTCACAGGTGAGAGAAATTCCTTGAAAAACGCCCATCTAGGAATCGAACCCGGGCCAACTGCGTGAAAGGATTGAAGGCATCCCCTCCGCCACAATTATTAATACATGAAAAAATAATTAAACTTCAAGTAACTTTACAAGTTTTTAGTTTTCATATAAATGCATCTGAAATATATGAAAATTCAAATGAGTTATTATTATTAAAAAATAAGTAAATTATTTTCTAAGCAATGCCTGGTATATCCTGAAAGATATTTTTCTCAAAAATGCCTAGTAAGGAAGAGAGAAATATTTAGATAACAATGCATTTGTAATTCCTATGGAACCCAAAAAATATTGAAAAACTGTTATAGCTTTTGCGTAAGGAGGATTTCATATCAAGTAATAAATTTATTAAAATGCGTTTTATACAAGGACACTGTTTATATGGGCTTGGAATTTCAAATGGTTATTACTAAGGCTCGGATTCTTAGGTTTTAAACTATTTTGTTCCTTTCTAGCTAACTGCGATATTTTGATGTAATAATCCATTTCATTGTCATAGCAGTCACATAGCCCATTCTTATAGGCCTATAACCTTGAAATGACTAAATTAGACATTAACAATTCAAAATGGATGAAACTGCTTTTCAATTAAAATACGATAAAATAACAATGACTATAACAATCTAATCTAATTATTATAGTTCTAGTAAAAATTGCCTACATTTTGTACCTTGCTCATTGTTGAGAGTACATTACTTTGTAAGATAAAATATAGTATTGCTTTTGTAATTTTGTTCCCCTGTGTCCCGGTAAAGGAATTCGTTAGTGAACCGAAATCCCCGGTTTCTTTAGAAGCAAATTAAAGACTTTCTTAAGAAGCTGTTTATTCACAGTGTGTGCTCAAGCAACAAAATAAAGTAATGTATTCTAAAAGTTAGTTGAGTAATTGAAAAAAAAAATGTTATTGTTGAGTTTGTGGTGGAGTTGGAAATGACAAGGGTAATTCTAAAACTTAGCAAATGGTATTCCTATAGTTTTGTAGTTAAGATCTATAGAGATTTAAGTACAAATAAAATGGAATGATTTATTTTTCAATGTATTTATTATACTTATTAAAATGAAACTAAAAAATGCTTGATAATGGTTAAAGAACTAAATAAAACTATTTAAATATGTTGAAAACACTAAAACAGGGTTTATAAAAAACTAAAATCCGGGCCCTAGTTATTATAATAAAGTTAATCTTCGTTAAAACTTTCATTACATTGCCAATATATCGTTTCAGACTGTTGAAAACTTCAAAGATGCATCCCTGGACCTCAGTCTATGTCAAGATGCAAGGGTAGGTCTAAGCTACATTACTACAATACACGCTTACCAGAGGTACTTCGATGACGTTACTCGGTAACGCGTTGAGGATATAGAATGCTGGCTTTTAAAATACCGTACGAGAGAAGATTCTTTCACTCTCTATCGAGATAATGGAATCGCGAGCTTCAGATTCTTTCCTGCAAACCTGTTTTGAATAAGAACGTTGTGCTGTAGTACACTGCGAGAGGAATTAAACATACCAGGCATGTCAAACTGAGAGTAGGCCTACCCCGAGAGCCATATGGACTACATTAATTTTGTTTTGCCATAAGGGGCACACACAACTAACTGAAAATTATTACAGGATATTTTCATTATTTAAACTTAGAAACATAGAATGTGCACACAAATGGTTTAGTGACCACATTCACGAATGCAAATTAATTAAGTAGTTTAACAGAAGAAAAAACAACGAAACTTTAAATGCCAACACAGACATGCATGAACCAGCAAAAAAGAAAAGTACAAACAATACAACAGGTGTAATTAAAAAAAAAAATTAGCCTAGCACTATTTGTGTGTTTTGTCCTGAACCTTAATACATCCTTTTAATGACAATATTTGCTATATCTGGCTGAAATGTCTGTGCAGTTCCGGTGATATAACAAGTGTTGATCAGTCAGCCTTGTTGTCTGAGAAGATTTTAAAGATTTCATGAAGGAAAATAACTGTTCACACTCATAGGTAGAACCGAAAATTGCCATAATCCTTGTGGCAAACTTTTCAGGCCGCTGGCCACGTGATTTAAAATATGCATTAATAATACATTTTATTTTCTTATTTTCCTTTAAGTGGGAAGGTTTACCACCTTTATCGTACTTAAAAGAAATCCCACAAAATTGTGGAAATATTCAAGTAGTTATACACAGAGATTGTCCTGGTTATTAATTTCTTGCCGATGGGATTCGGCGTAGTGATGACGTCACAAGGTTGGGATATGGCATCCAGCGTATTCCTTTTCTCAGCGCTTTTACAGCGGGCCGGTGGCAATCGATGACGTCACGCTGCAGCGGAATTGAAACAAAACTGCTGAATTTATGCTGCCATCAATGGCGACTAAATTACTAGTGATTCTAATATTTTCTTACAGGAAGCATTAGTGTTTTACGGTTTCAAACAAATAGAATTTACATTATTAATGACATAGCTAAATGTCTTCTCATCTAGTAATAACTGAAAATATCCCCCTTTGCCGTACCCGTCACTTCTAACCTAAAACTTTCGGAAGAATTTCTCCATATAAAACCACAACACAACTGACAAGTGTCACAATTTTTAATATAAAACATTTTTCCAGCTAGGGTTTCTTAAATAGCGAATACCACATCAAATTAAAACAGGTGGGATAATATAATTGCTGGTCAATAATTTTAAACATACTGTCCTGTTAGAGATAGCGAGTTCTTATAATCTGAAGAGAATATACATAGCCTACTTCTTCTAATATTGCTTCTAATATTGTTTTTATGCCTATACTCGTTACCTTTCTTCCTAAACTTTTTGGAGTTTTATTGTTCCAATGCCTCTATCATCAAGCTATACATACAAAATTATTTATATATATATATATATATATATATATATATATATATATATGTATATATCAATAATAAGCCATCAAGTGACATCAGCATGGGCACCGGGCAGGATTGAGTGAAGCCCATCGTCTGCTAATTCCCCCGCAGTTTTACGTGAGCCAATCAGATTCATTGATGGATCCACGCACCATCTCCACAGGCCGATGGAACCGATACCAAAGCGCTGTGGAAACTGGTGGCACCGATGACGTCATTACTTAGGGCCTAGCCACACGGACGGAATAAACGCGGCCGAATATTCGGGCCGAGACCGGCTGATTTTGACCATGTTATACGAACCGAATTTCGGTCGCCGAACTTCAGCGACCAAAACGCGTGATGCATGTTACACGGGCAGAATGTTGACCGAAAAAACGCAAGCTGGAAGTCTTTAGTGGGCAAAATGTACGGGGTTAGAAGTTTAAAAATGGAAATACATCTATAAAATCCTCCGCGCGCGTTCATTCACTCGACATTCCGCCCGTATAAATTGGCCCACGTTACACGGCCGATTGCCGACGAACGAAACGTGTATCCATTGGGTCAATGGGTAGGTAATGTTATGAATTACACGGATGGCGCCTTCAGACGCAGAAAAAAGGTGTAGGCGGTTTTTCGCCTAGCGACCGGTAAAATTGCGGAAAGAACTCGCGCAGAAAAAAACGCATGTGAAGTTATACGGGCAAAATGTCGACCGAATGCACACGTGTGGAGGAGCAGTAGCGCACAGGGTGGGAAAAATTTGAAATACGTTGTGGTGTTTGTGCATGGCGATTGACTTGCGACTACATACAGGAAGACCGTACGAACCACGCGTGGCTACTGCACGTTTAGTTCCAGGGAAAATAGACATAGTTTTATTTGATGTCACAACTTTACACTTTGAATCTACAGAAATTGATAAACTTCGAAACTTTGGGTATAGCAAGAATTTTAGATTTAACGCGGTAATAGTCAAGCATCCGACGTGTGTTCTGTAAGACTCTACCGACCACGCATGCACGGTAAAAATGTCAACTTGGGATGTCATGGTTATATTTTGACAGATGACAGATATTGCACATAACACATAGGCCTAGCTGTCAAGTTTATATACATGGACAGTTACTTTTTTTCGGATATAAGAGAATTAATGTAGGAGGCATATAAGAGCACGTTTTTAAAAATATTAAGAACTAAATACAAATTAATATGAACGTGGAGCAACTTTACTTCATTCAATAACAATGCTTGCAGCTTGTCAGGGATCGTGGAGGTTTCTTCTGTATCTCTCGGTATTAATTTTGTTGCAGTCCTTGGATTGCTGAACTGCCTTCATTAGAGCCGGCATAGGGGCTATATGTTTGGCTAGAGCAATTGTTTTTCTGTAGTAGCAGAATTGATTATTTCTGTTACCTTCGCAACTATGGCTTTCATGAGGGACAAACTCATTGACAGATTGACAGTCATACACAAGGGAAAGTTAACCGGAACTTAAAAATATCTGACTTGCGGAAGCGCCTCAAGAGAAGTATGGATTTCCAAACTGACAGAATTATGCAGCAAGATAGATACTGGCAAGCTGTTTCGGCGTCAAAAATTAAAGAATTTTACGAAATTGGACAATTTACATTCATATGTATGAATGCAGTTGCCATGATTCAGCTATCAGATGGAATTTGTGCAAGCAAATCCATTTACTTTGCCCAACAATTAAACCATGTGCATAGCCCTGCCGAAGCTCAAGCATTATTATTGAAAATAAGTAAAGTTGCTCCAAGTTCATATTAATTTGTACAATGATTATTAATATTATTTTTAAAAACGTGCTCTTATGCCTCCTAAATTAATTCTTGGATACTAGATACATTTCCAATTTATAAGATCATGGGTCAATGTGTGGCTGAATGTGCAGGGGTATTAATGAAGCTTATATTTTCAGAACGCATTGAATAAAAATAATAGGCCTATTAAATTCAGTTATTATCATTAATATTACTATCAATCGGCCTACATTTTAAAAATCATAACGTAAAAATATCGCTAATTCATCAGGTATAATATTCAAGGTTCTACTGTTATATTATTACATTTACATTACCAATTTAACGTGTAATTATTTGTATTGTCATTTAAAAAATATGTGAGTACTCGTTATTGTGCGTCTTATTTTTTTTTTTTATTTTCCGGGGGAGGGCCCCCGGAAGCTTAAAACTCTTTATTGTGCATCTTAATTTTTAAAATTTTCCGGGGGAGGACCCCCGGATCCCCCTCTCCCTGGGGAGTATTCCATACCCCCCAGACCCCGCGGATGTTATAATCCCCCCATATGATCGGCCTGGTTACGCCTATGCTGGTTTCGAACACCGTTCCTAGGTTTGAGCCCTTGCGAAGAAAAAATTCCATTTAAGGATTCGAACCCTGTTCCTAGGTTTGTGCCTGAGTGAAGTCACAATTCCGGCTCCTAGCGTCAATTTAAAACCGACGCTAGAACTATAAGATAGATTACGCTCATTAATAAAATAACTCTTACACAGATTTAACAGTTATATTTGATTATAAAGAGAGTGCAAGTTGTATATTTCTATTATTATTATTTCTGTACATAGCTTTGTAAGAATTATTGTTACATACATACAATATCTTAACCTTGACTTTGTTTCATGAACTGTTACTTCAGTACAGATTTCTCAAATCATATAAGCTTTTACATATATGAAATATAGCAGTAATATGTTACACAGTGAAATCTTCTGGATTACAATGTGCGTATACTTTCAGAGTCAATCGTTCTTTAGTTCATCTGGTTAATGATTCTACATTTCTGAGAAGAATCTTCTGTAAGTACTCATATATTTTTTTAATGACAATACAAATAATTACACGTTAAATTGGTAATATAAATGTAATAATAAAACAGTAGAATCTTTAATATTAGGCTATACCTGATGAATTAGCGATATTTTTGCATTATGATTTTTAAAATGTAGGCCGATTGATAGTAATATTAATGATAATAACTGAATTTAATATTATTTTTATTCAATGCGTTCTGAAAATATAAGCTTCATTAATACCCCAGCACATTCAGCCACACATTTACCCATGATCTTATAAATTGGAAATGTATCGAGTATCCATAGACGTATAAATATAAAAATGTTGTGTAAGACGATCTCAATTTCTATATAATTTTAAATCTATAATTGAATCATTAAGGTTCCTTATTTCCTAAATATATTGTATACTGACAAATAGTCTATGGATTTACACAGGGTCCCTGAGTTGTAGGCTATTTACATCAATATTAATAAAGTATGTACAGTAATTAGTTAATATTTCTAATCACTTGGTGTGATGTGTTTCTTGCGTCCTTTGTCACAAACACAACCACAAACCTTAATAGCCTACATAAAACCAGAGAGAATTTATACGTAATGATGATGATGATGCAAGAGACGCATAGTTTTTAATATTATACTTTTCACCCTAATTTTTGAGGCAGCTGCATTTCCAGTCCTTAGTCTTCCTGGTCCTCTCGGGACCAGCCCTATATCCTTAGGCATACAGTTTTAATTTTTACCAAAAGGGAACAACGTTAAAATAATATTATAATAAGAATATATCCTGTAATTCTCTTACCTTAAAATTCGTAATTTATGATAATAACATATAACTGACGGCCAAATTATGTGGGTAAACAGGTTAACCAACACGACAAACCTCACTGGAGATGTAATACGGCACATTTCCGAAACGCGTGAATTCGGTATGCCCTACAAAACTAATATCACTGTTCATAACCTAACCAACCTACCTAACCTAACCAAACAAACTAACCTAACCCGACTGTCACTAAAGTAGAATCTACCTGCCACTACTTGCCTTATTGAAAGAAGATCAGTTGGTCATCCTGCTTCGCAGTTGCTCATCCTACTTCACTCAGAACTATATTATGGCTGCCGTGTTTTAAGCGTAATAAAAACGAATTTATTGCAAGGGGTACAAATACAACTTAAAGTTCTAAAAACTGTTAATTTCACCTCTGAATCAATTCCTTCAACAAAAGTAAGTACATTAAATTACGTTTTTAGTGTCAGGAAGGAAAACTGTATGGCTAACGATATAGTGCTCTCCCCGGTCCTCTCTTCTCTCGCTTGTCTGCAAGGACTTTCTGAGCAAAATAATGAATAATTCGAAGTTTTCTTTCTGTGTTCGAGGGAACGGTATTATTCATTACTATAATATTATTTCCTGTCATATTTATAAGGAAACGGAGAGATGAGCCAATCTATGCATATGGGGAATCTTACCTTTTAATAGCTCTTTGACACATTGACGCGATTCGGTAAGGAGGGAAGATAAGTAGCTTCCCTCTCCCTCCGCCAAATGTGTGACACTACTCAATATTTCTAATTTACTATATTCAAAATTCATTTTCAGTACTTGCATTTAATTTGAGAAGCTACTTTTTGCATGTTTCTGTCTGTAATAAAAACCAATGAATGTGCTAATTTGAGGGTACATTTTGGCATGTCAACCTGTACAGTTCCCTTTTTAGTAAACTATGTACATTAGTGTAAGATATGTTAGTTATCTTTATTCCGTTAAGGTTAGGTTTGTAGAGTTTATAAAACAGTCGTTAATAGAACACGATAGCTGCAACGATTGTTTTTCTTAACATGCAGTTAAGATTCATACAAATAACTGGTTATTCATCTCAGATGTGACGCCAGTTAAGCAAACAGACTAGCATAGTGTTTCTGGTTGAATTCAATAATGCATATTATTTTAAAATAAATTCTGAGTTAATTTGTTTCCCGGTTATGATAAATAACGTTGTCTATTATGGTAGCGGTAAAAATGTTCGTAATTTACTGGAATGTAAATCCATCAAAAGTAGCTCATTTCCAATAAATTGTTTATTTCAATTAACAGAGGTGCTGCATATCATACGTATCAATGCAATATCGGAAAATAATTGATACGGTAGTTTATTTTTATAATCATGCCATACTTTATTTCCTCATTGTCCTTATGTATCTGTTTTCCTCCATTCTTCCCTCTCCACCTTCCTCTTTTTTCAGCTTTTTCACCCAGCGTACTTATGTTATTTAGACCAGAACTTAACTAAATGTGCACGTAATTCGTAACTCTGTTGGTGAATGTCATTGACTTTTGGGATTATTCATGAAGAGGACGCTATTAATCTAATTTTCTGCTTATTACATTCCACTAATACTACTACTACTACTACTACTACTACTACTACTGAAGTTGATTGCGTCTTGGAAGGGGTGGTCTGTACCTCCTCCTCATCAAGGCGATTTAGTGAACATGAAATATCTATCAAATAATATACTCCGCCACAATTAATTTAAGATAACTTGCATGATCACTCAAAGAGAGAAAACATTACACTGAATAATTCGCTTAACTAAAATAAAGTAAAGTGAACAAATAACAAATGCATTGAGAGTTAACTAGGATGTTGAATAACTTGGAATATTTTGTCACGGGATCTTTCATTGGAAGTAAACTACTTCCGTGAGTACAATTTCATGCAGCCTATGTGTGTGTGTGTTTTTCTTAGGTTAATTGCAGCTTCAGTTTCTATGGGATATTGCAAATTCTTCTGCGCATAATTTCATATCAGTTTTGTGACAATTCCGTTATAATTTTAGGCACACATTCCGAAAAAAGTAATGTAAATAGCAAAGCTTAAATAAACTCTCTTAATACAGAATCTTGTATGCGTAAGAAATGTTACGCATACAAGATTCTGTATTGGATTCCGTAGGCCTGCGTTAAGTCACATTAAGCATTGTAGACTTTATAAACAGTAATAGATTCCACTTACCTTTAAATAGATTTTTTCTTATCCTTCTCATGTTGCAGGTTTTATCCCCCGAACAACACATGACACTCTCTTCACCTCGACTCACTGCGTCACCAGACAAACTGTCTTCATCCACTGCGAGGTGGTGGTCACGGCATACTTGATCCCAAATCCAATGTTCCCCTTCCGGCCTTTTACTTAACTACCCCGTGTAACTCAAGAATCATGGTGTAAAACAATAAACATGTGGTTAACCACAATATTTACAATAATGTACCAGTCATGATTCATAATCATGATTTGTAAATATGATATTAATTAGGCCCGTGCGTCTTAGTGGGTGTCTGAAAGATAAACAGCTTCTGCTTGCCTCGAACGATAGCCTGTTTATTTATTTACATATTTACTCCTTCATTTCTTTCATATTCTTTTACCTTGCTAACCATCAAGACCGTCCGACCAATGCATTATCTATCATGGGCAAAAGACAGGATTGCGGCTGTGGTCAGCATACACACACCCCCGGTTTTGTTGGAGTGCACCCCGTTCCGAACATCCTATCTCAGAAAAATGGGGATCTAACTCAGACCTGTGGATCCGCAGGTGGTCAAATCAGGTAGCAGAAAACAATATAGAGACAATTTCGTCAGTACACCAATAAAATATATGTAATTTACTACAGACTATTCCGTTTTTAAGCTTTAAAAACACTACTTTGAAAGAAGACATATTTTGCAAAAACATTATCTTCAAATGCAAAATCAATATATTCTGTTAAGAGAAAAGTTATTTCAATTAAATTTTGTATGTGTTTCACCTTCATATATTTCAAAATTTAACAGCGCTGCTGGAACCTCAATTATTCCAAATGACGTTACGTTTCATGTTGCAGTTTTTGTTAAAAGTATTTTTTTTTAATCTGGCAGAAATTAGTCTATATTATGGATTGTAGGTATGAATGCAGGATTATAGTTAAAACTTACTTCCGAAAATTCTAGGCCAAGAGTACCGTCCTTCCCTCAAGGCCCTGGTATAAGACATTATGTCATAAAAAGGGCACTACACACATAATTAGCAATACGAGCTTGGAATGATAATTTGCCAGGATGCGAGCTGATTTAACGTGACATACATCTTCGATAAGGTACGAACGCACGGTTTCAAATACTCATGTGAGCCCTTGTGATCCATCTCCACCAAATCACTCTAGTAACTACCAGTTAATAATGGATACTTGCAAAGTGCCAGTTCTTACTATAACTCCACCTGTATTCTATACTGAGATAAGCTTACAACCTGACAAGTAGACAACTCAACACACACCGTGTCAGCCGTGCCATACGATTACTACGAAGTATACAATGTAGTCAAAATCATAATATCTACCTCAATAATTTACGTTGTCGGTAGCAGGATAATCTATGGACTAAATCGAGAGGCAAGTTATAAAAAAACACCGGTGCACTTTAGAATACGATAAAATAGTCTTTTTTTTTTTTTTGTGCCCTCCCTTATCCCCCGAGTGCCAAGCAATGAAGCCAGTACCTCGGGTCAAACCAAATTCTGGTAACCATTTGTGATTATGTCCCTATCGTGAGTGTGTTCCATCCTGAAGGGATGTGGTGGATCGTGACGTGTCCAAGCTGGTATCTTGATTCATTTTCAAGCTTTCATCAGCTAGGTGTTTGTGTGTGCGGTGTTACTGAGTGAGTAGTGTTCTTGATTGTTTAGAGTTTTGTGTTTGTGAGATTGTTGAGTTGTTTTGTACTGTTGATTGTTGTAATTATTGCATGCTTCTTTGTTATTTTGAGGGGTGGAACTAGGCCGGCATTTTCCTTACAGGCGAGGGAAAACCCCTCTCTAAACCTCGCCCAGCCTAGGGTAGTGAGCATTGCTCAGCCAGTTGGCAATCTACCTGTCTAGTTTAAGTGGTCCTTTTCAGTCAGTGCAGCTTTTGCGAACTGTTTTAATATCGGGAAATTGTGTTTTCTGGTCCAAAAGTTTAAGTTTGGTGTCCAGAGTTCATTTTCTGCTCGAGCGGCCGCGCGTAGAGGACGGCGCGCTTCGCTGAAATGTGCGCATGAGTAAAGAACGTGTATCATTGAGTCAAGCTCGTTATCTACGCAGGTGCATCATGGTGCGTCTGTTAGCCGGAATCGTGCCAAATTGGCAGCAAAGTTTCCGTGTCCTATTAGGAATTGCGTGGTGTAGTGGTCTAATTGAATCCAGGTCATGGACTGTCTTTGGATGACGCTCGGGAAAAAGTCTCGTGTGATCCTACCATGTAAAGCTACGGTCCTTCTTCGTTGCCAAGAGCGCAAGGTAGCGTTTCTGATCTGAGTGTACAATTGTGTTCGGTGAAAATTTACTAGTTCGTCTGGCCCAATCTGGAGATCGTGTTTGGTGTGTGGCAGTTGTTTTCAGACATGGTATTTGGCTATTCTTTCCTTTAAAGGTAAGTCTACTGGCAATACCCCAGCAATTACAGGAAGCGCATCGTTTGAAACTGTTTTGTATGCTTTCGTGAATTTGATTAGGGCAAGTCTTTGGGCCGAGCGGAGTTTTCCTAAGTGTTTTGCTTTGATGTAGGGCGCCCAGCCGTTTGCAGCATAGGCGATGATTGATTCGAAAATGGCGGAATACAATATCTTGTAATTTGTGAATCTATAGCCCCACTGTTGTCCCGATAACCGGTCAAGGGCTTGTGTGAGTCTATTAGCTGTGGTGCATATGCGCTGTACATGAGCTGTGAATTTGTTACCTTCCTGTATCGTGATTCCTAAATATCGTGTTTCCTGTACTCGGGGGAGTCGAACTTGGCCTAGTCGTATGTCTGGAGGGTGATTTCCTAGTTGTCCCTTAAGGAACATCATGTGTGACTTAGTGTGTGAGATTGTTAATTTTCCTTTAGCGGACCAACGTGTGAGCGCAGCTAGCGCAACACGAGATTTGCGCTCCAGTTCGTTCCTAGACATTCCTTCGACGAGTATAACGGCGTCGTCCGCATATGCTATTAGGTCGACCTGGTTAGTTTCAAGTATAGTATTTAGTGCTTCGTCGAAGATAAGGTTCCACACCTTGGGCCCCAATACTGAGCCTTGGGGACACCCTTTGGTCGCAACCTTAGAGAAAGTGTGAATGCTGTCTCTAATTGTGATTCGTCGAGAGCTAAGGTAGTCACGGATGACAGCGTAAATGTTTTGTGGGCAGTTGATTATTCTAAGCCTTTCCAGCGCATGTGGCCACCAGACATTGTCAAATGCGCCTTCTATGTCGATGAAGATAGCAAGGAGGTATTTGGACGTGGAGTTCGCGATTTTGCTTTGCAACAGTGAGACCGCGTCTTCTGTGCATATTCCTGGTCGGAATCCAAATTGTCGATGCGATAAGTTTTGTTCAAGGATTTCGGTGATTCTAGAGGCTATGAGATTTTCGAACAGTTTTCCCATTACCGGGAGCAAACAAATAGGTCGGTAAGATCTTGGGAGCGATGGGTCCTTAGTGTCGTCTTTCAAAATGATTTTTAAAAGTCCGCTTTTCCATTGGTTGGGAAACATGCTATGCTGAAGGCAGGCATTGTATATGTTAAGAAGCTTGACTTGGAGAAGTTCTCCACCGTGTTTGATCAATTCGGGGTGAATCTGGTCTATTCCAGGAGCAGTTTTACTATTTGTTTTGTCCAGTGCTATCTGTAAGTCTATGAGGTTGAAGGGGTCAGCAATTATTTCATTGTGAAAGGGGAGTCTAGCAGCTCGACGCAGGAGCTGGTGTTCTGGGGTTTCGCCTGCAGGGGTGTCGTCCGGTACTAGCGCATCTGACATGACGGTGGCTACTGCTTCCCAGGTGTCGGCAATTGTGCCATCTGGGGCTTGGAGGCTGTGTATGGCAGTATTTGGGTGAAACTTATTGGCTTGGAGTTTGTATGCTAATCCCCACGAGTTAAGGGTGCTTTGGTCAGTGACGAACGCACGCCAAGATTCGGTTTCCGCAAGGTAGATTTGCCGAGAGTATTCTCTCCTGCATTGGGTGTATTCTGCATGTAGTGCGTTTCGCCTATCAGGGTCAGTTCTACTGCTTACTCGTTGGAATTGTCGCCTTTTCCGATTTGTTTCAAGGCGCTTTTGGTTTAGGGCATCGCTCCACCAAGGAACCGGCTTTTTACCAGGCTTAGTCTTTGGAATGGAGCTGCAAGCAGCACGGTAGATTGCTGTGGTGAGCGCATTGACTGTGGTGGCAACTTCTCGAACCGTTCCTAATGGGGAATCTATTTCTGCTACCCTTTCATGCAGCTTAGTTCGGTAGTCTGCCCAATCGACTTCTTTAAGATTAATCTTACGTATGGTGGGTCTGTGTATTTGCCTGTCAGAGATGATGGTTTCGATAACTTTATGGGAGCTTGTTGCGATTCCCGGCCTAACGGTCCACGCAATATCTTTACTGGACATGTCTTGAGAGACAAGTGTGACGTCTATAAAAGACGTACCCAATCGGGTTTCAAATGTAGGTTCTATATTGTTGTTATTTAGAGTGAGTAGGTTGAGGTCAGCAATAAGTTCTTCCACAAGAGCACCGTTGCGGTCAGAGTCCTGTGGGCCCCATAGTGGGGATCTACCATTAACATCCGCGCATATGATTATGTTTGAATGCCTTCTGCCAATTTGTGTGAGTGTGTTTATAATACCGTGTGGGGGTTCCGCAGGTTGAAAGTACGCACTAACAAGAGTGAATTCGCCTATGTCAGTAGCAATTTTTGCCGTTGTGACATGCGACGTACAAAGTTGTGTTAATTTCATGACTTCAATTTGTGGGTTTAGGACAACGATGCCCGTCCATGGGTACTCGCCCGGTGGATTGCCAGAAATTTTCTTGTGGGAGACTCCAAATCCCGTGATTTTGTGATTATGGTACCCGTATGGTTCCTGTAGGAGAACTATGTCTACATTGTGTATGTGAGCGGCTTGTCTTAGTTGATCCGTGACGACCCTAGCCCTATCCGCGTTTAACTGCCAGATTTTAAGTGACTTCCTAACTAGGCCCATAGTCGGTAGAGTCTCTCATGCGCTGGATAGCTACAGCTCGTGAGGGACAATGAGGGTCAATCGTCGAGTGCCGGTTGTCCTTTTTGTATCGGGTACACAAGGCGCAGACCGGTGCAAGTTCATATTTTTTCGGGCATTCCGAGAACCTGTGGCCCTGCTTAGCACAATGACCACAGGTCTCAGTCTCGGCTCTACAGATTTTAACTGTGTGCCCATAGTTGTGGCACCTGAAGCAGCGAGGCAGGGAGTCGTGATCACTGATGCGGCAGCTGTGAAAACCGAGGAAAAGCCGTCGTTTTTCAAGGAGGGCTGCTCGCACGGTCCAGTGCGCCTCCATCACCCAGTGGTCACGATCCGTGAATCGCCCTAACTTGAACTTAAGGGAAACGTTATCATCGAGGGTGGATTTGTCAAAAGTGTCGGGGAGCGCTCGGCTGATTGCCCTAGTGACGGCTTCAAGGGGGGTCTCTTTTGGGGCATCGTGGACGATGATACGCGGCCTTCTTTTAATGGGCTTGGAGATTTTGTAACCCTTATCTTTTAGGGTTTTGTTGTCCAGAATCTTTTGTGCCTGACTGGCAGAGGTCGTTTCTAGAATGAGACGAGGGCCTTTGGCTCGGCGGAGACCAACTACTTGCCAGTCCTCCTCCGTAGCGTCTATATCATTGCCAAGAATTTCTTTCATTTGGTCGGCTGTTTTAATGTTTGCATCAGGCTTGTCTATGATCACTACATGCTTCTCCCGCCGAGGGGAGGAGGGGGTAGTGACCATAGCCTGGATCGGGGTGGGAGGAAGGTTAGATGCAAGGGCCATGCTGTAGCTGGGCGGAGGCCGTTGTGCTGTCCGCTTGAGCAGCTTGTTTTCAATTCTGAGTTCAGCTACTTCTTTTGAAAGTTCGTCTTGTATTCGAGCTATTTGCCCAATACAGTCAAGGTATTTGTCTCGCTTGATGATAGATTCTTTAGACGTGCTGAGCAATTTTGTCATTTCTAGTATAAGTTCAAGTGTCGTCCTGTTATCTCTTTCTGGGAGAGGAGGGAGATCATTATCGAGTCGGTCTTGCCCAAGGACAGGCGAGATGCTCGCAATCGAGCTGACGTCGTCCCCTTGGGGCCGGGCTACGTGCTGAAAGTTGAAGCGCGTAGATTGCCGCAGGACTGAGAGCGGGATGGTATCAGTTAGGTCTTCGCATACTGCATGATTAGTTTTGTTTTGCCGCGTAGTGCGCTGTAGCATTCCTACTGGTTGTGAGTTTTGTTCCGCTGATCGGGAGTCCAAGGGGTCGCGAGGGTCGTTGCCGTTAAGTTGAGTTTGTTGGGCCTGTAGGGGGTTCGCTGTGAAGCAACTGCTGCTTGCTTTTTTGCCTTTCCGTTAGTATTGCAGTCCATTTCTTTTCGTTGGGTCATTTCATTAGTGGTTCTTTGGGTTTTTGTTTGGCGGGTTTCCAAGCCGCGAGATGAAGGTTGGCGATGGACAGACATAAACAAAATTATTGAGGGTTAGTTGAGCGGCGCTCCGACACGCTGCAGCCTGAGGGATCACTCCGGACGAGAGCTTGAAATGCAAGGGGGTTCTAGCCTAACTGCCGCTAATCGGCGCGCGGTAGTCTTTCTGGCGCCGGCTTACGTGCTGACACTAGCTTCGATCCTAACAAACCGGAAGGGGCTATCTACCTCTGGGGTAACATTCTCCTCGAGCCGGCGGACCTACACACTAGCCACGGGTTACGTGCATGTCCCAGAAAGGCTACCGTAGAATTTTGATACTCGAGTTTACACGAACGCCTTGAGACACGGCCCGAACGAAACTACTTCCCCCGGCGTCCTAAACTATGGGGCCTAGGTTCACGATCCGGTTGGTGCAGCGCAATCCCACTTCAGAGGACAGGGAACACACCATATGGGCCTAACGACGAGCGTCTATCTAACTCGCCAGGTGCAGCGTTCGCTTACCCGCATGGCACTTAGCCCATCGTGAAGGAGGGGAAGTACACTTTCCCTTCTTCGTTGATTCCCATGATAGGCTGTAAGTAGAAAATGGAAAATGTGTGGATAGAAGTTTAAAGAAGATAAAGAAGATAGGAAGGAAAAATAGGAAAGGGGACCCTTATCCACGATACGCGGATGGTAGTCTAGGGGTAAATACATCGAATATCTGGATTCAGTACAGGGATGACGTATGAGATCAATAATACAGTGCGTTAGAGAATGATCGGTCCGCCGGATGGGCGGCCTTGGACTGAGCGAGGGTTGCCAGGCCTACCGTCAGATTTAGATGTAAAACGCCGGCAAGCGGAAGTTAAATCGCATACTGGAGTACACACTTGGTTTACCTATATCACAATAGGTGTTGGAAATGGTGCCCTTGAGTGCGAGCACTTTCATTATATCTCCGGAAATCCTCATAATATTCAAGAAATTCCCCACCTTGTCACTAAGTTATTGGCTGGAGTGAATAAAAGTCAGTAAATGCTTTTACGGCAAAATTGTAAGTAAATACTAGCATTTTAGTGAATAAAATATTTCAGTAAATACTGTTGCTTATTAGTAATCAGTACATACTAGATCAAGTAGTACCTCCTGCAAAATATGTGAAGAATAACAAGTATTTACTTATCAATGCCAGTAAATACTGTGCAATTTTCAAGTGTGGTACAGACCTTGCTTAAGATGGCAATGCCTTATCTGAAATGCTTGTTTTTACAAGAATTATGAAGCAAAAAGTGTACAGAGAGCAAATGGAGGCTCAAGAAGTTGATTATCACAATTTATTTAGATTCAGAAAGGAAAATATGAAGTGGCATACTTCACATTTTATGGATCAAACAGGCAGAAGTTATTAATTTTTCATTTTTAAGTGATCCAGGGTAGAATAGTCAGAATTCATTAAATACGATTCACTTTTTTTTTTTGTATATTATTACCTAAACAATTTCACAATTTTCTTTTGTTGTTTTTATTTAAGCAGCATGACCAATCTTATGTAGTACTGAGGTTAGCCTATATAGATATTTTATTTTGTTTTATTTTAAACTAGCAGGTGTCTGTGACTTCGCCCATGTTTATTAATAAAATCGCTAGATTTCTTTAATAATAGGTCTACACTTAATAGGAAAAAAAATTTTAAACTTCATTTATTAAAACTTACACCGTTTTTAAATAAGTTATATTATCAGACGTAGTACATAAATAATTAAAACTACTAAATGAATCGTGTGCTGCCATGTGGGCGTACAGATAGAGAGTGAAATGATTAAAACGAACCATAGAATTATGAACCTTCCATCATTTAAATGCAAATCATTCATAAACAATTAAAAGATTAATAATTTTAAAAACATCCAGCTTTGGGGTGCATTCTACGATTAGAGTACACCGTAGGGAAAGAAATGATCTCAGATTCGAGTTCCCCTCCCCTGCACAGTGAGCTTCGTCCAAATCGAGAATTGTTTCTCATTTAGACCTACATTCATTATCTCTTTCCGTCCACCTATGTTAAAAATTTCAGATCTCTTCGTGCTGTAATGTTATAAACAAATAAATCATGTACTGCGGGCTAACAAAATCAAAGCAATCGACATCTCCATGCGTTATGTTGAAAATATTTATTTCCGTAATGCTCTTCTTGCCCAGTTGCTATGGCAAAAGAGGAAGAGTACTTATTAATTTTACAATTGAAAAGTAGCCTATTACTAAAATCTGATGCTGCAATAGTGAAAAAATTATGTTTTCTGACAGTTTTTTTTTTTGGGGGGGGGGAGCTCATAATTCGCGAACAAAAGGAAAAAATTGAAAATCCGGCTTTAAGGTGAATTCAGACATCCTTTAGTCCATCTATGTTAAAAATTTAAGATCTCTGCATACCCTAGATTTGGCTGGGTATCGCACTCAGATAAACAGACAGACAGAAAGACAAACACTTCCCCTTATTTTGTAGATATCAAGGCCTACTTGAAGTAATCACGGTCCACTACATGTAGTCTGCATAGCCAAGCAGGTAGTAACTACTAATGTTCATTCAGTATTAACTTATAACTAAGTACTAGATATATAAGCAATCATGAACCACAGATTATTGTCTCTGTTGGACACTACATGAGAATATTATAGGAGAAAAATTCCTCCGGCACTGGGACTTGAACCCAGGACCATTGGCTATTCGCGCCAATGCTCTACCAACTGAGCTAAGCTGGAGCTCAATTCACAGCACAAGATAAAATCTCTCTCCTATGAATAATTGCCCTAATGGTCTACCTCACAGACAGACAAGTTAAGTCATATGCAGTACTGTGAGGCACACTAAGTAGTGATTTTTGTGACCGGGCTCCCACTGTTATTGTACAGTTAACATTCAAGATAGATATATAAGCAATCATGAACCACAGATTATTGTCTCTGTTGGACACTACATAGCCTATCGTCAGCTCAGTATTGGAATATCTCCAGCTTTTGCGAAAAATTAGATATTCTATATTTTTTCAACTTATAGTTTAGGTATGAATCATATGGGTAGCCAATACTGCAAACAAATATTCCGTCTCCAAATACTGAGAAGCCTTAATATTAGTCGCTTCTTTCTTAGTTTTCTGAAACCTTACCTTAATGGACATGGTGAGTTACACTCCAATACTCAGGTGACGATGTTGTCCAATTTTTCCGTTTTGTTTAAATAATTATAAAACACCTACCTTCTTAGGTTTTGTAGAATCCTCATTTTCTTCATAGTCCAGGCTACGAAGAAAACTAGGAAAAAATCGTGTAGTTTGGACACTTGGAATACTTGTCAAAGGAAGTGTACTGGACATCATACTAAGAGTCCCTGAGGATGGAGGTTGAGCGGGCGCCCGCAGAAGATCCATGTTATTGGTTGCACACTTCTGTCTAAACAACGGTGCATCGTAGAGGAAAAGTTACTACATTCAAAATTCAAGTGATTAAAATTTCCTACAAGTTTGATCGTTTACTTTTTCTGTTTCCAATAACTTTAGAGATACAAGACAGTGAAAATAGGAAATTTTCGATAACGCTCTTTCGCCTCACGCTTTTTGACACACTTTGCTTTTTAGCGCTTAAGCCTTTAGGTATAGCCTACTGCAATGCCCTTATGAAAGAAGTTGAAGTGCAATTAATTTCCTTTAAAATGAGTAGTCATTTGTAATATTATCTTTAATATAATGGCTGTGTAATACTTATCCCAATTTTTTCACGATGTAAATACACAATATACAGCTTATATACTATACAAAAATTAAACTCCTGAATAAAGAGAAAGTGTGGTGTATGGGTTTCTTTCTAAATCTCGAAATTTGACCGAAACTTTAAATTGCTATAAATTTTGAATAACTTAGTTGAAAATATAATAACAAATGACTACTTATTTGAAAGGAAATGTATTGCCCTACAACTTCTATTGTAAGGACACTGCTGTATATGTAAGGGCTAAAGCGCTAAAAAGCAAAGTGTGTCGAAAAGAGCGTTTCTAGCAAATTTGCTACTTTCGCCATCGGATATCTTGAAAGCTACTGGGAATAGAAATAATGTATGGGATGAAACTTGTAGGAAGAAAGTTTATCACTTGAATTTTGAATATATAGTAATAGACTATTTCTTCTACGATGCACCGTTGTTTAGATAGAAAAGAAAAACCAATCAAAGGGACCTTCTGCGAGCTCCCCTGCCCCTCGCCCACTTCCTGCCTCCTATGCTCGGAGACTTGTAGCATGTTGTTCAGGACACTTCCCCCAACAAATCTGCCAAATTTCATAACTACAAGATTTTACCCTAATCAGTGTTTTTTCTTTTCATTTACTAGAACATTCATAAAACAGTCTTTAATGAGCACTGGCTCAGTCAGCTTTGGATTAAACTATATTTGAAAATCACTTTCAAAGAAAAGAAATTTTATTCAGTAGGTGCACACTTTTAAGTATTATCTAACAGTCTTATTGAACCTATGTATGCAGAGTATTCTTGAAGTGTTTTTAAATACCAGCACTTTTTTTAATGTCACAAAGAAATCGATTTCTTATCAGATCAGTTCCATTCTTCCATATGGATAATTGGCTGTTTAGGAGGATAAAATAATGTTTCGTGTATATTTTCCGCTCAAGTGTATTGTTTGGAGAAATTTGAACACACACGCACTATATTACGCGAGACAGAATACCGTGATTATATGTTTGTTTCACTGCTTCCTTCAGATTTCTCTGTAAACTGTCTACTCTCAGAGATCTCATGTAGACAAGGTTCTAACACTTCACGAATGTCTTCACTCTTGTCCGGTGTTGCAGGCTTTGCAATTCTTAGAAGTGCTTTAGAGAATGTTTTTGACGTCGTGTAAGTATTGGTTTTACCATTTATTGAAGGGTCCACTTTCACAATAATATCGGACACTTGATCTTTATACGAGGGATCGCAAGTTGTATCTAGGAGTTTGTCACTGTTGTCCTCTTTGATGGATGAGTTGTGCCGCAAGATGTTGTGATGACCCATTTTCTCCATCATATTGTTAGGAATTTTGCTGTTCTTGGAGTTTCTGGAGAAGGATCTCATTTGCCTCGCTTCTTTCTGACTGTTTACGGACCTGTGAAGAATAAGAGCTTTGGGAAGTTCGAAATTCAAATTTAGAATGTAGTAAAACATACGTATTAAAGAATGCCAATAAACAAATACAAAAAGCTTATTAAAATAAATAAAAAATAAGTAAATTACAAAGATAATTGATCAAGTGCTTAACAAATACCAACAAAAGTCTTTAAGGCCAATACAAGTAATTTTTTTCAACAGACTGTATTTCCATCTCACAGGGTTCATTACCACTGCTGAGGAACGAATAAGCTCTGAATCACATTAAATATGACGGGACTAACTAGGGAGGGACCAGTGGAGTACCTCCAGTGATGGGGGACTGGGGCGCTAATCATTGGGTCGTATCAATAAAAATAAGCAATATTTATAGAGAAATTTCACCGGAGTAAAAGGGAGCCTCCCCCATCCTAAGAGCAATTTCCCCATTTGGTCTGTGACTGCGGAGAATTTGCTCCTTCATGCCTAGGAATTTACTCCACTCATCAGCTCTTCTCACAGATAAACATAATACTAAGATAAGCAAACAAAGGAGATCTTAATTCATAAACAAACATTACATACGCAAAATAAATGTGTTATACTACAGCGAGACAAATTAAGAAACAAATTGCGCAGTAGCACAAGAAGATGGGAGGATGGCGCAGCACCCTCTTTTCCCCGCTTAGCTATCCCATCACTAGGCCACGGCACCAACTATTGTTTTGCAGATGACAAGCGATTTGTCCTTCTCCTGCTTAGGGCTGCCGCACATTGGGCGTTTTGTGGTCGTGTCAAACACAAACGCCGCCACAAACGCCGCCACCGGTGGTCGCCACTAGAAGTTTACACGACCACGAGTGGTCGCCACTTCTACCCAGAACGGCTTTCTCTGTAACAGTTCTGGATTAAAAAATTTAAAGTCACTCGAACATTTAAAATTAATACTTCATAACTCTGATTGTGAAGACCTTACGGTTTGTGAATGCCCTTTTCTTAAATTGTCTGCAAAATTGAAATTTTTGAGGATTAATACTGATCAACATTTGAAATGGGATAAACATATATCATATATCATATATATAAACATATATCATATATCATATATATTTAAACATATATCATATATCATATATATATATATAAACATATAACATATATATGTAATAAAATACGAAAAGCCCTATTTAGCCCTAGTCGAATCCATTACTCAGTATGACATTGTTGCATGGGGTAGCATTTCTAAAACTTCTCCTACTCCATTAACTTGATTACAAGAACGTATAATCAAAATCTGCTTTAAAAAGCGGCTGGACTAACCAACTGAACTAATCTATTCAGATTTTAATGTATTTAACATTAACCAAATTTATAGATACTCTTTATTAAAATTCTACCATAAAAATAAGACAAAATTCTAGCTGTTCCACATGAACACTGCACAGGACGAGATATAACTAGTAATTTAGTAGAACCAAAATGTTTCACTTCTGCTGGTCTGTCACATAGCTCTATTTTCGGTCCTCGTGTGTATAACTGTAAAATCACATTACATCAGGTTTAATCTAATGTAGTTATGGAGTCTTTAAATCTAGAACTTAAAAAATACAAACTTAAATTTTCTTATGTTTTAAATAATCTCTTTCTGGTACTACCATCATATTAATTATTTTTCATTGTTATAATTAATTATTATTACTTAGGCTATATCACATGAATCATGCCATGGTTATCAGCCTTTTCCATTCTCCTCTATTACTTTTTTATTATATTTTGTCTACTTCTTAGTTTTAAGATCAATTAGTTCAACATCAAACTATTACTGTAAGACATTGGCCTGTATAATTGTAACAGTGGAACCCCCGTGCACGAGCTCCTGCACTTTCGGTGTTTCATGACCAACATATTGTGTATGATTTAAATATTTATGTAATTCTGAAATGTGTTAAACAAGACTTTGTAAATTTTTTATTTACATGATGTTTTATTCAGTTAATGAATTTATTGTAAATAATATAGATTGAATTATGTTTACTCCATGTTAGTAATAATTAATGTAATATATTATATGAATTGTAGAGAAATAATGAATATATTAATTTATTTCAATTATCTAAATGTGCTAATCTCTGGAGGATACAAAACATTGAATAACTAATTAAATAAATAAGTCCATAACAAAACAAAATAAAGAACATAATCGTTAAGAATGTTCATAGCAGCACAACAAACTATAAAGACAATAGACCTATAATAAATATAAAAAACATGTTTAAAGTAGGATACCAAACGAAGTAACATAGGTCTTATTACTTAGTTCTTTACTTCATTTTTGTACTTTCCTTATTTTATTAATACATATTTCATTTTTATTTTCTTGTTACTCAGTTCACCTTTTGTGCTGTTTCTGTTTCTTCAATTATTTCAGACGAATCAGTAGAAAAATACAAATCATTACTTTCAGACAAAAGAAAATCATTTTCACTTGAGAATCTCCGTTCATTCAGATTTTCTGTATTCATTTTAAATTTCACAGATCCATGTATCCCAGTACTAATTACTTACTTTATTAGAAAAAAAGAGAGTGATTTTATTGTAAATTAAATATAATGCCCTCTCGTTTATTAAATTGCTCTCAACACATTACTTCCAGAAAGCTAATTATCAGTAATGAGGGATAAATCATTAATTATTTTTAAATATTTTAGGTAATGAATGTATTTTTTATTTTTCATATTATTTACTATTTGTTATGCCTTGCCGTAGTCATTAGGGCATGCAATAGATTAAGGACCCAAGTTCTTCAGGAGGGAGCTCAATGCCAGAGGGGGATTAGACGCGACCACTAACGCCCAATGTGCGCCAGAGGGGGATTAGACGCGACCACTAACGCCCAATGTTCGCCTAGACCCGACGTTTTGCAGCGACCACAAGCAGCGAGTCAAGTTTTTCCGCCAGCTTGTGGCTGACGTTGGCGTTAGCAGTGGTCGAGTGTGCGGCTACTCCATTTAAACTCCATGTAAAAGCCATCCCGCGACCACAAAACGCCACCGGTGGCGACCACAAGCTGCGGGAAGGCTTTTACATACATGGAGTTTAAATAGAGTAGCCGCACACACGACCATCTCTAACGCCAACGTCAGACACAAGCTGAGGGAGAAGCTCGTTCTCGCTGCAAGTGGTCGCCACCGGTGGTCGAGTTAACGCGCACACGGGAGACACTAGTGGTCGCCACCGGTACTCTGGTGTGCTACAGTGGCTCACAGCTCCCTCTGGTGTGCTACAGTGGCTCACAGCTCCCTCTGGTGTGCTACAGTGGCTCACAGCTCCCTCTGGTGTGCTACAGTGGCTCACAGCTCCCTCTGGTGTGCTACAGTGGCTCACAGCTCCCTCTGGTGTGCTACAGTGGCTTACAGCTCCCTCTGGCGTGCTACAGTGGCATACAGCTCCCTTCTGGAAGAACTTTGGTCCCTAATCTATTGCGTGCCCATATGTGAAATCTAATAGATAGTAACTAGGGCAATATAAAATATTAAAATAAAAAATGCATTTATGACCTAAAAATATTTTTAAATGAATAAATTATTCCCTATTACTGATAATTAGCCTTCTGGAATGATGTGTTGATTTTAGATAACAAATTAATGTACGATAGAGCATTATATTCAATTTACAATAAAACCACTAATTTGGTTGCTAATAAAATACTGTAAGTAATTTCTGCTGGCATACATGGATCTGTGAAATTAAAATAAATACATAAAATATGAATGATTTTCATTTGCCTGAAAGTAACGATTTTTATTGTATGTGGAAATTTTTCTCTGTAACTCCATTGAAACAATTGGTGCATATTGAGAATAACATTTTACAAAAAAAAAACTATAAGTTATAATACACCGAAATTACCAAACACATAAAAGACAAAAAAGAAGAAAAAACATATTTCTTGAAAACGAAAAATGCAAAATAATTCCAGAAAAATTGCTCTTATTTAATCACTTAATTCATTATACATATTTACATATAATCGAGCTATCGTTCAATAGAGTTATAAAAAATGTTCAAAATTATCACGTTCCTTGCCGTACTAATGATTAAAAAGTTAAGGATAAAGCAACTGATGTTCATTCAAAGCTGTTTTGTCTTTAGAGATTTTGGGTCAAACTGTTTTTTCTGCTCGATAAGCAGAAACAGCACGAAAAATGAACTAAGTAACAATAAAACTAAAATTAAAAAAGCATTAACAAAAGAAGTAAAGAATAAATCAATTAATAATTAATGGTGGAAGGAAAGAAGGGAGGACGATGTTATGAAAATAACACATTCGTATTAATTACGGTAGTCAGCAAAGCTTCAGGATGTACTTTTGGATCAACGAGTTTATTGTTTGTGGCAGAGAGAGAACAATAGATGCAGTATCAACATTCCATCTGAGTCAGCGTGGAAAAAAAGCAATAGACTGATCAAGAATAGTTTTTCACGACAATTGCTGTTCTGTGTTGTACAATATGGAAACAGCTATTTGGGATATGCCGTGTTAATTTACAGTAATAAGATAGATAAAACAAAATCCTGGAAAAAATGTGCCAACTGTTCAACTGTTTGTTCCAGACTTTCAGAAGATGAGAGTAAAAGAAAAAAATCTGCACGTAAGCTAACCTTTATACTCCGTGGCACTACATCCTTGAAGATACAAATTCTACCAGTAATAAGATAGATAAAACAAAATCCTGGAAAAAATGTGGCAACTGTTTGTTCCAGACTTTCAGAAGATGAGAGTAAAAGAAAAAAAATCTGCACGTAAGCTAACCTTTATAGCCTACTCCGTGGCACTACATCCTTGAAGATACAAATTCTACCACGCGACCGCTGCGTCATCTATCACAGGCAGATGACAGGATTGGGAGGCATGATGTCAGCATGCGGACACACCGGAGCCGCTATTTCTCTATCAAGTAACTCCTCAATTTGAATCACGAAGCTGAGTGCACCCCGTTCCAGACCACCCTACCTCAGAAAAATCCGAGGAGGTACCGGGGATCGAACCCGGGCCGACGGATCTGCAGTCAGCGACGCTAACCACAAGACCACGCCGGCGGTCAACTTTTATACATTGATATCTTTTATTACAAGACTGGTGCACATACATGCAAAAATTTAGGATTGCATGATGTTCTTTTTGGGATCAAAATTTCAAATTTCAAAATTTATACAATCTAAAGGACATCTAGTGGACAGAGAAATAAGCTCGGCAGTAGACCTCATCTGGAGACGGAAGGAATAAAAGTGCCTTTGAAACATTCGTCCTAATTTTGTAAGCTTTTACTACAATGAAATGTGAAGTTGCATGCATTAAAATTTGTTGCATAAACAATGAAAACTTAGTTATTATAAACAAAAGAGTAGTTTTCTGCACAATGCATCAGTAAAATGATATAAACTCTATAAATTTCAGCCTGAAAAATTAAATACAATTATATTATGTTTCAACATCAAGCAATAATCTAAGACATATTTCAATATAGTTGTAATTTTGAACTCAATAATAGGAATTCATTCTTTAAACACTCATTTTGTGAATTCTTGATAATATTTTTATACGACAAAAATAGATTATGGCCTGGAGAAAACTTCACATGTTTGCTGAAATTTTTTGCAATAGAAAGGCAACTTGCATTATTTTGTGCTAATCTTTTTTAGATGTTTCTTTCTATTTATAAATATAATTAATGTTCATATACAGATGAGATGTCCTAAGTTATGGAAAACTTCTCATAAATGTTCTATACTCTAGGTCATGTAAGTGCACTGTCAAAATTTGTCTTCAGTAAAAATAGTAGTTCAAAACTATTAAAATAAAACTCAAGTATTTCAACTCTTCATGTACAAATACTTGCATACTTCCGTCTTATGTCTCTTTTCTTTTAATTGCCATGAGATCAAGTTTCCTTAGGTGTAAAGCTCAGGATTCAAATTATCAGCATAAAATGTAACGGAGAACCATCAAAACTACCATTACATAATGCTGATTGCAAACCGCAATCTCATCGATTCGACAGCCCTATAGAAGGATATTATTATGCTTATTTTACTAGGACGTGAAAAGGTTGGAGAAATTTCAACTCTCAGTTATTTAACGTGCCGTAAATCTACGCAGAGAACACACTGTTTAAAATCGAAAGAAATCTGTTTTGTGTGAAGGATGTTTACGGCTTTAAAAATCCGTCGATCTAGGTGAGATTTGAACCCGCGAATCTTGGATCCAATGGTGGGAACGCTCCTTCTGCCTCATAGAGGTCAACAAACCTCTGGGGGTTTGAGGTCATCAAGAATTATTCAAACAGTTTAAATATGTATTTAATTATGTTTTTAATGACGATATGATGTAGTTCAATGGGTGCTAAGTAGCGAAATAAATGGTTACTAGGAGTTTAACCTGTGCGCATATAGAGGTTTAAAGTGATACTTATTTGGTAATATATCGTAAAAATTGTTTGTGGGTCGTACCTGCAGCGCTCAAGGTGCGAATTAACGTAAACTACTGTAGTATCCCTCAAAGTTGATGCTTCTCTGGTTGGACCTTCTCTCCGCTGTCCGCAACACAGTGTTTTGCGGAATGCCAGGCGGTATTTGGCTGACATCACGTTATATAGTACAGGGTTCACTGTGCAGGAGAAGAAATACAAACAACCTGAAAAAAAAATAAAATCATCATAGTAATTTGATCCTGGAAGTTATAACAAAGTAATATTGTAACTTTCGCCTATGTTAATAATAAAGCTCGCAAATAAAATACCATATTGTTATCAGGGATGACTTGATTGGTACAACGTTAAGCTTTCCGTACTGATTATAAGTATTTTTTTATGTAATTTTATGTACAGGAATACGAAGAAAATTAAACTTTGCACCGAGAGGTTCCCATTTAATAATCTTTCTCCCTTTTAAATTTTATGTTGTACTAGATTATGTTAACTTGAGCCTTTTTCCTCTAATTTGGGACATTTCTTGTTTCTTTTTTATACGAATCTGCAGTAGCACTGCAGTGTAAATAATATTACATGAGTATACTACCCTCTCCCTCTCCTTACGCCCTTTCCTTCTCGATTTAAATATAGCCTACTAGTAAGGCCATTTACTTTAGAATATCGGTAACAATTCAACCAAATTACTATGAATTAATTTACTTTAATTAACAGTACAATGGTCTACGTGACAAGGACTGAGCTGCAACATTCTTATAACGAATGTGTTCGGGTATGATGACTGAATATGTTACTAAAACTAAAAATTCCGTGGCGATACATCTCTGAAGGGACAAGGCCTACCACCCGAACGCTACGTCACCTATCATAGGCAGATGGGAGGATTGGAGGGCATGTGGTCAGCATGCCGACACCCACGGTCGTTAATGGTGGTTTCCATGAACGGAGCCGCTACTTTTCTATCATCAATTTGAATCACGAGGCTGAGTGCACCCGTTCCAAACCTCCCTACCTCAGAAAAATCCGAAGAGATACCGGGGATCGAACCCGGGCAGACAGATCGTAGTCAGCGACGCTAACCACAAGACCACGCTGCCGGCGGATATATTACATCACCCCAATCTACCCAGTAGGAAGTCGGAACCTATAGCATAGATAGGAAAACCTTCCCTGATTCGTCACTAGTGGGAATGATCATATCTTGCACATTTTACAAATATTTTCCTTAAGTGTGCTCCACAGTTTCAAAATAATGAGCTAAGCTCTTGTTATAGGAAATAAATAGGACCTTGACTATTTTAAAATCGAGATCTTTATGGTGGAATGCTTGAACTTATATCTAGGAAGTCTAAAATATTCGACTGGATACAGCTATAGTTCCTTGTTCATTTGTAGAATATGAGTACTTGACAATCAATATTTTATTCGGGTCCTTGACCCTCCTGATTATATGCTTACCTGTGATAAAGTATGCCATCTCATTGATTTTATCATAGTTAGCAGATTCCTTGCCATACAGATAGAACAAACGCTGCATATGGAATGGGGCCCAGCAGAGGAAGAATGTGATTACCACTGCAGCTGAAACATTCAGTTATGCTTGAATTATTCTCATATCATATTTCACTGAAGTACAGACTATGAGTCATTCCAAGATGAAGTAACAACTTATGTTGGTGATTAAAGATACTCCAGTGTAATGAACTCCAGTGTAGGGCGGAAATAAAAGTGGAAGGCGAACTTTGCAAGAGTGTGATTATTTTAGTTTTCAGTTTCCTCACCCAACAAAACATGCGTTAAATGACTCATTCATATATAGCGGTCTATATTTTTGAGGACGTAACAATCCTGGGCACGGAATCTTTCGGGAGGGATTTGAAGCGAAGAGTCCAGCACGTTAGAGCACTCCAAGCCTAAATTAGGGAGTCTAGATAAAATTCCTTGGGTCTTTCACGTCCAAATAGTATCTTAATTTCATTTCAAGGGTTGTTGAGACAATGGGCTTACGACCTGTCCCTCTGTCCTCTTTTGAAATTTAGGCATAACTAAATTAGCCCTAGGTACTGAAATCACCATAAGAGGACCTATGTTTCACTTGGGAATGAAAAGGAATAAATAAAACAATCATTCATATTCTACTGATTTTATATGAAATTGAAAGTTAATATGAAAACGTTCCGTTAAAGAGGTAAAATATTGGGAGCGTGAAGGTAATGTAAATTAGGCCTATTCGCTTTTATGTTTGTGAAACTGTATAGTTTAAAGTACTTTTTGTTAATTTCATAAATCTAGTCTGTACCTTTCATGATTGTTAACTATGTTGAAAATAGCATTCTTTTCCTAAAAAATAAAAATAAAAACCTATTGTAGCAGATTCATCCGTAGTAAATGACCCCAGATAGGTGTGATCTAAAGCAACAAATTCAAAATTGTATTGTCCATTAAAATTTTGCAACAACGCTAATTAGCCTTTACAAAATACTGAAGATAGCCTACTTAATAAAGTGGCTTTACAAATCGGTTGTCTTCGCACAAAATAAACAAAGAAATGGTTTGAAGTGACCGAAATTCTTTCTCGCTTATTTTCCTAACTATACCTTGTCTTAAAGGCTACCACAATTTTCAAGCTATGTATAACGCTAGCCTATAATATACACCATGCATACTATAACATATCCACCAGTGAAGAAGCTATGTATAACGCTAACCTATAATATGGGCCTACACCATGCATACGTATAACATATCCGTCAATGAAGAGTTAAATTAAGGCAGTTAACATTTCTAACAGACAAAGTTTCATTATTCTTCATTATTCTTCACTTCATTACCTAAGTTGTTGAAATCAGTGCAATATTGAGGGTGCGAAGTTATATTCACTGAAGATCAGGGAAACATGGTAAAAAAATCTGATGTGAAATTCACATAACTTCCTCTCCCCAAATAAAAGTTAGCCTCTTAGTATAATATAATTATTATGTATGCCATTCTCTTCATGTAAATTGGTTGTAAAGAAGAACGGAATGTCTTTACCACATCACATCGCATTCCAGAAGGATACATAATCCAAATAAAATCTGATGAATGTACTCTCCTAACTTTCTTTACTTTAAGCAAGGCCAATACATTTTTATCACTTCACAATCTGATATAGAAGAAAACATGTTGCAAGGGTATTCAGAGTGGGTAGCTGATAACTATCCTTCAGATAATTTTTTAGAAAAAATTAAAATAAAAGTTTTTGCTCTTGGTATAAGCACCCCATGTGTAAAATTTAAACAAAATCGCAAGAGCTGTTTTCGAAAAAATCGCGAGAAACGAGATTTTCTTCATGCAAAATCCCATTAAAAGTAAGATAAAGTCGTCGCCAATCTTGGTATCGCATCCCCAAAAGGGACCTAACCCAAATACAAAATGTTTTTGTATGATTTCCCGTTACAAGAGGTCGTAATGCGAAGAGCACGTATTGAGAGTGGGTGGCTTATAACAACCCTTCAGATAATTTTTTTCGGAAAAATGTTTCAAATAAAAGTTTTTGCTCTTAGTAGGCTATAAGCAACCAATGTGAGAAATTTATAGAAGATCGTTAAAGCCAATTTAGAGAAAATCGCGAAAAGCCGAAATTTCTTCATGTAAAGTCCCCTTAAAAATAAGATGAACTTATCGTCAATCTTCGTGCCACATCTGCAGAAGGTACCCAAATACAAAATGTTGTTTTTATACAATTTTCCGTTCTGGACCTAGACTGTTCACAGACATTCACACAGACACACGCATTCCAAATGAATGCCATTTATAGGCTCATGGTATAATGCTTTCTCCTTATCCTAGTTTTACCTTTCCCTTTTAGGGGCAGTTAAGCGACCCACGCCGCCCGGGCGTTACAAGGCCGCGGCCATTCGGGACAGGGATTATATGGATCACATACATACTTTTTGACCAAACAAAGACATGGAGGGCCTCCAAAGATGAGTGACCAGCCCAATGCCGGGGCAACCTCCGAGACATCACGAACACATATCATAATATAATACACTGTAAACTTATTACAAGTAATTACAATATATTTATCTAAATTATTTATAAGCAGAAATTGTATTCTCGACTTCTTGGGAATTTGATGGATTGAACTTGGTATCTGTCCACCGCTGTGGCGCAAGAGATGCGTTCCTCCTCTCACGGGTTCGAATTCTGGTCAGGATAAGTTACCTATATCCGAAACGAGCTAAGAAGGAAACATGAAGTAAACAAAAACCAGTATGTCTGTATACGAGTAATGTGCTAGAGTGAGACAGATGCACTGATTTATGTTTACTTCAGGTTCCCTTTTTAGAACAGTCAGACTTTAGGTGTTTTTTTTTCGGGGATTTTCCTCATCTGTAAGACGAATGTCTGATAACTTGAGGTTTTTGTGGTCCCATCTGGCCTTCATTATTTTCATCCCATCCTCGACTTGTTCAAAATGATTGTGTGAGCTACTTGTGTGTTCGTGTTGTCTCAGAGAAGGTCCCGACATTAGACTGATCACTCATCAGGGGAGGCCATCCATGTCTTAGTCTGATGAAAAGAGTATGTATGTGTTCCATAGATAATCCCACTCCGTACAGGTCGCGGATCTTTAATGCCCGGCAGGCGTGGGCCGCAGAAACGAGAGGTAAAACTAAGGGAAAGAAGAAGAAAGTTAACTAGGAATTTGTTTAGCTTGAGCTAGCTGACAATCAGGGACAAAGCATTTCATTCGTTGAAACAAAACACAGGTGGCCTGTGATACATTAAGAGATGTCAGGCGAAAAGCATAATATCCACTTATAGGGAAATGGAAGTGTGAATGAGAAATACTACACATTCCTCTGTGTGTGTGTGTGTGCGAACAGCCTAGCTCCAGAACGGAAAATCGAATGAAAACCAAATTTTGTATTTGGGTTAGGTGCTTTCTGGAGATGTGACACGAAGATTGCGATCACTTCCTTTTACTTTTAAGGGGACTTTGTAACGAAAATTTCGTTTTTCGCTATTTTCTCGAAAACTACTATAACGATTTTGTTTAAACCTTGTATATGAGTTGCTTATACTAAGAGCTAAAACTTTTATTTGAAACGTTTTTTCGAAAAAAAGAGGTCTGATGGGTAGTTATAACCCACCCACTGTTTGTAGAGTCAGTCTTCCCTGGTGAACAATAAAACTTTGCATCAGACTGAAACAACCAATTACGCGCTCTTTGCAGTAAGGCTTCTTAATTCGAAGCGAAGCTTAGAGTAGAGAAAATTATGTGAGCGTGTTAATCAAATTTTATTTGGGTTATGCATCCTTCAGGGATGTGATGCGATATGGTAAAGACATTCTCTTAATTTTTACAATTTACATGCTGAGAATGTCAAACATAATATACTGTGAGTCCCACGCAAGAGTTGGCCAATGTCCCGGATTTCTGCCTCGCGGCGGGCACAGCTCCAACTCCCGAGCGATCGGGTGAAATATCTACGCAAGTAAGGCCGCGATTGGTGTAACGATTCAGGTTCTCACATTTACAGTTCAAATTACAATGAAAATAACCACGTACCTCATCACAAGACATGTTGGAAATGTTCTCCTCTTGCATCCACACAATACTGGCCCCTTTTCAGGAGATTTTCTTTCACGTATATAAGTTCAGCTTCCGAGATAGAGTTAATTTCTCTTGTGATATTGTATTTAAGTTCTTCTAATGTATGGGAAATCGACTTATACACTTTATTTTTCAAGTTTCCCCTTAAATAATATTCACATACTGTTAGAAGAACTTAAAGACAATAACACGTAGGCCTATTACAAGAGGAATTAACTCTATCTCGGAAGCTGAACTTAAGCGCGTGAAAGAAAATTTCCTAAAAAGGTGCCAGTATTGTGTGGATGCAAGAGGAGAACGTTTCCAACATCTCCTGTGATGAGGTACGTGGTTATTTCCATTGTAATTTTATCTGTAAATTTGAGAACCTGAATCACTACACCAATCGCGGCTTTATTTGCGTAGATATTTCACCCGATCGCTCGGGAGTTGGAGCTGTGCCCGCCGCGACGCAGAAACTCGCATCATTGGCCAACTCTTGCGTGGGACTCACTGTTTTATACGAAGGGGTAGTACGTTTATTTGGGCAGAGGAAGTTTTGTTTTTCGCATCAGATTTTTTCAAAGGTGATCTTCTCGGTGATGTATTGGTCAAGAGAGGAGGCAACAGCTGTGAAAGCTGACGGCAATAGAAAATAAAGTGAACTAAACAATACAAAATATTACAGGTTGCAACATCTGTTTTATACAGTATTAAGCTACCAGAATGCGTATAAGATATAAATATGTTCTGTTGTTGCAAATGTGTTCAAATATGCACAATTACGCACTGATATCAAATAACAAGGAACGAGTTAATGCACGGTATGTATATCCGCATGTTCAAAGAAACAGCATGCACATATGGAAAATCCGCACGCTATTAATAATATGCTACTTTCAACCATACAGATGGGTTTTCAAAATGAAAATTATCAAACAGTAGGAGTTATCTTGATTCCTTACCAAGCATCCTTACAATAGGTTTTGTTCTTGAATCCAGACGTTTGGTTTCTCCTGGAAACTTGAGCATTCTGCTTCTTATAGTCATCCCCATGCGTGCATACAGTACCATGATGATGAGCATGGGTCCCAGGAAGAAGACGAACGCACTTAGTTCATACATTGGCCAGTTCAGAGGCATAGCCAGCATTGCACAAAACGCAGATTCTTCTGCGAGCTGGGTAGATCCTGGAAAGATAATCATCTGCACGTAAAAAGAATCAGATTATTGAATATATTCTAAAAAAATCCAATGTTACCGTGCATTACATTCCGAATTTGGGAAATAAATTTAAACTGGCTGAAAGTATGGCATGTAGTTGCATGAACGTACAGTAGAAATATAGTGAACAGAAAAAAATGAGTTATATATGTAAGTCTACCTTAAGTCATCAATAATAACTGATACACGATAATTCCTATTTTGAATTACTCGTATTTGAGGTACTTTCTTCGTTAGCAGAATTGTTTAAAGGCAGCTTAGGGCTAAAATAAAGATTAAAAATATAGTTACTAAGTCCAAGATATTAAAGGACCTCTCCTTCATAAGTAGCACAATAACCTGTAGGATGTCCTAGGAGGCTGGAAGAAAGTGATGCAGATGCTACAAGAGTCCAAACAGTATTATTTGAAATAGTCCGGAGCATCTCGAGGTCTTAAATGAGAACAAAATTCGAGGATTTTTGTTTACTTTTGGTACGGAAGAAATGACAACGCACAGTAATATCTTTAAGCCCTCTTCATCTTCGAAAAATCTGGAATATATCATTTAGGCTGGGTATATATATATAATTTAAACTTCCGAGTAGTGCATTGAACACGTGCAGGATAGTTGTGGCACTGCGGTAAAACCTCACTAATTTACTTTTTCCTTTCTACTTAATTCACCGACAACTATAACTGTCCATTTATCAAAGGATCCAGAGGGGTGAGATCCGGCTTATGGAGAAACAATTTTGAAGTCATTTATGAGAAAAGAACAACCGTTAGCATCAGAAAGGACAACAGATTGCAACACGATTTTGTTGGTTCTGATTGCAAGAATCAATAACGTATCTTACCATGCCCACACCGTAAAAATAGGCTACATGTTGCAAACAATAGTCCATTTTATGGTTAAGATACGAGAGTAAATCAATTATTATTCCTCTGACACTGGGACTTGAACCCAGGGTCTTTGGCTATCCGTGCCAATGCTCTTACCAACTGAGCTACGCCAGAGTTCAATTCACTGCGCCAGATAGAACCTCTTTTCTCCTATAATATAATATTATCATGTAATGTCCAACAGATACAATAATCTGTGGTACATGAATTCATATGCATGTGTCTATTTTGAATGTTACTGTACAATAACAGTGGAAGCCCGGTCATAAAATCACTAATTAGTGTATCATATTGGGATTATTTAACTATTGTTCACACTTTTGCGAAATAGTGAAATGATAGGAGTATGACCTCGTTAAAATGATAAGGATAAGATAGAGGAGAAGAGGACATTCTTAATGACATTCATGGGTAATTATGATGTTATTCTGGATATATCAATTTCCACATGTGACAATCATGTGATAAAGGTTAGGTCTTGAACCCACTGTGTACGCGACTAATTAAATGTCCTAAAAGATATTACAACAATGACCGCAGATACACCAAGGTTTATAATCTAGCTTCCTCACTGTATATAAACCCATGGTAAAGATGTCCCTTCGTATCTTGGATTTGACGTCTCTGTTGACAGGCACTGACGACCTCATCTGTACATCTGTAATATCAGCTTCAACTACAAATTGTAATGAATACAACGGTCTCAGACTTCACTGGAGTTTTAATACTCACACGAATCCTACTATTCCGATTGTGTCTGACTTAGTCCGAAGACCGGGCCACGACAATTTATTTTCTGGCACATGTTGTCATAATCAGATCACTGTTGAATTGAAAGAAGATTATGAAGTTAAATTCAATTTTGCCTAATTAATGTCCACTGCTATGGTGTAGGGGTGTAGGGGCGGGCTAGATTGCCGGTCGGAAAAAGTTTCCAGAGTGGGTTCTTTAGTAGTTTTTCCTCACCTGTGAGTCGAATGTCGGGAAAATTTAGGCAATTGTCGTCCCTGGATATCATCTGGCCTCATTTTCATCTTCGTTCGGAATGAGTATGTGTGTGGCGTGCTTCATCCAATGTGTTCCCTTTGTCACGGAGGTGGCCCCGGCATTAGGCTAATCACTCTTCCGGAGAGGCCCTCCATATCCTTGTCTGATCAAAAGATTATAGCTATAATCAACAAGTACGTCCGATCCCGAAAGTTCGCGGATAACTAATGAAACCCGTACTACTACTATTAACTAATTTTGCATCATGAATGTAGTATGAAGAAAATAGCCTGTTTCGAGAGAACATGGAAGTGCAAGACTGATACTTAGGACTTGGAGACATTGCATGTTCAGATTGACCAAGTAAGCAGTAAAGTCTGCGTACTTTGGGAGAAACTAATATGCAGGTTATCCAGTATATGATTTTCTGAAGGGAAGTCAGAGAAGGGAATTTATATAATATATAAAGTGAAATACGCTTTCTGCTTTCGAAAGTGTCACGTCAGACTTGAAATTTTCTGATGATGAGGATGGAAAAGATTTTCAAAATGATCACGACACCGAATCATGTGTATAAACATTATGTCCATGAGAGACGACCTACTTATAAAAGAAGTGGTGCTAACACCTATGAAATTAAGTTCATCATGCTAGGAGTGCAAGGGTTTAATGCTACTTAATTCCTACGAGAACCTGTGCTTGTAATGTGAGAATGTTGATTTTATCTGCAAAGTAATGTGCACTACAGCGGACAGATTCTGAGCAGAAGCGCATGATTTAGAAGGATCAGAGTTGGCAATACCTTTACTCTTTCTCCATCGATTAGCACAGTCCGTAGTAGTTATTTATGGGTCAAGACCATTATGTAGTAGCTTATCATCCGAAAGCGGCAGGATCGCCTGTGGGGTATCAATTATGGACATGTAGTATTGCCAGAGGTCCATACTATGATATGAGTTGTATGAGCGTATTCGTGGGTTGTTTTGTTAGTAACCATTCAAAGAAAATTAAAAATGAACTGAACCAACAAATTGTAGGCCTACAATTGCTTCAGGTAAGCACTGTTAAAATTTTGGCCCAAATCTATTCAATTCATTTTTAATTGGGATAAACAACAAACAGTTTAAATTTAAATTTAGAAAATGTAGGCCTATAGTCTATGATTATATCTAAAATTATTTCCTAATTTATGTTTATAATATAACATTTTATATATTACATTTTAAAATATAGATATAATTATTTTACCTTAAAATTAATTAAACTTAATAGTTTACACGTCGAATTTCAATTGTTGTAATTACAACATGTTCTGTCCTTACTGTAAATATTATGAAATCATATTTTTCTATGTTTGTAAATCAGTTTTCTGTTTTACTGCAAATAATTATTTGAGTGTACTTCAGTGTATTGAACTGAACCGGCCACGAGCACAAGTTTTTCTTCTTCGGGTGGCGTCCGATTTCACATTTACAAGGGTTATATCGTAATTTGTAGTAATAAATCTATTTTATTATTGCAATAAGCAAGCACTATATCGCCTATGCTAATTTTACATTTTTAAGTTTTTATTTTATTTTCAAATTACAATCTGAACCTTTCTTTATAATAATCAGAAGCAGCTTCTGAAAACTTAAGTTGTCACTAAGCAATTATTTTGTTATTAAAAGTGTAATGTTTTTTTTAAATCCTTATATCTTTTTAATTATTACTGTAGAACAAATCTGCACCAAAAGTTGTACAGGTGTCTACATTTCAATTTGTAGCTGATGCCTTGTTGAATTGTTTCAAATTTTTTCTTCAGTACGTACAATAGTAGAATTGAAATATGTCCCTGCTAATGATATATGCTAGAGAACTAGAAAAGAACACTTTAACCTTTTTAACCTTAAGAACCTTGCAGTCAAGCATTTATTGACTTGCTCAAAAAAGGGGGCATGACGATATTAAAAATAATAATGTCTTATATTTATTCATAGGATTTTCATTCCACATTTCGATATGATAATGTATTGATTTGTGCCTTCCCTTTTGTACCCTCAGTGATTATTATTATTATTATTATTATTATTATTATTATTATTATTATTATTATTATTATTATTATTATATTGTTAATCTCCTTCACTCGTGTTATATGGAGCATTGCTTTAAACAATGCTACTTTTAGATATCATTGTTATTTTGCCATTGTATCCCAAGAACATTTTACATATTCGTTCCATATTATATAATTGTGATTGTTAAAAATGATACAAGCTTAAATGAGTTGTAGAAATTATACTGCCATGCTTTAAAATAATTTCTTACAGTAATATTGAGCTAAGGTGGAATAATATATTCCCCAAAATTAAGTCCTAGTGGGATTGTAAGGTGCCTTATACAGTGAGCAACTTACATTTTCAGTTTTATCTCAGTGCAGAGACTTACATAATAAATAAGCTTTGCACGTTGTTCTGAGTCTGCAATCGAACCCAGGCCCTACTGTTTCATTTTCAGACGCTCTATGACTAAACTTTCGAACGTTGATTTTGGTTCACTATTGGTCGCATCTTTGCTTGTCAAGTTACGTAAGTAATTCATTCACTTAGCTAACTACGTGGTAGTTATTTCCAATGAGTTTCATATTATAATACACATTAATACATCACTAAATTTTAGCACTGAATTATGAATTGTTTTCCATGCCTCAGTTCGCGTGCTGTTTATAGAAACAGAATAAGATAACACTGTTGTAGTCCACGTCACCTTTAAAGATGCGTCTGTGTTGAAGCTACATAAGAAACACGTGGACCTATCAGATCGGCGTAGGAAAATGCAGCTCTTCATTGCCTTACGAGGAGGTATATGAGTGGACAGATTTCTATTACATGAATACAATTATAAAAATAAATTTCCAGTTCAAACCCACGATGATTAACGACATTGCCTACAGTATTTCACAATCCTGTGCTTTTATTTGCTCTCACTGTCAGCTTGATAATTATTTCACTGCAATCTAGAATTTTACTGTTTCTTTTGAAATAATTATTTACCGTATTAACTAAGTAGGATGTAATTGAAAATATTTTCGGACTAGGCATTAGTCCCGAATTCCGGAAAATGCTAATTTTGTCCGTTACTGAGATGATAGAGTTGGCTGGTTTTATAATTATTTAACGAAGGGATTTCTGCAACTTAGGCCTGCGACCATCGCCGGTGTGCTATTTTTCCCCTCAGGAGTTCTTTTACATGCCTGTAAATCTACAGACAAGGGCGTGTCACATTTATGCACGCAGAAATGACATGAACCTCGACTGGGCACAAAATCCATGGTCATACAGATTGCGCTAGCCAGGTTGACAGGAGATGATAGCAGATGATACTTGATTGGCCACATTTCTATTATTTCGATTATCGTATGTACAAATTTGTGGTTCACGCATAATGTTTGGATCCTTTTGACCCCAAGTTAATTAATTTCCGAAACTCTATTTACAAAAGCTTCTAAATAAGTTATGCCCCTCCCCGGATAGGTTTTCTATATTTAAAAAAAAATAATAAAAACATGGGGTATTTCACACATGGTTTATTCTTACAATAATTATGAACTTTCATTTGAACATCATTCACTTTCTACCAGAAAAAAAGAGCACTTCTCATTTCCTCGAATTTTCCAAGAAACTCATTTCTAGGCTTCATACTCTCAAAGAACTGAGAACAAGTGACATGTTTAAACATTATAGGAGACAATTATGAAATTCATGACACATTCTGTAGACATCCTATTTCTTTAATCTATCCAATGAATATTTAACAAGAAAAATATTCTATCCGTGGTTGCATTATGGGTCGGGATTGTCTACAATTTTCAACAATTCAGGGGATTTGTTCTCAGAGTGCAGGCTCATGAAATTATAACACCTATCCGAAACTGTCTTTTCTAAAAATGATTAACTATTTATTATCCCCAGCTGTTCACATACAAACTTTTTCTGATTAGTCATTCGTCAAACAGTGCACTGTCATCTACAGTAATATTTTCTTACTCAAATATGCCACACAAATTTCTGCAATTTCCTGCACCAAGTACAGAAACCGGGGTACTTTCCTGTTTTCATAGTTTTCAACCGGGGGTTGAAATAAGGTGGTACCCAGCTAGATAATTTGGTAACCTTATTTCCGGATCATCCCTATTCCCTATAATTAAATAAACTCGTTAAGTGATCTGCATGTAGTAAACATAGAATTATGGCATGGAGTCAGAATAGACTCCTTACCGAATTAATGACAGTTGTTATTTCTTAGAATATTTATTTTATGAACTGTCTGTTTGTGCACGTAGTTTCTCCAGTTGGTAACAATGTGCGCTCAGGTTGCAAAAGTGAAGGCATTTTGTATCGTTGGTTGACTTGAAGAGAAGGCCTTGTGGCCTTAACTCAATCAGGAAAAGTAAATCATTTACAACTGCTATCGTTCCTACTAGCTATGATCTTACTACTTCAACTTGTTTTATTCTCACAGAATGACTGGTAGTTAAATAGTAGAGCATAGTAAAACAATTTTACAATACTTAGAAGGTTTAGAAAATGAAGACAAGTACCTTTACCGATACAGATATTGACGCAGAAGAAGATAAAACTGAAAGAGAGAAAGAGGTTTATATCATTACTGCTTCTGAAAACATTGAGTTATTTTATTTATAAACTTCGCATCCATGTCTCTTCTAATTTATACTTATTTAGAACTCTTGAAGATATTTGACTCTTGTATTTTATGACAATAAAATAATCCAAAGGTGGTCTACATTAAAGCAGTACTTTTGTAATTATAAAATATTTAACGTAATTGTTTTTTGGGGGTTCAAAAATACCTACAATAAATTACATTTTCTAAGCTCTTTATTTGCTCTCACAATTAGCCAGAGATTCCATTTTCAGTCTAGATTTTTACTATTTTCTTTCCAAATTGTTATTTCCTTAACTAAAAAGTAGCAACGTACTCCCTTTAATATAGTCTCTAATCCTGTATCAGACAAATTATATTGCTCATACCTGAGGTATTGGAATTACATGAGTGTAAAATATCAGATTTCTGGCAAAAGATTTTTGTGAGTTGTTGATATTTTTTTGTCTTTGAGCCCTATAGAACGAAAATGGAATGTGTTGAAAAATTAGAAAAAAAGGATATACTGATCTAGGAAAGTTCGTACACGAGCAGAACGGAGAATATCCTGTCTTCAATTCCCTGAATTCAGTACCAGAAAGCAATGTGTTTATTCCTTGGCTATTGAAAAGAGGAAATAAACAAAATACATTTCAACTTGTTTTATACTGCTACAGCGCCGCCTTAACTTTGAACTCTAATGAATGAAATGATATTGTCAAAAAGAAGATATTGATTGCAATAAGCTTTAAAGCCTAAGGCTTTAATATTTCGTCCCTTACAGAAATTCATTTTATGAAGAAAATTAATTACATCTTCCCTGGGGTTATAAAAACCAGACTCTTGTGACATAAACCGTTAGATATTAGCACGCATCTCGGCAGTCATTGGTGAAGTTCATACCGAACTTTTCTACCGATATAAACTCGCTCCAGGGTAATTAAGTAATTATCTTTAATAACGATTTATCTGATGTTTCCACAGTATTTCGGAAAACTTTAATCACAACTGATAATTTCACTCAAGATCGTATTTAATGTTCCTACTCAACGAACCTTGAGCCCTGATTCCTATTCATTAGTTCAAATGGACAAAAATTCTAATAACTGAAGCCCATCGCGACAGTAATTTACCTTTACTGTGATGTTTGTTTGTTCACGTTTATCGATTTACTCACTGAAGGAATTGTGATTGCAGGCTATATGAATGATGTTGCGCATTTTGTGGTAAGTTGTGCAGAATTAAAAAATACGTGTATTTCACATTTTAAAGTAATGAATAAATATGATTATATCAACTAAAAATAATCGCCTTTCTTGATAAATAAACTCTATTTTCGTATGTTCATCATATTCTACTTCCGTTTTATATGACTGAAATACGAAAAATGTAAAAGAAAAAGAAAAGAAAAAAAAGAAAGAAAAAAAAAGCTCACTGGCCAAGCTACGTTAAATAATTTTTTTTAATATGATAGATAATAATTAATCGCCCATTCTATTGTAAAAACAGTATCCTTGCAAGCAGCGTCCTTGTCAAGTGAACGGGACTTAATATCAAAGGTTCGTATCACTGGGAAATCGGGAAGTATAGACCACGTATTCAAAAAGTGCCGGAAAAAAGTGAAGTTTATGACTTCGTATGTGAAACAAATCAATGAGAAAAGATCATTGTTATAATATATTTCATTATCTTTTAACCATTTAAACTATTATGAATAAATGACGATAAACTCAGGAAAATTTGGCGACTGAGTTATTGACATTAGTTGTATTTGAGCCTTATGAAACAAAAGAGAAATCTGATTATAGTAAGTAAGCAGGGTTTGTTGATCTAGAAAGTTCGATCTCTTATTTGATATAATCAATATTTACAATATCTTTGTAAATACCAAAATTACAGGTCTTTGAACTCTGTAATGTTTTTCGGCCCACTGTATGCAATTTTTATACGCAAATACGAAATTGAGAATAAATGGGAAAAGTAGAAATCATAGCCATCGAGAGCGATGTTAATTTTTCATTATTATGTTAGTACCACCGCATTCCTAGATTTGTGCAAAACCCTTAGAAGCCTAGCAAATAATTAAGTTTTGAACTTCACAGACACTTCACGGATCCCTATATTTTCCCGAATCGATATTCCCGAACGTTAAGTATACCGCTCATTATTTTTATTCTTCTCTTCTTTCTCTTAGTTTAACCTCTTCCATTTTAGGAATTTTATGCAATCCACGCCGACCGGGCCCTACAAGGATTAGCTTTGAATAACACAATGTTCTTTTGACCAAAGAAGGACACAAAGGGCATCTCCGGATGAGTCATGAGCACAAGGCCGGGACCACCTCCGAGACAACACGAGGCATAGGACGAGGAAATCAGTCGCACACTAACTTATTCCTTACAAGGCGAGAATGGGATGAAGATAATAACGGCCCGAGGGTATTAGAGGACCACATGGGTCTAAAGTTACCCGATTTTCGTCTCATAATTGAGGGAAAATCCGGGCCTGTTGCGTGAGGGGAGCGAACAAATACTACTACAAAAATACTACAATAATATGTATTATTAACACGCAAATCTATTACATTTGCATTTTCCATTTAAAGAATGAGGTAATGACCAAGTGTCCTCAGGAATCACGGAGTATACTGATGGTCCTGCATGATAAGTCGTATTCGTTTTTGCTGTTGTAGCAGTTCTCTTTTCGGTTTCGCCCGCCACGTCTATCCTATGTGAATTCCGCAATCATAGCCCGTTTGTCGCTTCTTCCTGTTTTAACTCAATGAAGTTAGTAGTCTTATATCAAGTGGTTGGTTAACAATTGCAGACGATTATGTAAGGCCTCCCATAGATTATTTTTTTCCCTATTTATTATGTGCTCACCTTCCGCCACAAGCTCGTGTGCAAGTTCTTAAGCGATCCAGAAGTAGGCCTATATTATAATCTCCCTCGGAGAACACTATTTGGATATCACTTTTGTACAATACCAGTATATTTTCCTTGATCTTTAAATAGGCCTTTTTCGCGCTAAAGTAATAATATTATTGTAGCTTCATCTTATATGTTTCATTCATGCCTGAAGTTTCTTTCTGATAACAGAAAAATAATTTTATTGTATTGTAAGTTTGTTTCTGATAACCGAAGTCGTTAGAATGTCTAAACTTTGTTTATGATAACTTAAATTTAATAAATTTGCTCATATCTTTTTATAAATTTGGATTTTAGTAGACCTAGTGAAACTGAATAATAAATTATATTAGAAACATACACATTTTACGTACTTTTACAACCTACTGCGTAAGAGTTAATTTAGAAATGTATATAATTCCTACTGAATCACGAAAGCAATGGATCCTTGACAGTTCTGGAATCAATTGTCAGACATTGAACTAAGAAGAAAACTGTACGGTGTACGGGTTGTCAGGTTAGCTTATCGATAGCTCTTTATTATAGATAGACACATGCAGTGCTTGGAAATTAAATGTAAATTCTGTAAATTCGAAATATTGAATACTTAGACACACACAGTTTACCGGTCGGTCTGTCAGAAAGCTGTTCAAGGAAGTTTCCCGTTTATTAAAGTAGTTTGTCTCACCTCTTCCTCTCCTTATCACTGTGAGAGGCGAAATATTATAACTTTCCTACTACCAAGTTATTTTGTTACACTGAGTGCCACTGGGGTCATAAAAACCAAAAGTAATTTTCATGGCATATTTCGGTAGAATTCCAATTCGTTATAGGCCTAATTAGTTGACGTAAAACATAAATTTTTACCTTAAAAGAAGGAAGTATGTATATAAACATTTTTCCTCTGAACCGTCCTCCTAGCAGGTTTTCTTTGTTATGCCTATACTGAATACCATTGGGGTCATAAAGACCCAAGTAATTCCCATGGGATATATTGGCATTGCTGCAATTGTTATAATGAACTGGCGTAAAAACATGCATTTTTACCTAGAAACAGAACAAGTATGACTGTATGTAAGCTTTTTTTTACATAACGTTAAATTAAAATAAAAAATTGAATGGGGTCATATTGACACCAATTGTACTCAGTTCAAAAACAACGTATATTTTTAAAAATGTTTAAAATATAAAAATTAATAAAACGGTGATAGTAACGTATAAACAATATGAGGAATAAAGAAAGTAAACTATTGTAACGTTTGTGCATACCAGTAAAACAAAACGCCCTGTTTTTCTCTTTTCTGTACATGAAATGACTTTCACACACATCCAGAAAAACGCGTTAATGTGCGCAGTATGGGGTGTGACCACCTCTGGCAGCAATACAGGCCTCACAACGGCGTGGCATGCTGTAAATAATGTCATCAGTCTCATTTTGAGGCAAGGCCTGCAGAGTGGTTGGTGGATGTTCACGTGAAGCAAGTCGTCTCCCTAGTCCATCCCAGATATGCTCTATAGGATTCAAATCAGGAGAGCGAGCAGGCCAATCCATGCGTGCAATATCTTCAGTTTCCAGGAAAACATCCACCACCTGTGCTCTACGAGGACGAGCATTGTGATCCATCAGTAAGAAGTCTGGGCCCACAGCACCTCGAAACAACCGCACATGAGATGTCAAGATCTCGTCACGATACCTGACAGCAGTTGAACCTTGCCAATTTACCCGTACAACTTCATGAAGAGGTGTTCGGGGAGTAACAGAATTCCTGCACACACCATTATTGATCCACCTCCATATCGGTCTTTTTCCACAATGTTTGCCTCCCGAAATCATGTTCCAGGTTCTCTCCAGATGCGAATCCGTCGAGAATCATTTTCAAGAGAAAAACTGGACTCATCTGTAAAGAGAATATTGGCCCACTGTTCGACTGTCCAGTTGGCATGTTGATGACTCCACTCTAGACGTACTCTTCTGTGAATACGCGTCAGGGGTACACATACAGCAGGTCTCCGACAATAAAGGCATCTCTGCCGAAATCTTCTGTACACTGTTTTCATGAATACAACTGTTCCAGAAGATGCTGTGAGGTCAGATGCCAGTTGTGTAGTACTGCGGCGGTACCGTCGTGCCCTTACAGCCAAATAACAGTCCTCTCTTTCTGACGTCACTCTTGGTCGTCCCTGCCCTGGTCTTCGGGATACATTTTTGGACTCTACAAACTGTTGCAACATTCGAGAAACAACAGAACGATTCACATTAAACCATCAGGCCACATCACCTTGAGACTGTCCTGCTTCCATTCTTCTTATGGCCCTCCACCGAAAAGAATCTTCTAGGCGTCTTCACTGTGCCATCCTGTACCTGCAGTAAATGTTTACACAGCAAACGTTGATATTGGACTTAGCAACAAACACTATGCTTTTTGATAGGTGCACTGCCCTTTTGATTGGTGCACTGACGCTATTGTTTACATGTTTGTAAGATGACAGAAGTACCATCTTCAGTTCACAACACGATTGTACGGACATAGCTATACATTTTATATGGATATCTCGTATAGTAGACACAGGAAGGAGAAATATCAGTCTGTTGCTTTAATTTTGGACACTAGTATACTTCGCGTACTCTTGAACGAGCAATGACCTTCCACCTGCACATTCCTTACGTAACATCACTACACTCGCATATAACAAAAGCACTGAATATAGAATTCCACAACTACAGTGTGTTCCTGAATTCTTTTCACTACAATTACATTACATTGAAAGTTATATCAATACCCTATACAGTGAGTCCCACGCAAGAGTTGGCCAATCATGCGGGTTTCTGTGTCACGGTGGGTAAAGCTCCAATTTTCGAGCGATCGGGTGAAATATCTACGCAAATAAAGACGCGAACGTTGTAATGGTTTAGGTTCTCACATTTACAGTATGAATTACAATGAAAATAACCACGTACCTCATTACAAGAGATGCTGGAAAAGTCCTCCTCTTGCATCCACACAACACTGGCACCTTTTGAGGAAATTTTCTTTCATGCGCATAAGTTCAGCTTCCGAGACAGAGACAATTTCTCTTGTGATATTGTCTTTAAGTTCTTCTAAAAGTATGTGACTATTATTTATGGGGAAACTTGAAAATATAGATTACAGGTTAATTTCCCATGCATTAGAAGAACTTATAGACAGTATCACAAGAGAAATTAACTCTTTATCGGAAGCTGAACTTATGTGCGTGAAAGAACATTTCCTGAAAAGATGCCAGTGTTGCGTGAATGCAAGGACATTTCCAACATCTCTTGTGATAAGGTAGGCCTACGTGGTTATTTTTATTGTAATTCAAACTGTAAATGTGAGAACCTGAACCATTACACCGTTCGCGGCTTTATTTGCGTAGATTTTCAACGGATCGCTCGGGAGTTGGAGCTGTGCCCTCCGCGATGCAGGAACCCGCATGATTGGCCAAATCTTGCGTGGGACTCATTTTACTTTATTTAATACAATTTGAGGAAAATTTTATTTAACTAACTGGGCGCCATCTTCAATTGTTCAGCTAAACAAGTGAAATTCCTTCATTAAGTAGTTCGTTACAATTAATTGCCGACTATACGACAGAGGAGACGTGCACAGGTATATGTTTATAGACATTATTTAAGTTGTTTACGACATTTATTTACAAGATTTACACCAATTAATCTTAGTCAATAAATATGAAAAACAAAGATGATTTATCTATCTCAACAACAAAATTGTTTAAAGTACGTAGGCCTAAAGAGTTCTTCATTTCTAACGGATGCTTTCTTCTATCTTCTTTTAGGTCCTTGGTCTGTAGAATTTCCTCTCTTTCGATCTCGCACTTATACTTCTAAATGTCTGTAAACTAGAAAAAGTCTACTCGATTCATATTCTTTTCTCACTGGTTCAAGGTACACCTTCACATATCCTTAACCTGAACTTTATTCGTAAGGTCCTATTTAATATGACTTAAGTTATTACCTTCATTTTATGACTTCTATCACCAAAACTTGCATTTCTATTCTCTACACTGGTCCATAATTTCAACATTTTTAATTATGAAATAATTAACCAACTGAATTTGTTGCTTTTCTCTACCTACACAAATATATATATGCTTTTCCGTAGAGTGTCACTAATAATTCACTCTTTGAGATAACTTAACCCATCCTTTCATAATTATTTTTATTTAGTTCCCTATTTAAATATGTATCCGTATAGGCCTACTCTCCTATTTATGTACAACTCATTACCTTGGAATGTCTGACGAAGAATTTCTGCACAGCAGGATAGATTCATGGAAGAAGGAAAATGAAATTTAGGTTCACGACCTTGACTTGAACCATGGTGGTGAACCACCGACCTAAGAAAATGCAGGGTATCCATCCGGCCTCCCCATATATCTCCTGAGAACAGGGAAAAAATGAATTGGCCGCAAAAATAAATAAATAAATTTAGACACTTCAGTGGGAAAGGAATCCTCGCAGCTTATCGCGCTTAATGGATAAGCCCTAACCACTGAGCGGCTTTAGTCTGCACTTTCTTCAGTTCTATAAATTATTCTGGCTTCAGGTTCCCTACTTGACTACTAAATATATTTCAAAACTGTCAGCTAACCTGTAGCTAATCCCTCTTCAATCTTTGTAGTTTCGGGTTCCTTACTTCACCATCAAAACCTCTAATATATAATTATAGGCCAACCTAGCATATAGCTTATTTCACTTCTATATATTTACTTAAATTCTTTAGTTTTAAGTCTACCTAGGCCTATATAGCCTACATTTAATTTTACTTTCCTTTAACTTGAGTTATACCTCTTCCTTCCTTTTACTTGAGTTACATTTTTATTTCTAGATTCACCCAGCACTCTTGAGTTCATTCCTTTTACTAGACTTACCCAGCCTATATTCAATTTCTTTTACAACCTATTTCAGGCCTTTAAGATTATCATTCTCACTTCACAATTTGGCATAGTCGCAATGTAGGGGGGCCCATCTCGCGATGTTTGCAAATTTCCACGAACGGGTGATGTGTTTTGTTTCTCAGCGAGGCAGGTTGACCAACATGACTCTTTTGTACATTGCCTATCAGATATCATTAGTGACAGGTTCTGTTAGGTTATGAACAGTGATATTAATTTAGTAGGCATTCTGAATTCTGCAGAAATTCTAGTTTAGTGGCAGTTAGGTTAGGAACGGTGATATTAGTATTAGGCCTAGTGACATGTTCTGTTAGGTTATGAACAGTGATATTAATTCAGTAGCGCATTCTGAATTCTCCCGTTTCGTAATTAATGTGCCATATTGTATCTCCCGCGAGGTTCGTTATGTTGGTGAACCTGATTCCCAGAATTCTACGTGTTTAGCTGGTGTGACGTCACACCTCTAACGTCCAATCACAAGTTTCTTTATCTTACGGAGATCAAAATATGACGGAATTCATGCTACTTTTTGCTGATCGTGTTATAAAAGAAAGTGTAACGTTTAGGGCCTGTGGGTTGGACCAAATCATTCGTCGAGGCAACATCTCCTCTCCAGATAATTATCAAAATACGTGTGATATTAGGTGATTTATGAGAAGAAAGTTGGTTTTCAAAGTGGGCCCCCCTACAATGCGATTTTACCCACAATTTTTATAATGAAATATTATATATTATATTACAGATGAACTTGTAAAAGAACCTAACACTTTCTAGACATCTCCCAAATCGTACAAATAAGGCGCCGGACACGCCCCTGAGAACAGTATTTCTTCCATCCTCTAACCTAGCCAATGTATACACACGCTCAACAACACCAAGCTTTATTATATAATACAAGCTCTATTTGCCTTATTTACAATACCGGCCTAACTGCCAATATTTTTCTTTTACACAGGGCGTCACCACCCTATAATATTTCATCATAACATCCTCCACAATTTCTCAAGATCTCTGGGCATAGCTTTTTACTTCACTTCCTATTATAACTTTAATTTCATAACTCTTTCATTTTTCCCACTTACAACAATTCTTTCTTATTAACTCATTATTCTGAAAATATCTATAGGCCAGCAGATTAACCTTGGGTGCTTACATAAACATTGTATTTCCATACTAATAATAACCCATGTTCATCCTTCTTTTACTTTTCCTAGTATTCCTACATTACTGTAATAGTAGATTTTGAGTATACGTTTTGATACAAGTCAACCCTGAAATGCTATTTTAAGTCCTTCAACTTTCTATAGTTTCTGTTAAAAAGTCTAATTTGCTTTTCCACTTCTACTTATCAGTTTGGGGCGTTGCTCCTTCTATGGCGACTGTACTTCTCTCCTCTTGGAACACGAACAGCTCCAACTTCCAAATCTTTACAATCGATCTTCGATTGTACCGCTTGGCTGCCCTCTAATGGTTTCTGCAGCTCCCACTCACTCGTTCAGTCATTTATTTTGGCCTCGTCCTGTTTCTGGCTTGGAGACGTCTACTTCTTTATTGATATACTGATTTGAAATATGGCACATTTCTCGTCATACACGCTGATTTCTGCGGTGTCGTCAACCCACATTTCCAAATGGTAGTCGGAATTCCGTTTACAGACAATTATGTTGGTCTTAAGTTAGCGTAGATGCGTATGCATCCCCGATGGGGTGCACCGCTCGAAGCGGACCACCTCTCGGTCTCGTATCTAATATCGTTCTCTTTAGTCTCCCACTCTCTCTTCAACCGTCTCTATTTAAAATTCTTGCGCAGGCGAAAATAACCGTCACTCCGCGCCCCTGCTAACGGAGGTGAACAAAGTGTCTTCACAAACTCAGACCCAATATCAAGTTCAAGAGCTTCGTCCAAATCCACACCGTCACAAATTACAGCGGAAGTATATATTTAAAAAATGCTTTGGGGGGATATTGACCTCACTTGCACTAGGAAGGATATTAATGTCCTCCCCTCCAACACTTGGTTCTATTAGGCCTACGGTCTATTTATAGGCCATGGCTATGTGAAACAATATTAATACCTATGTAAGTGTGTCTACTTGCTTGCCCTGGAACAAATCACAATATGTTGTATGTTAGTCCGAGTTCTTACACCTGAAAAGTTTTTTTCTGGCAAGAACATTCAGCATTGTGAATAGAGTGATTGAACCAATAGTGTTTAAGCATGGTGCATGGCAATCCTTATTCCTTATTTTAATCACGTAATTGAGTGCTCACACTCCTGTAACATTCACATGAGCTAACTACCCTTAGTCAGAAAAGTTTAAAGGGAAAATGATAAGTGTTCTGTTCTTATGAATCACATAGAAGTTCTGATGCATTGGTTTTGGTAGCTCCTCCTTGCACGTCCCGCTACTCACACCGGCTAGCCAAAATTCTAGCATGTAGACTACTCAAGTGTGATGTCCAAGTGTCCACAGTTGTTTCTATGTGCAACAATGCAAGTAAGGTTTCATCCACTCACAGTAAAGTTAAACGAAGCAACTATTTTTTTAAAATGTATCTCTCTTTAGGTTTCGGTAGGACATCCCTTAAAAATAGAATACGATTTATAGTTCTCTCATTATTCTCGTCCGCATTCGGCGAGTCAAATGTCAGCATTTCCATTTTCGGTCTGCCGGATTATATTATTGTTTATTGAGGGTAAATAGTAGTTTGCACTTTCAAATCCAAGCAGGTAGCAGACTATGCTGCTAAGTCAAAAGTACTCGTAATAATACTGTACATAACAAATTTTGAGTATTTCTTTCCTTCTCTTTCCGGTCGATACCATTACAACTTTGTAAATACACTTCAACAGCAGTCAAGAAACAACACTTCAAAGACAGCACTACTGGGGCCGAAAATAGCGAGGAGGCTATACTTTGCAACATCCTCCCGTTCAACAGTGCGGATATTCTCGGCTTGTTTATATACACCGACTATCCGCGAATTAGTATCTATGTGTCATTCAGTATGAACAGTGAGTATTTAATAATTGGATGGGAAGGCATTTATAAAATCATTCTTAGTCCATTAACTTTATTACAGAAACGCATAGTGAAACTCTGCTTAATATTTTGCCTGAACTACCCAAATGAACTGATCTGTTCCCATTTTAATGTATTTAATATTGACCAAATTTATATATATATATATATATATATAAAATTCTACTACAAAGATAACACAAAATTCCTAGCAGTTCCACATGAACCCAGCACAAGACGTAATAAAATTCGTACGTTAGTAGAACCGAAATGTTTCGTTTCTGCTGGTCTGTAACATAACTCTAGTTACGGTCGTCTGCATAATTCTAAAATCAAATTGCATCCAGGTTTAGCCACATGTAGCTATGATATCTTCAAATCTATAATTAAAAAATAAATCATATAAACTTTTAACTTTCATCCATTTTATATTATTTTTTATTGCCACTTGTTCTACTCCGACTTCCTATTACTATTATCATGATAATTATTGCTTATTTCTTATTATTATAATTATTAACATTATTATTATCACTTGAGCCATGCCAATGCCCTCAGTTTTGCCCTTCTCCCCTGGTACTATATCACAATAATATACTATTTTAGCGTTAAGATCAGTTATTCTATACAGCGAATTCTACGTAAAAGTATTCTACATGTACCGGCATTTAAATAACAGGAAACAATAAATTTAGTCATAAGTTTAGGATTACGCAAAGCTTGAGCAAAATTTCTTGAGATAGACGGAAGTAAACTCCTATTTCTGTAAGCTTCTAGAATGCTATCATGTAAACCTTCAAAGCGTTCTTTTGTGGAAATGCGGGAAAAGAGTAAACACATACAGTACGTGGATTTCATAGAATTGAAAAGGATTATATTAAGCTTTCTATTGTGAGAATGCGGGAGGAAAGTAAACACATACCGGTACTATATATGTGTTTCATAAAATGTAAATGGGTTATATTTCTCATTAGTTCTATTCATAAAAAATGTACTTTTAAATTTTGTATTTTCTATATGGGAATGAATTCAAACGTAAAAGACACGTTTTTGAACACTACTCCATAGTGCTTAGTATTCTGATTTCTATGTTTATCCACGTTTAATAATTATTTTTAACAGATTGTGAATAATCTTCTCAATATGCTCAATAGGCTCAGTTGATAAGAATTTTAACTTACAAATTATTTTCATTAGCAAATTTGTAGTCATCGTTAAGCAGGTTTCATTGCCATCAACAGAGCAGAACTTAAAAGTTCTGGTACTGGACTAAACAGTTCCAACGGAAGAAGCAGTGCTGATAATAAAGAGAAAGAGCTGTATTCCTCACTTAAATGAGAGACGTAACTTGCCTAAAAATACATGCTTGATTTACAGCCCAGTGTTTCTTGACTTGCCGTTTTGAAAATATCTTTAATTCCTCCCCAAGAAGTCTCTAAATCTTCTTTAAATTTCTCTGATCGATTCTCACACTCTCATTATTACTCATTGGTATTTAGTCCTTGTTTCTTCTTCTTTCAAAGCTGCAACTTCTATTTTCCGAGGTTCCTTGGTCGTCTGTTGAGACGATATTCTATGATATCCGCTTAGCACTCATAATAAATATAAATGAAGGTCCGTATTCTGTCAATATAAATTTATCGATAAATCCGAACCTATGAGGTAATATTGGTCTGAAATGTTAACTAGTCATGTACTGTCCTTCTTTATCCAGACGAGGAACTAATATTGACAGAGTTATACTCATCTAATTTTATACCTAGGTATTACTAATAATAAATAATCCATGTGCAACATTTGTACCAGAAATGTACAAAGAAAGTTACTAATAATCCCTTCACAAACGACTGAATATGTCGAACTTATAATTTTAACGTAAATAATAAAGATATCTGATATCTGTAACAGCCTGTCACTTAGCAGGTATTTGCAAATTCATTTTAGGTTATTTTAAGGCAAGTGGTTAGGAATACTTTTGGCTCCTTTTACTTTATTATTAACAACACTACTTCTTGGATCGGGGCTTCTAAGATGACAGCATTCTGAACTCATTTTAATGTAATATTGAAACTAGAATTTTCAAGACATAGTGTTATCTGTGCATAGACAGTAGTCATGACACTAACGGAATGGAATCACGTGCCTTCTTCCTAGGCCAATGGCGAGAAACTGCTTCCCGAATATGAGTAACCATGATGTGTCGGTAACGTCTGACTTGAAACGTTATGTAACTTTTACCAGCTACGCGTAGCTTATTGATGAAGAGGTAGGATATTTCTTATGTAGAAGTTGCATGGTGATTGAACAAACAGCCGTTCAATGGACGTGTAATACGCGTTCAATTGTGACGCTACTAGATGTAGTACTCAGATTACGTTGAAACGTTTAAAATTTTCATTAATAAATATTCGAGGTGTGATAAAAAAATACGGCGAATAATTTTTTTTAAGACAAAGTAATAAGTTTACATAGAATTTTAATTAATCTCCTTCAAAGTACTATCCTTGGCTAGCGATAAACTTGTCCAAACGTTGAATCCATGACTGGAAGCATTTCTGGAAGTCTTTTTTCGGAAGGGCTTTCAGCTGCTCTGTCGAGGCTATCTCCATGTCGGGAATAGTGTCAAAACGTTTTCCTTTTAGCACGCTTTTTATTTTTTGGAAGAGCCAGAAGTCGCAGGGTGCTAAATCTGGTGAGTAAGGCAGGATTGGACAGACAGGAATACTTTTTCCGGCCAAAAACTCACAAATCGGAAGCGACGTGTGGCACGTTGTCGTGATGAAGGAGGAAGGCAGTGGTCCATTTTCTGGTCACTTTCTTAGATGTTTAATTCTTCGGTAAACTTTCTAATAGCCATTAGTCAATAGTCTAATAGTCATTCGCCTGTTTGAACGATCAAGTGCTGCCATTTTTGCACCTTTTCGTCTGTTTTTAAGGTCGATGGACGTTGTCGTCTTCAACCGACTCATTCCCGCTTACAAGTTGCTCATACCACTTGTAAACAATTTTCAGAATTACCACATCATTGCCATCCGCTGATTCCAACATTTCATGAGCTTCTTTGGAATTTTTTTGTAACTTAGAACAAAACTTAATGTTGACGAGCTCTTCGAAATCCAGGATGAGCGACAGACACGGTAAACACGGCCTCACTCTGGAGGCTCTGGAAGCTGATTACCAAATCAGAATGTGTTCAAACTTGACAATTTCCATCTCAAAGATCAGGCTATTGGGCATACTACATCAAATGGATGTGGCATCTGCAGTTGCTGCTATAAAAAATCATTCACCGTATTTTTTATCACACCTTGTGTATACTCGTATATATAATTATATATAGGCCTACTAAAACACTATATTCACTAGGTGGAATTCACACTGTATGGTAGTGAAGTCAATGTGAAGTCAACAACACTATTGTCTGCAGTGCACAAAGCTGGCCGAGTAAATTGTGTTTTATCAAAGAAGCTACATGAATGAAGATGTTTCAGTTTTCAGTCCTTATGAAGTTACATAAGAAAAACAATGAAATTAGGTTCGATAAAATGAAAGTGACAAAATAAAAATACTGTAAAATTACGACAGACATTTGTGATCAGGGGCGGCCAGTGTTAATGTGCTCCTGTGCTATAGCACACTGTTCATTTTTTAACATAAATATTGTTGATTCCATAAACAAAATTTACAAATATACTTTTAAAAAGATTATGATGATCTTCGATTTCCAACCGTTATACGTGTTATCCCTCACAGCGCGGACCGTTATACTAAAAAGCCAAACAGTGTGTTCGATCCCCCAATAGCGCTGTTCTTGGTGACCAAGCCGTGGAAAGTACCCTGACGCGGAGTGCATTCTTCTTGCATATTTTAAGTAAGGGTTCACCCCAAAATAAAAGTAAAAAATCCTAGTACAGAAAAAGTAACAAAATGAATAGTAGAGAAAAAATAATTTAATTAGTACATTAAACTAGTGACGACTCGGCGAATATAGTGACTTAGTGGGGGATGAACATTAGACAGTCAAGTTGAAACAGCGATATATAGTAATGATTCAGTGGTTGTGTTTACTCATTGTTAGTTGATCTTGACTTTTCCTTAGTTCTTATATTTTTAAAGGTAAGTCTGTTTAGTTTAAAGTTAATATTTTACGCCTTACTTTAAAATTAAATATAACAAAAATTAAAGTGTGTTTTGATTAAATTGCGTTTACTTTCAAGGTTTGAAAATAACAATGGCATGTACCGATGGGTCGGATACGATATTTGAAATGAGTTGTTCGAAAGCGCAAATAATCAAAAGTGTTATTATGATATGAATTTAGCAATATGTTAACCACTGAGTTAGTTTTAAAAGTGTTGTTACATGATTTCTTCTTATTAACAATTTTTGTCACTTCAAAAATGTGTCAAAATTATTTCATACTCACTCACTATTCATCAATCTCCTCATATTCGCGGTTTGCCATTCTTGAAGATGTATTTTAAAACATAACACAACAAATAGGGGAAGTTTAAATTAATGATTTAAGAAGTTAACTAGTATGCTATACTTTACGATTTTATTTGAGTGAGGTATAAGAAGGAGATGTCACGTTAAAGTTTTTGTGGAGGCATTGTTAATTCGTGGGCATACCTACGATAGAGATATTCTTGTAAACAAGCAATCTCTCTCCCGCAGGTAGGCATTTGAGGCGGAATATGCCTTTAGACATATTCCATAACGTTCTACAATAATTAATTAAAACATTTCATTTTATTAATATTATACAGAAATTAATTAAACATTGGGAAAGATAAGTATAAACCAGAATTATTAAGAGTTTGAGAACTAGAATCAATTTTGTTATAAGAAATGGGAAAATTAATACTTTAGAATAAAAGCAAGTGCAAGTAACTGTAAAAATAACACAGTCTGAGGAGACAAAGGCAGGCTGTCAATCACTTGAGCAAATTCTGTGTATTGGTATTGTGCTAGAATTTTAACGTAGACAAAAGAACATCAGATAAGGGGCGATTTTATTGTGTGATGGGGATAAACCAGCTCTGCTCCGACACTAGAGGAACAATAGGGTGTTTAAGGTTCCGGGAATTGGAAACCTTCAGAGATCTGTGTTGGCTTCCGATATTCTTCCGCACTAGCGGAGTAATACTAACATATAATAACCAATCAGAATGAGGGACTAATTTGTGTGTCTGACGTCAGTACGAAGCTTCTTGGGACGTGATGATTTTTGAGACAGAGAGAAGAGCTGAGAGCTCCAGAGGTTTCGGTCGCGTGGTTTTTGTAGGCCAGTAGGCCACATCCCGGTAGTAGTCTCGGAATTTATAAGTCCAGTCGAGGGTCGCTGGGTACTTAGTCGAAGTTAAAGTCCGGGAAGAGCAATCATTGTAATATACCAGTAGAATCTGAGTAAACTATCAATTAACAAGAAGCCGCGTATTGACGTAACACATTGCTGAAGAGATTAAATTAATATCCTGAATGTTGTAATCATATTGTAATTGTGCATAGAGTTTTGCATTGGAATAAATTTCGCTCTTACCCAATTATAACGACTTTACATTGAACGCTTTCCTTATAACGTGCTGTCCCTGAGATAAGAGAAAATTAAGTCGGGCAATAGAACAAACAGGTACGAGCCGGGATTGGGACATCACGGCATCTCATCACGACAACAGAGCTACAGCATCCTGGGGGTCCAGAGAGAGACCACAAGTAAGTTACACGCAGGCATCCATCATTCAACCGGCACCTTCTATTCCAAATGAGGCGGAATATGCCTTTAGACATATTCCATAACGTTCTACAATAATTAATTAAAACATTTCATTTCATTAATATTATACAGAAATTAATTAAACATTGGGAAAGATAAGTATAAACTATAATTATTAAGAGTTTGAGAACTAGAATCAATTTTGTTATAAGAAATGGGAAAATTAATACTTTAGAATAAAAGCAAGTGCAAATAACTGTAATAATAACACAGTCTGAGTAGACAAAGGCAGGCTGTCAATCACTTGAGCAAATTCTGTGTATTGGTATTGTGCTAGAATTTTAACGTAGACAAAAGAACATCAGATAAGGGGCGATTTTATTGTGTGATGGGGATAAACCAGCTCTGCTCCGACACTAGAGGAACAATAGGGTGTTTAAGGTTCCGGGAATTGGAAACCTTCAGAGATCTGTGTTGGCTTCCGATATTCTTCCGCACTAGCGGAATAATACTAACAGATAATGACCAATAAGAATGAGGGACTAATTTGTGTGTCTGACGTCAGTACGAAGCTTCTTGGGAGGTGATGATTTTTGAGACAGAGAGAAGAGCCGAGAGCCCCAGAGGTTTCGGTCGCGTAGTTTTTGTAGGCCAGTAGGCCACATCCCGGTAGTAGTCTCGGAATTTATAAGTCCAGTCGAGGGTCGCTGGGTACTTAGTCGAAGTTAAAGTCCGGGAAGAGCAATCATTGTAATATACCAGTAGAATCTGAGTAAACTATCAATTAACAAGAAGCCGCGTATTGACGTAACATATTGCTGAAGAGATTAAATTAATATCCTGAACGTTGAAATCATATTGTAATTGTGCATAGAGTTTTGCATTGGAATAAATTTCGCTCTTACCCAATTATAACGACTTTACATTGAACGCTTTCATTATAACGTGCTGTCCCTGAGATAAGAGAAAATTAAGTCGGGCAATAGAACAAACAGGTACGAGCCGGGATTGGGACATCACGGCATCTCATCACGACAACAGAGCTACAGCATCCTGTGGGTCCAGAGAGAGAATGCAAGTAAGTTACACTGCAGGCATCTATCCTTCCAATGGCACCTTCTATTCCAAATGGCGCTTCCAACGTTTGAGGGTGTCGAGCATTAATGGCATAGGACATTAATGAAAATTCAGCACGGGAGGCAACGAGGCTTCACTACCGAGGATCGACGGCAGCAGACAGCGGCGAGTGGGACTTCAGTCACCGCCACACGGACCAGCAACTCATCGAGCAACACACCAAAATTGTAAAGTACAAACATTTCATATTTGTGTATATATTTTGTTTTTGAGGGTATTGTTGTACATGTATATTATAGCTAGATGTGTTAGCATAGCAGGGTATATTTTTGTGCAGAGGGAAACTAAGTGTAAATTAGCTCAATGAAGTTAAGATATAAAATTATTGGAGATAGCATGGAGAACCAGGAAATGGAGGTACAGGGCGATGTAGAGCCAACAATTGCAAATGTTAATGAGAATGTAGTATTGGAGGGTCCTTCCGACCAAATAAATGTCCAGGGTATTGAAATTCAGGACGAAAATCAGCCAGATACAGCTATGGAGGTGGAAGAAATTAGGCCTAGTCCGTCAACTAGCGCGCAGGCTGTTCAAAATGACACGACGGACATAAAATTTTTATTTAGTAGCTTCATGTCAGAAATGAAAGAAAATTTGAGGGAAGAATTAAAATCTGTAAATAGTAACTTAGAACAGGAATTGAAGAATGTAAATGATAAATTGAATTCTGTGGGGGACTTAGAACAGAGGATGAAAGAAAACTTGCAGGGAGAATTAAAATCTGTAAATGATAAACTAAATTCTATAGGGACTCTAGAATTGAACATGCAAAATGTAAAAGAACAAGTAGCATCTGTGCATACGGAATTAAGTAGTAATTTTCAAGCAATTAAAACCGACATGCAGAAGATGGATGAAGGTTTTAAGCATATGCAGGATAAAGTTAATCATTTTGAAGATAGTGTAAGGGGACTGCAGACTGAAGTTAATAATAAATTTACCGAAATCACAACTAATGTTCAAACCGAGCTTAGGCGTGAGCAAGAGAAAATACAGAATACTTTAACTGAACAAAATACTGCAGTAAAGAGTAGCCTAGAAGCAACTTTGAATCAGGTTAAATTAGTGGTAGAGACTTCTAGCAAATCAGTGAATGACAGGGTTGATAATTTAACTTCACAAATGGATTTAGTTCAAAATAAAATTAGGGAACTGGAACAGAATGATAGACAGATCGACACGATTTGCCAGAACAGCATGAGTGGCACTTCGAGCAGTGATAATGTTATCCCGGAGGAGAATAGAGTTAATAATGTAAATGTAGCTTCTACAAGTACCATGGTTGTAACTGAAAATGCTATTGAACTTGAAAGAATGTCAACTCCAGTCCGGCATAGCAGTATCGCTACGCATGATAGTAATAATGTTAGCAGTAATGGTATTACTCAAAATGTGAATGCAACTGTACAGGGCATTCCTGTTCACTTGTTAAACGAGATCCCATTTCCAATTTTCAATGAGGACGAAAATATGAATCCTCAGTACTATCTTACTGAACTGGATAATTATTTCAAATTAAAGTCAATTCCTCCAGAACTTAAAATGTTAATGGTGAAGAAAAGCTTGAAGGGTAGGTCATCTCAGTGGCTAAAATTAACACTAGGGGAACAGGTAGATTATGACACATTTAAGAAATTTTTCATGCATCGCTACTGGAATGACAACGAGAAAAACAAAATTAGAAGCGAACTTACTACGGGGAAATATAATCCACAAGGGGGCGTGACGATGATTGATCATTTTTTACGCATAGCTCAGAAAGGGAGAATGTTAGACCCTCCTCTTAAAGATTCCGAGGTCTTGAGTATCGCTGCAAGCCATTATGAGGACCATATCAGAAACAACTTGATAGTGGCTAGGCCTAAGGATTTTGGGGAAATGGTAGACTTGCTTACGAAATTTGAGGCTACGGCGACTTCACCTTACACTCAGGATGGGGGCAAAAATAATAGCTTTCATGTAGGGAATAGCAGCAACAAACAGAATAATAATTCACAAGGTTTTAGGCCTAATTATGTATCTCGTGGGCAGGAGGCACCGGCTGCGCCTCACTCCAGCCAAAATAATCAGGCCTATCAGGGCAATAATGGGGGCAGATCAGGCCAAAATAACTACCAGAACAGTTTCCAGTATAACAGGGGACAGAACGGACAGAATAACAGGGGATTTCAGAATAGGCCTAATTTCCAAAGGGGAAATAATAATAACAATAGGCAAATTAACATGTTCACGGTCGATAATAGGCCTAGTAACAGTAACAATGGGAACAATCAGGGCTATAGAAATAACTATAACAGAAATGCTCCGCATTGGTTGCGAAATAGGGGATATAGAAACGGGTATTGGAGAGCCAATTTCTATAGGAGGCCATATAATAGACAATGTAACTGGCGAAACAACAATAATAATTGTAACAATCAGGCGACAGGTAGGTCTGATAATGATACTAGAGGCGGAAATATGAATCCGGAGGCCCGGAGTTTTCAGCCGAATAATGATAGGAGTAGGTCGGCTTCGCCACAAGGCAACGGCGGAAACCAGCCGTCGGAAAACTAAGTCGCGAGATTCTTGTGGACCCTGAGATTCTCGATTGCCTCAGTCGTATGAATACTACTGACAGAAATGGGTCTGCCAACTATATGACAGCTCAGAAAGACGTTAGGGACATTACTGACACTACGAAAATTCCTTTGACACAGACTGGACGTGATGTAATAGCTGAACCACCTAGAATTAAGGCAGATATATACGGCTTGCAATGTGATATATTAATAGACAGCGGGTCAAGCTCAAGTGTGTGCAGTTTAGATTTTTATTATAGGTTGGAACAAATGGGAATTAGAATTTTGTCACTACCAGTATGTGCAGTATTTTTTTCAGTCGCTGTAGGCAAGCGACGCGAGAGAGTGAAAAAACAATGTTTACTGTTAGTTAAAATGGGGAGATTTGAGGTAGAAATAATGTTCCTTGTAATTAATGGATTAACTACAGATGTTATCCTAGGATCTGATGCTTTTTTAGAATGGAACGCAGTAATAGATTTCAAGCGACAGGCTTTATTTGCAGTGGTTAATAATGTTGAAATAAAAGTCCCATTTATAGATTACAATGACACAGGGGTTGCAGATAAAAGATTGGAGATAGAAAAAGATATGGATGGCGAGTTATTTTTTGTGGAACACATTTGTATAGGGGATCAAGAATTGGTTGAGGTCAGTGCATATGACAGTGCTGAGCCTGAATTAGGTCATATTTGTACACAAGGGTCACTGGACTGTGACGCGTGTAATCTCCACATAGTGTCATTGAGACATATTCACGGCGATTCTAGGAAAGAATCTAGGCCAAGATCACCGTTAGACTCGGTGTGTCGCGTGCCAAGAAGTGAAAGTCATGAAATGTTAAACACATTACGTGGCGAATTGGAGCGCTGTTACGGGTTAAATACCGAACAGAAAGATAAATTGTGGCAAGTGCTCGTACGTAATGTTGACACTTTTTCAAATGTTGCAGGCCTATGTAATTCTTACACACACACTTTTACCGTAGTAAATCCACAACCTTATTACCATAAATGTAGAAGTGTTCCTATCTCTATGCGGGACGCCGCTGACGAGGTAATTAATAAAATGCTAGAGCAAAATATTATTGAACCTTCTACGTCTGAATACATTAATGCACTTTGCTGGGTTCTTAAAAAAGACGGTAGTTTACGTGTTACTTTAGATGCGCGGAAGGCTAACTCTTACACACAAAAAGACAATTTTAGGCCTGAGCCAATTGACACGCTACTGGGGAAAGTTAAGGCAGGAAAGTATTTTTCAGGAATTGACCTTACGTCATCTTACTGGCAAATACCATTAGCTGAAGAATTACGTAAATACACAGGTTTCGTGCATAATGGGAAAATGTACCAATACGCCCGCTGTGCCTTCGGTCTATCTACTTCTGGGAGTGCCCTGTTAAGAGCTTTAGATAATATTTTTGGTGACTCGACTAAAGACTTCCTTGTACAGTACGTCGACGACTTCCTCATTTTTGACCATGACTTTGACGCCCACTTACGTCATATCGACTATGTTCTGACTAAGCTGCGAGAACACGGAATGACCGTCAAACCAGGGAAAACCATGTTCTTTAAGAAACAAACTGAGTTCGTGGGTTATGTGATCTCAGAAGACGGCATTAGGCCTAATCAGGAAAGGGTCGACAGCATAAGACAGATACCCCCCCCTAAGACTGTCAAGCAGTTGCGCAGGTTTCTAGGAATATTGAACTATCAGAGTAGATTTTTAATCAATTACGCAAAGCAAGTAGCTCCGCTCAGAGAATTGTTACGCAAAGATGTGAAATTTAAATGGACACCTATCGAACAAAAAGCGTTTGAGGAGGTGAAGGAATCCTTTGCATATTCAGTGCTTTTGGAGAGGCCTAGGGACGAGTTGCCCTTTACGTTGTTCACAGACGCATCAGCCAAAGGTTATGGCGCTGTTCTGACTCAAATAGATGAGCAGGGCGAGAAGCACGTGATAGCCACAGCTTCTAGAGGCCTATCTAGATTGGAGGCAAACGCCTGTGTCACAGAGCAGGAAATTGGAGCTATTTTCTTTGCGCTTAATAAGTTTAAGCAATATGTGTTCAATAGACAGATTATTTTGTACACAGATCACATCAGCTTAGGTTTTATGAACAGATGTAAACTCACTAGTTCAAAAATTTCTAGATTTGTTCATGAAATCATGTCTTATGACATAGAAATTAGGCATATCGCAGGGGACCAAAATATCTTTGGGGACCTGTTATCCCGTTTGAATTTCACTCAGGGGCTACCAGAAACAATGGCCGCACCCAGCCATGAGGTGGCAATAATGAAACTTAAGGCGTCAGGTAATCATAAGATTTCAGAACGGTTTAAGCAAATTAAGCAACTGCAGGCATCCGACCCAGACATAAAACGACTGACCGACGAGGCAAAAGAGATCTCGGAGTGCGCTGATGACACCATCGGTATGAGAGGAGGTGTACTGTATAAGCTTCACGGTACAGAGGTTAGAAAATGGAAAATTTACATTCCAAAATGTATGGAGAGGGAATTAATTGTTAGTTTTCATGAGGCATTAAATCACTCAGGGTGTGAGAAGGTTTCACTCACGATACAAGACAATTTTTATATTAAGCATTTGGCAAGGAAAGTCAGACAGGTGACATCGACCTGCGATTTGTGTCAGAAAGCTAAGCCAATGACAGTCAGGTATGACAATGAAATACACGCCGTTGTGAGAGATAGGCCTAGGGCTTTGGTAGCCATAGACAGCCATGGTCCTATGCCTACCTCGACGTTTGGTTATAAACACATTTTTGTTATGTACGATGTTTTTTCTAAATTTGTGAAAGTATACCCAATGAAAGTGATAACTAGCCATTCTATTCTCAAGAAAATCACAGAATCTTTCATTCCACACTACGGCAGCATTGAATGTTTATTGAGTGATAACGCCACAGTTCACACTAGTAAAAAGTTTATGGATACATTACAGTCACTAAATATCAAGGCCTACAAATGCTCACTTTACTTTGCTTCTGGGAACCCTTGTGAAAGAGCCATTAAAGAAGTATCACAGTATATGAGAATCTTGTCACATAAGAACCACAAAGACTGGTTTAGACACTGTGAGGTCATCGAAAAAGTTATCAATAATTCTATCAGCCCGGTCACAGGGTATGCTCCCATCAAACTTATGTTAGGTCAGGATCCAGAACCTATTATCGTGAACTTGCCTGAAGCTTTGCCAGTAGATCGCCCTCTTACCGATGTTGAGATGTGCAAACGCGCATTCGAGCGTATCAAAACACGTGCAGCCAAACGGAAGGAGAAGGCCAAGCGCTACAAGCATAAATGGTCGCCTCAAATCAATGATAAGGTATTGATTAGGGACACTAAGCTGTCTTCACTATTAAGGGGACGTTATTCTCGTCTCGAGCTTCTATTCAAGGGACCAGGGTTTATAACTCAGAAATTTGGGGACCACACTTATGAAATTCAAGACGTAAAATCAGGTAAAATTTTTGGCAGATACCATAAACAACTACTCAAACCTTATAAAGAATCACCCACCCAGTAAATTCACACCATGAACAGGAATAACCTACGTTAGGACTGTACAATAGTTAAGCAATAGTTTAAGTAACCACTAGCATACAGAATTTCAGAGTCATATGTTAATGTGTAAAAGCAACAGTGAGATGAAGTCCGATCTGTGACAGAGTTAAAGCTTAGACTCAACGAACCTTTCTCTTGTCATAGATAAAGAAATAGTGTTGGTGGCGTGCTTGTAACATAAGTCGAGTGGTGCGCTAATTCAAGCTTGACTGATTGAACCTTGTTAGCGACATCATTAAAAATGTTGCAGTGTTATGCGTGTGTCGTGTTTTTGCGAAGTTCATTTTTTCTATGTTGTGTTTTGTTTTTTTTATTCCACGACCATCAGTTTAAAGCAGACTCATCGAACCTTTGCTGTTATGTGTACGTGCAGTTGTATATATCAGTGTAAATAAATTCCCGGATGTGACAAGAATGGCATTTGAGGTGGTAGGCCTAGAAAGGCAAAATAGGCCTACATATGAAATGGAAAGAAAGGTGAACAGGGCATTGGGTGAACAATGTTCCAACTTGTATATATTTTGTATAAATAGTAATAAGAGTGTATAACTAGTAATAAGATGTTAGCATAAGGGCAGAGCCAGGTGAAAATGCAAAGGCCTACAATCAGTTGCAGGGAAAATCAGTGTTAAATCTTCAACACAACAAATAGGGGAAGTTTAAATTAATGATTTAAGAAGTTGACTAGTATGCTATACTTTACGATTTTAATTTGAGTGATGTATAAGAAGGTGATGTCACTTTAAAGTTTTGTGGAGGCATTGTTAATTCGTGGGCATACCTACGATAGAGATATTCTTGTCAACAAGCAATCTCTCTCCCGCAGGTAGGCATTTGAGGCGGAATATGCCTTTAGACATATTCCATAACGTTCTACAATAATTAATTAAAACATTTCATTTCATTAATATTATACAGAAATTAATTAAACATTGGGAAAGATAAGTATAAACTATAATTATTAAGAGTTTGAGAACTAGAATCAATTTTGTTATAAGAAATGGGAAAATTAATACTTTAGAATAAAAGCAAGTGCAAATAACTGTAATAATAACACAGTCTGAGTAGACAAAGGCAGGCTGTCAATCACTTGAGCAAATTCTGTGTATTGGTATTGTGCTAGAATTTTAACGTAGACAAAAGAACATCAGATAAGGGGCGATTTTATTGTGTGATGGGGATAAACCAGCTCTGCTCCGACACTAGAGGAACAATAGGGTGTTTAAGGTTCCGGGAATTGGAAACCTTCAGAGATCTGTGTTGGCTTCCGATATTCTTCCGCACTAGCGGAATAATACTAACAGATAATGACCAATAAGAATGAGGGACTAATTTGTGTGTCTGACGTCAGTACGAAGCTTCTTGGGAGGTGATGATTTTTGAGACAGAGAGAAGAGCCGAGAGCCCCAGAGGTTTCGGTCGCGTAGTTTTTGTAGGCCAGTAGGCCACATCCCGGTAGTAGTCTCGGAATTTATAAGTCCAGTCGAGGGTCGCTGGGTACTTAGTCGAAGTTAAAGTCCGGGAAGAGCAATCATTGTAATATACCAGTAGAATCTGAGTAAACTATCAATTAACAAGAAGCCGCGTATTGACGTAACATATTGCTGAAGAGATTAAATTAATATCCTGAACGTTGAAATCATATTGTAATTGTGCATAGAGTTTTGCATTGGAATAAATTTCGCTCTTACCCAATTATAACGACTTTACATTGAACGCTTTCATTATAACGTGCTGTCCCTGAGATAAGAGAAAATTAAGTCGGGCAATAGAACAAACAGGTACGAGCCGGGATTGGGACATCACGGCATCTCATCACGACAACAGAGCTACAGCATCCTGTGGGTCCAGAGAGAGAATGCAAGTAAGTTACACTGCAGGCATCTATCCTTCCAATGGCACCTTCTATTCCAGTCTAGTACATTACTCGTACCTACTTGCATGAGTTCAATCCTAGTGGGGCTCAAAAAAGGAAACTGGAAATAGCAAAAGAAACAGATCTGATCTAAGGAGCCATTTTAAAATTCATCCAACAAACCAACCTTCTACGTTCGAAAGTTTACAAGAACCCTCTACTTCTGGAGTTAGAACATAGGAATCAAAATCTGTTGAGAAAACTACGCCGCCTCAGATGCCAGAAGAAAGTTTCAAGACAAGTCAGGAAAACTTAGAAGACAATCTTTCTCTTCGAGTTAGTGCAATTGAATCTGTAGGCATAGAACATTACCTCAAGAAGAAGAAAAAGAAGTAGAACAAGGGTCTGGTACTGAAATAAGTCAAATTTATCTTTTTCGAGAAGTAAGGAACTGGCTAATACCAGTAACGGATGGTATGAAAAAAATTTTGTAAAACGGGGCAGTGAAATTTTCCAAAACAAACAAGGCCCTTTTGATTCAACACAGAGATCCGGAGAAATGTTGTTTTTAACTATTTGAATTTCACTTGAAACTTGTGAAAGAAGTTTTAAAAACTGAAATTAATCAAAAACTATTTTCGCTCAACAATAAGCCAAACCAGACTAAATGGACTAGCAATGTTATCCATTAAGAACAATGTTGATGAAAATAAACTTTCATGAGACAATTATAGAATTTTCTTATGTAAAAGCGTGAAGAAGACAAATTTAAAAGGTGACTATTACATAATTCAGAATTTTCTGATTAATAGATTCCAGAGTTTTGCTAATTTATTATCTGACTCTCCCACTAAAATTATAACTGTTGTTTGTTATCATAAAATTTCATTTTTTTAGCTTTCTTATGTTGACATATTTAAACATAAACTTTTTTCCTTAAATTACTTTTTAATTACGCACACATTTGTATTTTGATAATATTATTATTTGACTAATGTATTTTTGAATTTAATAAATAAATACAATAAATACTGCATGAGTTCGCTCCCTTATTCCGTCTATTACTTTTCCGTACAGATTAGCCCATGGAGACGATCAGAAAGACAAAAAAGCTAGCCATAGAAAAATAAGTTAAAAATTGCCTTGTTAGTAGCATTTGTTGGGGGGGAGTGGGCCTGAAAAATAAATCCGCTCCGGGCCCCAAGTGCTCGAGTTACGCCGGTGGTTTGTTTGCTGAGTTATTTGGAGGATGAAGAATTTCTGTGGTGGTTAACTTTCTTCAGTAAGATAATGGCACATGTAGACATTCTGTATAACCAGCTACAAGATAAATCAATATTCTTGATGCAATCAAAGAAAGAAATGCAGTGACTCATTTCACAGATGTTATTACAAAGATTAGGTAATCTACAGAAAACATCCATGTAGACTCTGAAGCTTCATCGACTAGTAAGCGAAGTGACTACGGGAATTTTCCAGAAATGGAACTTGAAGCTACTGTTTGGTATTACAACACTTTGGATAAGTTCAGACTGAAGACAGAGCTCCGAGTTCCATACGACAGGCCAGATTTCAGGAACACTTTAGATGCCGTACCATTTCTGCAGCGTATGTTGTCAAACAATATGCAAGAAACATTTTGTGAAATAAATTTCCTGAAGATCCTGGTTACCACACCAATGAAGACTGCAGAACCAGAAAGATCCTTCTCATCACTAGCAAGGATAAAAAACTTCTTGAGAAACACAATGTCCCAGGAACATATAACTGCCCTCGCAATGCTATCGATTGAAAAGAAGATTTGTTGCACATAGATGGATTGAACATCAAAGTAATAAATAAAATTTGCAGAATGAAGGAGGTCCGCAAAGACTTCCCTTTTCGACATTAGGTGAGTGACATGTTGAATTTTATTTTGTGCATGTTCAAACTATAGCACACATATATTAAACTAGTTTTGTCAGTGATTCAACTAAACGGTCATTATGATATTCCTAATATCCGATTATTTATTAATGATTGGTAGAATGATGTTCAAAATGGAACCGTAACATGGGTAGAAGGAAATATTTCATTGCTTAAGCCCTATGCATACATATTGATATTTTATGATGAGAGACATATCCCTAGTGAACCACTTCTTCTCTCTACAAAAAGTAGGCTCTTCAATTTGCGGAATTTACGGAGAAGCTTTAGAATGCATCGCTGTTACATGTTTTCACAATGAGGGTGATATAAGTACAAAGTTATTGATAATGAAAATGTTGACTCTGTGCCTTTCAAGCACAGAAATATTAAGTTTACTGTATTATCAACCTACTTATGAATGAAATGATGTGAAAGTTCCCCATTATGCCATGCGAATATGACCATCCATAGAAACCTTTCCAACTTCCCCATACATCTATATTGCCAAATGCATACTAAACAAGCCACTTTCCCGGACTTATTCTTTTAAGTACGTTAATCGATTTGTGCAATTCTATATGGCGGGCTTACAAGGAAAAGTATTAACTCCAAAGATGCACAAAATTTTTATTATTGGTAATAAGTACAACAGATTGTGCTCTATCCACAGGGAAAACCAACCGAATCCTGCCCCTTATAATTCCTAAACAATGAAACTGTCACAGTCTCCTAAGTCCATTATACACAGAATGTTTTCAGGGAAAAAGAATTAAGTCCACTTCATACCTTTTGCCAGTATACCTAAATATCAAATATAACATATCTCTACAGGCAGAATGATTTAATTCGGTAACTGATCATGTTGATTGACCGCCTGCGTGGTCTTGTGGTTAGCGTCGCTGTCTACAGATCCGTAGGCCCGGGTTCGATCCCTGGTACCTCCTCGGATTTTTATGAGGTAGGGAGGTGCTACTTGATAGAGAAGTAGCGGCTCCGTCACGGAAACCACCATTAACGACCGTGGGTATGGTGCTGACCACATGCCCCCAATCCTGTCATCTGCCTAGGGTAGATGACGCAGCGGTCGGGTGGTAGGCCTAGTCTATTCAGGGATGAAGCGCAACGGAGTTAAGTAGTTTAGATCATGTTGATTATCAAGCACTGATTCCAGAACCTTCTGTGGAAGATAGTGCAAGTGATGAGTTTGAAGATAATTGTTAGAAGGTTACTGGACAGTGTTCATATAGCTTCTGAAAAGTGAAACCATAATTACACACTTTAAAAAGTATTTAATTAACAATTTGGAGGTGCTAAGTTTTTTTTTCCATCTAGATATAGTAAAATTTTCTGTAATTCCTACCAATAATAACAGATTTTTTCCATTTTTGGATTTAATACTTTTTCCCTATAATCATACTATTTCATTACATTAGACCCTAAAGAATTATGGAAACATAATTTTGATGTGTAAAATATTTTTTAATGTAACCAATAGATGTGATAATTAATTAGAAAATGTACAGGTGATTTAATTCATAACCTGATTTTTCATATACATTCAAACTTTAAAATTGATTTTTCTCCAAACAATTTTTTTGGAGTTAATACCTTGTCCTTGTAAGCCCACGAAAGCATTCATATGTGAGACTTAAACGACATTGTTGTATAAGTTAAACATTCCAGAAACCTTCAATTCTGAAATTCAGGTGACTGTGAAGGTCCAGTGTGCATTAATTTAGTTTCCATCAAACCTCCCTATCTTGCAGTTGGTAGTTTATCGGCCAGTCTATCCTCCTGATAGATTAACTGGGACTTTGCCTTCCAGATAGTTTTTGTGAGGAGGTCGCAGAACGCGATTTTTGGCCAACTTCCAGATAAGTTATCTATCTGGAAGATAAATATCTTATCGGGAGGTTCTAATACAGGCCCTAAGAAAACTTTGATTCCATTCGTCAGGAATACGGCTCCAGCCTGACTGAGGTTCAAACATAGGTTCCTGCCCTAGAGAGCATGTGGTTGAAAAATACATTTGCAAGACCACCCTTTCTGCGGTCTCTGAAATTATAGGGAGTTTTGGCTGAAATTACTGTGATGCCAAAGATCTCTACTACGATCTCTATATAAACTGCCAGATACGTATATTTGAGGTTATTCTATCTTAAAGATAAACATCTTCTTTTGTCGTACTACTGTACCTGTAGTACTACGGAATTTCCGTGGGAAGAGTGCAATCAAATTTTGTAACGTCGATAGTAGAACCAGTGCCTTTGGTAAAGTCAAGAAATCAGACTCAAAATTGGGCGGCCTCCTTTAGATCGTAATGGTTTTTGTATTTTACACAAAGAATAAAATTAAATTACTTTAAAAACATATTATCATTTCAAACAATATAATCAACTTGTGAATTTAAATGAGAGTCTACAATATAATTATATGCCTAAGTTAATTCTTCCGACATCATATTTGTAATTCTGGTAAGTTCCGAAATCCAGTGGCCTGCCTTTTTGCATCTATCAGATCTACCTTTTCAGCAGGTGGTGGTACCACCAAACAAGAGGGTATTATCTCACATTGCATTTAATTTAATTTCCGGATAAATGTGCAAACTGCCAAATGTTTACCGGACGCTCTGATACGGGTGTTGTACACATATATTTATATACACATAAATATATGAGTTCACATGCTATGATAGTACAGAAGAAAACCTGTAAGATAGATAATTTGATATACATGTATGAACTGTCTCTGTTGGACGTTACATGATAATATTATAGGAGAAAAATTCATCTGACTCTGGGTTTTGAACCCAGGACCTTCGGTAATCCGTGCAAATGCTCTACCAACTGAGCTAAGCCAGAGTTCACTTCACAGCGCCAGATGGAACCTCTCTCCTTTGACGGTCACAAAAATCACCAATTAGTGTGCCTCACAGTACTGCATATGACATAACTTGTCTGTCAGTGAGGTAGGCCAATAAGGGCAATCAGCCATAGGAGAGAGATTCCATCTGGCGCTGTGAAGTGCAGTCTGGCTTAGCTCAGTTGGTAGAGCATTGTCACGGATAGTCAAAGGTCCTGGGTTCAAATCCCAGAGTCAGGGGAAATTTTCTCCTATGATATTATCAGATAATTATTGTTTAACTTGCGATTAGTGTGCATGCCTTAAGGAATTAGAGTTTAGACCATACTTGTGAAGTTATTGTGACATCAAAAGCATCATAAAGGAATAAAAGCACACCTGGAGGATATTCGATGTAATTGATCTTGGTATAGACAGCAAAGGGTAGAGCACATATCAAAGACACTACCCACAGGACTGCGATGACGCGGATGGCGATCCTGGGGCTGGATGTGGTGTATGACTGAATGGGCTGACAGATGGCAAGATAGCGCTCCGTCGAGAAGGCTACAATAGTGAGGATCGATGTGTAGTTTGACCTAAAACATAAATATAATTTTCATAAACAATCATGCATCCCTAAAAGTTCTAAATCGTAGTACAAAATTTAGATTTATTATAACATAACTGTTTTGTAACCGATGGAGAGACAAAAGAAATGCTTATCTTTTACATAAAATTGCCCATGATTTAGAATTCATAATCAGTAGCCTGCTGTAATTTCCCACACTTCCATTTTGAGTCCTTTTGAAAGTTGTTTAATTTAAATACCTTGTGACAAAATCAAAACAAAATTGAGAAGCAAGAACTTCAAGATACTGAAGTTCGTGTAGGGGTCAAATTTGCAAAGTTGCTGCTTAAACAAAGGAAAAAAACTTTACCAGACCAAGAAGAAAAATGCAAAGTTGTGATTATGTGGAGCGATTCAAAAACAAGGAAAAGTCAACTTGACAGGCGTAGAGTGAGCGTCCTTGAATGACTTCCATTTTTAGGTCGTTCCAATAATGCATACATGGGCATTTACTGGTTCGCGAACCACTTGTGATTCTCGACCTTCCCGCATAACACACAAGATGTCATTGTGGACATTCGGTGAACGTGGTGGATTATTCCCATGCATGAGTCATACTCTCTTTGGAAGCAGTGACGGGTGGCGACACTGTTCCGATTGGAAAGATGTTATGACACATTCTAAGCCTTTTTATAATGAAATAATTGCACACATAAAAGAATAATTAAAAATACAAGATTGTTTGTATTATTTGTTTCTTGTAGTGTACATTTTAAAGTGAAATTAGTGTTTCCCTAAGAATGAGCAACCGCCACTGCACTTATTGTCTGCTTGTGTCTCCATCTATCCGTTCTTTTCGAACTATGTGTAAGTTGACAAAAGTTTGCGGGTTGCATGTCAATGGATAGGGGTTTGCCCATGTCTGCAATAATGGAACGGAGCGACGCCACGTCAACCCATTTGGAACGAACGTGAGTGAGCGCCTGCACGTTATTTAAATTCTGCCCCTATTAATTATAAATATTTTCCATTCTCCTTACATATTGTATTTTTATAATCTTAATTAATTTAATTGTACGTCTAATCGAAGCTCTAAATTGCGAAAGCTGAAGACTAATAAATAGTCTAAGTAAAAAGAAAGAAACCCTTTACAAATATATCACTTCAGTGATAACCTGTCACTCTTCTTCTTTTCTTGTATGCTCCCATGGGCTTACGGTATGGGGGGTGGATTCAGGTGGTTGAAACCTTTCCGAAATGTCTACTATAATTTTAAGATATTATCAAGTAATGAAATAAAAAAATACACTGGTTCGGATGTTACGTATTTTACAACTTCGTACATATCAGAGCATTATTTAAGATTTATCGTAATTTATTTAAGATTATAATTCCAAAACAGCCTGGAGTTGATAGTTCTTTAGCTTAATAACAGTGATTTATTACCTGTAAATAAAACTCCTTTGGGAATCTATCAAACGATTCGGAGGCCTGGTTATCCATATGGTGTGATCGTTTGGATATCAGAATTTAATTGGATTTCAGTTTAATTCCTAGAAATATATATTCCGGAACAAATTAATTTGTGTTAACAGTTCCGGCATAAGGACCATTCGTGAGCTTTCTTTGCATGCGCCCTTTCCCATGAAAATAACGCTAGATTAACTTGAAGTTAAGATAGGTTTATTAAGTGCAAACAGTCACATCTTAGCATTAATCAGGCTACAGTGTGAAGGTTACATAAAATAAAATTTAACAATACTATAATACAATATGAAATTGCGGAGTCAAGCGGTTGTATGTTAAAAGGATTGAATGGATTTACGAAGTTTCTACGTCTGCAATCTACTTGTCGATACAGAAACACTGATTAATAGACCTGGTTCCGGTACTTGTGTGACTTCATAAGAATCTGGTTAGAGCTTATAAATATGCCAGTGTCATCCACTATTCATAGTTCTTACCTTCGATCTCGATATTACCTGACTTCAGTAAAGGTCCTAGTGATCGGCATAAAGAGTGCATGTGCATTCTAGCCCATAGTGTGTATAGGGTACGTTTTTAAAGAAATTGATTAATTCCATCTATGCCATTGTACTTCCATCAGGCAATTTGTAAAGTCACCGGACAATTTATCGGTGAAGCATCAGGCTATTTTTAAACTCACCGGTGTTTGAGTAATGAAAGTAATCATCGAAATTTATATTCGAGGGCAAGCCAATAAGTATCCGCAATTTTTAATCTTTTGTAGGTTGGCTGAACCACTTTGTGCTCGCGCATGTCGACTTGTTGTTCATTTGTGTCCGCTTGTGGAATGTTTGACCGTTATGACTCCATTGAGTGTTGCACTGTTGCACAATAAACAGGGCTGCACCGCACAGCGTTTGCAAAAAAAGAAAAATAGCGTACAGTGGTCCGTTTTTGTCGTCTGAAGGTGAACAAGGAGCCGAAATCCATCGAAGATTTTCCGCACAATATGGGGCAATGTTTTACCATGGTGAAGCGTGTACGAATGAAATGAAAAGCTAAAAAATGTTCGGACAATTGTTAAGGATGAAGAAAGGACGTGACGCCCATCCACATCCACTAGTGATGCCAACATTGAGCAAATGCGCATCATGATTCAGACAAACCGAAGAGTGAATGTGGATGAAGTGGCAAAACACATTCAAATTAGCCATGGTTCTGCATATGACATTATTCATAACAACCTAGGCTTTCATAAAGTATTTGCAAAGTGGGTCCAAAAACAGCTCGCTGAACAAGCACAAGCACAATCGTGTGCCCATCTGCCAGCGCTTACTGGACCGTCATGATAACGAAGGTGAAGCTTTTTTGAAACGGATAGTCACTGGAGACGAAACGTGGATCCATCACTTTGAGCTTGAAAGCAAACACCAAAGGATTTCCAGTCAAAAAGGAATTCAAGAATCAACCATGCACAGGACGAGGGCAATACCCTCCTGGAAGTAACAAGGCCAATACTGCAACATTACTTGGAAAAGGACTCAACAATAAATAGTGCACGTAACAGTGAGATGTTGAGCAACGAGTTGAAGCCTGCGATTCGAACTAAACGTCGAGGCCTATTGTCGAGAGAAGTTGTTTTCTTGCATGACAATGCACGCCTTCATACTTCCGCTCACACTGCTCAATCCATTGCGAAACTGGGTTTTGAGGTATTAGAGCATCCTACCTACAATCCCGTTATTGCCTAAGTCAGATTTCCATCTTTTTGGCCTTAAGGGGCCGTCGATTCACCGCAGAACTGAAGGAAGTGTTGCATACGTGGTTTGATGCTCAGCCAAAAACCTTTTTTCTTTCCTGATGGCATCAGGAAGCTTGTGCAGCGATGGATCAAGTGTACTGAGGAGCACGGGGACGATGTTAAAGAATGAGGTAGTTAAACGTTTTGTATTGTTGCAATACATTAAAAACAGAGTGCGGATGCTTCTTAGATGACAGACATGGCAGAGCAGAGAAGCAGTGCTACTAGCATAAATAAATGAACCATTGTGCGATTTCTTTTTTCATTCATAAATAAACTGAGTTTTTTCATACGAAAACTATGTACTACTCTTCATCAGAGTATGAGTCCTCTATAAATGAAAGAGATGAGTTGATTTTTTTAACGAGAAAAAAATCCGCATAAAACTCTATTCATTATTTTTGGTTTCTAAATATCTCGAAACTGGCAGCCCTTCAGGTCATCCGTAGTTTCCCGTTGAGGTTAGTTACTGTATTTAAATATACAACATTTATTATGAATTTTTAATATGCTCAAAACATGATTTATATTAATTTTAGCACTCATACAATGAATCAATCAAGTGCATATATGAAGAACTAGCAACAACACCAGCAACTTTGCTACTTTGTGAGAGGATTTGTTCTTGCTTAAAAAGTGTGAAATTGTATTTACAAACCACCTTGATTTACAGCATTAACCGCAACGTTTACTGATTGGAAGAAACAAGTCCATTACAAGTCAAGTTTATAAACAAGCGCTATTGGTACAAACACCATATGTATTTACATTCTTTGCGCATGATCATTGAAAATGAGTGAAAAAATGAACTCATTTTAAGTAAAATTAGAGGACTTTTACTAAAAATTTTTGTATGCACCACGTACGCAAAAGATTTAGCTGACTCATTACGTATTTCAGACTCGCTCCGCCTCGTCCGAAATACTAGATTAGTTCGCTAAAGCCTTGCGTACTTCATACATAAATAGCTATTATAATGCATCATTTAGTTCATTTAAGAGGGATTATTTCGCCTTGTACCTCTTTGTGAGAATTGCGTATTTTGTGTCTTTTATTTCTTAATGTAAATTGTTAATATGTTGTTTTGTATTAATATAGATTTCATAGTTGAGTTTTTACAATTACACTGAATTATGAAAATATGAACACTTAACTACTAACGTCTATTATCCTGTACTTTCAGTCGCTTCAATTATGATGAACTGTGTATAATAATGAGTAATGAGCTTTTCAAGTAAATAAATTAGAGTTCATGCAGTTCATTTATTTTTTCCTTTCAAAAAAGTATTTTTAACATCATAAGCTTCCGAAATGTGTATCTTCCTGTGAACAGAAATATGAATCAATCTATGTTTTAACACGTCACAAAGAGTAACCAATTTTCTAATTACATGTCTGTTAACAACGACTTTTGATTCATAAAATCATTTCAATTAACGAGTGAAAGATAATCAAGAACGAAATCCATTTTGCCAGAAAATGGAGCTATTTTCCGTTATCAATAACCCTTTAACTGTTTACTCATACTCATAAAACTGCGTACTGGTACTCATGTGATTTTACAAAGACCTGTTCAATTATACAGCACTTACAGATACTAAATATTTAGTATGTAATCCTGGAATATTGTTGTGTATATAATACAATTCCACTAAGTAAATAAATTTATTTCAAATAATTAATTAAATTCAATACCTAAGTAAACAGACCTTTGCCGAAAGCATTAAAACACACCTGTGATTAAAACCTCAGGACTGTCACAACATGCCAAGCAAATAATTTATATCACATAGACCAGTACTCTATGTACTAGCATTAGCATTAGCGGGTATTAGCAATAATATAAATTATTATAAATGTCAACATTAAAAGATAAGATTTGGGCAGGAATTTAGAATATTTTGATCCTTCGGTATACTGACAAATGTTTCCACACATTTTGCCACCTAACCTTCTCAGACATCGTGTTAACTGATCTCGTTTTAGTTATAACAGCCAAAATTCTTATGACCACATTCTAAAAAATAGTAATAAATTCATACAATTCTCTTATTCTGGTGAGGTAAACCTGTTCAACATATTCATTTAAATGTTATTCTTCACTCAATAGTTATAAAATATTGTTTTATCGATCTCTTATCTCATCTTTTACAGTAGGGGCAAGTTTATGAGGGCTGCAGTCTACAAAATAAATTATTTTACAGTCATATTGATTTATGATGAACTTGAACGTTTTTATTGACTTTTCAAATGCAGTAAATTATTAGTAGTAGTATTATTACTTTGGTCATAAAATCAGACAGAAATTGCACTCGTGGACAGAACTGTTCAATTCCAAGAAATATTATGTTTACTATGCTTCGAACTAAGTTTCAATTTGCAATTACAGGTACCTCCATGATTATACACTTCTCACAAGTCCTGTAATGAATTTTATAATCTTCACTTTTGAAAGCGATGTCTAGAATTCTAAAAACTCTTATTTCGAGACCACCCAGAATGGCATTTTTTTTTTAAATAAATTTATTAACATCATGTCCCATTACACTAGTATTGATTGATTGATTGATTGTTACAACTATACACAACAATACACGTTCTAGTATACCTTGCTACAGTAGTTATTTAAAAATTTAGAAAGATAATGTTATATATAGTACAGCTGGTAATAATTAGATAATAATGTACAATCATTTCGTGATTTTTTAACAGCATTTAACATGAATTGTTACCTTGTTCTATTTTTTAAAAGAATGATGTAACATACATCTTATCCTTCTTAATTATAGAGTAGGCCTATTTTTAGTCATAATTTAGTTTGTTAAGCCTTTCCAACATGTATTTGCAGTCTCAACATTTAAAATTGTTTACAATTCATCAAAATCTACCTAATTTACAAACTGCTAAATTCTTTATAGTACAGTTTTATCATGTTCCTGTTGGTAACCGGCCATTTACCCTTCTTCCGTGTGATTCCATTCCTAAGTATCGCTCTTTGTGAGTTCAATTTAGGACACTCATACATAAGGTGTTGTATTGTTTGGTCACTAGAGGTGCAGGGACATAATGGAGATTGCATAATTTTAAAACGATGGAAGAACGTCCGTATTCTGCCATGGCCCGTGACAAATGTGATGAAATTTCCAGTTAAATGCAGTTTCACTTGCAGCCTTGATTTTACTGGAGGAAAGAACGATTTTGTTATTCCTCCCTTTGAAGTATCTCTCCATAAGCTTTCCCACTTTGATAAGCTGCGTTGTCTAATTTCCAGTGATGCAGCTGTTTTGGGAATCCTTGTAACAGATTTCCAGTTCGCTGTCTTGTGATGCCTCCTTCGCTAATCGGTCTGCAAGTTCATTGCCATATTCTCCCACATGCGCCTTGATCCAGTCAAATTCGATGGTCCAGTTTTCTGCTTTAAGTTGGCTGAGTTTCGACCTACTCTGCTCTATTAATGAAGTATGTTTGATTTTGTTTTTAAGGGAGTCCAGGGTTATTTGACTATCAATATAGATTGCAATTGTCGTTTCTTCATTATTTGCATTTGTGTTGTTGAGTTCGTTTAATGCGTCTAAGGCTTTCAAAATTGCCATTAGTTGGGCCTGATTATTGGAGCATTTGGCGTCCAATCTGAATTTTAGTTGGCGTGTAGGTGTTCCATTTGTAAAAATTGCTATTCCTGATCCCACTCCTCTCTCACTTTTACTGCCATCGATGAATATTTCAAACTTGTGTTGTTTACTTTTATTCACTTTTTTAAAAGGAACAACATCAGCTGGAAGTAACCATCGGTCATATTGTACATCATGATCAATATTTCCCCCTCTTGTTGCAATCTCCTGCATTTTCAGTGTAATCGGTGTTAGTCCTGTTAAAATGCACAGTGCTTCAGAAGATATGGTCCGAAATCCTTTTGCCATGGCATTTATGTAAAATATTATTTACCAATAGATTAGCATGTGCTGTAGGTAACTGAGTTGAGCTATACTAAAACCTTAAAAAAATTATCACCTATCTTTCTTTAAGTCACTGCATACAATTTATTACAACAGGATAGCTATCAGATGCGTTGGAAATTGCACTACAAATTCGTTGACATGAAATTAACAAATTTCTTTCCTTATTTTAAGTTTGAAAGTTCCAGTCAAACTCTTAGATACTTATTAATAATGCAATCCACAAAGAAAAAAGTTTTAAAGTAAATAGATTCATTATTATTATTATTATTACTATTTGTGAAAGGTCTAATATCTACACAATATGTTACTAGTGCTGCCATCCGTCTTGCATTGTTGGCAGACATGTTTGTTTGTCTTTTGTCTCTAGAATAAATTTTATTCTGTGCCACTCGTCAGTGGGAATACGTTGTTTTATTATAGGTTATGGGCCCAGAAGCTCATAAAATCGCAGTATTGAGTCGTTTTAACAAGGATTTTGCAGTAAAGCAAGTGTTAAAAGACAGTATTCAGTGCGATTTAGCTGTGAACTGACTGATCGTATTAATTATCGCAGTGTATAAGTGTAAAAACTGTTCGTCAAAAATGGCTACCAATTACCTTATCAATGTGCCGAAATTAAAGGGACGCGATAATTATTCGGAGTGGTGTTTCGCTGCAGAAAATTTCTTAGTTCTCGAAGGCATGAAGCATTGTATCAAGCCAGAACCGGGAAAAGAAATAGCAAGCGCGGATGACGAAAAAACTAAAGCCAAATTGATTATGACCATCGACCCGTCGTTGTATGTCCACGTCAAAACCGTTAAATCTTCGAAAGAATTGTGGAATAAACTACAGCAATTATTTGATGATAGTGGCTTTTCACGGAGAATAAGTCTGTTGAGAAATTTGATTTCAATCCGGCGAGAAAATTGCAGTTCGATGACGTCATATGTGACGCAGATTATCGATACTGCGCAGAAATTAAGTGGAACGGGATTTGAAATAAATGATCAATGGACAGGGTCATTGTTGTTGGCTGGATTGCCTGATCGTTTTGCTCCAATGATCATGGTAATCGAACATTCGGGCATTTCCATTACGGCAGACAATATCAAGACAAAATTACACTGCCCAACAAAAAAACATTTTTTAAATGTTTCCTTTACTTCATGAGTCAATTTTTACTAATTTTGGGTTGAGAAAAACGAATATGACAAAGAAAATCTTTTATTAGCTCTATTTTCTGAGATAAACAATAGGTGAAAGTTTTTAATTTTTAAGGATTAAGAGAAAAGGGTAAATTTAACATTTATAAATATTAATTACATAATGTGCTAACAACATTAAAAGTGTGACCATTCTTTTATTAATGACAGTTAACATCCTAAATTGATTAAATAAAACCTACCATGCCGTTGGATCTATAGAGAATCAATTGGTTGCTTCAGGCCCAACAGAGACGCCTTCCTTGACTTTTGCATCACTTAGGCCAGAAAATTTCTCTCTCAAATATTTAAAAGCCTAGCTTTCTTGGTTCATGCCTTTGACAAAATTCTTTATCAAACCCAGCTCGATATGTAGAGGTGGAAGAAAACATCTTTTGGATCCACAAGAGGCTCGAATGAGATCACTCAACTCCGATTGGCTGAATCTGTGCGGTTGATCATCTTTCACATCAAAATCAGGATCATGGGGTGTTGAAGGCTTGTTGAGTTCTTCTTCTTCCACACTGCCTTCATTTTCTACTTCCAACTCATAATTTTGGGGTGGAGTAGGAATTGGTAAACTGTCTGAATGTGGAATAGGTGAAATAGCAGTTGGAAGATACGGGTATTGAACTGTTGCCTTTTTTTCATTGACAATCCTGCCTTTATAGGTGGAGTCAAGCAAAAATAGCAGTCATCTGTATAATTGTAGGCTCCCGCCAAACCATAGGCACAGCAAAAGGCATTCATCATTTTTTATTTTTCAGCCACTCGTAATAAAACTGAACATGAGTTGCAACATATGTGTGGGGCCCATGCCTTATCCTGGTCTCCTACCTTCATACCAAAATAATGTTGGTAGGAAAGTCTTCACAAGAGGCGTCAGTTTGCGTTTCTGTGATGAAAATGTTATTTCACCACAAATGTAACAAAAATTCTTCACTAAATTTACACATTTCCGTGGCATGTTGAGGTAAAAAATTTTGCTCTTTAAAACTCTCCAAAACAAAAATTCTGACCTAATTACAACAGATACTCCAAAATTCACTGTCACAACAATGGTGTTTACGTTTGTAATTTACCCACAGCTAGCCTACTGTTGTATTTTGACAGTTGACAAGTGTGCCAACATCCAAAAACAAATTTTCCCAAAACTTAAAATTTTGACTATAGAGAATATAAAATGTCACTGTATCTCCAAAACAAGAGCTAATCGGTAATTTATATGGCGATTTCTGAATTCAGCAGGTGAAAATACATAAGAATCAGCTATTTTTGAGCCCGAAACATTTTCATTGTTGGGCAGTGTTATTAGACATGGAGTCGGTAGATTACAACGAGAGTGAAATGAACGGTGCTTTCGTCAGTCATTCAAATCATGCAAAGCAAAATAAGAATAATTTGTCTATGGCCAAGAAAAATTGTAATGTTGGTAGTACTACTGTTCCGTCGAAGTCAAACACCAAGGCGGTGAAATGCTACCGATGTAAACAAGTCGGCCATTACAAAAATCAGTGCATGTATAACGAAAATAATTCAGCAAATAAGAAAAATAAAGAAAGAATGCAATCAAACGCATTTAGTGCAACATTTTTAAGTGCGAATTTCAACAAAAATGATTGGTATATCGACTCCGGGGCAAGTGTACACCTAACAGCAAATGAAAGTTGGGTTATGAATGCCAGATATGAACAAAATAAAGGAATTGTTGTAGCTAATAGCGAGAAGATGACAGTATTATGTTCTGGCAATGTTAAAATAACGACATCAACTGATGATTGCGAGTACGACATCGTGGTAGAAGACGTATGCTGTATACCATCTCTGACTACTAACTTACTATCAGTCAGTCAACTAATAAAAAAAGGAAACAGTGTGTCTTTCACAGATAAAAGCTGTTGTGTTTACAATAAAAAGCAACAGTTAGTCGCTACAGCAGTATTGGTCAATGGGGTATACAAAGTAAACTTGGTATCCCAGGAGTATTTGGCTGCATCAGCTGTGTCAGGAGTAACATGGCATCGCAGATTAGGACATGTCAACAAGGAATACTTGAATAAAATGAAAAATGCTGTCTTGGGAATGTCATTTGATGAAAAAGTAGAAATAAGCAAGGCTTCTTGTACAACATGTTGTGAAGGTAAACAGTGTCGCTTACCATTTAAAGGCAGTGGTCAGAGAAGCAGCAACTTGCTAGATTTAGTGCACACAGACATTTGTGGCCCTATGGAGACTACATCGATAGGAGGAGCAAGGTATTTCTTGTTATTTGTCGATGATTACAGTCGCATAACATTTGTTTATTTTCTGAAGCACAAAAATGAGGCTCTGAAGTATTTCAAGATATTCAAAGCACAGGTGGAAAATCAAACAAAAAGAACAATAAAAGTGATAAGAACCGATAACGGTTTAGAGTATTGCAATAAGGAATTTGAAGATTACCTAAACAGTGCTGGTATTATCCACCAGAAAAGCAACCCATACACCCCAGAACAAAATGGTTTATGTGAAAGATTCAATCGCACAGTCGTAGAAAAAGCGAGATGTCTACTGTTTGATGCAAACCTGGGAAAAGAGTTTTGGGCTGAGGCCACCAATACGGCAGTGTACCTGCAGAATCGAACTGTGGCTGCTGCGTTGGATAATAAAACGCCATATGAACTATGGACTGGCACAAAACCAGATATCAGTCATATTAGGATATTTGGTAGCACTGTCATGGTACATGTTGCTAAACAAAAGCGTAAGAAATGGGATAAGAAATCTGTGAAATGTATTCTTACAGGATACCCAGATAACATAAAGGGATACAGAGTCTATAATCCAGAAACAAGGACTGTGTTTACAAGTAGAGATGTGGTCATTATTGAGCCAGAAATCAATTCTGAATGTATGATTCAAATGCAAGACCAGAATGTTGCTTCAGTGGGGGATGAGGTTAAACCAGAACAACAAGGCCAGGAGGTAACAAGTTTTGATTTAAATGAGGTTAAACCAGAACAACAAGGCCAGGAGGTAACAAGTTTTGAATCAACATCTAGTCTTGAAGATAACTCCAACAGGGAAAATGATTATTCCTATGATGATGAAGACTCAGAGAGTACACTTCAGTGTGAAAATGAAGATTTCATGGACAGACCCAGACGAACACGGAAACCACCAGAGAGATATGGTATGTCGAATCTTTGCACAAGCGCTGAAACCTATGATGATGTGGCAGGTTTGACACTGCATGATGCTTTAAACGGACCAGAAAAGAAACAGTGGATGTTGGCCATGCAAGAAGAACTACAGTGTTTCAAAGAAAATGATGCGTGGGAATTATGTGAAAGTCCACAAGATGGTAGGGTTGTACAGTGTAAGTGGGTGCTTCGTAAAAAATATGATAGTGATAACAAAGTTCGGTTCCGTGCACGTTTAGTTGCTAAAGGTTTTTCACAAGTTGAAGGTATAGACTATACAGAAACATTTTCTCCTGTTGTGAGGCATACTACATTGAGGTTACTATTTGCATTGTCAGTTAAGTTAGGATTTGACATTACTCACCTTGATGTAACTACAGCCTTTCTGAATGGTGCTCTTGATGAAACCATTTTTATGCAGTTGCCAGAAGGATTTTCCGAGCAGACCCATGAGGGTCAAGTACTTAAATTAAAAAAGGCAATCTACGGGCTTAAACAATCTTCGAGAGCATGGTACAGGAAAGTGGATGAATGTTTGTTAAATATTGGTTATAGGAGATCTAAGATAGAACCATGTATGTACACAAAAGTCAGAAATAATTTGAGGACTGTTGTTACACTTTTTGTGGATGATTTTTTTATTTTTTCAAATGATTGTAAAGAAACAGAATATTTGAAAAATGAATTAGCTAGCCATTTCAAACTTAAAGATTTAGGTGAAATCAGAAAGTGTCTTGGTGTCAATGTAAGTGTTAATAAGTCTGAGAAAACTATTACATTGAACCAGTCTGATTATATTGATCAGGTGTTGCAAAGATTTAACATGAGTCAATGCAAACCCATTCAGACTCCTATGGAAACTAAGTTGCATGTATCTAAAGGGGAAAACTATGTTGGAAAATTCCCATATCAGCAAGTTATTGGTTGTCTAATGTACTTAGCAGTTCTAACCAGACCTGATATTACTTATGCAGTTGGATTTTTGAGTCAATTTAACAATTGCTATTCTAGAGAACATTGTGCATATGTAAAGCGTCTATTGAGATATTTAAAATGTACTAAAAATTACGGTTTGAAGTACACTGCTGATGGAAATTCAATATTAGAAGGATATGTAGATGCAGATTGGGGTGCAAATGTTATAGATAGGAAGTCATATACAGGATATTGTTTCACTTTATCTGGTTGTGTAATTTCTTGGGAAACTAAAAAACAAACTACTGTAGCCTTGTCTAGTAGTGAGGCCGAATATATGGCTATTACAGAAGCATGTAAAGAAGCTGTTTATTTGAGAAACTTACTATATGAAATTACACAAAATTTGTATACCATTGATTTGTTCAACGATAATCAGAGTGCACAAAAGCTAACTATGAATCCAATGTTTCACAAGCGTACAAAACACATAGACATTAAGTTTCACTTTTGTAGAGAATGTGTAGTAAATAAAATTGTAAATGTGAAGCATTTGCCTACAGCTGAGATGCCAGCTGATGTATTCACGAAGGCTTTATGTGTTGTGAAACATTATAAGTTTTTGGATGTATTAGGTATTCAAAGGTTGTAATATTTTTTTGTATATCCATATTGTTAGATATAGTGGGGGTGTTAAAGGTCTAATATCTACACAATATGTTACTAGTGCTGCCATCCGTCTTGCATTGTTGGCAGACATGTTTGTTTGTCTTTTGTCTCTAGAATAAATTTTATTCTGTGCCACTCGTCAGTGGGAATACGTTGTTTTATTATACTATTATTATTATTATTATTATTATTATTATTATTATTATTATTATTGAATTTTCAAATATAGGGCTACAGAACCCTATTTTACGAACTGGCAAAAATATAACTATTACATGACTTAGTAGGCATAATTCTCGGAAATTATGTGAAATTGAACGATATTTCGATGGGATTAGTTTACGAGAAGCCAAACCCTGTCGATTTGGGATGAAGGCCTACTTGCCAGGCGATTACTACTCAACGCTACAGCTAACAATAATTCCGTGCATTGACTGGTTTGTAGTATTTTTAGCGATGGAAGTTTTGCCTGTGACCGCAACCGTTGGACTAGGATTTTGTCCCGCAAGGAGTCCATTTACATCCCTGCGAATCTACAGGCATGAGCCTGACACCTCTTAAATACCATCGAAATGGGCCGAAATCGAACTATCTTGGGCGCAAAAAGCAGATTAAGCCAACCAGAAGGGCTTGCATGCGTTGTTTCAGCGAAAATAGCGAACTGTCATTGTGCTTTTTAATAATTAAAATGAATATAATACCTTCTCACGAAGGAGGGCATTACTAACCTCGAAAGTCACTGTTAAACTCATGTCACAGTCGTTCTGGCTGGCATTAGCCTAGCATAACCTAATCTAAGGTTATCTCTAGCGATGGGGGAGGCCCGATTCGACATACTTAAGCACATTAAGTTAGCTTAAATTCACCGCTAATAAAGTTAGTCATCTAGCGGAAAAGTTATTGAAGATACATTTGTGGACACCTGGATTAAACAGTACAGAAGGAAACCGTAAAGACAAGATAGCGGACTAATCACATTCAAAACTACATGTTGCAATGCTACATTAATGTCGCTAGCCTATCTGGCTAAACTAGGAACAGAAAACATAGTAACCAACTCAGATAATAGGCTATGCTGCTTTCTGTCAATAAATTTTGATTTACAGGGTCCTTATAAGAATCTCTTTAGCATGGAACAAATTTTGGAACTTAAAATTCATCCTATTAGACAAATCCTTAAGCATGAAGATTAAAAAGAATGTGATGGACATTTGCATTCTACCAGTTATGACTTATGGATCCCAAACATGGACATTAACTAAAAAATATAAAAACATGTTACAGATCTGCCAGAGGAAGATGGAGAGGAAGCTGCTAAACATCACATTGAAAGATAGAATAAGAAATGAAGACATTAGGAAGGCGATATCTATAAAGGATGTGATGGTTACTGCTTCCAGATTAAAATGGATGTGGGCAAGGACATGTCATGAGAATGAACCCGGAGAGATGGACTCATGCGATGACAGTGTGGGAGCCCAGAACTGGGAAAAGAAGTGTTGGAAGGCAGAAATCACGATGGGAGGACGAGTTTAAGTGTGTTGTGGGGAACTTGTGATCTAGGAGTGCCAGAGACAGAAAGAAGTGGAACACTCTTGAAAATTAATACTAAAGCTAGGGTCAATTATGTACTTATATTTTAGCGTTCTCAGGTGAGGCTAGCCTGAAACGTTCCTTCAACGAGTCAGTCACCCTGGTATGCCAGGAGGCCCTTGCCCGCTATGGAATGCTTGTGGGCTAATTCTAATTCTAATGAGTTAACCGAATGCTACTGATTCATGAGTAGTGCACAATGATAACTACTTACATTTCGGAACCCAGAGCACGCAGCTTGCACAATGTTTCACCCAGCATCCATGGATACTGCTGCCAGTACACACTCAAGTCATATGGGAGACCTAGAAAGATAAAAGTTATAATGTTAAACTCTTTCCAAATGTTTCTATATCGTAATAATACACAACCGGCTGCAAAAAGGATAGGCCGAGTTTTGTTCATTAGAAAATTAAAATTCTATGGAGTGATTCACAAGTGTAGACGAACTTACAGTCAATGCTGTGAAGTGTGCTCTTAGACCATCTGTACCGAAGATTGTGAGTTTTCTTCCAGTTCATTCGTTAATAAACAATGTTATGTTAGCTTGAACTTGCTGAAGAATTGAAATAAATGGCAGGCGCGGCTCGTGGCTGGGAAGTTAGGTGAAGAGCTAGAGAGCGGCCTAACTAGGAAGACGCCTGACACCGGTAAGGGTAGATTGCCTGGAATGGAAGCCTACCATTGCATTGCATTGCACCGTATGAAGAGCGCATGCGTAAGTGAAGTAGCACTTCACCTACTTCCCCTGAATAACTGCCACTGATAAATGGACAGACTTTTTCTTTAACATAAAAAAAACAAATGCCATAAGTAAAGGCCTGTTGTTGGGATTAGTATCTCCTTCGTTCAGTAGATGAGTGAACATAAAATTGTAATTAAAATAATTAAGGATCTTTTGAGAATCGAATGTATTGTCCACTCATTCGCAGGTCAGATATTTAACAACTGTTGCCACTTTGCTTGCTATAGATATATTTAAATATATAGCCATGTATTATGGTTACGATGTATGGCTATGTAATTCAAGAGTGGACCAATGGCTGTTATGTTGTGCAAAGATATTCTTATTTAATTCTTCACATAACCTAGTTCATCTAGAATTGACTTTTCATTACATTTAACAATAAATTAAATTTGTTGTCATTACAGTAAATACAATCAATTTTAATGTTGTAGTTACATGTTATCTCGTGTATGATGAGACGAGCATGAGCTGAACTCTGTATCTGGAACTTATATATTTTAGTTGTAACATCCATTTTGCAGCCGGCTTAGAGAACATAATCAGAAACTTCTGATTTGTACAAAGGCATTAGTGTTTTACTGTAATGTCATTCATCCAGCCTTAAACTATATGAACCACTTAATGGAGAAAGGAATCATGCCACCAAAATATTCTCTACAGCAGACAAGGCTTACTTATCTAGTAAAGGGAAAATGGTGTTGCCGGGCCTGTGCTATCGTGCGGATAAGTTGCCTTTCTGAAGTAAACGATCAATTGACCTACTGTAAACTGTAATTGTCAAGAAAAGGAAATGTGTAAATGTTTGACTAGTTCCCTTTCTGCTGTAAGCGGTTTAGTCATACTGCGGCCACCAACTCGTTGCACAATGAGTACAGCAGTAAGAGCAAGCTTACCCTTTGCACGCTAGAATCATTTAGTGTGCACACCCCGCGTAGTTTACTGCCTCTCTTAAGTTCAGTGGCTGCATGCTCATTAGACTTTTGAAATCCACAAATCATATAAACAGATTGTTGTATAAATTTGTTATTACATTATTATTTCATTATCATTTACTTATGTTTTCTACAAATAGAAGAACATTCGTGAAGTCTTGATGTTTGTAACAAATAATGTACAATATATTCCTAGCAAAATAATACACACATATTAATTCTGTCATTTTGAACATAGTTGAAAAGTCCCTGATTTTATTCAATTTTATAATAACTAAATTATAATGCCACAAATTCTGTGAAATGAAAACAAAATGTAGACTCATTCCTTTAAATGACACACTTCCACATTTATATTATTGAACATAAATATTAGGCTAATACTACCCATAGTTAGATTTCAAACAAAATTCGGAGAAACTATAATCTCAATGTAATACAGTAGTATTAAAGAAAAGCTCAAATAAAGTATTTCACACTGCAAAATCACTCGCTAGTGGAAGCTAGTTTTCTTTATTTTTGTTGTCTTTATTGATGCACTAGTTTTCAACATGGAATCAATGTTCGTGCAGCGGCCAGTCTAAGTTCACATTTTACGTTTTCATCTGACAGTTGACTTCTGCTGCGGGTTTTATTTATTTTCATCAGTGAAAAAAAAAACTGTTCGCATTTGTACGTAGACTTGCACAAAGACAAAAAAAACTAGCAGCATGCCTATGCAGTCGGGGAAATATAGTTCGGGGAAACGTCACTCAACTTCTATATTGGTATATATTACCATAAGTGTAGGGGTTGATGGCGTTCTACATCCGACATAATGCTTGGAAGTTGGCGAAAGAGACAACCCACCCTGCCAACGGAACCCCGTCTCAGACTGAAGTAACGTGGTGCACAGAGGTCGCACGGTGCAAGCCTGTTTGCACGCGCACAAAACAGCGAGTTGGAGACCACTGCTCTACACCGATACCTAAGATCAGGGCTGCGGAACTGTCCCTTCGAAAGAGCAGTTGCACTCTACTCATATGCTTCACTCCGTTCTCTTATTTCTATATCAAGTCTTCAAAATAACAAGAAAATATAAATTTTACAAACGGTTAATACGCAACCATGCAATGGTTAATACTGCCAATATATTACGTCATATAGAATAGTCATCTCTGCTATGCCGTAATATTAAATAATAATAACATTAGTTTTGTAAATTTATTATATATTTTTTAAATTAATTGATGCTACCCTCATTGCATAAACCGTTGTATTTATCACGTACATATTCTCTTGATTGTGAGCACTCAGGAAATTTACGTCGTTCGCTTACAGTTACGCGCTAAACATGCACTTGTTCCACAATTACCAGAATAACACACTACTGACTGACTGACTTTTTCCTGTAACCTCTGTCGTGGGGCATAGGGCATCCAAGTGTAGGTTTCATTACCTATACTAATTTTGTTACGCCTATTTTCCGAGAGGGGGTAGAGGGACTGGTGGTAAGCCCATCGCCTCTCAACCCCCTCCGGAAACTAAAGTATTACTCGGACGTGAAATTTTATCCAGAGGCTCTAATTTAGGCTTGGAGTTCTTTTACGTGCCGCAAATCTACGACACGGTCCCCCAGCTTAAAGTCCCTGCCGGAGGACACGCACAGTTATTACGTGCCAGCATGGTACTTTATGAGATTGAGTGGGGGAAGGGAAAATGTCTGTCCGTCTGTCCGTCCGTCCGTGTGCCTGTACGCGCGATAACTCAAATACGCTTTATTGGATTTTAATGAAACTTTGTATATGTGTTTATAATGTCCATGGGAAGAATCTTATTGATATTGGACCAATTCGGTTCACCGGTACTGGAGTAAAACTCAATTTAATGTTTTTGTAAAAGCGCCATAACTCAAATATCCTACCCTTTATCGGATTTTCATGAAACTCGGTACACACATTTATAATGTCCGTGGGAAGACATATGTTTATATTGGACCAAATCGGTTGGCCGGTACCGGAATAATGCCCAATTTAGTGCATTTTTATGGTATTATATAACAAGAGGTCCCATAACTCAAACATGCTTTATCGGATTTTCATGAAACTTGGTATAAGAATTTATAACGTCCATGGCAAGAAGCCAATTAATTTTGGACCTAATCGGTTGGCCGGTACCAGAGTAACAACTAATTAAAAGTCACATGTTTTTTAAATTGTGTCTACCTGTATACTACAATGCCGCATTTTTAATCATTTGAGGGCATTGTCTGCAGTGCAGTCAGATGTTCGTTTACTTCGTTGATGTAGGCCTATTTGAAATTGAGTAGGCCTACTACATGAATACTGTTATATACAGAAGGTACATTACCGTGAAATAATTAGCGGAGTTATATGCCACTGAATTTTGCGAAATGTTGACATATTTTAAGAATTTCAAGTTGCAATACATTGAGATTTGACAATTAACACTATTCCTTCACATTATGGTTATCAAACTACACCGTCAAACTGATTGAGTTGGTCGAATGGTAACGTCTTGGATTCGTATTCTGGAGGTCCCTGGATCAAATCGCGGAGCCGGCCGATTTAACATGGATGTTTTTATTATTTTTTATGTGAGTGAGCGATTGTCAAGGTATCACAAATCTGTAGTTCTGCTGACGCTGGTCGATTTTAATCTGATTAAAAACTTATTTTCTGCACATCATAATTGCAATTATAATTGATTCAACAAAAGCATACTGGCACTTTTTTACATCAGTTTACCTGATTTTATTTTGTTTATTATTGATCGAAATTGGAATAGTGATGTATCAGTGAAATAGCTCGTGAAACGCATTTAAAATGACTGCAGCAACATTTGAGCAGACTTTAATGAGCTGACGCAGAAGAACAATATAATTACACTGTAGTAATGCAGAATATTCCGCTCTATTCACGTTCGGGAACGGACAATCGAGGCATTGAGTTTGGGACACCTGATTCCGGAAATATGGCACATGGGATATTGGATGCTGGGTAATGATCTAAAACAGCGTCACCCACCTACGCTTACAACTTCACACACTCAAATGCATACTCTGAAGTCCCTGATATCACAGCAGCTCAGTCTTCTACAATATGAGTCATAAATGCGATTTTAAATTACTTCATAATATAAGTAGGACTGAAAAAATTGTAATCGAACCAATTTATTTTTCAGGTAAAAGAGAGAAAATTGAATCAATAATAATAATAACAATAATAATAATAATAATAATAATAGGAGTAATAAATACAACAACAATAGTTATTATTGATATTATTACTATTAATAAAAGTAACTAAAGATCTCGCATGAAATCTGTGCCGATGAGACCGTTACTCTCTAGAGAGAGACATGCTATTGGCCTTTACAAATAGAAAGGGAGGTACTGTTGTGCGAGAGAGATAGGTAGCAGGCCAATCGACGCTATAGCCCCCACGAAAACGTAATGCAATGACTTAGGCAATCGGCACAGATTTCGAGCTGGATCTATATAATAATAATAATAATAATAATAATAAAACAAATATAATCTAGAAAATGTTTTGCCCCTTTAATTAATTACCGGTAAGTAGCTAGTAAGTTATCTAAGCGTTGTTGACTCTTCCCAGTAACAGAAAAATGAAGAAAATATAATACATTTTCTGAGTTTCCTTTATATCAATAAATATTTCTCTTCTTCCATTTCCTGTGGACAATATAATACCATAATATCATGGCGGACCATGATTTTCTTGATGGTTAACACTTTGAGATATGGTGGTACCAGCGAATACCAACAATTTGAAGTGTGGGTGGTGGTACACATACTGCACCATCTATTTTATTATATTTCGGCTGGCTGGCAATTGAATTAAATGTTTAATTTTCTTACTATTTCAGTATTATTGTTTAATATAACTTTAAAAAGAATCAGGATTGATAACTGATATGTGCAAATTTTGGACTTTGGCAATTATATTATTAAACAATAGCTTAGTATGTGTATGCGAATAAAATACATTTCACGTTATAAGAAGTCTAAGAATGTAAATATATGTGCAATTATATTTTTTCTGCATTTGAAGGAGTTAAGGTAGAGACGAGATAGTCTATTTCTGTAAAAGATCTCATAAAATCAATAAAAAAATCAATAAAATATTATTTTTTTATAAAGTTAGTTTACCCAACACCAATAAAATTGTAAAAGTAGTTAAAATTGTCCCAATAACTTGACTTAAGTTCTGGGCAGGAAGCAATTTGCGTGACATTCCTATAGCCAGGTAAATAGCTACTGCAGGCAAATCCTTTTCAAACCAAAATACATAAAATCTGGAATACATTTAATCGTCGACGCTAAAGTTTATGTATGGATCTACTATTATTTATGCTAATACTAATAGGCCTACCATAATGAATTTCATTATGCTAATACGGTTAACTTAACTCGTTTGTTTATGACAATAAGAAACACTTATTCCCTCCAAAACAATAGAACCTGCTTTTACAAGAATTAAGATAAATAATACCATTTATACCGAATATCGGAGGTTTTATAACATTCAAAACTGTTATCGTATAGTTTTTCAGTTCTTTAAATTAGGCTACATGGATCCATTTTTCTGGAAAATTTTTCAAGCGCACCATAGAAATAGTTATTTACTCCATAAAACAATGTCATTTTGATTACCCGATGTGCATTTCCTATTTCGTGTGTTTCCAAATCCTTGAATGACATATGACTACAGGTGTTATTCAGGGAGGTACCATAATCCAATCTCAAACAATTACCTGTCACTCAGAACGAGCAAATACGCCAATGTGTAGTGCGAGTGCGGTGATGGATTGCAGAGGGGAAACGCCACTCTCGAAACCAATTAGGCCATACAAACGCGAATTTAGATACCAGGGAGACGAATCCTTTTGGATAGGAATTAGGGCTTCAAAAATTCACATGACTTTCTCTTTCTTAAGCATGGTTCTGCAAATTTCTCGCTTTGCATTCTGGCATAAAGAGATTATGAGCCTAGTAGAATTGTGCATTACTTTGTCTTCTCACAGAATGCAGGAGTGAGCAAGAAGAGGGACTTCGTTATTATAGTACACCGAGTGTTGTGACTTAGCCGGATAATGTATGGATGCTTTATACAAAATCATGAGAAACATTCTTTTTAATGAAAGAAGTAAATACTTGTATATTGAACAAACCGATAGGAAGTTCAAATAGAGATGAAAAAAACTTACTATTCTAAATACAACAGAAAACGCCCATCATATGCAAAATACCTTCACATTAGCAGATATAAACTAGATAGGATAGGTAACACTCTGGAAATTATCTACAAGTATAAAAAGGCCATATACTCAACATACTAGAAATATTTCAGATTTATAAAAGTAAGAGTAGCCTAATATCCTGAACAAAAAGGTCATCATAATCATGTTTGGACTCGCTGCTGCTGTGATCTAGCTCACTAAATAGGTCTACAACAGTGGTTATGGTGGAACGGAACAGGCTGTACGCAGGATTGTGCCATTTGGGATATACAAGAAATGGCAGAATATCAGTCACTGCGATCTTGCTATGTAGGCCTATCAAGCCCGACAGGACAATGACAAAATCATGGTGTAGGACTTCGATAATTTCCATCTTGTGAGATGGTACATAGTTTTCATTCACATTCCCAAAGTGAGTGACAATTTTTAACACAACAGAAAGGTTAAGCTGATGACAAAATATATCACAAAATAAATAAAAATCCCTTTTAGGCAGGCCTACCGGCTGATGCTTTTGGTTTAATTTATTGTCGCTGTGCAGCACTCTTCTTCTTTAGCCTTGGCATGACAAACCCGCAATAATAACTGCAAAAAAGAGGAAAGAGCACTTTTCAAACATTCAAATCTCGCCTTATAAGAGAGCTATCGAGAAACTAGTTATTGGTTTGTAGAGTACTCATCAAGAGCTTTTCAACGATACCCCACAAGACATGGTTAAAAAAATGTTGAATTTCCATCCCCCATCCCCACTCGTACCCCAAAAATCCCCGAATTGTCTGTGTCACTGCGAACTCCATAGGGAGTACTCTAATTTATTCAAACAAAGTTTCCCTCTATACTTCATAGGGGCCGAGATATACATTTTTCAAAATTTCAATCCCTTCCCCCGACCATACCCCTTAGGCCAATTTTGCTCATTAACGAACTTGTCCGAACTATTGGGCCTAGAAATAACATAATGAAATTTTGGTTCAAATATCTTCAAAATTACGGCCGCTAGTGAGTAAAGATGTACCGTATATATGTAGGATTCCAGGCCCGTAGGACCTTGAAATATGGGATCTGGCTACATATGAATATTTTGATGCCATATAATACGGAGGACCAAGGAGATTCTGGATTGAGTGGATACTGTAATCGAGGATATGCACTTTCCAAAGTTACCAAGATACATACACATGTTTAACAACAAATGAATAACAAATTTATTCTTAGTATCAAACAGCCAATACATTAATGTTATTGAAGATATGTTATATTGAGAAATAAATTATAAAGCTTATTTTTTAAGTGATTTGGTATTTCTTATTTAATGTATTAACAAAATTCAAATCAAGGAGAAATGGCAAGTAGCCCAAATTTCTCAAATAAATGAAATGCAGAATGACTTAATAGCAAAATACAAATAATGCTGTTCCCTTTGGAACCAATAAATCTTTGGAATAAATCTTTACCAATTACTAAGCTTCACATGCTTTAGTAATTAAAACAAGAAGGACCGGCAGATTGCCCAAAATCCTCAAAAGTGACTAGCACAGAAATTACAAAGGTAATGTTCAATATAAGAGAGCTCATTCTTTGAGCTAGAAAAAATCCTGGCTTCAGCCTGACTGAAAACAGTTACTTAACAAGTAAGTGGTGATTGCGTTCTCATTTTGGAGTGTGTCTGAAATGTTGTCTCAGATATCGGCTCATGCGATAGACTGTAGTGTAGATATGCGTCTGAGATGATACAGTAGGTCTCGGTGAATGCTGGTTATGCTCTTGCTTGCATAACTCCGGTGAAATCCTGGATTAGCTGCTGACACTGTGGCAGCGGAATGCTACCTCCAATCGTGCATGACTGGTAGGCTTCGAGTAAGCGGCCTGTAGCTGTAGGCTTCGGTGAATGATGTTCTCGCTGCGGAGACGGCGTGAGCAATGTTCTCGCTGTGGAGAGTGGCTGAGTAATGTTCTCGCAGCGGAGACTGCATGTGTACTGAACACGCAGCGGAGAGTGACTGTGTAGAACTGACTGAGAAGAACTGAAGCAGTCCATACAAAATGTGAACAAATCCCCACTACAAATTACAAGAGGACATATTCAGAAATTCTTGAGTTGTAGTAATAAGAATTTTCTGGAAACTTCTACTTTCTTCGATTGCAATACCATAGGTTTCTTAGGTTGATATAGGCACACATTTACCTGTAATACTAGAATACACAATGTGAATACGTATTCTTTAACAAATAATGAGTTTTACATAGTGTTTAATATTGTTTCGATGTATCGAACATTGGTAATGCGTAGTAAAATATTTGATATTTGTTTTACCCTGGTAAATGTAATATAATATATCGATACATCAGAGTATCTTAATACAAACCTAGGTTAATTATACCATGGCAGGGTATGTTCAGAAATTAAAGCTACGAAAATAATGGTCTAAAATAACAAGATTTTACAATATATATTTATTTTATTTATTTATTTTCTTGCACTGCATGTGAGTTAACAACCCGGTGGCAGTGGTGCAATAAATACCAGCCATACATATATACAAAAATGACACACTATACATATATTTACACATTAAATATCACTACAGCTATCCACATACCTGATAATTAAAAAAAATCTCTTTCCATTTAAAACTATAGCATATAAAAATTACATACTGAGAATATTACAGGGGAAAACATATAGGCCTATATTATACAATAACATATACATATATATATATATATATATATATATATATATCACCTCATTTGCACAAATTCGTTCCGTACTCATTGGTTAACGAGCGGCTTAATGTTTTTTGACAGTCTTGAGTTGAATACATTTCGTTCCGAAAAATCGTTCAATCTCCTTGTATTCAGAAGGACTGTGTTCATCCAAAAGTAGCGATTTAATATATTCACAGTTTATCTGACAGCATGAAAGCCTATAATTCTGCCTCTCCAGAATAATTTTCTCTTCATCCTTCGCTTTGCTGAATGTAATTTACTTTTATCTGCGGTCTTCAGTCTCCCCGGATAATGTTCGATTCTGTCATGTTTCAGTCTCTATCGTATTATGTTGTTGACAGTAAGCTTATGTAATTTAGTAAGCATGCCATATCAAATTATTATTGTTTGTATTTTGAATTTAATTAGTTGCAAAGCATACTGTGCATCCTCGTTGCGAATTAATTAATACCCCACTGTGAACATGTCCATTTCTTCTGACAATGTCTGTTTAATTTCGCCATGTTTAATAATGAACTACAGCGGATGTCAGATGATATCAATGGCTTCAGCGAAAATACTAAAAAAAAGAAAAAAAGAGAGAATATCATTATACTACCTGCCAGAAAGGCGTAACTCAAACATAGTAGAGTTAATTAGGTTAGTAAATGCATTTTAAAACCAATGTAACTTATAATCATTGTCATCATCACATTTATTATTTCTTTTATCATATTACACTTTTCAAAGCGAATGCTGGGTGAATACGTACGACAGATAATTTAAATAGCATGAAATACTTTCTTCTTTCCGGTTGGACATCTTAATAAATCGTTGTAATTAAATATATTTTTAATACACGCTCTCTAAAACAGCTGCTTGTCGGACTGGTAGCACGCCGAAAATTGCATTCAAAATGCAGTTTTATCGGCCTAGACGCTAAAGTCGTCATGGCATTCTATAAACAAAATACAGGTTGCATTGACCAGTTACACCAACTTTAACATGGATTAAGCATAGGCTATATTCGGTCATAAAACAATAAATTTAAGCCTACATGTTCCTTTACGATAATCAGAAACTTTACCAGGGTTTTTCTCAAAACACGGTAGCCTGCTTAATCATATAACAACAAATATGATATTATAGGTTAAAATTTTTCCACCTTATGCACTAGTATATCTAAGGGTACGTATACATCTGCGCTCCTCTTGCGCGTGCCGCTCGGCACGCAGATTTGTACGGCATTTTGAGGTGCACGCGAACCGCTCGCGTGCCGCTCGCCACGATCCGTTAGACATTGATATGAATGAGTGTTGACAAGGAATCTATAGTTTGTATATGTTGTTTAATTATACATGCATTTACAAGTAACCTGAGTATCAATAAATTACAATATACCTTATTGAATAGTCTAATTATGGTAAACTAAAATGTTGTACAATTGTTAAAATTACAATTAAAATATATAAAACACAGGTAGTTGTATGTACTAATTTTTAAGAATAGAAGATACGTCACTTAAAATTATATATACAGAATTTTATCTTCTATCACTAAAAGATTATACATAAAAAAATGTAAGTCCAGTAAAAGGTAGAATAACATTCTGCTATTTAGCATTGATGTTTAGATCTGGAACGATGTTTAGTTGTTAGGCTATATATGGAGCCGTGACGTTTAGAAGTAGCTTTATAGAGATTCCTATGTCATCATGCATCCGAACAATATCTGAGAATTAAGTCAATGGATATGCATTTCAATGCAGGTTTGCATCATCTTCAGTCCTACTTTTCACATCTTGATTCCCAAGAGAAACATTCCTTACCATGCACCAGCATTTAAATGCAATAATATATTTCTTCTCATAGTCTACTGCTGCCGTGATGTTGGTAGCAGCAGCTCCAATTCAATGTTTCTGGCTTGGATTGAAAGTTCCTCGGGATTATCATTCATATTTCTTTTCATAAATAATAGTTCATATGCATTATTGTTTACAGAAAGCGACTCATATATAATGCATATAGGCCTATATCACATTTCGTATTCGTACGTACGGTTCATTGTTGTTCCGCGATTCAGGTGGCTGTGAGAATATGACGTTAACAAATGGCTTGACTACCTTTCATTATAACTAATTATATGGTAATTTTGTTTCATTTCATATAATTTTCAGAGTTTTTACTAAAAAATATTGTATGCACCACGTACGCAAAATCTTTATCGGACTCATCGGCCTCGGCGCCCGCTGAAACGTTATTTTGCTTACTTGACATAAAAAGCTATTAGCTGGGAATTTTAATTAAAATAAAATCAGGTAAACTGATGTAACAAAGTGCCAGTATGTTCTTTTAATCAGTTCTGATTGCAATTATGATATGCAGATTACAAAAAGAGTCAAATTGGCCGGTTTCGGAATTTGAACCATGGAACTCCAGAATGTGAGGCCAAAACGTTACCATCTGTCACCTGGGTCATTTTAACGGTCTAATTGGATATGCGCATGTAAAGCAATAGCATAATGAATAGAATGAGAAAGTGCGATGACTCCGCCGCTAATACAATGGTGGGTATAGGGAGAGCGGCGGTCCACCGAAACACTGGCAGCACCTTCGTTTGCGTTTCAACTTCTCAATGCTGCATCATGATAGTTTGGCATCTTATGATTAAACTCGCAATCTTTAATTAACCCTTGGTCCTATTTCTGTGAAATTTATGCAGAAATAATCTGCACCACACAGTTCTTCTGATGGTTAAAACAGAGACTCAAAAAATGTGGACATAAATGTTTTTATTTCATTACATAGACATCACCAATTACACAAAATTCATGGAGGGTGAAACGGAATTTGACTATGCGACAATTTTTTTCATTTTTGTGTCCCGTAAAAACTTCAAGCGAGAACGTTTTAGTGAAATATTTCAACTTTATTTTAAATTCAGTACCACCTTTATATCTTGAATGGTTTACGAGTAATTGAGTGGTAATTATTCCGGGCGCTAGCTGTCTGAATGATGTGGGACGATCGTGAAATGTTGAGGGTGAAGCAAATTTGACTATGCGGCATTTATTATTTTATTTTTGTGTCTAGAAAGAGATCAAGCGAGTAAGGTTTAGTGAAATATTTGGATCTTATTATAAATCGAGTACCACCTATATATCTATAATGGTTAACGAGTAATACTAATTACTCTAAAGCTAAAGCTATCAGAATGGTATTGAGGTATTAGCAGGCATCTTTTCCATAAAATACCAGCAATAACGTAAAATTTTTTACATAATTTATTCGTGGACTCAATAATAATACTCTATTAACTGACTACTTGTACCCATACTGCAAGATTGACCCGCTGGGGAAAAGGAGTGAATGAAGCTTTTTTCTAACTTAGTAAATCTGCACTACTTTTATTTATGCATTTATTGGATTATTTATCGTATTTTCTGTTCACTTATGTTAGTAATTTTTATGTATAATTATCATAGCAAATGTCTTATTAGTTTAATATCTTGTTCCTTTTTTTAATAATATAATTTAACAACATAAGACGTACATCAGTTACAGCGAACGGCGAACGGTCGAGGGTTTGAGCAAATAGCGGGCTGTAGTTAAGGCAAGAGGATTTAATTTTTTTATGAAAAAATCAGGGAAAATGCTTTGAAATATTGTGTGACATATGGAGAAGGCATTGCAAAACAATTTTTGCGTATGTGCGTCTTTATCGGATGTTGAGACGCCAATTTTAAAGATCACGCGCCCTATTTTTGTAGTGCTGCTTATGAAATTTTCCGTACCCTGCAATTCACAAACCATCCCTTAGTTTATATTATCTCTGTTCACATAATTTGTACACAGATCTATACTTTTGACCGTGTTTCACCTACATAACTTACCCCATACAGCCAGGAGAAAATTAATATTAATATAAATAATATTACTATTAATACAATATAATTACAAATTAATACTCAGTAATATTCTATACAATGTAATTTTAATATTAATTTATAAAATATCCCTAGCTGTTTTCTACACTACCTAATTATACGTTGTTATTTCTATACAAATGTAGCCTACATTTTTTAACAAATTCCAATCAAATTATACTAACATACCCTCTACCCTATTTTCTAGGCAACAAAATATTAGATCAAATCATCCCTTAGCTGTTTCATACCTATATTATATAATTTTTCATTGCTTGTGAACATCTTCGATTTTTGGAAAGATGTGGAACGAAATGTTACGGTCAAGCTTCTTGCAATCTGAGAAATTACTGTTACACAAGGCCATGTTCATTTATGGAGATGAGATCTTCCAAGACGTGTAAAGCAGCCCGAAAATTGTCAAAAGTATCTAACAATTCAATTTAGATAAGGTGAGTCATTTTGAAATAGATTAATGTATTATTTTGTTTAAGAGTGTTTGCAATTTTTCCTATACCGCCCGTAGTAATCTTGCTCCCGCGAATCTCAAGCAGAGTAACTGCTACCTAGCGGCGGAACCAGTGAACTACCTCAGTCATCACACTTTCTCCTCTATTCATTATGGCAATAGTGTTACTTGTCATAGCTGGGTGAAGTATTTACGCAAATAAAGCTGCGAACGGTATAGGGTTATTCCATGCCAAATCATCCAACAGTGGTTGCATGACCATTTTAGAAAAAAATAATTTTTTGTATATGAGTTCATACATGATTCAAGATATCAAAATAAGCTTAAAAAAAATCCTGTGTTCTTGGTTTCCCAGGGGTGTCCATTTTTCAATCCTGGTGTAACACATGTTTTGCGAATGTAGCTGATTACAAACATTTTCATAACTCAACAACCATAAGAGTTAGAAATTTGAATTATGAACCATTTTGTAACTATTGAAGCGTACTTTCAGAAATATTTTATTGTTTTCTTCAACACAAAATTTTTCATATGAAAATATGAGTTTGAAATTCGGGTAAATTTTTCCCAAAAAGTCACTTTTTGGACAAAATTTTATATGAGAAGGAAATGATTGTAAACATTCAATTTTTTTTAATGTTCAAACCTGCATGTGATTTGTCTGTGAGGAAAAAAGTCAGGGTCTAAAAATACATCCCTTATTTCTAAACTGGCTTCAAATATTATCGTTTTTCAGATTTCGACTATATTTGGGCTTAAATATCTCTGATGGGCACCCTTCAAAAAATCTGAAAAATTGCATGAAAGAAGCCCTTCATGTGCCTAACTCACATTCCAAATTTCTATTTCTTGATTCAACTCCTTCTATTAATTTGATAGATCTGAAATATAACACTTTTTAGGGTAGCGTATTTGGGAGTAACAACATATAACTCAACAACTATAAGAGTTAGAAATTTTAATTATGAATAATTTTATAACTATTGAAGCTTGCTTTCAGAAATATTTTATTGTTTTCTTCAACACAAAATGTTTCGTATGAAAATATGAGTTTGAAATTCGGGTAAATTTTTCCAAAAAGAATCACTTTTTGGGCCAAAATTTATATGAGAAGGAAGTGATTGTAAACATTCAAAATTTTTTTAATGTTCAAACCTGCATGTGATTGGACTGTGAGGAAAAAATCATGGTCTAAAAATACATCCCTTATTTCTAAACTGGCTTCAAATATTATCGTTTTTCAGATTTCGACTATTTTTGGGCTTAAATATCTCTGATGGGCACCCTTCAAAAAAACTGAAAAATTGCATGAAAGAAGCCTTTGATGTACCTAACTCACATTCCAAATTTCTATTTCTTGATTCAACTCCTTCTATTAATTTGATAGAACTGAAATATCACACTTTTTAGGGTGGAGTATTTGGGAGAAACTACATATAACTCAACAACCATAAGAGTTACAAATAAGAATTATGAATCATTTTATCATTATTGAAGCTTGCTTTCAGAAATAGTTTGTTTTCTTCAACACAAAATTTCCGAGACAGAGTTATTTTCTGTTGTGATATTGTCTTTAAGTTCTTCTAACAGTATGTTACTATTATTTATGGGGAAACTTGAAAAATAAAGTGTATAGGTGAATTTCCCAAGAACAAAGAAAATGACCAAAATATGACTTTAAATGAAAGATAAAAACGGTCCGATTTTGGTAGTAAATGTGCGATTCATGTTTAATTTGTGTTTTTGGCGAGAATGGTGGTCAGGATAACAATATGGCATTGTCATAAACATCCGAACCCTAATAATAACTAACCCATCTTTTCCGACCAGCTCACTTCCTCCCTAAAGATGGACGCAGTGCTAGTAGCTCCCGAAAGCCCAGAATTACTACATCCATCCACCCGACTGGAAGGCTCTAAGTCCCAGGTCATGTGTAAATAAGATTTTACATAATTTTGAAATTTGAACGTCTGTCGCTCGCCTTAGACTATCAGCGTCCCGCTCGCCTTTAATAGGCTCTAGAAGTACTTTTTTACTTCCTCTACCCGTACCATAGGTACCATAGGAGAGGAAGTTTTCGAGCCCGAAATTCGAATCAAGTCTTTAACATAAATAGACGTTTTGACGTCACCTGAATCAAAAAAGGCTATTTTTTATAAATATGTCTGTGTGTGTGTGTGAACAGCCTAGCTCTAGAACGAAAAATCTTATAAAAACAACATTTTGTATTTGACTAAGGTATCTTTTGGGGATGTGACACTCTTACTCTTAATGCCACTTTATATAAAGAAAATGTCATTTTTCGCCATTTTTCGAAAACGTCTCTTACGATTTTCTTTAAATGTTGTTCTTGGGGTGCTTATTCTAAGAGCTAATACTTTTTTAAAAATCTTTTTTGCATAAATTCTCTGAAGGATAGTTATAAGCCACCCATTGTTTATAGAAACTCAGTCTTACCTCGTGAAGAATAAAGTTTGGCATCAGGTTGAAATAACTGTATCCGTGCTCTTTGGAACAGGGCCGTAGCAAGGTCCTTCTGCGCCCTTGGCGAGTTTGACAAATCTGCGCCCTCCAAATGAACAATTTTTTTTAAATTTCTGTAAAACTGATTTTCTTAAATTCGCTTGCAGAAGGATTTTTCTGGTCCCATTTCTTTAAAAAACCACTGCCTAATAGATCAAAACTAATAATGTAGACTAAGCTATGATGGTCATGGTAGTTTTAGTTGGCACTTTTTTTACTGAAATTATTCTTACCTATACAACAGAAGCAACGCCAACATCAACAAGAGACGAAACAACACAAACATTAATATTGTTTCACTGTTTAATTTAAAAATCGCTTAGTTAAAAAATACAATAATAATCAGAGCCCGGATTCTAATGACATGTCATCTTTTTTATTGATGCTGCATAGATATTGCCAATTTTTAGATAAATCATAATCATGGCCTCTAGATTATAGAAATGCATTTTTCGAAGAAAAATCTACCTATTGCAATGGATACCATGTCATGATTTTAGAAAAATTCTTTCATATCTTTACGTTTCATGCTTCCCTAAGTACGAAACCACCGCCCGTTCAAAAAAAAATTGTGATATTTATATATATATATATATATTTATTTATATATATATATCTTTACACGCTAGCGGCCGTAATTTTGAAGATATTTGAACCAAATTTCAATATATGTTATTTCTAGGCCAAATAGTTCGAACAAGTTCGTTAATGAGCAAAATTGGCCCAAGGGGGTGGTCGGGGGAGGGGGTTGAAATGTTAAAACATTTTTATCTCGGCCCCTATGAAGTATAGAGGGAAACTTTGTGTGAATAAATTAGAGTACTCCCTATGGAGTTCACAGTGACACCAACGATTCGGGGGTTTTGGGGGTACGAGTGGGGGTGGGGGTATGGAAATTCGAAATTTTTGAAACCACGTCTTGTGGGGTATCATTGAAAAGCTCTTGATGAGTACTCTACAAATCAATAACTAGTTTCTCGATAGCTCTCATTTAAGGCGAGATTTGAATGTTTGAAAAAGTGCTCTTTCCTCTTTTTTGCAATTATTATTGCGGGTTTATCATGCCAAGGCTAAAGAAGAAGAGTGCTACGCAGCGACAGTAAATTAAACCAAAAGCACTTTGAAATCTACCACAGCCTGTAGGCTTGCCTAAAGGGATTTTTTTTGACATTGTATGCAATTTTATATTTTTGGGCATTTATTTCGTCCCCAGCGGTGCTGTCTTTGAAGTGTTTGTTTAATGCAAGAAGGACACACTCTATGTTGAAGTGTTGTCATGTCTCAGTCGGAAACGAGAATCAAAGGAACGTCAAAATGTTGTATTATTAGATTGACTTGGCACCAGAGTCTGCCACCTGCTTGTATTTGAGAGTGCAAACTACTCAATAAACAATATAATCCGGCAGACCGCAAAAGGAAATGCTGAAGTTTGACTCGCCAGTGCCTCAGTGCCAGTATAAATTTCCGTAAGGAAAGAATATTCACAGCAAAAATCAAAGTTTTTTAGACCTACAACATCCTCTCTGAATTTAAGGTTTTAACAATTATGTACAAATTATTCTATAATTTTGTGTGTACAATAATAACTTTTTATAAATAAAATATCAGTTTTTAGGTCATTTTTTAATAATTATTAAGTCATTTTCTTTAAATTTTAGGGTCATTTTATAGGTAATTTTTCAAACAATTTTAGGTCATCAGAATCCGGGCCCTAATAATAATACAGTATAATATAATTAAAAATAATAGCAGCGACTATAATATCAGCGCCGGCCTTAGAAGGGAACTTGATCAAAACAAACAGCATGTGTACTGCCAGTTGGCAGAGCGTGCATCGGCCGCGGATCACAACACATTATTCAATGTAAAGTTACAGAAATTAATTTTAATGTACATTAATACATTGTGTGATTTAAAAAACTAAACATTTTTAAAATAAGAAATTTTAGTTCACACTTAATTTATAATAAAATAGTAATAACAAAAGCAGTGCTTTAGTTGGGCCGGTACGCACCGGTACTGCGTACCGGTATAAAATTATTTTCCTTCTACCATACCGGGAAAAATATGTGCTCCGGTACGTCGTACTGGCAGTACAGGAACGATATTGTCCTAAAATACTTATTAAATGTCCAATTCAATAAGAGAGTGTATTTGTTAATAATGACAAAGACTATTAAATTCGCAGTAGATATGCGTTCTAATGTTCACCTTCGTGCGCATTTCTACAATAATTACTTTCTCCTTAGATTACATGTTGGCTATCCTGATAAGGTGCTCGGTTTTTTAAAACTCTTTTGTATGAGGCGATATGGAAAATTTTGAAGTAAGGTGAGTACCCCCATAAAATATTTTCCAACTAAAGCACTGAACAAAAGGAATTGAGAACTGCACATTCGGCTTTTTCTGTTGGAATAATATAGTTGGTCAATTATTTTTGCATGTAGCATGTAACAGTATGAGCGATGCCATTGTTGATCGCTTTGTAATCAATCCTGCCGACAGTAGTAGCACTGAGGACGACAATCAGCTGGAAAGGGATTGAGTTGAACCACTTTCATCACAATAATAACGTACATATTAATTTTCATTGTCGTTATATCTTTCCATACTGTTCATGATTTATGTTTTACTCTGTCAATATGAATCGTGTTAATTAAAGGACTTTGTATGACTGCTTTTTGCTTGTAGACAATAGGCATAATACTATAGGTATAGATAGTTCACGTGCATTAATTTTTAATAACCTGAAAGATTTCTTCCACTAACGTGGAATTTACATTGCTTGATAAATTGCACCAGCCTAAAAAAGCGGGATTTGTCATGGTTAATTTTGCGCCCTTCGACCCTGCGCCCTTGGCGGTCGCCCACCTAGCCACCGCCTAGCTACGGCCCTGCTTTGGAATACAGCCTCTTCTTCTATATCAGAGGGTGAAGTGAGAAAGCTGTATTGCCTATGTTTAGAGTAAAGAAAGTTACGTGAGTGCATTAATCAAATTTTATTTGGGTTGTGTATCCTTCGGGGATGCGATGTGATAACGACATTCTCTTCATTTTTAAAACCAATTTACATGAAGAGAATGTCATTAAAAATATATTATACTAAGAGGCAAAACTTTTATTTGGGCAGAGTGTGTAACTGTTCTTCCATTATAGCACTCAATTCTGAGATAGACAACCTATGCATTGACTCTGGCATTGTTGTTGCTCTTAACTTATGCCCTTTTAAATTTATCTCATTGTCTTATATTGTATTAAATAAAATACTAGGTGTAGAGAGGCAGATAACCTCTGTCTTCCATGATGCGAGGGTAGATGAAATATAAACGAGACTATTTTTCATTTATTTTTGTTTGCAATAAACACAAAATCAAGTGTTTTTCATTTTTTTAATAGAATTTCCTGCTTTGGAAATGCATTTTTTCCGAGCAAATCTGTAGCTTTTTAATTCAAAAAAAAAAAAGAAGAGTTGGTTGTGTCATTAGCCAATTGCGTACGAATTGCTCCATCCCATCAACGTTGTCGAATTGCTGGCCATCCTCAGCTTCTTGGACTGGACCAAAAAGGATGAAAATCGCAAGCTAATAAATCAGGACACTAAGAAGGTTGTTAAACTATTTTCTTCATTTTGGTACGTGTGACAGCTCTTGCATTGTCATGAAGAAGGATCTCTTCTTCTACCGGTTAGTCACGTCTTTTAGCCTCATTGAAAACCTCGCAGTAGTACGCCGCATTGATTGCGCAACGATATTGTACAAAATCAACGTCAATGCCCAGACTTGGCTTTCATAGGGAACTCCACGGCTTCTCACAAACGCCTTGTGCCAAGTAAAAACACGCGACGTTCACAGAGTTTGTTCCCTGAACTGTGTCACCAGTTTGTGCAAAATGTTGCGCTTTCATGAGCTAGATAATGCACTGCGCAACGGAAGGTTGCACTTTTTCCTGAGATATCCTGTTCCCGTATCGCAATCTCACAAGGGCGTCTCCCCTCAACATGCCATAAAGTAGCAGCTTCCTTAGCTGAAAATTATGCCCGAAAATAGTCTCGTTTATATTTGGTCCACCCTCGTTGCAAATAAATTGTAATGCCAGATCCAAGAAGTTTTAATGTATTCTTCTGCACTCTGCTTGATTTATTACTCTCCCTATGTTTTGATCATAAGCGCGGTATTTCACAGGTTTCAAGGTAACATTATAATCTTGAGTTGCCATTTATGCCATGGATTTCATGAACAATCCACAATTTTATAGTATAAGAACATGTCCAAACTTATAAGTCCGCTATTTTCTGTTGATGTTATATAGATTTTGAAAAGTTTGATCAATTTAAATTGCCACAATACTTTTGCAATGAATGAAATTGTGCTCTTTACTGTCATTGAAATCAATGAAAGCCCTGCGGATTTCATGAACAATCCACAATTTTATAGTATAAGAACATGTCCAAACTTATAAGTCCGCTATTTTCTGTTGATGTTATATAGATTTTGAAAAGTTTGATCAATTTAAATTGCCACAATACTTTTGTAATGAATGAAATTGTGCTCTTTACTGTCATTGAAATCAATGAAAGCCCTGCGGATTTCATGAACAATCCACAATTTTATAGTATAAGAACATGTCCAAACTTATAAGTCCGCTATTTTCTGTTGATGTTATATAGATTTTGAAAAGTTTGATCAATTTAAATTGCCACAATACTTTTGCAATGTCATTGAAATCAATGAAAGCCCAGCTGCCACTATTTTATTGCTGCTGCGTATACTTGGGCTTGTGCAAGCCTTCAGGTGCCAGCGTTTGTTTGGCACTTAATGCAGCCTGTGTTTGTTTGACGCTTCACCGGTTTGTTTGGCGAAGCCTGCTAGCTGTACTGCTAGCCTCATTTAGTTGTTCGAAGTTTCGCGTGGTTTGCACCACATTCTGAGACAGTTCTGGAGTGCTGTCCATGAAGTCTATATTTTCAGCTCTGTACTTGAATTGCAGTCTTTTTGGCTGGTTGGGGATTCCGGAAGGGTTAACCTCGTAGTAGCGAAGTTTAACAGGGAATTCTGTAGCGAATACTACCAGGCGATCTTCTAGGGACAAGTCTTTCAGTTTGGCCAAGTTTATCTCGGACGAGGACAGTCGACGTACGTTTGCTTGTGGTAGCTTGATGCCAAGCGTTTCTTCTACTTGAGAGGTGTACTCTCCAGTTGATTTTGGTGCCTCTTTATGAGGCGGTGTCAGTTTTGCTGGTGGAGGTCTGTGGTCCTCAAGTGGTGTCGGTGGTTTGTCAGGCATTCTCTGATGCAGATTGGGGGTCAAGTCGATGGACTGAGATGGTCGATGCAAGTCGTCCCTTGCACTCTTTTCCGGCTTCGGTTCTTCTGACGGAGGAGGTAGCAAGCGGGGAGGAGGCAGCAAGCGGAGGGTTTGTGCGGGAGGATCCCTTGCATCATAAGCGAATTCCCTGAGCTCTCTGATCAACTTGCTGACGTAGAGGAAGGTTTCCGGGAAGTACGTTCTACTTCTGGCGATCCACTCATTGATTAGTTTAGCGACATGTTCTCGCAATGTGGGTCTCTTCTCAAACAGCTTGACGCTGTGTCTAGTCAATGCTACATGGTTCTCAGGGTGCGCTTCTACAGGAACTGGAAGGTTCGTTGTTGGTTTCATTAGTTTCTCATATCTGTTTCCTACTTTCTTTACTTCTGGTTTCTCTTCTTCCGGCAGTTGAGCACTCTCCGGCTGATCGGCGGTTGCAGGATCGTTTTGCGCATGCGTACTATGCGTGTTGAGTGTCTGTGATGTCGTATCCGTGAGGTCAAATAAGTTCTTTGTGCTTTTCATGTCACTTTGCTTATTTTTCTGATACATTGCAAGCAATGTGTGGCACGCTTGTATTTGCTCCTTGTAGGCTGTTTTCTGTTCCTCCACTTTTTTCATATGCTGTAACTGATGAAAACTTGGGCGACGAAGCACCTTAGAGTCGTCGTATTTCATGAGGGTAGGCGGTGGATAACTTAGAGGCTGGGCGCCCATATTGGGTTGAGGCTTCAAGAATTGGAGTCTCGTGAGGATTCCGTCGAGTATGGTTCTTGGGGACTGTACGCGCTGCTAACTTTATCACCATCCATTTTCACTGGGTCACTATAATGTGGATCGCACTTCTTCATGACGTCTTGGGACTCGAAAACCTCAGTTGCAGTCTTTTGTTCCTCAGGCTTCTTGGATTCCTCCAGTGTCTCATTCGAATGCCTGGGTTCTGATTTGGATAAGCGTTTGGAGGGAGTGTACACGATGCGAATTTTGTCACTATCAGTTTTCACTGAGTTATCATGATTTGGACTGTACTTTGCCATTGCATCTTGGGAGTTTGAAAGCTGAATAAATCTCTTTTGTTCCCTTGGTTTTGCGGATTGGTCCAATGTCTCGTAGGAAGGCCAAGGTTCTGATTCGGATAAGCTTTTGGATAGACTGTACATGCCACGAATTTTGTCACCATCCCTTTTCAATGGGTTATCGTGATTTGGACTGTACTTTGCCATTGCATCTTGGGAGTTTGAAACCTGAATTGCTCTCTTTTGTTCCCCTGATTTCGTGGATTGCTCCAGTGTCTCATACGAATGCCTGGACTCTGATCTGGATAAGCGTTTGGGGATTCTGTATACGATGCGAATTTTGTCACCATCCCTTTTCACAAGATTATTGTGGTATGGATTGTACTTCTCTGCGGCGTCTTGGGACTTGAAAACCTCAATTTCACTCTTTTGTTCCCCAGGTTTCGTGGCTTGGTTCAATGTCTCGTAGGAAGGCCAAGGTTCTGATTCGGATAAGCTTTTGGATAGACTGTACATGCCACGAATTTTGTCACCATCCCTTTTCACTGGATTATTGTGATATGGATTGTACTTTTCTGCGGCGTCTTGGGACTTGAAAACCTCAATGACACTCTTTTGTTCCCCAGGTTTCGTGGCTTGGTTCAATGTCTCGTAGGAAGGCCGAGGTTCTGATTCGGATAAGCTTTTGGATAGACTGTACATGCCACGAATTTTGTCACCATCCCTTTTCACTGGATTATTGTGATATGGATTGTACTTCTCTGCGGCGTCTTTGGACTTGAAAACCTCAATTTCACTCTTTTGTTCCCCAGGTTTCGTGGATTGGTTCAATGTCTCGTAGGAAGGCCAAGGTTCTGATTTGGATATGGGTTTGGATAGACTGTACATTCCACGAATTCTGTCATGGTCCCTTTTCACAATATTATTGTGATATGGATTGTACTTCTCTGCGGCATATTGGGACTTGAAAACCTCAATTTCACTCTTTTGTTCTCTTGGATTTGTGGATTGGTCCAGTGTCTCGTAGGAAGGCCAAAGTTCTGATCTGGATGAGCGTTTGGATAGACTGTACATGCCACGAATTTTGTCACCATCCCTTTTCACTGGATTATTGTGATATGGATTGTACTTCTCTGCGGCGTCTTGGGACTTGAAAACCTCAATTTCACTCTTTTGTTCCCCAGGTTTCGTGGATTGGTTCAATGTCTCGTAGGAGGGCCAAGGTTCTGATTCGGATAAACTTTTGGATAGACTGTACATGCCACGGATTTTGTCACCATCCCTTTTCACTGGATTATTGTGATATGAATTGTACTTCTCTGCGGCGTCTTGGGACTTGAAAACCTCAATTTCACTCTTTTGTTCCCCAGGTTTCGTGGCTTGGTTCAATGTCTCGTAGGAAGGCCGAGGTTCTGATTCGGATAAGCTTTTGGATAGACTGTACATGCCACGAATTTTGTCACCATCCCTTTTCACAAGATTATTGTGGTATGGATTGTACTTCTCTGCGGCGTCTTGGGACTTGAAAACCTCAATTTCACTCTTTTGTTCTCTTGTATTTGTGGATTGGTCCAGTGTCTCGTAGGAAGGCCAAAGTTCTGATCTGGATGAGCGTTTGGATAGACTGCACATGCCACGAATTTTGTCACCATCCCTTTTCACTGGATTATTGTGATATGGATTGTACTTCTCTGCGGCGTCTTGGGACTTGAAAACCTCAATTTCACTCTTTTGTTCCCCAGGTTTCGTGGATTGGTTCAATGTCTCGTAGGAGGGTCAAGTTTCTGATTCGGATAAACTTTTGGATAGACTGTTCATGCCACAGATTTTGTCACCATCCCTTTTCACTGGATTATTGTGATATGAATTGTACTTCTCTGCGGCGTCTTGGGACTTAAAAACCTCAATTTCACTCTTTTGTTCCCCAGGTTTCGTGGCTTTGTTCAATGTCTCGTAGGAAGGCCGAGGTTCTGATTCGGATAAGCTTTTGGATAGACTGTACATGCCACGAATTTTGTCACCATCCCTTTTCACAAGATTATTGTGGTATGGATTGTACTTCTCTGCGGCGTCTTGGGACTTGAAAACCTCAATTTCACTCTTTTGTTCTCTTGGATTTGTGGATTGGTCCAGTGTCTCATAGGAAGGCCCAAGTTCTGATCTGGATGAGCGTTTGGATAGACTGTACATGCCACGAATTTTGTCACCATCCCTTTTCACTGGATTATTGTGATATGGATTGTACTTCTCTGCGGCGTCTTGGGACTTTAAAACCTCAATTTCACTCTTTTGTTCCCCAGGTTTCGTGGATTGGTTCAATGTCTCGTAGGAGGGCCAAGGTTCTGATTCGGATAAACTTTTGGATAGACTGTACATGCCACGGATTTTGTCACCATCCCTTTTCACTGGATTATTGTGATATGAATTGTACTTCTCTGCGGCGTCTTGGGACTTAAAACCTCAATTTCACTCTTTTGTTCCCCAGGTTTCGTGGCTTGGTTCAATGTCTCGTAGGAAGGCCGAGGTTCTGATTCGGATAAGGTTTTGGATAGACTGTACATGCCACGAATTTTGTCACCATCCCTTTTCACAAGATTATTGTGGTATGGATTGTACTTCTCTGCGGCGTCTTGGGACTTGAAAACCTCAATTTCACTCTTTTGTTCCCCAGGTTTCGTGGCTTGGTTTAATGTCTCGTAGGAAGGCCAAGGTTCTGATTCGGATAAGCTTTTGGATAGACTGTACATGCCACGAATTTTGTCACCATCCCTTTTCACTGGATTATTGTGATGTGGATTGTACTTTTCTGCGGCGTCTTGGGACTTGAAAACCTCAATTTCACTCTTTTGTTCCCCAGGTTTCGTGGCTTGGTTCAATGTCTCGTAGGAAGGCCGAGGTTCTGATTCGGATAAGCTTTTGGATAGACTGTACATGCCACGAATTTTGTCACCATCCCTTTTCACTGGGTTATTGTGATATGGATTGTACTTCTCTGCGGCGTCTTTGGACTTGAAAACCTCAATTTCACTCTTTTGTTCCCCAGGTTTCGTGGATTGGTTCAATGTCTCGTAGGAAGGCCAAGGTTCTGATTTGGATATGGGTTTGGATAGACTGTACATTCCACGAATTTTGTCATGGTCCCTTTTCACAATATTATTGTGATATGGATTGTACTTCTCTGCGGCGTTTTGGGACTTGAAAACCTCAATTTCACTTGGATTTGTGGATTGGTCCAGTGTCTCGTAGGAAGGCCAGGGTTCTGATCTGGATGAGCGTTTGGATAGACTGTACTTGCCATGAATTTTGTCGTCATCCCTTTTCACTGGGTTATCGGTGTATGGTTTGTACTTTGCCATGACGACTTGGGATTTTAAAGCCTCAAATGCTCTCTTTTGTTCCTTCAGCTTTTTGGATTGCGCCATTGTCTCGTAGGAAGGCCAGAGTTCAGATGTGGATGAGCGTTTGGATAGACTGTACATGCCACGAATTTTGTCACCATCCCTTTTCACTGGATTATTGTGATATGGATTGTACTTCTCTGCGGCGTCTTGGGACTTGAAAACCTCAATTTCACTCTTTTGTTCCCCAGGTTTCGTGGATTGGTTCAATGTCTCGTAGGAGGGCCAAGGTTCTGATTCGGATAAACTTTTGGATAGACTGTACATGCCACGGATTTTGTCACCATCCCTTTTCACTGGATTATTGTGATATGAATTGTACTTCTCTGCGGCGTCTTGGGACTTGAAAACCTCAATTTCACTCTTTTGTTCCCCAGGTTTCGTGGCTTGGTTCAATGTCTCGTAGGAAGGCCGAGGTTCTGATTCGGATAAGCTTTTGGATAGACTGTACATGCCACGAATTTTGTCACCATCCCTTTTCACAAGATTATTGTGGTATGGATTGTACTTCTCTGCGGCGTCTTGGGACTTGAAAACCTCAATTTCACTCTTTTGTTCTCTTGTATTTGTGGATTGGTCCAGTGTCTCGTAGGAAGGCCAAAGTTCTGATCTGGATGAGCGTTTGGATAGACTGCACATGCCACGAATTTTGTCACCATCCCTTTTCACTGGATTATTGTGATATGGATTGTACTTCTCTGCGGCGTCTTGGGACTTGAAAACCTCAATTTCACTCTTTTGTTCCCCAGGTTTCGTGGATTGGTTCAATGTCTCGTAGGAAGGCCAAGGTTCTGATTTGGATATGGGTTTGGATAGACTGTACATTCCACGAATTCTGTCATGGTCCCTTTTCACAATATTATTGTGATATGGATTGTACTTCTCTGCGGCGTCTTGGGACTTGAAAACCTCAATTTCACTCTTTTGTTCTCTTGGATTTGTGGATTGGTCCAGTGTCTCGTAGGAAGGCCAAAGTTCTGATCTGGATGAGCGTTTGGATAGACTGTACATGCCACGAATTTTGTCACCATCCCTTTTCACTGGATTATTGTGATATGGATTGTACTTCTCTGCGGCGTCTTGGGACTTGAAAACCTCAATTTCACTCTTTTGTTCCCCAGGTTTCGTGGATTGGTTCAATGTCTCGTAGGAGGGCCAAGGTTCTGATTCGGATAAACTTTTGGATAGACTGTACATGCCACGGATTTTGTCACCATCCCTTTTCACTGGATTATTGTGATATGAATTGTACTTCTCTGCGGCGTCTTGGGACTTGAAAACCTCAATTTCACTCTTTTGTTCCCCAGGTTTCGTGGCTTGGTTCAATGTCTCGTAGGAAGGCCGAGGTTCTGATTCGGATAAGCTTTTGGATAGACTGTACATGCCACGAATTTTGTCACCATCCCTTTTCACAAGATTATTGTGGTATGGATTGTACTTCTCTGCGGCGTCTTGGGACTTGAAAACCTCAATTTCACTCTTTTGTTCTCTTGTATTTGTGGATTGGTCCAGTGTCTCGTAGGAAGGCCAAAGTTCTGATCTGGATGAGCGTTTGGATAGACTGCACATGCCACGAATTTTGTCACCATCCCTTTTCACTGGATTATTGTGATATGGATTGTACTTCTCTGCGGCGTCTTGGGACTTGAAAACCTCAATTTCACTCTTTTGTTCCCCAGGTTTCGTGGATTGGTTCAATGTCTCGTAGGAAGGCCAAGGTTCTGATTTGGATATGGGTTTGGATAGACTGTACATTCCACGAATTCTGTCATGGTCCCTTTTCACAATATTATTGTGATATGGATTGTACTTCTCTGCGGCGTCTTGGGACTTGAAAACCTCAATTTCACTCTTTTGTTCTCTTGGATTTGTGGATTGGTCCAGTGTCTCGTAGGAAGGCCAAAGTTCTGATCTGGATGAGCGTTTGGATAGACTGTACATGCCACGAATTTTGTCACCATCCCTTTTCACTGGATTATTGTGATATGGATTGTACTTCTCTGCGGCGTCTTGGGACTTGAAAACCTCAATTTCACTCTTTTGTTCCCCAGGTTTCGTGGATTGGTTCAATGTCTCGTAGGAGGGCCAAGGTTCTGATTCGGATAAACTTTTGGATAGACTGTACATGCCACGGATTTTGTCACCATCCCTTTTCACTGGATTATTGTGATATGAATTGTACTTCTCTGCGGCGTCTTGGGACTTGAAAACCTCAATTTCACTCTTTTGTTCCCCAGGTTTCGTGGCTTGGTTCAATGTCTCGTAGGAAGGCCGAGGTTCTGATTCGGATAAGCTTTTGGATAGACTGTACATGCCACGAATTTTGTCACCATCCCTTTTCACAAGATTATTGTGGTATGGATTGTACTTCTCTGCGGCGTCTTGGGACTTGAAAACCTCAATTTCACTCTTTTGTTCTCTTGTATTTGTGGATTGGTCCAGTGTCTCGTAGGAAGGCCAAAGTTCTGATCTGGATGAGCGTTTGGATAGACTGCACATGCCACGAATTTTGTCACCATCCCTTTTCACTGGATTATTGTGATATGGATTGTACTTCTCTGCGGCGTCTTGGGACTTGAAAACCTCAATTTCACTCTTTTGTTCCCCAGGTTTCGTGGATTGGTTCAATGTCTCGTAGGAGGGTCAAGTTTCTGATTCGGATAAACTTTTGGATAGACTGTTCATGCCACAGATTTTGTCACCATCCCTTTTCACTGGATTATTGTGATATGAATTGTACTTCTCTGCGGCGTCTTGGGACTTAAAAACCTCAATTTCACTCTTTTGTTCCCCAGGTTTCGTGGCTTTGTTCAATGTCTCGTAGGAAGGCCGAGGTTCTGATTCGGATAAGCTTTTGGATAGACTGTACATGCCACGAATTTTGTCACCATCCCTTTTCACAAGATTATTGTGGTATGGATTGTACTTCTCTGCGGCGTCTTGGGACTTGAAAACCTCAATTTCACTCTTTTGTTCTCTTGGATTTGTGGATTGGTCCAGTGTCTCATAGGAAGGCCCAAGTTCTGATCTGGATGAGCGTTTGGATAGACTGTACATGCCACGAATTTTGTCACCATCCCTTTTCACTGGATTATTGTGATATGGATTGTACTTCTCTGCGGCGTCTTGGGACTTTAAAACCTCAATTTCACTCTTTTGTTCCCCAGGTTTCGTGGATTGGTTCAATGTCTCGTAGGAGAGCCAAGGTTCTGATTCGGATAAACTTTTGGATAGACTGTACATGCCACGGATTTTGTCACCATCCCTTTTCACTGGATTATTGTGATATGAATTGTACTTCTCTGCGGCGTCTTGGGACTTAAAACCTCAATTTCACTCTTTTGTTCCCCAGGTTTCGTGGCTTGGTTCAATGTCTCGTAGGAAGGCCGAGGTTCTGATTCGGATAAGGTTTTGGATAGACTGTACATGCCACGAATTTTGTCACCATCCCTTTTCACAAGATTATTGTGGTATGGATTGTACTTCTCTGCGGCGTCTTGGGACTTGAAAACCTCAATTTCACTCTTTTGTTCCCCAGGTTTCGTGGCTTGGTTTAATGTCTCGTAGGAAGGCCAAGGTTCTGATTCGGATAAGCTTTTGGATAGACTGTACATGCCACGAATTTTGTCACCATCCCTTTTCACTGGATTATTGTGATGTGGATTGTACTTTTCTGCGGCGTCTTGGGACTTGAAAACCTCAATTTCACTCTTTTGTTCCCCAGGTTTCGTGGCTTGGTTCAATGTCTCGTAGGAAGGCCGAGGTTCTGATTCGGATAAGCTTTTGGATAGACTGTACATGCCACGAATTTTGTCACCATCCCTTTTCACTGGGTTATTGTGATATGGATTGTACTTCTCTGCGGCGTCTTTGGACTTGAAAACCTCAATTTCACTCTTTTGTTCCCCAGGTTTCGTGGATTGGTTCAATGTCTCGTAGGAAGGCCAAGGTTCTGATTTGGATATGGGTTTGGATAGACTGTACATTCCACGAATTTTGTCATGGTCCCTTTTCACAATATTATTGTGATATGGATTGTACTTCTCTGCGGCGTTTTGGGACTTGAAAACCTCAATTTCACTTGGATTTGTGGATTGGTCCAGTGTCTCGTAGGAAGGCCAGGGTTCTGATCTGGATGAGCGTTTGGATAGACTGTACTTGCCATGAATTTTGTCGTCATCCCTTTTCACTGGGTTATCGGTGTATGGTTTGTACTTTGCCATGACGACTTGGGATTTTAAAGCCTCAAATGCTCTCTTTTGTTCCTTCAGCTTTTTGGATTGCGCCATTGTCTCGTAGGAAGGCCAGAGTTCAGATGTGGATGAGCGTTTGGAGAAGCTGAATACCTCTGGTTTGTATGCGTGATTCTTTTTAATTCCTGGGTAAATCGTAGACGGAATTGCTTGGAAGTCTAGAGTTGATTCTAAAGTCTTCACTTGAACTGGAGGCGGGAACTTGGGTTCATTTGTGCTAGCCATTTGTTTGTTTCCTCTAATCAAAGTTTTACGGATACCCTGTGGTTTAATTCCCACGTTCGCTTTCGCTGTGGCTGCTGAGTCTTGTGGCTCCCCGGCGTAGGTAGCAGTCGCTTCAGGTGGGGATCTGAATCTCTCAACGGCTCCTGTCGGCATCTTGTAAGCCATATACACCTTAGAGATGAATTAAAAAGATAAAGGACCCTTCATTATATTGAGTGCTAACTAAAAACCACCGCCGTCTCGAGAATTACACTGCCTGTCCATGCTTAATTTTAACATGGAGTTCAGAGTACAGTGTAGTTAAATTGCCTAATTTTTCCAGTAGAGGCGACACAGTTCACACCCAGATAGCATGAAATTCCAGCATATTTCAGTTTCCGAGTTTATACTTCAGAGGGCAACACAACATACGGTAATGTAAAGGGTATTGCCGCTGGATGTGAATGGTACTGCCATCTGTAATGTGCATACGCAAAAGTGCATACGCACAAATGTGCATACGCAAAATTAGCCGTATAGGACAGGCAGTGTATACACGAGTAATACAGTCTAAAAGGCAGTGCTAAAAATATACGTCGGTGGATCGAAAAGTAACTCAATTTTTTTTACAAAATTTCATAGGTACAATTACAAACAAATGTACACATGAAGGGACATCTTTTGTCTATTTTTCTATATAGTCGCCACGTTTCTCAACACATTTCTCCTATCGTGATACCAGTTTCAAAATACCCTGTTCAAAGAAGTCCGTTCGGTTGCCGTATACCTATCTGCGGACTGCTGTTTTCACTTCTGCATCTGACGCAAAGCGTTGGTCCCATGAAGAAATTTCTGGCCGGTAAACGCTTTGCGTCAGACGCAGAAGTGAAAACAGCATTCCGCAGATGGCTATACGCCAACCGAACGAACTTCTATGAACATGATATTTTTAAACTGGTATCACGATGGGAGAAATGTGTTGAGAAACTTGGCGACTATAAAGAAAAGTAAACAAAAGATGTCCCTTCACGTGTGCATTTATTTGTAATTGTAATTATTAAACTTTTTGTAAAAGAAATTATTATGCTTTACTTTTCGATCCACCCTCGTATATTATATAGCATACTAACTATAAATTATGAAACTATAGAGACTTAAAGCAATAATTGCTAATGCAAGTATTTTTTTAATAGTTCATCCATGCCTGAGCAGTTAGACTGCTCGCCTTCCACTGCTGGGACCCGGGATCAAATCTCTGTGGATCCATGTTGCATTTGGGATGTACAAAATGGGATCAGGGCAGCCGGGTGCCCCGGTTTCCCGTGAAGTATACCTTATAGTCCCGCCGTTGGCACCACAATATCAACTAGACCTGAATAATGTTTTTAAATCTCGTGGCCTGCCTATTTGACATATTTTTTTTTTGCTTCCCCAGTCGTAAAGGCCAATGCCGAATTGGATATTTACATACCATGAATCATACTCACCATTTCATCTTGTATCATATCCATTTAAATTAATATCAGTTGAATTTACTCCATAAAAATACTCCAGTAATAGAAACAATTGATAATCAATTGTTCCATGGCCTGCCCTACTGTATAGACACATATCCCGAACCCCTGGCATGGCCTCGCAGCTAAAAGAAGTATAAATTATTTATTTTGCCTGGCAGAGTTAAGGCCATAAGACCTTCTCTTCCACTCAAGCAGGTTAAAAATACAATGTAGTTTTACATTAATAACAAAGTAATGGATAAGATACTAATGACTAATACTAAAACTAAGGTTAAGGCCAATCATAATAATTAATCAAGTAAAATGCATATGTTTCATAAAAAGCGTAAGTTTCATCGAAGAAAAAATAATATTACAAGCAAAACAAGGAAAATGTCAAATTAAGTTATAACGGAACTTTTAAGTTTGTGAAATAAAGTTATAGGCCTGGGTAGTTATTTAAGTTATAAGAAGAAGAAGTAATGCTATGTAAAATGAGAGATGGTGTGAGTAAAAGAGCTAGTTCTGTTCAGTGGGCAATAATTGTTTAATAAGCGCAGATTTGAAAGAGTTTAAGCTTCAACTACCCCTGATATCTTGTGACAAAGAATTCCAAGAACGGACTGTGGCTATGGTGAATGAGTGAGAGTACAGCTGAAATAAAAAAAATCCCTTTAGGCAGGCCTACAGGCGGAGGTAGATTTCGAAGTGCTTTTGGTTTAATTTATTGTCGCTGCATACCACTCTTTTTCTTTAGCCTTGGCATGGTAAACCTGCAGTAAAGAGGAAGAGCCTACAATCATTTGTTTTGACAACAAGAATAGGATATAATATTCTGGGAGGCCGTGCACAAGATCAGCAATGAATAAAATTAGCAAAGCCGCTAAACAAGACAAAATTATGATATAATAATTCTTTTAAGTGTTATTATTTTCAAACATTAAAATCTCGCGTCATATGAGAGCTATCAAGAAACTATTTATTGATTTGTAGAGTACTCATCAAGAGCTTTTCAACGATACCCCACAAGACGTGGTTTCAAAAGTTTCGAATTTTCATCCCCCACCCCCACCCCCACTCGAACCCCCGAATTGTTGGTGTCACTGTGAACTCCATAGGGAGTACTCTAATTTATTCAAACAAAGTTTCCCTCTATACTTCATAGGGGCCGAGATATAAATGTTTTAAAATTTCAACCCCCTCCCCTGACCACCCCCTTGGGCCAATTTTGCCCATTAACGAACTTCTCCGAACTATTGGGCCTAGAAATAACATAATAAAATTTGGTTCAAATATCTTCAAAATTACGGCCGCTATCGTGTAAAGATATATATATATAAATATATATATATATAAATATATATATAAATATCACAAAATTTTTTTTTGAACGGGCGGTGGTTTCGTACTTAGGGGAGCATGAAACTTAAAGATATGAAAGAATTTTTCGAAAATCATAAAGTGGTATCCATTGCAATAGGTAGATTTTTCTTCGAAAATCTACCTAAAAGTGTTTTTAATATTGCCCATAATGGTCATTAAGACAGTCGTATGAAAATCTTGGAAAACGAGCATAGCCACATACTCCTGTTTTGATAAATGTCTTTATGGGCTTGTGTACTATTATTAGACCTGGGATTTTAAGGCAAATGCCTATTTTGTTCCTTATGAAACAACATGAAGTTCTGTAAATTTGTTGACATTTAAAGATATATCACTTAAATTTATAGAGTTTTATAGTGTCCTAAAATGCCTATTTGGACCTTTGGAGCCTATTTTTGTTCTTTTAGTGCCTAAAATGCCTATTTTGTAAATTTAAAATAAAATCCAACTTCTGTAACTTTTACAATCATTTAATGGACATCCCTGAATAAAGAGCGGAACAGCAGAGGGTGGGTTTTTCACAGAAACTTGATTTTCCCAAACACTTGTCGCAAAAGGAATGCTGACTGACGGGGAGGATTCGCTCAAAACAACAAATAGCAGGTATACTATATATACAGTAAGAAGGGACATACCGTGTGAATTTTTCATATAGTACAAAACTGTTTTTGATAAAAGTATTTTTAATTCTGTCTTTTTTTTTTCAATAATCAGCATGCTCCATTGCTTGCATCGCAATACTACAATTATTTCTGTTCAGAAATGGTATACCACGCTTTTTACAGTAAAAAAATATCACGTTACAGTTTAAGAGCATATTGTAGTATTTTAAAGTCTATTTTCTGTCTATTTACTCATTTTTAAAGCTTATTTTAAGTGCCTATTTTCACTTTTAAAAGTCTATTTAAGTTACTTGTGTTAAAAGCCTAAAACTAATTTTTTAGAGCCTAAAATCCCAGGTCTAACTATTATGGTATAAGGCGGATTCCATGTTATACTATTTAATTACCTTAGGGATGGACTCAGGCATATATTCGGGAATCTTGCCGGACTTTTAAAACCTGAGGGCATGGGCCGGAAGTGGCTCGTTGGGAATATGGGACAGCTGCCTCTTTTCTGATACAGGACTCTTCTGCCGGGGTATGTCCATCACAGACCTGGTGTGTGTTGGCCGTAGCTTCACGATTCTAAGACTGGCCGGTGAGGCGGACTTGGACTTGGTGAGGTGTCTAGATATAGAGTGATCCTTCATACTCCTCCTTTCTGTCTTCGGCACTAAGGTGAGGTGGAGTGGTTCAGGTGATGCCGATGCTGAATCTTTACTGTGGTCGGAGTCGCTCGGTTTGAAAATATAAATTGACCTTATTTTCTTTCTAAATTTAGATATCCAGGAGTCCTTGGTATTTTTTGTAAAACCACTAGACGTGGATTCGAAGTGGGCCGATCCATTATTTTGTTTGGTAAATACTTGACTGAAAATTTTGAAGGATTCTCGAAAGGCCACCATGTTAGATGTTGCGCGGCAACGACGATAATCAACCATTTTCGCGCATAAGACAATGACAACCGAATCGCCGAAGACTGGCGAACTGATATTTTTGTTCTTTTTCATTTATAATTTCCACCTATGCTCAGTGTTTAAAAAGAGTAGACACTTAACCTACTTTATTAAACATAACTTATCTTATTATGGTTAACATATATAAGTAGCATACGCTACTAGTCTAGATATATAAAACCTTGTACAAACAATGAATTAGTGATAAATAGGGTTCGGATGTTTATGGCCTAAAAGAGCGGAAAATATGACTGCAAATATGGCCTTCAAATGACTAAATATGGCCAAAAATCCTAAATATGACCTAATAAAATAACGTATTTTCAAAAAAATTAACGTTCCCGTTTAAAACGTTAAAAGACACTAAATTCTTACCTCACATTAATTCAATCAGATCATCACTTTTTACAAATTTTACAGGTGATTTACAGTTTTACTTGTAATGAACTTCTATTTTTAAAGAATTTTCTCCACTTTGCTCGCTTCATCAGCTCCAAGTACTCGAAATATTTTGTAGGCCATGCGTGTCCCTTTACCTCCAGGATTGCTCCTGGTACTCATTTATGTTAGAGGCTGAGTCGACCCCAGGGCCATAGTGCCACCAGAAGGATTAGGCCAATTGAAAAATCTCAACGATCTCATCGGGAATCGAACCCGCGACCTTCTGGTTTGTGGCGCAGCGCCTCAACCACTACGCTACGGCGTACCCCCAAAATATGACTATATATGCAAAATTTAAAAAGGTCAGATTAGGATAACAAGCGTGCAATTAGTGTTTAATTTCAGTTTGCGGCAAGAATGGAGGTCAGGATAAAAATATGACATGTCATAAACATCCGAACCCTAGTGATAAATATTACTACAAACTTTTAAAACGGTTAAAAATGTACTTAAAGTCCATACAAAAAAAGTGTTGTACTAAAATGCAGATGTTGTCTTCTACGCGTTTCGATGCTACTGAAGGCTGACCATCCAGCCCACAACGCAACAGATGTCTACAACTCATGCAGAAATTACCTGAAGATGACGTATTAGGGAAATGAAAATAATTGATTTTTTCTCTGAAAGTTGAATATTTCCTACTTTCTGTGCCCCTACCATAGTTATTAAGTTAAAGGTGAGGAAATTCTATTCCCTGACACCTTATTCATCGCTGTTGGCTTGACAATATAAATTATATCGTTCGTAGTAAAAACTCTCCTTGCTATTTTCTGTACACATTTTGTTTCTTATTTTATTTAATTTCTACGACCCAAAAAAATACCCAGTCATTTCTGGGGGGGGGGGGGGATTGAATGTCCGAAATTTCCAATGGGTTTACTGTTATCTAATATTCACAATTTTTCTCTTTTGTTTTGATTTTACAGCTGGTATACATAAAATATTTCTCTAATTGCAGATATTGTCGAAGCCATCATGGAGTACCCGGCATCGATGTCGCGATTTACTTTTTCGGTGTTTATCGCTGTATAATAGTGACGTGTGTACAAACTTTACTATATCAAGAAACAAGAAGACTAGAAGATAGTGTTTGTGTTTTTATTTAGTGTTTGTGACATCAAGAAAAAGACTTTTCTATATCAAGAACAAGCTGAGGAAGACATCACTAGATTCAGACCTTCGCTTCATGGAATTTTGAATTGATTTCTGTGTATGATCCATTCCTAATACTGCTGGACACCTCAAGGTATTAACGAAAGCAGTGCTTAGAAAGGAGCTTAGATAGGGGCCTCTTTTTAGAGGTGAAGAGCGGTCTTGGTGTAAACCGAGGCCACTGAACACCAGAAGACCAGCGATTCTCTCATCGAAAAAAGGTAAACAATATTTGTATATTAAGCATGATCCCTTGAAAACTATTTTAATTATTAAGTACCAGAATGGTAATTTATGAGATCGTGTGGTGGGCGGGAAATGTCTATGTGTCCGTATGTCTGTACGCGCGGTAACTCAAATACGCTTTATCGGATTTTCATGAAACTTTGTATACGCACTTATAACCTCCTTGGGAAGAAGCCTATTGATATTGGACCAAATCGGTTGACCAGTACCGGAGTAATGCCCAATTTAGTGTCTATTTTATGGTAATATATTAGAAAGAATTTATCAAATGCAAATCAGTTATCATGACAACATATTGTTTTACAGTGTTCATATACGGCTTTGGAAGTTGCAATACAGTTAGCTTTGACAAATAACACTGTTCCTTTACATATTCTTATCAAACTAGACCATTAAACTGAACGAGGTGGCCGAGATGATGTCTTGAACTCGCATTTTGGAGATCCCTGGTTCAAATCGCATAGCCGGCCAAATTGACATATCTTTTTTGTATTCTGCATATCATAATTGCAATCATAACTGATTAAACAAAAACATACTGGCACTTTGTTACATCAGTTTACTTTATTTTATTGTATACTGTAACTAAATCTTGCAACCCTGCGTTTCAATCCACGAGGAGCAGACACGTTGCTGTCACAGCCGTCACAGGACATTCTCAGATTTTTATTGGCTGAGGTAACTAGCAGATTGGTGAGGTAAAAATAAAAAGCATGAGTTTAGCCGTCGACAAACTTTTCTTCCTAACAAAAGGAAACTGTCTGGGTATGGACAGAGAGTTTGGATCGTAGCTCATATCTACTGATGGTGAAAACCTTGTATAAATATGCAATCGTGAAGCATTTCATTCTGCAATGAATATACTGGTCCCGCCAGCCTTTGTTTTATCTTTGCTGTTTAAACACCGGTTCCGTAGAGCATAATGCTGCTTTCGACTACAGGTAAATGTGTGATAAACTTCAGACTTTAGGTACCCCGAATGCTCTCTCTATTTAATACAATGTTTTGCTGGTATATCAAGAATCGAGCTACGCGTAACCTACCAATATGACTTTTAAATTACATGTATGAGAACAATTACATTTAAGGGAGGGGGTGGGACATACAGGTTCCGGTGAAATTCACAGGCGAGAAATGAATGAATGAAAATGAAATGAGAAATAGGTGAATTTTATTATTTTTTCCTGAGCAATGAATTGCTCTACTATCTTACAATGTGACATACTCTATACTGACTACTTCTATAATTATTGCATACAATTTTCAAAATTAATCAAACAGTTACAGTTATGGGTATTTATCGTTACAAACTGGCAGCTATGTTTCGTGCCGTTTTCATGATAATTTCCACAAATGGCAATGTTTTGTACTGATTTTCCCCCCATCTGTTTGCAAACATCATCTACAATCTTAGGAATATCTACAGTTTAAGTATTTAAAAAATCATTCTTTATTTTCTTTTTTCATTAAAAATATGTATATTTAAAAAACTACTAATGTTAAATGAATGATTGTAGATAGTGTTGTTCATACGATATTAGCATATACACAGAAAAATAAACACTCAGAAATATTTGTCTGAGCTTTGTCTGATAAGGCACCAAGTATCTTGCACACTGAAGGCAATGCACAAGTGAAATGTTCACGAATATGATAAAATACGTGATTTTTGTTCCATTTTTACCGGGCGTCGTCCGGGTTTTGTATTTCGCTTGTAGGCCAAATTCGAAATTAACTTTTTATTATTATTGCCTATGAATAATTTATTTGATTATTTTATTTATTTACATATAATACATCGTTTGAGATACATTAAATAATTACCCGAGTGAGCGAGATGCTCATGTTCGGATACAGTTCAGTTTAAGTATTTTCAAGTATTAAGTCCTGATATTGGTATCTAGAGCTATACAGCCTATTATTGCTCATAGGGGAATTATAATTATTTTGAATCCCATTGCTATTACACACCATACCTCGTAGGGTTGAAATAAGAAGAAACTAATATTTCTCCAACATAAAATTGTACTGCCTTTGCAGGATATTTTATTTCCCGCTCCCATGTTCCCTTACAACAATCTCGGGGCTTACATTAAAATAAATTAAAAATCACTTTCACACTTTCCTCCTCAAAAACCCCCTACATAATAATTTACTACGCGCATAGGACTAAAGATGTTCCATCCTATTTTGTATCCTTTCACACGTTAAAACATACAATAAACATCCCTATTTCTCATGTAATAAAAAGCCTACAGAAATGAATAACGTGATAGGGCTTTTTTTCTTACAGACTTCTGATTTAGCGTTACTTGCTATCCATCGTTGGGACAAACTCAAGCTGAGACAATTGAATACGCTTGCTCCCTCTGCAATACGACCACTTATTCCATTTATCAAAATGTGAAGTGAGAAAATGATATTCTCGGTGCCCAGGGTGGAGAAAGTTATGTGATGCTTCACATCCTATATTTATTTACGTGAATATCTTTATACAATATTGATTTACAAAAATGAATGTTATCTATAACCTCTGTAATTTGTCAAAGCCCAGTATCATACAACTTCCAAAGCCACCTGTGAACACTGCAAACAATACTGTTGTCATCATAGGCGTAACGAGGGGGGGTTTTGGGGGTTTGAACCCCCCCACCCCATTGATTAAAAAAGGGGAAATAGTACTATTTATTTCATTATTGTGATATATCACCATTTTTTAAAAATCTGCTTATAAATTACTTAATATGGGTTTAAAGCGTGGGAAGCTTCAAACTCATTATTGTGCACCTTAATTTTTAGAATTTTCCGGGGGGAGGACCCCGGAACTCCCCTCTCCAGATGTTATAACCCCCCCATATGGTCGGCCTGGTTACGCCTATGGTTGTCATGGGGACCGCACATGCAATGTGAATTGCATTCGGTGAATTTAGCGTAATATTTTCAGAAATCATATTATATGTTTATGAGGTAATGCTTACGTTATCTGTTCAATGCCTCAGTTCTACTTATCAATCCAGCTTTAATTCATTGAAAATAACTCTCCGCGCGCAAATGTAAGTCAGCAACCGTTATTCCACCCGAACTATTGAGTGGTAAAGTTTGGCTTCTTCGATTAGCAAGCTTCCGCCCTCTATCCCCAGAGAATAGAAATGCCAGTGGCTAGCACGGTCAGCTGGCCGGTACTGTACGAATCTCCCCATCCCACACACTTTCAATTATTTTATATATTTGAACTAGTATATTTAACTTCCAAAACACCTTTTGACTTCTGCCATTTAGGCGGTTTTCATACTAGTAGGCGGGATCATTAAAATACCCAACAATTTTGTTACATTTACTCCTCTTTCATAACTGTTTTCTAATATTAAAAATTACAAACCGTTTTATAATTAAAACATCCACGTATTGAAGTAGACCTATAATAAGTCGTGTATAAACAATCAGCTACACAGTACTGAAAAGAGATTATTGATAATATACACGGTACGGTATAATAAAAAACAATAGAGATTATAAAAGAGGACACTCCAACCACAATAATAACAAATAGGTTATAGTGGGACACGTAAGTCTCTCCACATACGCTATGGAATAAAGTTTATTCTGTCTTGGAAAATTACTATCTTCTTAGGTGGTGATACCCTATTTTAACAAAGATATGAGTTACTCCCAAAGAGAGAACACAATCTCGTATGTCAGAAGACTGTGTTACGCTGTATAATTTAGATAAGTAATCTAGATATAGGTTATTTATTTATTTATTTAATCTCCATTGAGTGAGCCCTAGTTTACAATAAGTATGTTAGGGCTATATTTAGTCAATTGAGGTTTCCTGTGTAGATCTAAAGTTCAGGAAGATACATTCACAGTCTCTTAAACACATATTCTAAAAATGCTGTGAATGACAAATAACAACATTTTCTAGTGAAAATTTCTCCGTTAAGCGGAAATTGAAAATTTGCACTGCACTTGTCTAAATGTAGTTCAAGATCTAATCTTTTTGTTTGAAAAACTGGGCAAGTGAACATAAGATGTTTGGCATTCTGAAGACGGTCACCACATATGCACTCGTATATATTGCTGTCTGTCTTGATATGAAATCTTTGGAAGTACTCGCCAAATTTTCCGTGGCCGGATAGAAATTGTGTCAGAATAAAGTTTGGTTTCATGAGTGTACTTTTTAGGCGGTCAGAAACATTGGGAAAAAAGAGTTCTTTGATAGTTCTTCCGCAAGTGGTTGATTTCCATATGTTGTTCCATCTGTGGATACCCTCTTCTCGAAGTTTCATTTTGAGGTGAGAGATTGGACATAGGGTGTATGATGGGGCTGCCGTTGATTGTGCAGCTGTAATCTAGATATAGGTTAAGAGGTATCTAATAATAATATTTGAACTCGTGTTTCCGTGTACTTCCAACGCCGCCCATTAAAAGCCCGTATTCATTAACAAGACCTATTAAAAAGATCATTTTCCTTGAAGTAGATTCTTGCAATAAAACATCAATTTGTCGATCCCTTCAATTTTGCTAACCCACTCGTGAATGCATGAATAAATTGGAAAACATTAAATGATTTGGACGGAACTCACTAAACTTGGTTTCTTTTTGGGCTAGGGAACTCTAATGTGAGGTCATTTCTGTTTAGGCTATGCGTGATTTGGGTAAGGTTCATGAGTCTTTGGTTCGTTTAAATCGTTTAATTTAGAGTCTGTATGCCCGTAAGGCAGTACAAGATTCGTTTAATTATTTATATTTACTGCAAAAAACAAATACAAGTACAGATAAAATTATATATTCCTGTAACTTATGTAAAAACGATGCCAGTGTTAATAAATTTAATGTTTTAATTATTTTTCTATTAAATAAATTATTTAAGCAAAACAACTAGGAGTTCAGTAAATAATTTTCGGCGAAGCCGCGGACACCTGCTAGTCATATTATAGTCTATTAAATAGATGTTAAAAATTAGAAACGAAAGATAACGTGAATTAGTAGTTCCTACATAGTTTGTACCTTTTTCTTGTACTGTATTTAGGATAACTTGTCTCACCAAAAAATGAGAGAGAGAAAGATATGCTCGAAAGAGAAGGAGCTAGTAATCACCCTCTTGTTATGACTGAGATGGATGGGGAGAGATAAAATCCTTACTCACAGTGGCGGATTGTTGGATGTTAAGAAATGAAGAACTCAACAGTCAACTGAGTCTTCTATAGTATATTGCGATACAAGTGCCGTAAGGCATGATCACGGATCGAGGAAATAGTTTGAAAACACGAGGCGCTTGCGCCGAGTGTTTTCAATTTTTCGAGATCCGTATTGCGCGTACGGCACGTGTATTGCATGCTATTTTTTGCACGATGATTATTTATATCAATTTAATTATATTAATTGTGATATTACCTGAAAATATTATGTATATACATTCTTGAAGATAGATGTTTATTTCAGAAAGTGATTCGCATGTGTTTGTTGTTATGGGAACCGAATATTTTTGTCCTGGGGGCCTTGTCCATAAAGGCTTGTATTATGAAGTGTATCGTAATGAATTATGACGTGGCGCAAGCACTGTAAGTAATTTAACCGCATCGCAACGCCCATAGCAACAATATTGTGTGGGAATGTCAACTTACGATCCACGGCAACAACATTCGTAAGTACCCCTAATTAGTTAAGGAGTGCAAAAAATAATTAATTAATAACAACGCTGTGAAACATCTCGTCCATGATGCCGTCTTGTTTACAATAAACTCTTCTACACTGTGAACATATTCACAAGCCCTTCTCCAGTGTTCAGCAGTCACTTTTTCTACTGCGGCTTTAAACGAAGTTTCTTTTCGTTAACTTTGGATTCTCTATTGTGTTTTGCTAAGTCATTCTTTATTTCCCACAATATCAACTCGATGGGGTTTGCAACTATAATTCTTTTTCCAATCACATTACCAATTATAAAAAAAATATTCTTGACTAGAATTAAATATTCATAAACAAGAATCAATCAAATTTATATCAATAAATTATAATGCACCATAGGCCTACATATTAATTAAATTATACAACCAACCTTAACGATTGTTATATTGATTTTATTATATTTTTTTAGTGCTGCTTATACTTTATATTTTTTAATAGTCAACATGGTGTTAATTCTTCTGGTTAATCAAAACCAGGGTATTAAAGGATGCTTATCGGATCCTTCTGAACAAATGGAAGTGAGATTCATGAAAAAATCTCGTGACAACTTCACTCAGTTTGCCGTGATCAGAGTTTCTCCAACGATCTACAAAGCGGTGAAAACAGGGGGAAAGCTATACATCGGCTACAATCGTTGTCCGGTGAAAGACCATATTCCTGTCACACGTTGTTATACTTGCAGTGGTTATGGTCATCTGAGTAAAGATTGTGCTAATGGAAGGCATTGTAAAAGGTGTGCAGAAGATCATGGAATTGAGGACTGTCCACAGAACAAGATCAGTTGTATTAACTGTGTAAAATACAACAGTAAAATGTCTGGAAGAATAAATTTTAAGCCCACCAATACTCAACACGAGGCCACGGACATAAATTGTCCTGCTTATAAGAAGATGGTCGAAATCATAACTTCAAAAATTAACTATGGCTAGCTTAACAATATTCACTCAAAATGTGCATAAATCCTTGGTGCCTACAAACGAATTACTTAATACCTCCGATTTTTACGCAGCACCCAATTCTAATACGATCAAAATACTTTGTGTACAGGAACCTAATACCATTAGAAATCAGGTTAAAGGCTTCGTTTCAAACTGCAACGTGTATACCTACTCTGGATTCAGAAATGACAATCCTCTTGAAAGACCAAGAACTGCTACAATCACAAAGTATTCAGATGTTCTGCATCTAGCTCAGTTTTGTTCCCCTGACAGAGTTGTAGTTTCTGCTAATTGGGGAGGTAGTGACATTTATATTTGCAATGTTTATTGCGAACCAGGTAAAGATCTGACAGATGAAATAAACACTTTACAGACTATATATGATGAGCTGAGGGGGAAGCCTTTCCTTCTTACAGGGGATATTAACTCAAAGCACAGTGCATGGGGTAGCCCCATTACTGATATTAGGGGAAATATGTTTTATGATTTTTTCTGCGCTAATAACTTAACTATTCTTAATGATGGCATAACTCCAACGTACAGACGTGGGAACTCCCACAGTTTTATTGATATTAGTGCTTGTAGCTCTCCTTTGTTGCCATACATTACCAGCTGGAAAGTTAATGAAGCCCCTACGCTATCCGACCACAGTCTAATAATTCTTACATTACAGAGTAATGTAGGTAATCATAATATATCTGCAGAACATTACTTAACAATAAAATATAAAACTAAAAATATTAAATGGTCTCACTTCAATAGAGTAGTTGCAAGAGATATGGAACAATATACTGATCTCTCCGATGTCCAAAACGGGAATGGGTTAAATGAAATAACTAATCAGATCATGAATACAATTGATAATGTCTGTGAGAATCATCTCCCAAAAATATCTCAGAACCCAGTTAAAAACTATTGGTGGAATATCGAGTTAGATATTCTAAGGAAAAGAGTCCTCGCTTCATACAGAAGATTCAGCAGATGCAAGAATGAAATTCTTCTTGTCAGATATGAATCTGTATATAAAAGTGTCCTAAAAGAATATAAAACTTAAATTAAGGAGGCTAAATTCCAATGTTGGAAAGATTTATGCTCTGTTCAGACATGCCAAAATCCATGGGGAAAAGTGTATAGGATATGTTGTAAGCCCAAGAACTACAACCAAACACTTACCACCATTAAAACTGAACAAGGTTTCTCGAGAACAACATTAGAAACAGCCAACATCTTGGTACACAGTTTCTTTCCCAATGACACTCAAGACAATGAATATCAACAAGAAATTCGGGAAGAATCCATTCTTCCTCCCAGTACCGAGGATGATGCCCCATTCACCATCAAGGAAATTGAAAATGTTATTAGAAACCAAAACGACAGCAAGGCTCCTGGTTTGGATGGAATTTCAGCTAATATAATCAAGAACATCTTTCATATTTCTCCATTGCTACCTGTGAACCTTTTTAACAAATGTTTGGAACTGGGAACATTTCCTGAAGTGTGGAAAAAGGCAGGAGTGAAAATTATTCCTAAACTTAACTCAAAGGATAAATTTAATTTCAAATCCTTTAGGTCCTTCTCTCTGTTACCTGTAATGGGTAAAATTTTGGAGAAGCTTTTGAACGACAGGTTAAGATACCACTTATACAGTAAAAAATTTCTCAGTGACAATCAATTTGGTTTTACACCGAATAAATCCACAGAAGATGCTGTGCTATCTGTTAGGCAGTGGTCTGAGGAAGTGCTTAAAAGGAAAGAAATCGGAATATTAATATCATTGGACATTACAGGTGCTTTTGATCATGCTTGGTGGCCAAAAATTCTGGTGCAGTTAAAACGGAAGAAATGTCCAAGAAATCTATACAGCTTAATTCAGAGTTATTTTCAAAACCGCAGTGTTCAGTTACAAATTGGGAGCAATTCCATTACAAAGGTCATTGACAAAGGTTGTCCTCAAGGTTCGTCCTGTAGTCCAACTTTTTGGAATATTTTGAATGACAACATGTTAGAAATATCTCTTCCTGAAGGATGTCAATTATATGCTTATGCAGACGATTCTCTATTGATGTGTAAAGCTAAAAATGTGGCTAATTTGACTTACAAGGTCAACGCAATATTAGAAGAATTATGTCAGTGGGGTTCTGATAACAAACTCCATTTTAATCCGCTGAAAACAACAGCTCTGATTATTACTAGAAAAAGGAGAATTCAAAAGCCAATAATTAAAATGAATCAGGAACACATTCGAATTGTAGATCAGATGTCCTATTTAGGAGTAATCTTGGATCAACAAATGACATTTAGACCTCACTTTGACAATGTTGCTAGCAAATCCAACACTCTACTCAATAAGCTGGCTTTTGCTTCTCGACCAACGTGGGGTCTCAATGCAGAAGTTCTGAAAATTATCTATAGAGCAGCAGTTGAACCTTTAGTGTTGTATTGTGCTTCGGTGTTTAGGAAATGTTTTGATATGAGCTGGGCTCGGCATAAATTAGCACAAATACAACGAGGCTTTATTCTGAGGATTATTGAAGCATATAGAACTGTTTCTACAGATGCCGCTTTAGTAATTGCGGGCATTGAGCCTTTATATTTGTCCGGTATTGCAAAAGCAGAAACTATACTGCTCCGAAAAGGCTTCACATATGAAGACGCAATCTTGCGTTTGGATATCGAAAGACCAGCACACTTTACTACTGCCGGACATCCTGCTTACTTCAATAATTTCGTTAATAACAATGGATGTACCAGGAATCACAATCTGGAGATTTTTACAGACGGTTCAAAATTCTGCAGAGAAGGAATGGTGGATAAAATCGGTTGTGCTTTCGTGGTGTTCTGTTGTGGTAGGGAAATGTACTCACAAATGGCCAGACTCTCTACAGAGTGCTCAATTGTACAAGCAGAGCTCTTTGCTATAAAGGAGGCTGTCTTATGGTCTAAATCTCAAAATTCTGACTGTTGCATTTTCAGTGACTCACAAACTGCACTTACTGCTATAAAAAAAAAGTTCAATTCAAATGCCTTGGCAGCAGAAATTAGAACTAAGATAATATCATACGAGAAACACATTTGTTTATCCTGGGTACGAGGCCATATGGGCACATTAGGGAACGAAAGAGCCGATGAATTGGCAAAAAATGCTGCGACCTCGAATTTAAATTTTAGCTACAAATTGTGTCCCCTATCTTATGCTAAGAATAAACTTAGAGATTATATTAGGACTGCTTGGAATGAGCATTGGGTGTCCAGCTCCAAAGGGACCACTACGAGAGAAATCTTCTTTCCAACAGTTGAGTGTCGCCTACGCTGTACGAGTGTAAAACCGGACTTCATATTCACTCAGTTTCTGTCTGGGCATGGGAAATTTGGTTTTTACTTTCAACGTTTCATGATCCAAAGACAGAACGGTTATCAATGTATATGTACTGAACAACAAACTGTTGAACATTTAATTTTTCCTTGCCCAGTCCTAGAGCATAAAATAAGAACACAACACGCAGCACAACTCTCTGTTATCAATTCCTAGTCATCATACAACCTCATACTCTCATTCATTCACCATAGCCACAGCCATGGCTTCCTTCAAACAGGCTGGAATATAGGAAACGTGGCAACATCGAGTCGTTGGCCCTCTCGCATAGCGGCCGGCGTTGTTTGAGCTTGCAAGAGATGGTGTTGTATTGTCGAGTTTGAATGTTTCAAATGATTGACAACAAGAAATTAATAACTTCTTAATCATATGATAATATTAAATAATATCTCCATACTTACCATACCATACTTTGCCAATATTTTGTTAACAAACTATACCAAATTGAAAAATGAACATTGTACCTCAGCCAGAGTATGTAAAAAAAAGAAAGCTTACCACTTTAGTGTGATTTTGTGAAATGTATAAGTTAGTCAAGTCTTTTTATAATAAATTTGATGATACTGAGATTAAGCCTATTTATTCAATTGAAAATACAAAAATTAAATAAACATCAAATCACTTGCTTTCTTAAATAGGCCTACATTCATTTTAAGTGCCTGTTTGATTATATAAAGAAAAAATCCAATCTAAGAGCAGAAATTGTTTAAAGCAAAATAGCAACGAAATACGGTTTAAAGGGTTTTATTAGCGTGATGACAAAACAATGATATAGGTGATGGGATTGGGAGCTGGATTCGTTGTGGAAATGTACTTACTTCGATTCTCTGTTGGGCTCCTTCAGTTCTGCACCTATATATCTTTCACGGCTTTTGTAGCTCAGGGTATCACACGAATCATCTGAGGGATTGGTTTATAGCTAGTTATGTCTTTATAAATGATAACTGCACTATAAACGTTTTATATCGGAATTTATTCAAATTAACTGTGTTCTGCGTAGCTGTTTGTGTAGATTCACCACTTCAATTGCATTCATCATGTACTTACGTGAATTTTCTATCCTCTTATTTGTCACTATGTAAAGAAAACTCACACGCTATCTTTTATAACATACAGTCGTATTTAATCAGTGGCTTTAGTGAGAATCGCCATTAGGCTAGGTAATATTCCCGCGACTTTCCACAAGAGCAACGTACGCAGGTCTGCTCTCCTCGGCGAATATGGTGGAAGTGAGCTCTTGACCACGCTATGTTCGCGGCTTATGGATGCTTCTCTCTCATTGGCTGTACTTTTCATTACGTAAAACATTTCTATTGGCTAAGTCAATTCGCGGGCCGAAACTATGAATTTAGTACGTTGTATTTTCAAAATATACGTTTCTTTTACAGTTAAGATTTCAAATTTGGAATTAATAAATAATAATAATAATCTAAACGAGAATTTTGATACCGAAATAATAATAATAATAATTTGAATGATTTGAATAAATATGAATTAACTATTGTTTATAATAAATCAAAAGGGTGGAATAATTACAGCTTCAAAATGCCCCTGTGTTAATTTAATTATGTCCGAAAAGGTAAATAATTAAATTAACACATCATACCCCAGAATATTTATTCTTAATAAATTTAAATTACGCTTGGATTAGTAAAAATTCAAAATTAATCATTGAAATGGTGAATAATGATAAATGTTAGTGTAACATAGGTGTATGTGTTAAACATTACAACTTGAATTAAATGAATTTGATCAAAATTATTTGGATATACACAAATCAAATCAAATCAGGTTTGTATTACCCTGACATTCCTTTAACATAATATATTTTTAAAAATGACAAACATTTGAACAATAAATGAAAAATACTATCTAAACATTTTTAACTCTGAAAATTATTTCTTGAAAAACAAACATGTTTAGTATATGGCATCACTTCTTGTTAGTTATATATATCGAGAATTTTTAAACATTTTGAAAATATATATATATGTCGAGATTGTCTCATCGTCCATATTTGAAAATTTATTTACATCGAGGCACTCATCGTCTGTAAAATATCACTTTCTTATTCCTTTGCATGAATTCTCTTTCTTTGAATCACTGTTATAATATGTTTGCATACAACATACAAATACAACTCACTTTTGACAAACAAATAAATATATACAGTATCACACTATGTCGCAATACATCACAACATTACCCTTGAATAATAAACAATTTATATACAAACATAACCCTCTTAAGTAATAAACATTTTATGTACATCAACATTAATGTTCAATCCATCAGACTTGGTGCTCTTCATAATATGGTTTCAGTAAAGATTTGTGATAACGTCCTATTATTTTGCTATTTAGAGTACTTAGCTCATATGTGTGGTTACTGAAATTCTTAGAAATTACAAATGGTCCTCTATAAACCATATTCATACGTCTATACCTTCTATGGAGTGCACTGGACAAACTCTTATTTCTCAACAATACTTTCGTGCCTACTACTGGATTCCATTTTGCTTTATACCTCTTTACTTTTGCCTTTCTCTTTTCTGCCCTACTCCTTATTCTATCCAGAGCTCTCTTACATAATTCCTCATTCGACATCTTCTTGCCCTTATAGAATTTAGCTTGGGGAAGATTCGCAATAACTGGGTCTGCATCTTTACCTGTCATTAAAGTATATGGAGAAGCTAATGTAGTTGCATTTACTGAATGGTTAATTACTCTTTCTATTACATTACACTGGCTAACCCAATTCGTGTGTGATTTATGACATAATATTCTTAAATACAAAGTAATATCTCTCATGATTCTTTCTGCGAAATTTGCTTGGGGAAAGTAACTTGAACTATGGAAAATTTTGATGTTCTTTGCTCTTAGCGAATTTTGAAAATGACTACTAGTGAATGATGTAGCATTGTCACAAAGTACGGCTTCAATATCTCCAAATTTCGGAATATAGTCATTAATAATTTTGCTCACACATGCTTTAGAAGTTGCTCTTCGCACTGGATAAATTTTTACAAACTTGGTAAAACAATCATACATTACGAAGATATATCTACAACCGAATCTGCCTTGAGGTAATTCACCATGGAAATCTAATGCTACTAAACTATTTTTAGTCTCTCTAATGATATTCTTTGGTTCGGTGTCATATTTTACGTTCAACGGTTTAGCTGCTTGGCAAGTGGTACAAACTTTAAGAATTTGCCTGATTTTCCTCGCCATATGTTTGAAATAGAAATCTTTACTTAAATTTATCAATACTTTTTCTGATCCTGAATGACATAAAGCTTGGTGGTAACATTTAATTAAATCCTGTTCTAGACATCTTGGAACATAGATTTTCCACTTTAACTCATCTGAACCACATAACTTATACAAAACTCCATCAAACAATCCTACTGTATTACCTGGTTTGAAACTACAATCTTGTATTTCTCCTACACTACTATCTACATTATCTATACTACTGTTATCAGCATCCATATTAGTACCATTTATGTCTGATGAATTGATCACTAATTGATTTTCTGATGACGTATCAGTCTCAGAAAGTTCTTGGATAGTTTTAGCACAAGTTAGCAATTCAGCAATAGTCTCATCTTCAGATTGCAATTTCTTTATGTCTCTGAACCCTTTTATTAATCCTTTGGATCCTACACATGGCAAAGTTAAAATGCACACTTCTTGTTTTGGTGAAGCAATAGTATCTGGGATGTTTGAGTGCTGGTCTAAACGGCTTAACAGATCTGCAAAGATATTATCTCTTCCGGGAATGTGCTTAATCACAATGTCATATGACATGATTTCATGTATATATCTTGAAATCTTAGAATTTGTTAGTCTACATTTTTGCATGAAAGCTAGGGAAATGTGATCAGTATACACCGTAACTTGCTTATTGAATACATAATGTCTGAATTTTGTTAGTGCATAGTATATGGCACTTACTTCTAATTCCGAAATGCAAGCTCTTTGTTCTGTACTACTTAAACTTCTCGAAGCTGTAGCTATTACATGGGTTTCACCGGATTCATCAATCTGACTAAGAATACAACCTATAGCTTTACATGAAGAGTCTGTGTGAATTATGTACGGCCTATCATCGTTTGGTCTCTCTAACAAGATAGCTTTTGAAAACAATTCTTTAACTTTATTAAAAGCACGATCATGTTCGTCTGTCCATTTCCAACGAATTCCCTTTTTTAACAGTTCTCTAAGGGGTGCTACTTCCTTAGCGTAGTTAATTAGAAATCTGCTTTGGAACTGCCATATGCCTAAAAGACGACGTAACTGCTTATCAGTGCGTGGTACTGGAATGTTTTGAATTGAAGCAATACGGTTTGGATTAGGTTTGATACCTTCGGGAGTTACTACATAACCTACAAATTCTACTTCTTTCTGAAAGAAACATGTTTTAGACGGTTTGGCTGTCATGCCATGTTCACGGAATTTTGTTAAAACATAGTCAATATTTGCTAAATGGGTTTCAAAATCATCGTTGCTAAGAAGAAAATCATCTAAATAGGAAATGATTCCTTTTGTTTCGGTTTCTGGAAAAATCACACTAAGTGCTCGTAGTAAGGCACTTCCACTTGTCTTGTAACCAAATGGGCATCTAGTAAATTCGTACGTACGTCCATTATGATTGAAAGCTGTATACTTCCTATCCTCTTTGCGTAGTGAAATTTGCCAAAACGAATGAGTCAAATCTATGCTCGAAAAACATTTTTCCTTTTCTAACCTACTGAGCAATTGTTCAATACTTTCCGGACGGTAGTTATCTGTAGCGATATAATTGTTCATATGCCTCGCATCAACGGTAAGGCGAAGAGATTTATCCTTTTTGAACGTCCAACACAAAGGGTTGATGTATTTTGAGGTCGAAATTTCGATTACTCCCGAGTCTAACATCTTCTAAATTGTCATATCAGCTTCCTTCTTCAATGCAATCGGAATTGGCCTACTCTTATAAGTGAATTCATCAACTGGTTCTATGTCAAATTTGTGTTCGTAGATGTTACAGAGTCCCACATTTTCGGAAAATACTTCTTTATTCTTTATTAATATCGATAACAACCTATCACGTTGATCTTCATTTAAGTTGTGAGCCATATCAACTTTCTCCTTCAAAATATTCATTGTCGCAGAGTTCGCGCTAGGGTCGGCTTCTTTTACATTCCTCGTACAGACATAACCTATCTCTACTTGCCCTATGTTGACATCTCCGTCAACACTATTTTCATACCTATCAGCGCAGTCATCGCAATTCAATGTCATACATCTACATACTTCTACCTCATTATTTATATCATCGAAGCAAGGGCCTACTTTATGAATCATCATATCATTTATCTGAATATTTTCTACAATAAACGTCTCATACGGAATATCGTTGTCACCTAACTCACTAGACGCATCTCTTATACTCAGCTCATTGTCGAAGGGAATGCTCATCTTGTTTCCTTGTAAATTTATTATTAAGTTGTTATCCTCAAAACTTATGATACTGTTATATTCCGTAAAAACATCAACTCCAATAATAATATCTGTAACTAATTTTGGGACTACTAAGAAAAATATTTCAAATTTTGAATCACCAATTTTGACATCCAACATGCATTGAAATTTTACCGATTGTTTTGCTCTTTTGATCGCTACTGTGCAAGATAATCCGCAAATAGGGATAGAAATCAACTTGACTTTGTTTTGGATAAGCTTATTATATAAGGACTCGCTTATTACACTATTTGAACAACCTGTATCTATTAATGCATTTGTCTCATAATTTCCTATCACTACTTTTATTCTAGGAGGATCCATAATCACCTCACTCCTACTTGCATTATTCTTTTCTTCACTAGGCTTATTATCTGAAAAGCTTCTTTGTGTCTGAATGCTATTTATGGGTCCTATACGTTTGCCTGAATTGACTAAACTTGCGCCAACACCATCCGAACCCTCGAGATATTGGCTTGTTAGTTTAACTGTTGTATATTACCATTATCTTCCTGATCATGAATTTCTACAACTTCATCAGGTACCTCTTCACTACGGGTATTACTATTGAATGGTCTGGCTCTAGGATTAAGCGTGTTTTGCTGAGTCTCAACACCTTTGACTCGCCATTTACCATTATTAATTACTTGTCCTGGCCTAACTTGACTATCATTACTATTGTTATTACCTCTATTATTATAAGTACGGTTCTGGTACCTCCTACGATAGCCTTGATTCCTCATCCATGGCATTTTTCGCCAAGAGTTTGGATTATTACCATTTCCAAAATTTTGCCTATTGAAAGTGACATGGTTTATCTGATTTCTTCCATTATTGTTTCTGTCATATGGCCTACTTTCTGATCTATTCTGGAAATACCTAGGATTGTTCCTATTTTGATTAGGCATAGGGCCTCTGTAAGTATCCCTAGCATCATAACCTCTGTCACAATTATTTGCATTGCCTTCTGCCCCTACCCCAGAATTTGTAAGCCTGTTAGTGGGAGGGTTCATTCTATCATTTGAATTCATATAGCTCTGCCTACTTCTGAAAATATTCCTTTGCTCAAAAGCAGCAAGCAATTCTAACATATCAGAGAAAGTTCTGGGTTTTGCTACTATCAGATTTAGTCTCACATTCTCTGGGAAATGATTTACAACAGTCTCCAGTAACTCGAACTCATTTAGTGGAGGATCTACTTGTCGTCCTAATTCGGCCATTTCTAAAAAATAGTCAATCATCGTCTGACCTGACTCTGGCTCATACACACCATTAGCTAACTGCATCCTAATATTGTTTCTCTTGGATAAACTCCAATATCTACTGATAAAATTTCTTTTGAATTCTTCAAATGTCGTAGTCTCATTTGTAGTTAGATTGAACCAATTCAAAGATCTACCTTGCAATGCCTTCCTTACTATGATCATGTACATGTTAGGCGGAATGGCTCTCAACCTAAAATAATCGTGAAGTTCAGTTAAGAAATTTTGTGGATTGGTGTTATTATTTTCATCAAACACAGGTAACTTAATTTCGTTCATTAAGTAGCTGGGAAAATTTGTGCCTAACTGACTAATTCCTGTGGACAAAGGTACATTGATATCCTGCACCTGGGAACCATTATGACTGTTTACCCTTTCCTGACATCTAGGAGATCTACATGGTAACTGTGAGTAAATTTCTTCAACAACATTCCTACTCATATTGTTTCCCAGTTGAGGTATATTCACATCATTAATTACAGGTGAAGTGACAGGAACATTCAATCTATTTTCCAATACACAAATTCTACTTTTCAGTAACTCTTCATCTTTATGTACTCTCCTACTCAACACTGTCAACTCTTCTTGTGCTTCTACAATCTGTATTTCAATGTCTTTCTGTTTAACTTTTAACAGCTGGTTCTTTTTCTCTAAGTCATTTCTAGCCTCATCATTTATTTTAGCAAAACCTAACAATGTTTCATCGAAAGCATTCATCTGCATTTTCATAAGTGACACACTACTATCTAGTTCTGATACATTAGCTACAATAACTTTCATTTCTTCACTAGTATTAGAAACATCTGTTTGCATGATTTGCAAGTTAGTGCTAACATTTGAAATAACCTCCTTGACTTCTGCTATATCATTATTGACAATGGTTTGAATATTCTCTAGAGCTACTGTGACGTCATTATTAACCTGCTCTTTGAAATCACCTAATCTTTCCTGTATCTCGTTTACAACTTCTTGTTTTAGATCATCTTTCAATTTTGTCAAGTTTTCATCCATTTGTACTAACTTCAAACTAATATTTTCATTTTGTGAATTTACATCAGTTTTAACATTGTTAATATCTGTTTTAACCTCATTTTTAACATCATTGATATCAGTCTTAACATTATTGATATCTGTTTTAACATCTTCGATTTTGTTACTAAGCTTATTGAACATCTGTTGCATAAAACTTTTAATTGAGTTCTCTAACTGGTCATCTGAAGATTCACTGTCTTCGCGCCTAGTCACGTTTACATTTGAAACGGAAACATCTGTTTCGACCTGGACTTCCATATCAGTTACAATCTCATCTACTAACTGTAAACTACTATCGGCACTTATGTTGTCTACAATACCTTCCATCTCGGTACTAGTTAGCAAGTCCTGTCCATTTTCTAACACATCTGAACTTCCCTTCTGTGGCGACATTATTTCGCGGCCTCTGTGTTTCATTTATAATCATAAAAATAACACCTTACTTTATTTGTAGGCTTCGCAGGCTTCACAGGCTTCTTACAATTACTTTCATTCTGGAAGCTGATTGTTGGCGGTTGATGTTGGATGGTCACAGCTGCTGCCTACTGCATGATGTCGAACACCTGGGCTGACCTCGTGATGGCCTGGTGATTGTTGCGCGCGTAACCGTACCTAGCTCACGATTCTCACTTAATTCTGTGTATCACAATCTGCTTGCTAATGTCCCGATTAGAATATTTGTTCACAGAGTCTTTTCACAGTTCGATTGTTCTTATTAAAGCCACACGTTGGTGCACCAAATTGATATAGGTGATGGGATTGGGAGCTGGATTCGTTGTGGAAATGTACTTACTTCGATTCTCTGTTGGGCTCCTTCAGTTCTGCACCTATATATCTTCCACGGCTTTTGTAGCTCAGGGTATCACACGAATCATCTGAGGGATTGGTTTATAGCTAGTTATGTCTTTATAAATGATAACTGCACTATAAACGTTTTATATCGGAATTTATTCAAATTAACTGTGTTCTGCGTAGCTGTTTGTGTAGATTCACCACTTCAATTGCATTCATCATGTACTTACGTGAATTTTCTATCCTCTTATTTGTCACTATGTAAAGAAAACTCACACGCTATCTTTTATAACATACAGTCGTATTTAATCAGTGGCTTTAGTGAGAATCGCCATTAGGCTAGGTAATATTCCCGCGACTTTCCACAAGAGCAACGTACGCAGGTCTGCTCTCCTCGGCGAATATGGTGGAAGTGAGCTCTTGACCACGCTATGTTCGCGGCTTATGGATGCTTCTCTCTCATTGGCTGTACTTTTCATTACGTAAAACATTTCTATTGGCTAAGTCAATTCGCGGGCCGAAACTATGAATTTAGTACGTTGTATTTTCAAAATATACGTTTCTTTTACAGTTAAGATTTCAAATTTGGAATTAATAAATAATAATAATAATCTAAACGAGAATTTTGATACCGAAATAATAATAATAATAATTTGAATGATTTGAATAAATATGAATTAACTATTGTTTATAATAAATCAAAAGGGTGGAATAATTACAGCTTCAACAATATAATAATCTACCTCAGGATATCAAAAAGCTAACAAATAACTGTTTTCAAAAAACAGGTTAAAGCCCACCTGCTTAATGAACATTTCAATAACTGTCTATAACTCTGATAACTTCATCTAAATTTTTTTAACATCTCAAAAGAATAATTTCAGTAGCGATTGTAATAAAAATAAATAAATAAAAATGTTTTATATAACTTTCTGTGAAGAAAAATTGTTTGTGGCTCATTGTACTCTTTTAGTATTAACTAAATTGTTTAATGGTTTAAACTTCTGTTTAGCAAATAGATTATATTTAAATTTTAATTAATCTAATTTTACTTAATTAAATTTCTTTCTCTTAATTCCTCTTCTCCCTTGTATTATATTCTATACCTTATATATGTGTATTACGTGTATTCTTAAATTAATTTGTCCTAATTTTAGTCTATTAATAAGTATTGAACTCTGGTTCTATTCTATAAATTACTACTCTCCTTTGTCTTTCTATGTATTTTTGACAGGTATTTTGTTTGTTTTGTATATATATATATATATATATATATATATATATATTTTGACAGATATTTTGTTTGTTTTGTATATATATTTGTTTCTTATAATCTGTGCAGTCTCTATTCTATTACTTTGTAAAGTCTGCCTATGATGTACTTTTGACTGTCCCTTTATGCGAGCCATATGTGCTCTTTGGGACCTTTAAGAAATAAATAAATAAATCTTATTTACAGTTATAAATGTCAATAGGTTTGAAGAAGAATGAAAAGCAAATCATTTTTTTCCCCTAAAGAAGTCTAGGCAAGACGAAAGTTTTCTCGGGGAATTCAACCAAGCTTTTAATTCTTTGTCTATTTCGTATGGAAAATACCTCTAGAGTTTGAAATGTTAATGATTTTTTTTCAAAAAAATTTGGTCGCGATACACTGATTTTAAGCCTAGGCTAGATAAAATGTAATATTTTTTATCATTTACAAAGGTAGAAGTTTGTTTCCTATTAGGTTGTTTAAGTGATTGTATCTCCGAGTTTCATAATTAATACATTTGTAAACTTCAGAATATTGAAATATACAGAAGAAAGTAATGAGAGTAAAGAAAACATCACGATTTAATATGTAATTCCACCTTCCAAAATAGCTGTGGGCCGGCCGGCCGGCCAACGAGACCCAGCTGATGCGCTGTTGCCAGCTTGTATATTCCAGCCTGTTTGAAGGAAGCCATGCCACAGCCCGTTCTTGGAATTCCTTGTCACAAGATATTAGGGGTAGTCGGAGTGTACACTCTTTCAAATCTGCGCTTATTAAGCAATTATTGCCCACTGAACAGAACTAGCTCTTTGTAGTCACTCCATCTTTCACTGTATATAACATTACTTAGTCTCCTTATAACGTATCTACAGCTAGACTTAAGTTTCCATTATAACATAATTTTACATATTCCTTGTTTTACTTGTAACATTATTACTATTTTCTTTGATGACACTTACGCTCTCTATGAAGCCTATGCTTTTTATGAAACCTATGCTCTTTACTTATTTAATTTATTATTATGATTAGCCTTAACCTTAGTCTTAGTATTAGTCATAAGTCTCTTATTCACTAATTTGCTATTTATGTAAACCTACATTGTATATATTTTCTGAAACCTGGTTGAGTGGAAGAGAAGGCCTTATGGCCTTAACTCTGCCAGGCAAAATAAATCATTTACTACTACTACTACTACTACTTAGATTATTGTAAAAAGAAATTAGATAAACCACTCTTTGATATGTTTAGGAAAAAATGCTGCTATAGAGAATTCCAAAAGTTTTTGTGTTCTATTTTTAAGATGTTATAGTTTTCTTTTATAATATAATATATTAGTTATCTTGTTTTCTTAGAGTAGTAAGGCCTGCATCCAGCCTATGGATAAGAAGTAGTAATATTTCAAATATATTGTCTTGTAACTATAACCCTAATATACCTCCGGGTGGAATAGGGTTTAAGTAATTGTATATTCAATAAATAAATAATTCTTCTGGTGTATATTCTGTCACTCCTTTCCATCGTCATTTTCCTTCCTTGATTACTTTTTACGAACCGATTATTTTTATTATTTCATGGAGAGCCTACTTGCCGCTGTCAAATAATCCTGCCTCCTTCATATCATCTAAGCTTGGAAAAAATCGTGAGTCATAATAGTTGATAAATTGTATGGCGAATAACAGATTTGGTGAACGAATCTATTGTTTTCTTTGGTATCCTACTGGGTTTCTTTTTTCCAGGAAATCCCAAACTAGTGCCAATTAGTTTCGCCATTTTGTGTTCAATTAAAATATGGGAAACAGTTCCCTTAGAAACTCCAGTCGCACAATCAGTTCTTCATAATAGGTTTGCTACTGATAATGCCTCTTTTCCATTCTTCAACACTCTTTTTGAAAGAACTTGTGAACACCGCACATTTTCCAAGCGCTTGACCGTTTTCCTTATTTGCCAGCTCCAGCAAGTATTATTAGCCTTCGAACTTTTATGTTGCTAAAATTCAATTTTAGGCGCCTAAAATACGCTCTAAATGATAGACAATGATAGATTTTAAAAATTGGAAAATAGGTCCTAATAAAAAAATCGTTTATTCCATTTAAGTTGCCAATTTTCTTAAATATCCCATTTATAATGCACAATTAAACATTTATGAAGACAAACTTCAACAAGTAATAGGCCTACAAATAATATTCATTTATTTCATCCAAATCTTGTTCATAATTTGCTTTACAATAAATTACGAATGCCTTTTTCTAGATTTTCTAGTGAAAAGCATTGTCGTATATGATTCAGTACTTATTTAGACCCTATATGCTTACAAAAAGGCAGTATTACGCTCTAACGTCAAAACATGCAGTCTTAGGACCTATAAAAGCATCAGTTTCAGGCATTGTCACCTATAAAGTGCATAATTATAGCTTATACAACTTTTTGTGTTTACATCCTTTTAGGATTAAAATAGGATTTTACCTAAAATCCGAAGTTTAGTTATTATAATTAATGGCACAAATAACCAGTGGCGTGGCGTGGGTGATTCATAAGTGTTGCCAGTTGCTTCAGACTTAATTTGGGGAGTGCCAGTCGCGAATTCCGTGGGTTTCCAAGTTAATATTATATAGGTTGTATGCAACTGTATAAAACAAAACAAACAAGAACTAACATATAAGTAAAAATTATAGTGGCATACCTTATTTAAAATGTATTTACAATCTCTCCAATTTACAGAGTCTATTTGTAGGCTACTTCAGTTCAATCCGCCGATTCTTCTCCAAAAAAAAACATCAATGACAGAATTTTCAAACGTTGCTTGCTTTTGATTTTTAAGTTTATTAAGCAACCCCTTTTCCACTGCTAACAGAGACAGAGATGAAAGTCTATTTTGAGTTTGAGTGTTTCTGAGATAAGTGTGTATTCTGCGGAGCGCTGAAAAAGATCGTTCTGCTGATGCACTGGTGGCAGGAATAGTCAAAATTAATTCTTGAAGTTTATACACCTGTGGCAAAGCTTCTTTAAGTTCCATGGCATACAACTCTTGGTGAACTTCGTAGACTGCTTTGTTTCGAAATTCAGGGGAAGAGTACAAATAACAGAGTTCGTTCCTTAATCGCACTGAGTAATAAGTAAGAAAAGTCTTAAACGCACACTCTGGGAAAGTCTTGTCATATTCGGCGTATGAAGCACTGTCCAACAATGACAGAAACAGTAGTTGGTCTATATCCGAGAATCTGTTGGTTATTTGGCCAAGTATCGTACTATGATCTCATAAAATATTCGTCGATACGATGATTTTGTGTCATTTTCTCCTTTGTCCAGTCTCGATCTCTTTGAAAGTTGTCGATCTCTTGTTTCGTGGCAGTCTTGATCAGATTCTATTCTTGACCAAATTAATTCGTCAAAATTTTCACGCAAGTCTTTCATACTGTTTTTAAAGCCATTGATTTTTTGTTTGCAGAAAGCAATATCAAAAATCTTTTTCTGAAGGATGTTAAACAAAAAATCAGACTTAGGAAATACAAGCGAAAACACCAAAAGCAAGAAACTGAAATCAAAGCTTAGGAGGTTCTGGTAGTAGCCTGATGCTCAAGCTCTTGTTTCAGCATCCCATTCATCCTCATCTTCTGCCATTAACTTAAATAGGGCGGCAAGTTCAGTCTTCAAGCTGAAAATGACATCAATCATTCTGCTTTTGTAGTTCCATCTCGTGGCAGACACTGATGGAATGCGTTTTTTCACTTCAGTGTCTAAAGCTTCTGTTCTTTTGGGCGATTTTGAAAAAATGTAGACAGTCCTGACACTGTTTGAAAAAATATTCTACACTTCTTTATCTGACTGGTTGATTGCTGCAAAACTAAATTAAGCTTGTGGGCATAGCAATGCACAAATAAAGCTTGTTCATATTTCCCTCTAACAATCGATTGTAAACCGTTATGCTCTCCAGCCATCACGGCTGCACCATCATATGTTTTCGCTATGAGTTTCGCGCCAGATTTGAATTCGTCCATGATTTCGAACAAATGCTTGGACAAACCAACTGCTGTGCGGTCACTACTGACGTCACAAAACCCTACAAATCTTTCTTCAACCCTTCCTTCTGGTGTGACGTAACGAAGAACCGTTGATAATTGAGATTTATTTGATACATCAGTGGTTTCGTCCATGATTACTGATATAAAACTTGTCTCACTCACTTCATTCTTTATTTCATTAATCAAAACACGAGAAATACACTCAATAATGTCATTCTGAATGTCATTTGACGTTCCTGAAAACACAGTCGCTGTCCGAAGAAGTTCCTCCAACTTATCATCTGTTTGAGCAATTAGGTGTAAGAGTTCTACGTAGTTACCTCTGTTATCCGAATGTTCGGACTCGTCACTACCCCTAAATGGGAGTTCTTGCTGAGCTAAATAGCAAACAGCATTTATCAATCGACCCATTATATACCTATTCCTTTTCACATCTTCATTATACTTTTCAACTGAATTCTTAAATGCCTCACTCAAAGAAGTGTCAATTCTTGTTTTTCCAAACTTTACTAACGCTACAACGGATGAAATATGAGTTTTGGAATTTTCATGACGAACCCTCAAGGTGCGGAAACTATCCATGTTACTGATGCCATCTGTTGTCCATGCATTCTTTTCATTGGAAAAAAGCAGGCATGGCCAACAAAATAGTTTCATTAATTTGTCACAACCACACAGCCAAGGAAACTCCTTGTACCAAGAGCTACTAAAATGCCTCTCGAAACCCCCGTGTGATTTAGTTTTTAAAGGTTTAAGATCCGGAGTTGGCCTTCCTGATGAAATTATGTGACATTTTTCACCAAAAGAACGTGAACTCAAGGAGCGTTTTAAAACGTTTTCGATCACACAATCACAGTCACTTATACCCGCAAATTGTGATGCCATTCTTCTTATTGTACTTTTAGCATTAAATCAGTCACCATATCATTGTTATACGTGAAGAATTAACACTAAAAAATCAAGGTTTGCCTTTACACTGAACTGGCAACAATAAGTGCTATAAACAGCAAACTGAGCGCGCAGGGTCACTGACATCTCACACGAGACTATAAGCTTCGAGTTTGCCGGTAAGCGCCATTGGCAAAGTAACGAGCTGTTTAGAACTGGAGGATGCTGTCTTCGACCGGTCTCGGCGGATCGGTCACAAATGAAGAAACTCTGAAATCTGAAAGTGAAATTACTTACACTTTCCATTATTCTTTGAAAAAATAATGTAAAATTTGGATACACTTTATTCATTTTATAAGCTGTTGCCGGCGGCAACAGAGGCAACATTAACGCCACGCCCCTTCAAATAACGAGACTATATTATACATTGTATTATATACATACTTTCATTTACAGTGAAATCTCGATACAACGATTTCGCAGGGACCAGAAAAAAATATTGTTGTAGAGAGAGATATTGTTATATCGAGAATTTACAAAAAATGTTCAAATATTGGTAGTATATGTAGGAAACAACTTCAATAATTGAAATGCTTTAAGTATTTAAGGAAATAAAGAATTTTTACACAAGAACTGCTATACTGTACTGTATTCACTCCACCCTTAAATTATTACACTAACTTATGAGCAAACACATTGTCTTTTCAGGAAGAAGCTGGTAAAACATCCCAGTCTCGTCAGCATTATAAATATCTTCTGGCAAATATTTCTCAGTAATTTTTTTTCATTTCATTACTGCACCAGAGATTTGCGTCATTTGTTGGTGCAGATTTCTCTTCCCATTGAATTAACTTAAAAGTTATGCCATGGCGGTCTCTAAGGCGGACAAGCCACCCATTGCTAGCCTTGAAGTCCTCCACACCAAGCATGGTAGCAAACTTATTAGCTTGACTACAAATCAACGGTCCATTTATTGGAATGTTTAAAGTTCTTTTTTCATTGAAGCATTCCAAGGTTGCAGCATCCAAGTCAATCAATGTTGCCGTTTTCTTTCGTTTTCTAGTAGGATCCACGGCATTTGAATTGAGTTTTTCCTCGATCTCATTCCTTTTCTTTAAGAAAGTCGACACCGTAGATTCCGAAAGCTCGTACTTTTTCGATGTTGCAGTTTGTTTCATGCCTGCGTCAATGTCTTTAATTACAGCTAATTTCTGCTGCATACTAATTTGTTTGCGAGAAGCCATGCTGACGGAGAAGCACAACAATACGCGAACACCACCAAACAAACTTGCCGTGCAGTGCAGGCACTGACTGGCGACCAGGCAACTGGTTTACTCCATTGTGCACTTGAGCGAGGGTGAAGCACGATCAAGGTCAAGGAAGGCGATTCCACCCTTAAAACGAGGCGGGGGAGTTCATGATTTGGACTTTCACGATCTATTTTTATCGTTGTACCGAGGAAAATGTATTTACGGGGATTCTAAATGTAATCGTAGTGGGGAGGTTTATCGTTATTAAGAGTATCGTAAAACCGAGGGGAATTTTACATTATTTTAATGGAAAGTATGCCGGGACCAAAATATTTTAACGTTATAAAGAGTATTATCGTTATATCGGTAATCGTTGTACGGAGATTTCACTGTATATAAAAGCAAGGTCTTTTTAATAAAATCAGGTAAACTGATGTAACAAAGTGCCAGTGTGCTTTTGTTTAATCAGTAAAAAGTTAATTGGAATTATGATATGCAGAGAAGAAGTTATTTTTGTTATCGATTTCTGAGTTAAGCTGTAGATCGATTCATTAAGCAGGACTTACGGAAGAACAAAAGTATAAAGTTTGATACTTAACCTTAATTCAAACTCGTATACACTGATATAAGACATTCTTAAAATAATTATGTTAACATTTCACAGAATACACTGGCGAAGAACTCCACTTAATGTATGTAGGCCTAATTATTTCAGACTTTATATCTTCTGTATATAACAGTATTCAACTTGATGAACGAAATAAACATCTGACTAGGTTGATAAACAGATCTTCTAATTTACTTCGTTATTATCGCCGTTGTGTTTTTTTTAAGCTGCTGTCTTCTATTGTTTGTTCTTTCAATATCGATCACTCCCCCTGAAACACTTCCCGCCCGGAGATCCAACTGGGGAAGTATTTTACCTCCGGAATATTTTGCTTCAGGAGCAGCCATCATATTCGCTAATCCCAAGTGTCTTCAGGGAAAAAATTATGTGGTAGTCTTCCCATTTCCTTTCCACATCGCAGTACCACGGCCGCCACACCCATCCATCAGGTTGCGCCCGAAGATTTTCGATCAGTAGCCATCAAGAGATGTTAAAGAAGATGGAAGAAAGAAGGAAATACAAAAATACTAATGCTGTGGAATATAAGAGATTGAATAATGAACTATGAAGAGAGACAGACAGAGCAAAAGAAAATTACCTTAAAGAAAGCTGTGATGAAATTATGGAGCTTCGACGAAAAGGAAGATATGATTTAATGTATCAGAAAGCGATGGAGTTAGAATCTAAAGAAAATAAAGGAATACGGACTTTTGGAATAGAAGACATTCATGGAAATTTAATTACAAACCCTGGAAAAGTTCTTACAATATGGGAAAATTACATAGAAAAGCTTTACGACAAGCAAAATCGACCACAAGACATCGAGATGGAAACAGAAGAACTAGTGGATAAAGATAATATAGGACCTAGCATATTGAAGAATGAAGTAGAAAAGGCCATAAAAGAAATGAAGAATAGAAAGGCCACAGGAGACGATGACATACCAGTGGACCTACTGAATGAATTAGGAGAAAATGGGATGAGGAAACTTACCAAACTTATCAACCGAATTTATGACACTGGAGAATGGCCTCAAGATTTCCTAGAGGTAACTATGATTGCACTAAAGAAGAAGAAATGTGCCAAGATGTGTAGTGATCACAGAACTATCAGCTTGCTATCTCACGTAAGAAAAATTGTGGCACGGATACTAACTAGAAGACTGGAAAGAAGAATAGAAGACGTAATAGGAGAAGACCAATTTGGTTTCCGGAAAGGAAAAGGAACTAGAGATGCAATTGGAATGCTAAGGATTATATCAGAGAGAGTTTTAGCGGTCAACGAAGAAGTGTGTGTCTGCTTTATTGATTGGCAAAAAGCTTTTGACCGAGTGAACTGGGAAAAGTTAATGGACATACACAAAAAAATATGCATTGACTGGAAGGACAGGAGACTAATCCGCAATTTGTACCTGGGACAAATGTGAAAGTGCGTCTAGAACATGGAGTGACCAACAGTGTAGAAATAGGAAGAGGTGTGCGTCAAGGATGTTGTATGTCACCCATCTTGTTCAACCTTTATGGAGACTGGCTAGCAGAATAAGCCTTAGAAGGAGTTAGGGATTTTGTGATAGGAGGATACGCTATTAACACCATCAAATATGCGGACGACCTGGTGATTCTGGCAAAGAAACAAGAAATATTGCAAGGCTGGTGGAAACAGGAAGAAAGTATGGAATGGAAATCAACATAGGTAAATCGAAGGTGATGAGGATATCGAAGAGAGAAGAGCCGCTTCAAATTATCATGGGAAATCAAGAATTAGAGAACGTGAACCAGTTCAAATACTTAGGAAGTGTACTGACGAAAGATGCCTATTGCACCAAGGAGATAAGATCAAGAATTGCCATGGCCAAGAAAGCATTTATGAAGAAGAGAACTCTGCTAACTAGTAGTCTGAACCTAGAGCTACGTAAAAAACTGGTGAAGTGTTATATTTGGAGTATTGCTTTGTATGGATCAGAGACATGGACTTTGAGGAAATTAGAGAAGAAATATTTAGAAAGTTTTGAAATGTGGTGCTGGAGACAGATAGAAAATATAAAGTGGATGGACATGGTGACAAACGAAGAGGTTCTGAGTAGAGCGGGTGAGAAGAAGTCAATCATACACTCAATTCGTCAGAGGAAAGCAAACTGGGTTGGGAACATTCTCAGAAGGAACTGCTTATTACATGATGTCGTAGAAGGAAGATTGGAGGGTACAACTAGACTTGGAAGAAGAAGAATTCAGCTGTTGGACGATTTAAGGGAAAAGCGGAAATATTGGATGCTGAAGGAGGAAGCAGAGGATAGACAGTTTTGGAAAACAAAATTCGCGTACCAAGTTTGAAAACCTGCCGGAAGGCAGAATACTTACTACTACTACATTATCACCGTACGTCTCAGCTTAAATGCGAAGGGATGTGTCATGGCTAACTATTCCAAAGCCGTATATGAAGAGTGTAAAACGATATGTTGTCAGGATAACAGATTTGCATTTGTTAAATTCTTATTAATATATTACCATAGAATAGGAACTAAATTGGGCTTTACTCCGATAACGGTCAACCGATTTTATCAAATATCAATAGACTTCTTTCCATGGACATTATAAATGCGTATACCAAGTTTCATGAAAATCCGATAAAGCGTATTTGAGTTACCACGTCTTTAAAATACACTAAATTGAGTTTTACTCCGGTACCGGTCAACCGATTTTGTCCAGTATCAACATACGTCTTTCCATGCACATTATAAACGGGTATAGCCTACAAAGTTTCATGAAAATCCGATAAAGCATACTTGAGTTATCGCGACTTTTTATATATTACCATAAAATGCACTGAATTGGAAATTATTCCGGTTCCGGACAACCGATTTGGTCGAATATCAATAGACGTTTTCCCATGGTTATTATAAATGCGTATACCAAGTTTCCTTAAAATCAGTTAAAGCGTATTTGAGTTATCGCGCCTTTAATATAGACACTAAATTAGGTTTCACTCCGGTACAGGTCAACCGATTACGTTCAACTTCAGTAGGTTACTTCTCATGGACGTCGTAAATGCGTATACCAAGTTTCATGAAAATCCGATAAAGCGTGTTTGAGTTATGCCGCCTTTCTAATATAATCTATTAAAATAGGCACTAAATTGGGCATTACTCCGGTACTGGTGAACCGATTTGGTTCATTATCAATAGGATTCTTCCCATGAACGTTATAAATGCGTACAGCAAGTTTCAAGGAAATCCGATTAAGCGTATTTGAGTTATGGCGCGTACAGACACACAGACAGACAGACAGACAGACGGACAGACATTTTCCGGTCCCCCACACAATCTCATAAAGTACCAAATTTGGAAAAAGACGTTACATCACTACTGCATAGATCCGTCACTGCAGACTTGGTTCCATAAACGAATGTAATTCTCTGTTTGGGCCAGAAGTTGTCAATGAATCAACACCCTCAAAATCTTAGCAACACAATAGCTGAGGAATCAGCATAATAGCCTGGAAACTGGCCAGACCATTGTCTGACGCAAGTAGGTTGGGAGGTTTTAAGACAAGAGAAACAAGATAACTCAGCTAGGGTTATAGATCATCACTAATGTCTTTGACATCTTTGGAATCGTGTAATTTTATTTCTGAGTCAAACACTGTTAACACATAACCCATATGCGAATTCAACAGAGACGGTTTACGTACAAGGTGTTAATGAATATCACCGAAATATTTTACCTGTATATAGGGGGGGCATAGACAAGCAACTTTTATTAGGAACTTTTTGTTCTAGGGATTGAATTTTTGCTGTTACAGCATAAAATCTTTCATGGCATGGCCACCACTGAATTCTAACCTTTGAGAAAATGCAAAACAAGGGAACTTCGTTGTTAACACTGGGTGATATATATATATATATATATATATGGTGATATATATATATATATATATATATATATATATATATAAACTAATGCAGTGGCGGCCAGTCATGTGATTAGTCTGTAAATTTTGCAGATTATGAAAACTCTAAATTATGATATAGGTGTCCATGAATGATTAAGAATCAGGTTTTAATCGATGACTGAGAAGGCATGAAGTCAATTTAATGAAAATTTTAAACCTATTTCGCTTAATTATTGACTTATGAGCACCAAATTGTAATTACATTAATGCCTCGTAGCATACCCATTTTACGTCATAGAGCAAAAATCTCCGGATAAAAATTGCTTGTCTAACTCCCTTTTATATACAGGTAAAATATTTAGGTGTTATTCATAATTGTTACATGCTAATTCTAGAAGGGGGAACGCCAGCCCAGCTGTTTCGTTATGCATTTCTTTTCATTCCATTGAGGAAAATATGTAAATGACATAATTGACCAGTACTGTTCAGAAATGTTAATATTGTCTCTTAACTCAGCACGGCATAGAGCTCTGAAGGAAGTGTAAAATCTATTTTAATAAAAGGAAGTGTCTGTCTGTCTGTCCGCGATGCCCAGCGAAATCTACTGAATGCATAGATCTGAAATTTTAAACATAGGTGGACTGAAGGGTCGGAAAATGCACCTCGCAGCCAGAATTTTAATTTTCGCTTTCGTTCGTGAGTTATGAGTGAAAAACGGGCAGAAAACATGAATTTTTTGCGTTTTCGAAGCATTGATTATGGGTAATACATTTCAACTACTTTTGTCATGATTTGGAAGTAAAAGAATCGCTTCATTTTGTAAGCCCGCCCTGGACGATTCATTTCTTTAGAATGTCAAAGCACACAGACGTATGAAATTTTCAACCTACACGGAAGAGGGATAATCAATATAGGCCTAAACATGGTCAAACATTGTTCGATTTGGACGAAACTCACTATACAGGGTATTTATGGGCCAAGGAAGTTAGAACTGAATATTCAAAAGATTCCAGTGTAGAATTAGTATTGCCTAATTCAACTTCTGACAAGATTGGCATAGGTAGCTACGGATCCGCAGACCCGGGTTCAATCCCTGGTGACTACTTGGACTTTTATGAGGTAGAGAAGTCTGGAACGGGGTGCACTTAGCCTCGTGATTCAAACTGAGGGGCTACTTGTTTAAGAAGTAGTGGCTTCGATTTGAAAATCCATTAACGGCCGTGGTTGTCGGCATGCTGATCACATGACCCCAATACTCCCATCTGCCTATGGTAGTTGATGCAGCACTCGGCCTTGTCTCTTGTGGGATGCAGCGCCACGAAGTTAGTTAATTCAACTAATAGTAAGTCGTTATTTAACTAGATTCAAGTTACGATTCTCATCTTATAATGGACATAAATCATAGACTTTTAATTTTTACCAAGGTGAAATTGAAAGAGAATAATAATTAGGAAAATTCTATAAAATAATCGTAACTACAGTATTACAAGAAACTTTCGATACAATAAATTCACTCGTAGATGTGACAAGTGTCCTTACGCCATTCTGAAGTTAGAGAATGTAAATCTTCAAGTAGGTCTAGTTACTGTGGGAACAGCTTTCGCTGACTGCGAACGTAAGAGGTGAAGATAAGCCACCGAGTGACATCTAGAGGAGGCAAGGAAGGAAACCGCGAATACCACTGAGCTCCTTTATTACAAAGCTACTGCAGCTTGTGGTATCTGGATAATGATTTCAAGGTGACACACGGGATTCCAAGGTTAACCCAGATTGCTAGGAACTGTCTAAATTAAGAGTATCTTAAAATAGAATCACTAACCACTTTATTCTTTCGTACCATTACTTTTTTATTGAAAGGTTAGCTTATAAGTCGGAAAAATCTAGAGGAGGCATGCTTTCCCAAAATTTTTCCCTATCATACCTCCAATTTAAAAATAATTATTACGACATAATTATTATGTAATATGCAGAAAATTGTTCTATACATTGAGCGTGTGTTTTTAATTAACTTCCCCATAAGTGACAAACCCTGCTTTAGGCCTATAGATGATCGCCAAGCATAAGCACAAATGTCTTGTACTGTCGACTGACAAAAGATAAATACTTATTTGAATAAAGACATTTCAACAATATATTTATATGTAATCAATATAAAAGTTACAACTTTTTTTTACCGAGAAATATTCTTAAAAATCAATGGATCTAGTTAGAGTCATTAAAATGGCAACAAAGGCCTTCTATACCAGCAATGGATGTCGGTGAAAGCATAGGCCTTCTTGAGGATGGATGATCATGAAAAGTAATATTATTACGACTCGAACAGATAATAGGATTTACTCTTTGCTACAAAGGAACATTTTAAATTAAATATCCAGTGATTTTAGTGACGATATGATATTTGACCCTTGAAACCAGTGCAGGTATGCTATTGTGCCTATGAAACCAGAGCCGGTATGCCATTGGACCTTTCAAACAAGTGCCGGCATTCCATATTATAACTCTCGCTAAATAACCTCTGCGTAATAATCAACCTCTTGATGGTGGTAGTGGTGGTGGTGATGATGATGATGACGATAATAGTGATGCCGATGAATGTTTTGCCCGATGGTAAATCCAGACCCGGAGCGAAGCCATTGACCATTAAGACGACAACTTTCTCAGTCAAGGGTGATACCGCGGAGATTTGCCATTGCCTTTCGCGGGACGGGATGAAGGGACTACAACTCCCAATCCTGAATCCAGGAAGGGAATTTTCCAGCCGGGAACCAAACCCGAGTCGTCAGGATGGAAGGCACCCACGCTAGCAACTCCCGGAAGGCGGGGGACAAGTCACCTCTTATACGAGTGTATTAGCAGATTATGCAACGAGCCTAAAATGACATTTATTAACACACGAATAAGTTCATGATTCTCATACGAATGCCTTATTATAGGGAAGTTGCGTACGACTCTTTTTGTTCGACCATAATTAAGTGTTTAAATTGTTAGTCTTTAGATTAAAAAAAAAAAAGTTGGTTGAACTCTGCGATCAGCTGTTTACCTAGTTCTCATCTTCTACGATATGTGTGCGGTGAACTCGAAGCTGCTCTTGTTCTCTTAGCCTATACCAAGGAACTTTAAAAGATAAAATTTACTCGATTCGCTATAATATTAAAATTAACATAAAAAGAAGTGAGGTTGTTTATTACGCAGTTTCATTTGCTACTCTCAAGGCTTCAAGAATTTTCCGGGTTCGATGTTAGTCGATATCACACCAGTGTTGTAATGAATATCTGTACTATAATAGATGACATTAAGATACTGTTACGTCCCAAACAATAAGCATATTGTCGAATTGTCGAAGCAAAACAATATTTATTACTTAAAAATGGATTCATGGTACTTGAACTTATCGTATGCCAAACGTTAACAAGTTTACGTTCATTTAATTTGTCACTAAGTAATAAAGTAATATGCGAAATTACATAAAAATATAATCCTCCATTAAGGGGGGAGTGGGGACAAACAAATTTCAGCACTAATCAGTATGTTTTTGTATTTCTTTACTCATCAACGAATGAGTCATTCACCTTGTAATCTGATATGCTGAATAAGCAGTATTTGTAGCATTATTGTCTATATTCAGATTAACTAGAAGTGCAACTATTATGGGTGGTTATAATAATATAGAAGTGTTATCTTTACAGTTATTAATACTTCTCTAATATTTTTATCCATTTTTGAATGTCATATGAATAAAATCAAGTAAAATCTGCATAATACCTATAACATAAATATCATTAAACCTTATAAAAATTAGCTTTTAAAATTATGTTGGTAAAACATTTTTCAAAATCAACTACAGATAAGAATAGTTCAAATTGTTGACGCCCATAAAGACAGTTACATCAACAATTTAACCTCGGTATGTTAAAAACTTGCTAGGTTATGTGAAAAATGAAAAGCTCATACTGTACATGCAGGAAACGATTGCTGCATGATAAGACTGCACTAGAAATTCGTGCTAGATAAAATTTAGATTTAGGGAGGCAACTTAAAAATACGAAATTAAAATCAAGGTTAAATTTCTTCTCATTTTCGTAAAGGAAAAGTTACAAATTTTCCGTCTTGAAGATTAAATAACCCAGACACATTCAAAATAATTTAATTAAATGTAGTATATTTTAAGATGTAATAAACGATTCAACCAGATATTTTTTCAGGTTTCGGTTACTTTAGAAAATATGAGTTAAATAGATTATTATTAAATATTAAAAACCAATTATTTCTAAAAATAGTAGAACTATCAAAATTTCATCTAGTAGGCATGTTGTGGTGTTTACGAGATGTTATCGAAGTCCTAGTTCAACTAGGAAAATAAAGTTAAAATTAAAATAATTATTGAAGTTATTTAATTTTGCCTCTGAACAAACGTTTCAATTGTTTCCCTTATATTGGTAGGGAACTTGTGGTTCTGATATTACTGTATTAATATTAATTTGTATGATATTTGAATAATACCATGCAATAAGGTATGAGGGCAATTTTTATTTTCAAGGACCAACCTCGCGAAATGAAAACCACAGTAAATATCAAAGCTGTTTCATTTGGAACATTTAGATGCACCATCCAGCTATTTAATTTTAATTAAACTGAACCTTATTCCTGCAGAATACAAAAAGAAAAAAACAGACCTGCTTCATAACGATTCATGGGACCGTTGACATGCAGCACTTTAGGAACTACAAACCCAAATAGACAATGGGAACATTTTGCTGGAGAAGACTGCGGAAGAAGAAAGTGTTTCGAATTCAGTGCGGATTTAAAATGTATGTAATATCAACTGCAGAAATTATTATTAAAACTTAATTTGACTAATGAAGACATCTCAGCTCAATATTATACTTTTGAGATTCGATTAAAAATGATAATATTTATATATGAAAATAATGTAGATTGTTTTCGACTATTAAGAGACAATCTAGATCCATATTCACTTATAAGTGGACTATTCCGGCATTTCCGAGCAAACAGAACTGGCCTTTTGTGAATCGCTGCTATCTAATATATAAAATCGAAAGTGTGTATGTATGTATGTATGTTTGTTCCTTACACAAATCTACATTTCTTTACCAATTTACACGACATTTTGCACACATACCCAGTTAAGCCCGGGAAGTACAGCTGTCAACATTAAAATTGAAACAGATCAGTCCTTCCCTTGAAAATTATATAATTTCTGTGAATATTCTACTGAAAAAAATGAAATGTTGTTCAGTTCACATGGCAACAGTGAATTGTTTACTGTGATTACATAGGGCCTTGGCAACTACATAGCCTAATGCTGGACTTTAACGAATTATGATTCCATGTAATATATTGGCGAAAATAATTATCTTCTTCTAATATATAAAATCGAAAGTGTGTATGTATGTATGTATGTTTGTTCCTTATACAAATCTACATTTCTTTACCAATTTACACGACATTTTGCACACATACACAGTTAAGCCCGGGAAGTATAGCTGTCAACATTAAAATTGAAACAGATCAGTCCTTCCCTTCAAAATTATATAATTTCTGTGAAAATTCTACTGAAAAAAATGAAATGTTGTTCAGTTCACATGGCAACAGTGAATTGTTTACTGTGATTACATAGGGCCTTGGCAACTATATAGCCTAATGCTGGACTTTAACGAATTATGATTCCATGTAATATATTGGCGAAAATAATTACTGAAAAATGAATTACACGAAAATAAAGCACAGTGTGATGCAGTCACACAACTTTCTCTACCCTCGACATAAGAAATATTTTCTCACTTCACATTTTGATGTAGAATAAGAGGTCGTATTGCAGGAGCAACTTAAGTGTGTGAGTATGCTATATCAGAAGTCGGTAAATAGTCAGTTATCCATAGCTGTAGGCTTTGTATTAGTTGAGATTTATCATAGGCCCTAAGCATGGGATGGAACATTTTGAGTCCTATACTCGCAGTATATTATGTCCCGGGTTTTAGGGAAGGAAAGTATGAAAGTGATACTCCATTTCTATTTTATTTCAGGCCCGAAACGGTTTAACATGAGAATGAGAAATAAAATTTTCCGTCAAGTTAATACAATCTTATGTAATTTGTGTTTCTTCTTATTTCAACCCCTCCCAGGCATGATGTGTAGAAGCAACGGAATGCAGCATTCGACATCCTCTATGAGCCATAAAAAGCTATATCTAGCGTTTTCTGAGGGAATAGTCTGAGTGCCATATGTTGCTCTTCCTCATTTAGAATTCTACATACATTATTATATCAGGACCTAGAGTTTCAACATCGAAAGTCCTTCATAAGTTAATTTCAAATTACAAAATACAAAGCCCGGGCGACGCCGGGCCTTTTCAGCTAGTGTTTAATACACGAAAGAGGTGACGGATCCTAATGCCTGTTATTCCTTTACGACCTGATATTGAGTGCAATTTTTTAGAAAATTATAATCTCAAATACTACATTAGGGCTGAAAGGATTAACAGAAAAATCGCGTTTTCGTTCGCAGGCTCCGGCAATGCATTTGACCAAACTTACTGGATTCGACGGCAGCCAAGAAGGAAGGGTGTAATCATACCGATAACAAACTGGACTTTGTTGTTTCTATTTTAAATGACCCGGATGACTCCAAACTAATGCTATTATGGAACATGAACTTTATTTTAGAGATTTCGAATGTGTAAAAACGAAATATTCAGAGCAGAACCATCGGTTGCTGAACCGACCCTAACAGAAGTAAAAACAGCTATAAATCTCCAGGCATTGACCAAATTCCAGCGCAATTTATTAAGGCAGGGGGATAGATTAATTTGAGAGTTCCATAGGCTACACTCATTCTTATAACTTGGGGAAAGGACGAATTGCTAAGGAAGGGAAAGAATCTATAATTATATCGAACCATAAAAAGAGAAATAGGGCGAATGTATTAACTATCTAGGAATTCCCTTCCTATCAACACCATACAAAATTAGATTTAATATTATGCTTCTGTCAGTCCAATCCTCTCACGCAGCGGGCCCGGGTTCGATTCCTGGTCGGGACAAGTTACCTAGGTGAGGTTTTTTCCGGGGTTTTCCCTCACCTATGAGACAAATGTCAGGTAACTTTAGACCCTTGTGGTCCCCGGATATCATCTGGGCGTCATTATCATCTTCATCCTCATCCTCGCCTTGTTCTGAGTGAGTGTGTGTGTGAATGGTGTGTATCGTCCTATGTGTTCGTGTTGTCTCGGAGGTGGCCCCGGCATTGGGCTGATCACTCATCCGGGGAGGCCCTCCATGTCCTTGTTTGGTCAAAAAATTATGTATGTGATCCAAAGGTAATCCCTCTCCCGACAGGTCGTGGCCCTGTAAGGCCCGGGCGGCTTGGGTCGCTTAAAATCCTAAAAAAGGGAGAGGTCAAACTACGAAAAAGAAAGAAAGAAACATGCTTCTGTCAGGATTAACCCATATGCGGACGAAATCATTGGAGATCACCAATGTAGATTTAGACTAGGAGAAAAAGTGGGAATATGATAATTTTGTTCACCAGCTATACATAGATTTTAAAAAGTATATGATTCAGTTAGGCGAGCCAAATTGTACAATTTCCTTTCTGAGTTTGATGTACCAAAGAAGTTAGTTAGGCTGATCAAAATGTGTCTAAATGAAACAATTTTTTACTGTCATAATCGTGTTCAGTGATTTCAAATTCATGTTTTTCATCCCTGTAACACACAAAAGTTAACAAAACTTATGTAAGTACAGTGTAATTATTCTGAGTCTTGCATACTCTAGTAGAAGGAATCTAAAGATCATTTGTGACTATGTATGTAGTTTTGTAAAAAGGAGAATAAAACGTTATTTTATATAAATAAAGCAGGAATTGTCATTATTCTGTATTCACTAAAGATAGGTTTGCATGATTGTGTAGAACTCTAATCTTTTATAATGTGATAGCTTTCTTTTGTCACAAAAACAACATACACTTTAAGAACCACAAAGGTACAGTAGAATTCCATAGTGATAGGCCTAAGTGTGAAAAAAAAAACGAAGTATGATTGGGCCAGGCCTATATGGAGTCACTTCAGATGAAAATATATTATTGAATATTCTCGTATGGGATTTGGGATTCTGTCAACGATTTTATGTTCATTTAAGTTCATTTTTAAAGGCCAATCATTCTATATTCGCCTGCGCCCGTCTACACAATTTCAGGAAGCCTGCTAGTTAACCACTTGAATTTAATTAAAACAGAAATTTAACATCTACTGGAAATGTGGGGTAACCACAAACTTGGATTATTTTTATTGTCATTTCCTAGTTTCCTATGAGATGTTAACAATATTTTAGTAGCTGCATCCTTAGGTGGAATAACTTTGTGGCACCAGGTTTATTTCAGCTGAGTCAAGTATCATTGAGTGTGCACTGGAATGAACTTAATCTTCAATGTTTTATCTTAAAGGGAATTGCATTCAATACACCCTCATTTGATATGCAGAAAAGTTTATGGGTTTGAATCCAAGTAAAACTTTTATCTTCAATATGCTCGTAGAAACGGAATAGCCATAATTTTTTTTTAGAATTATTGGGTTTTTTTTCTTGAAAATGCTATTATAAATTATTGTAGTTAAAGTAGAAATCGGTTTATATAATAATTACAATAGTATTAATAGTAATAATAACAGAGGATAGTTAAATACAATTACAATTATTATCATTAATATTAAATTCGATTTGGTTTTCCTCTTCGTCTTCTTCTTCTCCGTTGATTGTAGGATGTGAATCTTGTTTGTTTCCCCATTCAAGCGTCTTTCTTTGAAGATGTGCACAAGATCATAAGATGTGCATAACTCTCTGCCCATCTCTTTGGAGGTCTTCCTCTTTCTCTCATCGAAGGGTCTATCTTCTTTAATTCTTCTTACCAGCGAATTTTCCACCATACTGTCCGTATGTTCTTTCCAATTTCTTCTTCTACCTTTAATATATTTTTTTATATTTTGAAGTTTGTTCTTCTCCTTAATTTCTATGTCCTATCAAATCGTGTTTTCCCTTTAATAGAGCTTACAGTTTTCATTTCACATGTGCTTACTTTGTTTTAGTTTTTTATGTATCAGCTCTGGTTTCTGCTGCATATTAAAACATGGTCTAACTGCAGTTTTATATATTCATACTTTACTTTCTATTGTCAAGAGTTTATTGCACCAAATAATAAATTATTTCCTTCATGCATCATGATATTTGTGCTGCCTTCAGCTTGCTTCTTCACTTCTTGGTATAAGTTTTTATTACTTGTTATGTTATAAGCTCCAAAACATTTGAAAGGGTAATGTTTAAATATGACATGGTCTGTTTCAATAAAATTTTTATTAATTTATTATATATTCATAGTTATTCGTTTTATGACTATTCTTCCAGTTTGGTAGATACCTTACATTAACCTTAAGCGCCGTAAAAAAGGGAAGCTATGAAAATGTTCAGCTAGATGTATAAAAGGAATTTTTGTTATACATTTTCAAAAGAATCGTTAAGTTATTAAAAGTAGACGGAATAGAGGCATTCTACAAAGTGAGTGTAAAAATTGTTTGAAGCCGTAATATGTTTATTATGTGGTTAGTTGATTAAAACTCTCTGTGAAAATATTGACTTCAAGGAGATGTGCGTAGTATTTTGTTTTCCTTTCATATAACGTCCGTAGCATTCTATTTACAAAGTAATAATGAAATATTTTACGCTATACAAAAAAAGGATATATATAGAAATAGGGCAATTCGTTGCCCATATTTTTGTGAGTATTTTCTAGGATTAGGCCTATTAGAAAATAAAGACAAGAACTTTAGTTTCATTCTCTCAGCAAATTTAGGAATCAAGTTAAAACAGAGTGTTTGGTGGATGAAAATGTGAACGAAGGATTCACGGTACTAGGTTTGGGACTTGACGCGTAAGAGAAAAGTTAGTTTTTCTTCATGATGTGTAAAATCTCGCGTAAAACGCGTAAGTAATGTAATAAACATAACATACACAAAAAAAATTGTTTACGATATGTTTTTTTTTATTTCATAAATTTTACATTTATATTACAAGAACTAGAATCGGAACTCACTGATCCATAGGCCTAATTCTAATTTGAAGCTTGTGTATGTAGAAACACCATTTCCACACCCTCAGCTGCTGTTATAATTGGACCAGAAGGAATAGCTACTATCGACAAACAATTTTACTCCATAGCATTTCGTGTGCATCGATAATAAAACCAGGTAAACTGATATAACAAAGTGACAGAATGCTTTTATTTAATCAGTAATAAATTAATTGCAATTATGATATGAAAAAAATATGTTATTTTTGTAATCTGTCTTAGAGTTAAGCTCCAGATCGATTCAATAAGCAGGGCGTGGAAGAACATACTTAACCTTAATTCAAATTCGTATACACTGATATAAGAAATTCTTAAAATATGTCAACATTTCACAAAATATACTGGCGAAGAACTCCACTTAATGTACGTAGGCCTAATTATTTCATAGTAATATACAATCTGTATATAAACAGTATTCAACTTCATCAACGAAATAAACATCTAACTAGTCTGATGCACAGGAATATGTCATGGCTAACTGTATTGTAAATTCGAAAGCCGTATATGATCAATGTAAAACAATTATGTTGTCAAGATAACCGATTTGCATTTGTTAAATTCTTTCTAATATATTACCATAAAATAGGCACTTAATTGGGCATTACTCCGATACCGGTGAACCGATTTGGTCAAATATCAACAGGTTTCTTCCCATGGACATTATAAATTCGTATACCGAGTTTCATGAAAATCCGATAATACGTATTAGAGTTATCGCGCCTTTAAAATAAACACTAAATTGGGTTTCACTCCGGTACCGGTCAACCGATTTGGTCCAATATCAACAGGGTTCTTCCCATGAACATTATAAATGCGTATACCAAGTATCATTAAAATCCGATTAAGCGTATTTGAGTTATCAGGCGTATAGACACATGGACGGACGGACAGACCGTCCCTCACACAATCTCATAAAGTACCATACTGCCTTAATAAATTATACTGAATTTTCTTACTAACAATAACAACAATTAAACAATGCAAAACTGAAATAGAAAGATTGATACAAAAGACCACTGTGATGGAAAAGTACAGGGTTTTTAAAAGAACGTTTACAGCGTTTGTGGAATGACAGAGGAGGTAAAATGAAACCACTTTTCTTTCTGACACAATTATGACAGATTCGTCATTTGTTCAGCGGTCAACATTCCTCTGTACTGCCTGTTCATTTAGACGTGAACACTTGCATGCGCCGCAGAGATAGGGCGGGACGAAAGGGAGGTGTGTTACTAGTATGGATCACGTGAGACTGATACTACTGCGCATTGTGTTTACAGTGTTCACGTCTAAATGCACAGGCAATACTGAAAGTTCACGATTCTCTCGCGAAGTTGCCTTACATGTTGCTTCCCCTGACTTGTCACACTCCACTTTCCACTTTTGTTTTACAACAGTGTGACGTGGTCAGTCAACCGTTTATCAACTTGTACAGTACTGCACTGGTTGTAGTTCCTGATTTGTTTTCTAAATAAGTTAGTCTAAGGTTGCATTACTAGCAATGTGTGTTTGTCTGGATCCATAAATAGATGTGTTTGTACCTTGTACTGTTCTCTTCCCAATACCATGGCCACCTCGATCGCCTGATCTAACTCCATTAGATTTCTTCCTGTGAGGGGAAATGAAACAGCTATTGTACGAGACACCTGTTAAAACGGTATAAGATCTAGCTGCTCGTATTGCTGCAGCTGCACAAAGCATTCAACACACTGACATTTTTGCGCACGTCAAACGGTCATTAGTAAAAAGATGTTACCTATGTGTCACTTATGAATTAGATCACTGCACACTTACATGTGGTATATTAATGATCAAAGTATAATTGTTGGTGCTCAACTAAATTTAAGCGTTGTTATAATGTAACTTAATTAAATGTGCAGTTGCACTTAGTATCTTGGATGTATAACATTGATAATACAAATTCTTTAGCACTGAGTTTATATTGTCAAAATAAATTAAATTTTTACATACTGTGACACGAGTATAAAACTGTTTTTACATTACTATGTATTTTACATGTTTATTTGTGAACCTGTACAAGAGTTAATTTTCTGTAAAAGCGGATCAAGGTGACCGCGTGATGAACATATTTAGTCTTAACATTTTTCGCAAGACTCCGGAGAGATCGAGGGCTAAATTCTGTCATAGAATTTTGGACTGTAGAGATTGTACGCATTTACAAACGAAATTTATTTGCGAGTAAGGCCTACAAATAATGTAGTCCGCGGTTTACCCGGTTAAAACCTGAACTACTCAAAATCCGTAAATCAAGTTAAGTTGATTTTAACACTTTACCTCAGTAATTTGTGGTATATCCAATTTGATGTAAATATTCCATTTTTAACGCTTTTCATTCATTCTGTAATGATAGCCCATATTCAAATAAACCTACCTAATATAACTAACAAAACCTACCATAATTATATTTCTCACTAAGTAAGCAAGTACGTAAGTGTATTTATTATATTAATTTCTGTTTACATAATACTTGTCAAACATTTTCATCATATTTACACCAATAAATAATTGTGAGCCTATGTTCAAAAGAATAAGGATAAACTGTTTATATTTATGTACGTCATGTACTTAATAATTTTTTGTCTTTTTAGATGGAACTGATAAGTTGTGTTCGATGGCATGGACCCTGCGTGTTTATTCATAACACAAGAAACGAGAGTGACAGAGAGAAAGAGAGAGAGGAAAACATTAAATATATATTTTTTAAAAATAATAAACACACTAAGCCTATCCCTTACCCTTCACCCAGATACCAAATTTGCCACTTTTCCATACCTTTATCAGAATTCCATGATACTTAGTACCTACATTTGTAAAGTCCTAGAAGGAACCCCATTGATTTTAGACGAAATCATGAGAAATGCCCAAATATAGGTCACATGCTTTTTAAATAGGGATCTGTTGTGAATTCGTCATTAATATTCTTATTCCTTCACATATGCTTATCAAACTTCCTCAAAAACCGTGGTTTAAAACTCAATAGTTTCTTAAATATTGCCTATTAACTCCATCAGATTGCTTGAGTTTATTTAAATTTTAAAGTCATTACACTTTTTTCTTGCTCTGGGGATTACGTAAGAACTGAGAAAGACATTATGCTGATATGCAATTTAAATAAAAATCTATCCCTTCATTTCAAGAATAAGCTTCCTTCTGGAATTACCAAGACGAACCTTACAACTCGTCTGAATATTGATTTAGCCGTTATTTAACTTGATTTTGCATTCAAATTCACATTTATTTTAATTATATGATAATTTATTAATCTTGAACCGTAAATAATTAGCTAATATTCTAAGAGTATGGTTGATGTTCTTGCTGGAAGTTAAATAAATAGTCTACATACGCAGAAACAAATTTGGTATTTTCATTTGTAAGAGGGAAAGAATAACAAGAAGTTTGCATTATCTCCCACCTTAATGCCTTCCTGTAATAACAAGAGGGAAACAAGAAATGAATCTCTCGAGAATGTGAAAATGGTTGCAGAAATTATAATTAAATTATTTAATGTGGGGTAAGAAGCACTGGGAAATGCTAATTTTAAACACACCATCCTTATCTACAATCTTTTGAAGCAGTCTTCTTCTTCAGTGATATATCATAATGACAAATAACAACGAGATGAGAAGAAAATAATTTATTTAGTTCCAGAATGGTACTTTATAAGATTGTGTGCGGGACGAGAAAATGTATGTCCGTCTGTCTGTCCGTCCGTCCGTGTGTCTGTACGCGCAATAACTCAAATACGCTTTATCGGATTTTCATTGAACTTGCTTACGCATTTATAAAGTCCATGGAAAGAAGCCTATTGATATTAGACCAAATCGGGTGACCGGTACCGGAGTAAAGCCCAATTTAATGCCTATTTTGTGATAGTATATTAAAAATAATTTATCAAATGCAAATCAGTTATCATGACAACATATTGTTTTTGAGTGTTCATATACGGCTTTAGAAGTTGCAATACATTTAGCTTTGACAAAAAATAGCATTATTCCTTCACATATGCTTATCAAACTAGAGTGAGATAGCCGAGGTGGTAACGTCTGGGACTCCCATTTTGGAGGTTCCTGGTTCAAATCCCACAGCCGGCCAATTTGACATTGTTCTTTCTTTTTTTGGGTATATTTATGTGAGTGTGCGATTGTTCAGATATCACAAATCTGTATAGTGTCATGTCTGGGGAAAGAAAATGGAATAAGCCGAGCGACCCCTGTTTACCTTAACCCCTAGGATGATTGGGTAATGTAGAATTGCCAAACCCCTTCACAAAAAGTACAATATTTATTAAATATATACATAAAATAACATAGGATAATGATAAAATTAAGTAAAAGACTAATAAAACATATTTCCTCTACAACCATTACGTAAGCTTTGCTTTATACATACAAATGATTAATATTCTTTAAAAGATAAAGTGTGATTATAAAACTGCTGGTTGAAATAATAGCTACTCGCGAGAGCAGGTACACTGAACAAACAGGTGCTTACTTACAAGTTAAGATAAAAGTAATCTGGCCACCTCAGGTTGATGGACGTGCTTCGAGTCAGTCCCGGGTGAGTAAGTGAATAAGTCCCGCCGGGGCTCAATATCTTCTGTACTTGATGCCCTTCTAAAGCTCTGAAGTACTATCTCTATTGTTCAATTTTACCAGGAGTATATTATACTAAATAACCCCCACATCGGCCACCTGGGCTCCAGATGTGTTTCCAGAAATTTGGACTTCAAGATAAAAATTCCAAGACTCATTATAACAAAGATTTTAAATTGCTATTGTAAATGTAAGTCTGTCTACCCCGATTTGTATGCATAATTAGTATATTAATTAAATACCACATAGTTCTAATGAACACAACACAACAGAATGTGGGTAAGCGGTTATCAAGAAGGAAGAACATCTTTACTTCACACTCTCTCTGACATATAAACCACTGCTTCCAAGAGCTCCGGATGTCGACTTCCGTTCGTAACATACTGGGTGTTATTTCATTAAAAATACCTTCATAAAACAAATTAAATTCATATCATTATTCAATTGATACAAATTTAATACCTATAAACAATATAAAGTAACATAGCGAGTGATCTTAAAGTCATCGGAGAAAATGCGCTTTTTAAAAGCCGATGGATATGCGATGAGTACGTTGAGCGATGTAAATAAGAACGATCCGATGGATCACCGTATGCAAACATTATACTGAACATTCCAAATCTTGGCATATTTTGTCGTTAAGCATAAAATACGTCAAAAAAACATTAAAAATAAACTTATTGGATCAAATTAAATGACATTGATTCAGTAAAATTTCCAAAGTTGTTGATATGTCAAATTCTTTAAATTGAAAGAAATCGTCAATTTATAAAATATATTTTTTATTAACCAGTCATATAATAAAATATCAATGTTACTATCACTATCTGAATCTGAAGATTCATTGTAGTTTCCTTCATTGTGTCGACATACTATATAGGTTAAGTGTTACGAGCTACGACTTCCCTATACCGAAAAGCAGACGACCATAGTATCACGGCAGACGACAATGGTCAATCGCATTTCCATCAGTACCAAAGACCGATGGAAGTGTTTGAAGTGCGATGAATCATGCGCTGGAAAGGAGAACGAGCCGATGGATTCCAGCGCTGTGTTTAGGAACGCTCTCGATGCATGCGCACGAAAATGCGCTGAGTTAAAAAACTTATCCATACTAACATAAGAATAGAAAAATACTCATGAGGATGGCCCGTCCCATCACAATAGTTCTACTGATGCTGGACGATTTTAATCTGATTAAAAAACTAAACCTTTGTTGAACCTGGAGCTTAACTTGAAAATCGATTTAAAAAAAAAATAAACTTCTGCATATCATAATTGCAATTATAACTGATTAAGCAAACGCACTCTGTCACTTCATTACATCAGCTTACTTGATTTTATTATAAACATAAATGAAGCTGCTTGCCTCTTTGCAAGTTGCCATACAACACAACTTATCAATTCAATTTAACAAGGCAATAAAATTATTAAGTACATGGCATACATAAGATAATATAAGCAGTTTATCCTTATTATTTTGAAAATAAGCTCACAATTACTTATTGGTGTAAATGTGATGATTCGTTATCAATATCGAATCAACAATGATGCTTTCAGTTAGATGTTTGATTTCTTCTTTGGTTATCCATAGTTTTTGCAGTTGTGCAATAGATGTACCTCGAGTACAAGCATAAAAATTGACGGCAACCAAATCTTGGGTGGTATTTTTGTTGAAAGAATGGTATGCAGCTCTCGAAGATATTTTTTTTACGTCAACATTTGCGGCTTGATCATCGTCCTTAGATTCATAGCGAATGGTTGGATAAAGGATATAAGCTGTTTTAGCTCCTTTCTTAAATGCTATATTATCTATGAACCGATTAGATCATAATCCATCTACAGCATGCACTTCCTGCAAGCATTCTCATCCTTAGTTGTTCAGGAGGCTGACAATGAGTGTTTTATCCGTTGATGTCTCTGATTAACAAGCAGGAAATTAAATGGAAATTATCTGAGTACATGGTTTGGTGTTTCTGGCTCCTTTGCACAGCTTCTGAAAAGGGATGGTCCATTGATGACACAATTACCAGGAACTTCTTGTAGGTTCGCATGATTAACATTTAATTTCAGCATGACTGTCCATTCAAATGATGTTAGTTGCATTTTGTCCACCACGAAGTTATTAGCAATAAGATATTCTTTAAAATGTGACACTCCGATACCTCGCTAATACATAGATGGCATCATCAAAACACTTAAGGCGCACTAAGTTGACTAGAACCTTTAGTGCCATTTGTTATTTCAATTGGCACGTCTAAGCGAGCAAGAGTATCTAGAACTTCTTGTTCGTATATTCATAAAAAAAAGTCATATTGAATTACTAATCAATGAAATGCAGTAACTCCGCCTTTCAATATTAGGGTTTTTTAATTATCATATATATTTCGACCAGCTTGTGGTCATCTTCAGTGATACTATGTATCACCACAAGCTGGTCGAAATATATATGATAATTAAAAAACCTTTTATTGAAAGGCGGAGTTACTGCATTTCATTTCTTGTTCGCAGTTAAGAACTACAAGGAAACGTGGATCTTCACAATTTGAAAGTCTATGAGCAACGGATAAATGTTGCAATGGAGCTTCCCATTTACTGTTAATTAGCCCATGTCCACGTAAGTTCCGAGGTGCATATAACATAGCATCTGCTGCTCAATTAGGAAGTCAAACAATTTCCTTGACAGTTCGTCTAGAGACCATCAAGAATGTCCGTTGACTCCCAGCCTCTATTTGAATAAAGTTGTCTGTGAATGTGGAAATTATTAGGTTATGAAGATCGGAAGATTCTCCATATGCTGAAAGATAGTTATTATTATGTGCAAGATCATTATGACCAAAAGCTCGGGAAATGTCCAAAAAATGCAACTACCAATCCTTTGTGCTCAATTTGGCATCATTTAAACCACCCATATAAATAATCTCTGTGAGCGTGATTAGAATGCATTCATTATGAAACAAAGTTATAGGAAATTATATTATATGGATGCTTGAACAATTAAATAAGGCTTCTGAATTTATACTTTGATAAATTGTGAAATAACTGACTTTATATCCTTCTTGTTTATGAATGACTTGCGGTTATATTGTTACGTTAAAAAGATAGCCAAAGGTATTTTAAGCCAATTTCTATTTACTTAAAAATAAATACTGCTACTGAATATATTTTTATTGTATTACATTAATCGGATATATTTCCTTAACAGTGAGCAAAGTGTGTTTTTATTAAAAACCTATATTAATAAATTTTCCTTTAATTAAAAGTGCACAAGATCTCTGAGCATAAATACGTCAAAGAGCACTTCAGATTATACGAAGAGCGCACAAAGACTTTCCTTTCTGCTTGTACCTATAGTCCAGTCATTTGGTAGTTTTACCTGGAAAGTTTTCCGGGAGTTTTGAAAATTTATGATTTCATAGATTTCGACGTGCTCTTTTCGAATTTTCACTTTGCTACCTCGTATCTTTGCCGCTCGCGCCGCCATATTGGAAATATGGCGCCCAAAAACAGTTTTTTCACAGTATCTCCTTTCCGACTCAATTTACGATGAAAATAGTTATGTAATAAATTAAACTAGAGAACATTTCCTATAGTTTATGTAGTAACTGCTATATCATTCTTCTATAGTAACTGCTATATCATATCTGACACACCAACAAATCTTGTTTAATTAAATATTTTTTAAAGTACAAATATAGAATTTTAGGTTTTGACTTTTGGGGGTCAAAACCCCCTGAACCCCCCTTTCCTAATCCACTGTGGATTCTGCTTCCATGTTGTCGATTTGGTAAAACTTCTGCAAACTTTTTATGTCTCAACTGACTTTCAAATAATTGTCCTAAAAGAAAAACACCTGACTATAATAATTATTAATATACATTTTTTCCCTTGCGCCCCCCCCCCCCCGCCCCCGGGTATGGGCGCTAATTGATTGACTATTCACTTCTAAAGAATTAGAAGAGACCTCTTAAAGTTATAAAACTTGACCATTTTTATTTTTAACATATAAAATGCTAACTTTGCAACAATTTTCACCCCCCCCCCCAGAAATTTCAATGACGCAGTCTGCGTCTTAACCCCCCCCCCCCTGTGGGCACCCCTGCATTAGTCAACGGCAATCAGCATTTCATCTACATTTGATTCCGTAACAGTTGTCGGCGAAGATGTAGATCTTCTTATTCTTTTGACGGCTCTATCTACGCGATCAAACATAGCCTACATAATCTCAAACCAGGAATAGGAAAAATTTCGCAACGAATATATTCAACTCCATACCACTGCTGAACTTTGTGATAGGTTTGGAACGAATGTTGTCGTGCTACTGCTTCCGTCGGTGGCAGCGATCCAATATTAAATTTATTTATATGCTGATTTTGTGAAGCATGTATATCTATACTTGTTTAACGACACACTTTTCACGGCACTGTAACCATACAATGCAAGGAGGAAGCTTCAGCAATGATCTTTGGATCTGCATTTTGGTTTTTGAATACGTGGACAAGCTCGTTTATTTCTGTTTTTTTTTTAAATACATTAGCACATTTTATTTTTCTTTGTTTAAAGAGTGCTGATGTTGTATCACAGCCACTGAAGGGGTGCAGAAATAATATGTTATCTGCGGCTGTTTTATCTACGATACTTTTTGTTGAATATATTCGTTGCGAAGTGTTCCCTTTTCCTGGTTTCAGAATATATACATGTGTGTGTGTGTGTGTGTCTCTCTCTGAACACGTAGATAGAGCCGTCAAAAGAATAAGATGATCTACATCTTTGCCGACAACTATTATGGAGACAAATGTAGATGAAGTGTTGATTGCCGTATTGATTGTTATTAGCGTATCCGCATCTTCCGTGGCTTTGGCCAAAACGCGTGTCGGAGTAGACTTTGCGGCGCTCGTACGCTGAAACTATCCATTTTACAAAAAAAATCGTTACGACATAAATTAGCCTATAGGAAATTTTCTCTAGGTTAATTTATTACATAACTATTTTCATCGTAAAATGAATCGTAAAGGAGATATTGTGAAAAAACTGTTTTTGCGCGCCATTTTTTCAATATGGCGGCGCGAGTGGCAAAGATACGAGGTAGCAAAGTGAAAATTCGAAAAGAGCACGTCGAAATCTATAAAATCACCAATTTTCAAAACTCCCGGAAAACTTTCCAGGTAACCCCCTTTTTGAGCACCAAATGACTGGACTACTAGGTTGGGTTCCTTAAGGCAAGTGTGCAAATCCTCATATGCTCTCGCCCACGAACCCTCGCCACTTTTGTTCTCCACCTGAAAGTGATTCTGATTTTGATCTGTAGGTAGCGCATTATAAAATTGCAATTTTCGTCTAAACAAACTAACCAAGTATTCAGGTCAGAATGCACCACCTTAAACACAAAGTACACATCCTATGGGGTTCTATGAATGAATAACAATAGTTCAATTAAGAAAACCATTATAGAAGCTTTTACTTTGTAAAAACAACCGAAAACATTATCCAATGTTTAGTTCTCTATGTCCACAATATAACAACATCTCAATTTCAAAATGCCATGAAGTGCACGAAGAGAGTGGATTTCGATGCAGACTCGCCAGATGCCCACTCGCACATACACCTGCACTCGGCTTAGTAGCCATTTGTAACCGCACTTGCTGTCATAATTTAAGAGTGCAAGTGGGCAAGCGTACCGTACATTTTAACCATTTGGAATGTGGCCTTACTGATACGTTAGGCTTAGGTTCACTTGAAGATATAATTGGCATAACACATTGTTAAAAGGTTGTAACATCAGTTGTATACTCCTTGTCAAAATGACTTACTGATTGATTCATGCTGTTATTAATTTCTTGACAAATTCGGTGAATTTCTTTTAAAACTTCGATCTGTTAACCTTTTTCTGCCATACTGTACTCTTCCTGACTCTTTAAAGAGTGGGTATTTTCTTTCTTCAACTTGCTTTTGCAATATTTGTTTTTTGGCATCTCGGGTCTTAAGTAAATCTGTTTTATGTAGTATGATGACAAGTGGTGAAAATGAATTAAAAGTTGTAACTTTAACGTTAAAATACAGCTCTTTTTAAAGGACTTCCTTTAATAAAGCGCATTTTAAAAGGACTTTGCTTTAATAAAGTGAGTGGAATATCAGAAAGATGAAAAACCCAAGTAGGCCTAATATACGTCATGAGTAACATAAATTTCTAGAATATATTCATTCGGGGTGCACTTTTAAAACATTGCAGATCATTGGAAAGATCGACCTTGTACGCTTTTAATGCTTACCTGAACAACTATTTTTCTTCTTGGTAGAAATTTGAATTTACAGTTAGGGACGAAACGACTTAGTGGGCACGATATAATTATTTTAAGCTCAATATTAAGTATGTGCGCATACTCAGTCCTAATAGCCTAAAATTGTGTTGGGTTTCTTTACCACCTTACATCCTAAATGAGAATCGTAAGAGTATACTATAGACACACGACCCTAGTATACCTATATTGTACTTGTATATCACTATAATAGTCGAGTATTTGTATAAAAGTTATATATATCTTTCAAATAAAACTTAGTCCGTTCATCTTATCATTTCTGATGTCAGTTAAAGAAAAAACACACACTATTACACTTGCGACTCAAAAAGTTAAATCACTATTTAAGATTTACCGTCACACGTAAACAGCATATAAAATAGGAGTAAAACTCATTTGAAATCACTAAATATTCTTGCTGGTGTCTTTCACTATAAAATATCTCCTACTTAAACCATTAGGAAATGCAATCCAGCTTACTTAAGCCATCTTTAGTCTTTGTTGGCACTGTGTGGCACACTGCATAGGTGAGCCTAGTATCTGTATCTGTATCTGGTACCCTATGATCCCCAGGTGGGGCGAAGGGGCCTCCAATGGAGGTTTCATTACCTATACTAACTTTGATATGCTTATTTTCCGAGAGAGGGTAGAGGGACAGGTGGTAAGCCCACCGCCTCGCAACCCCCCTCTGGAAACTAAGTATTTCTTGGACGTGAAAGGGCCGAGAAATTTTGTCCAGAGGCCCTAATTTAGGCTTGGAGTTCTTTTACGTGCCGTAAATCTACGACACGGGACCCCCAGCTTAAAGTCCCTCCCGGAGGACTCCGTGCCCAGGATTTTTACGTCCTGAAAAATCCATCGACCGGGTTTGATCCCGCGCCCTGCGGATCCAGAGGCGGGAACGCTACCTCTAGACCACCGCGGCCGACAGGTGAACCTAGTAGGCCTATTTATTACCTGCTAGGAAACTTTCAGATATTTAATTTAAAATATGATTCATAAAAATGGCATAACAACATTTAAAAACATTAAAAACATATATACACGTACGTCACAAATTTCAACTACGGTGCGGTATTTTTACAGTGTTGATTACACAATAATATGTTAAAATATACTGCTAATTGTAAAGATGTATACGCTCTTAGCCTAAAATTAATTCAAACATGTATAGGTAAAACTCCTCTAATGTAAAGGAGAAGTCATATAAGTTAAAATCAAATGTTGCTCCGTTGTGACTTTTTGTTGAGTATGTCTATGTGTCAATAATATCTCATTTTGTAAATCTGACGTTAATATAAAATTATAATAACAACAGTTCAATTGTGTATAATTTCATACACGGGAATTTTGTTCTATAATAACTTATCACTATACTGTATATTGCAATTCAGGGTGAATGGCTATCTTGTAGTATCTCAACTTTTATGAATGAATAAATTTGTAGTTGTAGTATTAACTTGCTAGGCCAGTTAATTTTTTTGGAGATAATCCTTCTTTCAAGTTTTCAGCTCTGAATTTTGTGCAGAAGTTGTTTGTTATGCATTTCGGTGTGTAACTTAATACACCATCTTCAGACAAGTTTCGAAGAAGGAAAATTATATTAGTCGTGTTATCACTATGAGAGCGTTTAAATATACAGTTCTAACCTAACGTATAGTACCTGGAAATGAAAACCATAGATAATAGCTATACTAAACATGCAATAATTGGAACATTTACATTAAAAAAATAGATAATCATGAAGAATTATTGTTTTTTTTTTTTTTTTGTTGAGAGATCACAACTTCTTAGACACGCCACTGCGTAAAGAGTGCGAATCTTTTAACAGAAAACTGTACATAAACTCGCCCAATGGAAGCTCGAGCGCATTGAACGAGTCGATGGCGATAGCGTTGGTACACATTGTTTTGTATTATAAGAGTATAGGAAACCGCCCGCTGTGTTTGGTTCAATTTGCTATGAATCAATACTGCAGTTATCAACTTCTCCCTCAAGCAGTCACGACTCTCCAAATAACTAGTAAAATGTAGTTTGGTTTTTATTTATATTTTACTTACTGCATTATACTTTATTTTATATCATACAACATTCAACTATTTGTTCAAGTTTGTGATAAAACTGGTTAATCATGTAAGTGCGAGGCGATGGGCTTACCTCCTGTCCCTCTACCCTCTCTCGGAAAATAAGCATATCAAAATTAGTATAGGTAATGAAACCTCCATTGGAGGCCCCTTCGCCCCACCTGGGGATCATAGGGTACCAGATACCAGATATAGAACATAGAAGTACTCTTAATTATGTTATGATTTGCGATTTACACTGGTAAATTTAGTTTTATTGGCCACCCTTAAATAGTTGGGAAAGTTATAGAAATACTTTGCATTATGCTTCTACTGAGAAATATAAAACTGTCCACTTCGAGAAATGCGAAAAGAAAATCCAGCAGTGAGTTAATATTGCAGAGGCACTCTATTGGATGCAGTGTTAAAATGCGTTTTTAATTGAATGTGAAGGGCCTATTTATTTTTTAAATAACAATCAGATTCCCATTTTTTAAATTTCTTGCTGTTTTCTTAGGTCTCTCCCTTAAAACTACAGGTAAACATTTAGATAAAATTAATCATGTATTCTTTAATGTACATTAACCTTCTCTCTGCTACTGACGTATAAATTTGTCACATTAAAATTGTATAAAGCAGAGATATAAAATAGATTGAGTATTTATTTACATAAAATGTAAGGATAATTTATCTATAAGTAAGAATTTTCATTTACGGAAACCAGCTATTCTACTGAAAGTTTGCACAATCGTTTCAAACTTAGAGCCCACTGGAGATTTCGCTTGACGATTACGTCAATAGAGAAATTCAGCTCTGAAAGGGAGGATTATTCAAGCGTTCCAGACCTTCCACGCATGCGCGAGAAATAGCAGTCGACATCCGTGCAGCGCAGGCATTGTGCACGCATGCGCGGGAGTGAATTATCTAGCAGACGACAGCGACATGCACGTGTGTTCTGTTTGCGCGCGAAATATGCTGACCTTACATATTAGTACATGCTACACATTATGTGTACATATACAATCGTTAAATTGATACATTTTCAAGAAACTCTTTTTGTGCTATAAAAGGGATTTAAAATTATCCATTTAAAGAGCCAAGTTTTAAATTTCTTTAACGGTCCACCTATTAATTCCAAGGGTAGTTTATTATAATATTTCATACACATTATTTCATACCTCTTTGTTGATTTGGTTAATCTTTGGTATGGAATCTCTAATTTTTTACAATTCCTAGTGTTATGAGAATGAGTGTCTTGCCTAAAATTTAAGTTAGTCCAAGTTTTCCTTTACATGAAGTAATACTGTAAAAATATATAGATTCACTATTGTCATTATTTTAAGTTCAATAAACAGAGGTATGAGTTGTATGAGAACTAGTTATTGTTCTGATCACCTTTTTTTTGCAATAATAGGATTTTTTAATATGCTTACAATTTCCCCACAGTAAGATACCATATGAAATAATATGGAAGAACGCAAAATAGGCTGACCTCACGTAGGCTAATCATCCGAGACATGATTTTTTAGTTGTTTGAGCAAATAGATTACTCTAGAAAGTTTGCCAGAGATATAATTAATGTGGGCTTCCCAGGATAAATTTCTATCCACGTATATACTTAAAAATTTGACACTTGATGTATCAACATCAGTAAGGAAATCCCTATGGCTAAAATACATAGTTTGAGTTTTATTTTCATTTAGTAGGGAACCACTTGCTTTAAACCATAGAGATGCTTGGAGTAGTTTGGCCTCAGATAAGGTTTTGAGAGTTTGTACATCAGAACAATTATGAAAAAAAGTTGTGTCATCAGCAAATACAGTATTACTGAACAGTTCTTTTCACTTTTTAAAATATAGGCACAACTCTACAGATTTTTAATACATCTGGAAAATTACTTTCTGGCAGACATTTGTTTATACAATAAGTAAGAGGATCTATTACACAGTCAATAACTTCTTTCAACAAGTTATAGGACAAATCATAGTAATCAACACTATCAGAAGCTTTAAAATTTTTCAGAATTTTAAGAATAACCTCAGGACATACTTCTGTAAGATTAAAATTGCACTGAGGGTTTTTTTTAATAACAGCTTTCTAATAAACCAAGTGCACTTTCTAAGAGCTTATTCATTGTACAATATATTGAATGCAGAAATTATTGAACTGATCCGGAGATATGTTGATGTTATCTTTCTTTTTGCTTGTGCTATCCAATTAATAAAACTCCATAATTTTGTACAAATATTGAATTTTCAATATTTGTTATATTATATACTTTCTTGGCTTCATTAATGGTTTGTCTGTAGTCAAGTTTAGCTCTAGAATACAATTGCTTATAAATGTCTGATTTGTTTCTCTTGTACAAAGCCGAATAAAGCATCATGTTATTTTTCATCTGGCCTATTACCTATTACCTTTTTCTTACAACTCCCATTATTAATGTTCAGTGTACATATCTTTAAAGGAACATTAATAGGTCTTCAAGTTTCCCAAGGAATAGATAGAGGTCTCCTATCAGAGACCCATAGACCACTATTATTATTAATTTAATGCGGTCAAATACTAAACCTGTTGTTTCAAAATGCAATCATCACAAAATATACTGAGATCCAATCTGCTACAACTTTTGGCAAGAGGGGTTTTAACATAAATTGACACTCCACCATGTAGGTGATTTTCCCTACTGAAACTATTAATTACAGTGAAGGCTTCTATTATCTTGTACCCGAAGTTCTTCCTGTTTGCACCAATGCTCATCTGAACAAAGAACGTCGAACATTTCATTGGCAATTAAATGTTTTTCTCCAGTACCTTGAATATTGAGATAGCCTATTCTAAACTCATCTTTTGAAAGTTCCTTAGATTAATAACTTATTTTACTGGCTGATTTACATTGTATAAAGTGTCAAGTTGCTCAAAGTTACTATTAATTTTTATTTATTTATTAATATTATTTTTTAAAACGTGATCTCATGCCTCCTAAATATTGGAAAAGGAGAAACTGTCCATGTTATGAACTTAACAACAACAGAACAAAATATGTCGACTGCTGGATTTATCGCGCATGCGTGGACAACAACAGAACAAATGTCGACAGCTGGAAGGTCGCGCATGCGTGGAAGGTCTGGAATGCTTGAATAATCCTCTCTACAGACAGGAGTTGAAAGGGCTAAGCGTTGAACATCATTCGATAACATGGTCAATATTAAGGAAATGCCATACCCTATTAAATACCTTCGCTTAAAATTATCACACTGATATTTTTAACATCTAAAACGAATTTTTCAAAATAATATAGATTAATCAAGAATGTTATTTCGTCTTACACCTACACCAATATATTTACATTGTACTGTGCCATTCACAGATATATTGTGTTACTCAACTAACATTTTCTAATGCCACATAAAAATTTACTAAACAAACAAAAAAATGCGAGAATACGTAGTCAGTTGACAGACCTTCCAGTTTCGGGTCAGGATGAGGGGAATAGGGAATGGCTGAATCTACTACAGTGGGCCAAATACAGAATTAAATTCCTGCAACCTGCCAAAATTTATTTGATGATTCGGCGAATGACTTCCGGAGAACTAAAAATTTTGAGATCCGAAGAAAGTGTCCGTAGGTGGAATTTCAGAGTAAATATTATTTCTGATCACCGGCTTCAACCTTACGTGTAACCTTGTAACTAATTTCACTACAAGAAATTATTTCTCAGTAACAGTTCTTATCACATTATATTATAACACACGAGGGATGGGACATAGGTCATGGTATCTGTTTTTTCTTCTAAAAATGTGGGATCATTTTAAAATGTTGACATATAAAAATAAAAGGGCAGGTTTTGTAATGTAGGCCTATGATTAATTCAGATTATGGGTAATAAATGTAGGACAGTGAAGGAAGCTGACACCCATAAGCATCCATACGCGACTGCATCATGCAAATCTAATGTATTGCGATAGTTGAAAGCATGAAAGCACACATACCCACTCCATGATTCATTAAGTTTGGTACGGTTGGGCATTATTCCCAGAGTTCCGTTAACTCCTTTTGGTATTCTGTTCGTATAACCATACATCACAATACTACCAAATGATGTGTCCAAATAGATTTGTATAGAACTCTCCCGTGACATCATACAACATCTCATGGTACCTTCGCCTTACTTTGAAAAAAACAAATGTTGACATGACTTATGCTCCATCTTTTGTATATTCCACATTTTTCTTCAACTAGTATGTTAAAGGTGCAAAAATAAATTAATGGTGGGGTAGTTTAATAAAACAAAACTAATTACAAAACTTTGATGTAGAATGTTAAATCTGGCTGTCAGAAGTGAGAGATCAATTCTGAACAATTTAACATTGGATTGTGCCACATATTTTTGTTTGCCATTATTCCTCTTTACCCCGCTAGTGATGTTTCCGCTTCATAACCGTCTGAATTGTAATGTGTTTTATTTAGTTTCGCTTTTACGGATCAAATTGTTTGGCTCAGTTCCAGGGGAATTGATGTCGTTGTAATGTCAGAGATGTATTTGAAAACTTCCAATATACCACTGATATTAAAACTCTAGTGGAATAGAATTAAATCCGAGTTATCAATTTCAACGTTTTATTTCATTTTAAAATGTATATAATAATGATAACCTGTTTTTGTGACAGTATTTGATTGAATATTGTTTGCTCGTTAACCAAATTAAATTTATAAATCAATCTAAACAAGTGATACATTTTAATCAAAACTTCTATTATTCAATTGCTGGATTACTGTTAATCAGGCGTGATTATTATATTTACAAAGACTCAAATACCCATTGAGTAAGGGGATACAAAATGCGTGTAGTAATACTTTGACGTTATGTGCCTATTTCATAATTTTTTTTTTTAATTTTAAATTGATTTATCACGAGAGGGTACGAATTTATCTGATGACACTCGTAATCTAGGTGGGATTTATTAAGCGTATTCCATTAATAAAATGTAACGGATTATATAAATAACGTTATATTATTATGTAAATGTTTATTTTTTGTTTGTTTAAAATGGAACTGTTAATAATGTTAGTTATCAAATCACGGCATACTAAACGAATGAACAGTCTACATTATGGCATACTTAGCCATGCTACTAACGAGGTAATAGTAAAATATTTAGCCTCAAAATTAAGATAAGCTAAAATAGGAACAAAACAAGAACATCTTCTTTTAAGAATATAATTTATTTGTAAATTGCTACTGCCTACTTGAATGCGCATTCGTTAAAAACACAATTTTCTTCTCATATCGATAGCCCATCTGCTGCTTTTAAGTTCCCCTAGTCAATTCAGTATTTTGTGACTTTATGTCAATATCAATTTCGTCAACAGACGCATTATTATGCTCACGCTTTATCTTGAGCCGAAAAAATGCGGAGGTGAGGGGAGCTGATATTGCATGCAGTATAAGAGACTGACTATTAAAGAAGGGGGTGAGTTGAAATTTACGTCATTTCTGAAGGGTTTCCAACTACCAGGAAATATAACGTGTGTAGTTTTATGCTGGCACACAATGGAACTACCTGTAATTCGTAGCACTCTCGCTACCAAAGTAAAGATTTCATATTGATTCAGATATTATAGTAGTATATATCGTTGGAGAAATGAATTATGTAATATATTTATTTAGACAATTTCTCTCCCAGTCTTCAGAATATAGAAAATCGGTTTAAAAGTCGTAGCATTATACATGTAGGCCTACTTGAATATGCACTTTCACATGCCTGAATTGGTGTAATTTAACTAAATACATTTCACGAAAGGGGGGAAAATAAATTTAAGTCGTACCTTTGAATGAATGTTCCCGCGCACCACACCCTCGCGATGCACTTTCTTTTATACCACGATCTAGCGAATTCTTCCTTCCTCATATTACGAAGAAACTCGTGATTGGACGTTGCTGGTGTGACGTCATACCGCTGATCAAAAGGTGACTGGCTGACAAACCTCTGGAAGACATAATATGCCGCACTTTCGAAACCTACAAACAGTGTATCGTACCGCCTCCGCTTCGCGCACTTGACTATATGGTTAGTGTTATGCATCATTTAGACTATATTCAGAGGTGATTATGGTACGGTCGGGAGTGCCGAGTGAGCTAGCGGGTTGTCATTTTGGTGCAAGGGTTGGTAGCTGGTATTTGGTCCGGTTGGGAGTGTCGAGATAACAAGCGTGTGGTCGCCATAGCAACGCAGTGGTCGGGGTATAAGGGGCGACTTGCATTTATCTTTTGCCCACGAAAGTTTGTAGGTAATTAATACAACACAATTAGTACAACGAAATAATAAAACTTGACTTGTTCTTTTCTCCGACAGATTCTGCTTAAAACACGTTAAATTGCGCTTCCTTCCATTTCTCTTATTTGGTTTATTATTTCGCTGATGTCCGATACTTCTTGGTTTAAAGAATCTTCATTTTTAACTTCGTTGTCACTTATATCAACCATTTCCACAACACCAGTACTGTTCTTTTAATGTTCTTGGATTTAATCTGTCATTTTCAGAATAATATGTTGTAAAAAAATTAAAAATAGACGGTAGTTCAAGAATGCCGCAACGGGAAGTTTTTGGGTATGGCAATACTGGGGACGGGCCGCGATCTTAATTTTTTCGAGCGAGCCCTTCTTTATATGGACGGTTTTTAGCATTATGGAGTGTTTAGCTCAAGATAAAGTGTGCGATTAAAACTAACCTTGAGCTTGACATTTTTGTTTTAAATTTAGCTCCGACAATGAATGATGTAGTCACTGCATAGCGATATTGTGACGGTTCAGTAACGAGCCAATAAATCGCCATCGATTCTTATATGCATGTTGTAAGATAATGACCGTGATTGGTCGATATCCGAGGCATTGCTAAACGCGTCGTATAATTGGACAAAAATCTGTATAAAAACAAACAAATAAACAACTCACAGTAATTGATTAAGCTCAATTTCTCACACAACGTACAAGCTCATATTCGATCGCCCCCCCCCGGCAAAAAAGAACAAAGAAAGAAAGAAAGAAAGAAAGAAAGAAAGAAAGAAAGAAAAAGTTAACACAATGACTATTCCCATAGTTATTCTATAATTTTACCTGGAAATTTAAATTTGTTTCCAATTTTATATCATTCTAGGCCTAATACAAATTTACTGTATCCCATTGCATAAATACTTATTTCAGTGTCAAGCTAGAGGGACTGGTTATTAAGATATTTAAACTCCTTAAATTAAATGCACTTATATAGTATCAATGCTTTGAATAAATCTTTCCCAATGCTTTGTTCTAATACACTCACTAGTCCTTTAATTATTCTTATATGTATATTACCAGATGGGCCAGAAGATGACAAAAAAAAAAGAACCTATCTTGCATTTTGTGATTAAATCTATGGTTAATGGTATACAATAGTTAGGCTAATAGTTACCGTGGAATGGCAACGTCGCAGAGCTAGAACACTTTTTCTGTGGTATCCATCACTAGTAGTAAAAAAACTAACTACGTGACTTTACTTGACGTTCCTATAGAGTATGTGGTCCACTGCCAACTTGTTTAAAATAACTGGAAAATGAAAATGTATTCCTCATTCTTTCTTTCCTGTGCTTATGTGAAAAACTAGAACTGTAAGGAAAAACTAATCAAGGAAAGCGAAGCTAAATTTCAGGCACAAAATGATTCTTTTTCTGAGAGAAAAGTTCTGACTTGTGACAAACATGTAATCTGATTTTTTCTTTTCTATGGCAGGAACATTGGATGGCCGCGGGTTCGACTCCGGATGAGGTCGTTGGGATTTTACAATTGGCCTAATCCTTCTGGTGGAACTGTCCTTTGGTTAGGTAGCCTCTAACAGAAATGGGTACAGAAGTGATACCGGGGGTTCGTAAGGTCGATGAGGTGATAACCTTACCACATTACTTTCCGAACTTATAAAAACCCTAAGGGCTTTTTAGGCCTGTATAGGTTTCATTTTATTTTATTTTATATACCTATATAAAATATCACACACATAACGTAACGTATTTTGGGATTTACAAAATAATAACGTATTTTAATATAAACTCATAAATACTTTCTTACTAATTTATGAGAAGTTTTCTTTCAAGAAGTGGAAAAAATTATAAGTTTGATGAAAGGTTGCTCGAATTTCAAGGTATTAAATTTATTAGTACAGTAGATAGGTAGCGAAAAAAGGGTCCACCTTGCATTAATTAGGGCAAAATATTTCTCTTCTTATATTGTTCGGTATAGTAAGAATAGTGTAAATCTAAATTTTCGACCTCGAAAGCCCTCGGGATAACTTTCTGTGAGCAATAAACCACGAAATGTTCACACTTTTTTCAGTTTATCTGAAATATCTCCTAGATATCAACTCCTAGTGAACATTTGTCTATCACCATTCGAAAGAACATAAAATTTCCTGCTAAATGCACTGGTCAAACTTTAATTTACATGTAGAATTACAGGTACTCGTTATGCTCTTTCGAATGGCGATAGACAAATGTTTGCGAGGAGTTGATATCTAGGAGATGTTTCAGATAAACTGAAAAAAGTGTGAAAATTTCGTGGTTTATTGCTCACAGAAAGTTATCCCTAGGGCTTTCGAGGTCGAAAATTTAGATTTACACTATCTTACTACACCAAACAATATAAGAAAGAAAAATCTTTTACCCTAATTAATGCAAGGTGGAATGTAGCTATATACTGGACTATTATAGAATTTTCATACATTTTATAGACGTTTGGATTCCTTTATCGATTAAACAACACATCCAATATTTTGTTGTATCACGTTATTGTAATGTAGGCCTATTATTTATGCTGGCAGAAAAATTGGAAGAGATGGCGATAGTGAAAAAGAAAATGGCATTATCGAAGTGTCTTTAACTTCATTTCGAAACTGAGCATAGGGCAGGGTATCTCTGCACAACAGAGGTCAATGTTGCTTTCGATTAGGCAACTAAAAACGTAAGGTCTGAAAATGTATTTCTTTCTTCTTCTATAAACATTTTCAATGACAGTTCAACCATTTCTTCCTTAACCCAGAAATACCTTGGAGGGAAGTTAAATAATTGTATAGTTTTGAAGAAAACCGCTTAATGTCTATCTTAAGAAAGAATAAAGATAAATATTACCTAGCTCCCCTCTACTAAAGCTAGACGGGAATTACATTAACAGATCTGATATAATAAATAATCTGTAATAATCTGTAAATTATCTGTATTTTTTCCTCTACAATATACCCCTAATGCAGAACTTAAGAATGTTTTTTTCTCGAAAACGTAGATACAATGCTGAGAGGCAGTTTCTGGAGCGCCTTGCATATGACTGCCTTAACGACATATTTATGCATCTCAATGATTTCGTGAATTAAACCTTCTGATAGTTAAATGGAATATTTCCACCCAGCATTTAATATTGACAGAAGATTACTTGAAGTTGAGAATTTACACTTTCACCGTTTTAAAAATATTTCCAAATAATATGAAATTTTGTACAGTTTACCTGCAGGGGGCATGGCTGAATCAGCTTGAGCACTGGGTATATTAGAATCTTTCCATAGCAGAGGAGCTGTCGTGTCGCATGCTACGTAAATTTTCACGTTTTGTTAATGCTTTCGTAAAAATTTTATTTTATTTTGTAAAACTTGCGCTTGTTATTTTTTTCTAAAATGATATTTTATGCCATCTCGTAGAAGAACGACAAACCCAAAGTAAAAATCCTGTCATCATCAGAACTGCCACTGTAGGGTATAGAAAGCTCTTAATGGTGACTTTTCCTGCAAAATCTTCCTCTGTGCAGCAGTATTTTCTGCAAAAATAGCGCTGGCCAGAATAGGAAAAAAGTTTTTTTTTACATAACTTCTGTCTTAAAAATTCCCAAGGCTGCCGAGGTATAATCTATTCTCCATTAAGTTACTGTGTATGTAAACATACGATTCCTGTGAATACAGGCCTGATTCAGGACAATAAATCATTAATGTATTACCTTTTATCAGATTAAAAAGATAAAGAAATGTATAAGTTAAAAAGGCTCAATAAATGTAAGATTTGTTATACGCTTTTAAATGTCCCTATGAAAGACCCGGGGACATTCATTTTGAAATTTTTCTTCCATTACTTTCTCAAATGCCTGCACTTTAATGTCACTTTCAATTCCCCTGAAAAATCAGATATTTTAGATCAGTTTTGCTATAACACACTTAAATTATATTGCACGCTATTTTATAAAATTTAAACTTTTGAAATTTAAAAATATATATAGGCCTACCAGTAAACCTGTGCGAAGCTTCCTCACTACACCCTTACGGCAAGAACCAGGAATATTGGAATTTAATTAAGTACACTCTTGTATACTCGTTTATAATCACGTAAGAAATACCTAAAAATATCCCGAATGTTGATTACACAGAATGCACTAGAAGTTGATATTTGTACACTCTCATATATGTGTGTATAGTACAGTACTGTTAAGTCAGAAGTATAGGAAAACAACCATCTGCAAACACATTAATAATGACTCACATATAAGTAAGAAACGTTTGAAATGAAATATGTATTCATGTTCAATTTTACGATTGTTTTTACACGAGGATTCAATAACTACACAGGCGACCGACCGACGACATATTAAAAATTAAAATTAATTTGTTTTAAATATATTTTAGAATTGAATAATTTCTAAATTCATCTTTTACATTTCATATGCAAAATTTACATAAAACTAAAATATTCCAGGCGTGTTTTTAAAGTAAGTACCTATCTTTAAAAAATAACAGAACATTATTTTCCAAATACTTTATAGTCATTTATTACCTTACACCTTACACTACTTCTCCACAGGCATTTATCGTAACGACAAACCAGTTATTGAATGCCTTCGACAAAGAATGATCCGCCAGTGATGAAAGCGAAGTCTGCACTTCTTATTTCACAACATCATTGTCGTTCAAATGTTTTCCACCAAGGAATTTTTTCATATGAAAAACTGACGAAAATCACATGTTGCCAAATCCGGACTGTAGGAAGGGTGGTCGAATTGTTTCCAACCAAATAATTCGGCCAGATGCGATGATGATCAGTCTGGTCGCATCAAGAAGTATAGACATGACTTTCATCACAGGCGGCATCATTCTTTGACGAATGCATACGAAAACTGGTTTACCGTTACGACAAATGCCTGAATAACGGCGGTGACTATGTGGAGAAGTAGAAGTGTAAGGTGTAAGGTAATAAAGTATTTGGAAAATAATGATCTGTTATTTTTTAAATTAACGGTACTTGCTTTAAAACACGCCTCGTAGTACTTAGATTAGAGTCTCTCTCGTACGTGTTGACTTGCTAATCGATTTTAAAAGTGTAAAATGGCAAAAGAAATAATATTTGATACATATTTTCATAAAAATAAATTATGTAATCATCTTATTTGCTAGAGCATACTGTCAGAACAGTCATTCTCGCTGTTTCGAATCAAAATATTGCTCGTATTTGCAGGGTGTAGCTATTTGATCCCTCCTCGACTTTTTACAAAGGTTGATTATGCTAGATTTTGAAAACCATCTTAGATAGGCCTAACCACGAGTGTTCACTTCCGAGTAAGATTCCTTTTATTACTATCCAAATTCTAGAACCTTATTTAACCCTGTGACATGTTCAAGTTGTAATACATATATAAATACGCATTATTGTATTCAAAAGAAGTAATGTGATCCCAGTGTATCTATTGTTGCAATTAACGTTGTGCTCTATGTTCACCTATAGAAACCATATAAAGTAAAGTGATCCCTATACAGGCCATGGAGGCCCAGAGGGTTCCAGGAGGTTGAGGCTCCCAGTTTTTGGACACTCGGCACGTGAAGGTGGTAAGGTTGTCAGCCTTACGCACCGGCCGCCTTTACTCCCAGGATTGCTCCTGGTACTCATTTCTGTTAGAGGCTGAGTCGACCCCAAGGCCATAGTGCCACCAGAAGGATTAGGCCAATTGAAAAACTCCAACGACCTCATCGGGAATCGAACCCGCGACCTTCCGGTTTGTCTCAACCACTACGCTACGACGTACCCCATAGAAATCATATAGCGTACCATAATATTAAGTTGCACTAAAATCCACTAATATATTTGACGTCCTTCGTTCCACGAATATCACAATGAAGGATTACATATTGCATGAAAAAACCTATTCTGCGAAGACAAGAAGCGTAAACTACAGAGCTGGAAAGTTTTCACCTTCTGAACAGACTGGAGAGTTGTGGTGAACTTGTTTCCAGCAACTTCTTTAACTTAGATGTAATGTGGTCTGCATTTCCAAACAACATAGGAGTTTGAACCTGATCCTGCCTTCCTGACTTGACTTTGTTACAGTTGGGAATGAAATGAGTAGATGGAGTTACAAATTTTTACGACAGGATACAATGATATACACAATAACAGTGTAATGATTTGTATATGGATTTTGAAGATAAGCTGAATTCAACAGAGTACTAGGGAAAACATTGGGAAACATACTAGGTTCAGATCCAGAGAGATCGTAACCTTCCAAAGGAAGGGTAAGTAAGGCCCCAATACAATCCCCACGTTCTAAAAAAAAATCAAGAATCAGCAGATAACAACTTTAATTAGAATTTAAAAAACAAGAATAACAAGAATCACGGTTCCTTAACTTGAATAAAGTGTAAGTATAAAAACTTTATAATTAAACTTTTAGTAACCAAAAATTTCCTATCCCACTCATGGATATCTGAAAATATCAAGTTAAGAACCAACAGATCAATCAACCCATAACACAGGTAAGAGCAGACCTCTTGTATAAATATTTTACAGTAAACACACAGAAAGAGCAATATAATTTTTAATGGATTTTAATAACCTATAACCTACAATTTAAAGGCACGCAATAATCTTCTAAGAATAAATATATTCCAAGACATAAGAAGTATGAAATAGTGCCTATGTTTAGTAGAAAACACATATCTGTCATGACATCAATAGTCAATTGAATGTCCAAGCAATGTCTGGTACACAGACAAAATATTTACTTGAAGTAACTTAGCAACAAGATTCAAAGTAAGAAAATGGTATCAAGATACCAGACCCTGAAAGCAGAAACCATGCTACTTACAATTGATCGTAGTCACCAAACGTTTAAAAAGAAACAAGTGACTAATATATAAACTCATTAAACAAACTTAAATTATATAAAGGCAAGTTTTTAATCAAACCATGCCAAACATACGTAGGCCTATGTGATTAATTAAGAGATAGCCTTACTATACAAATATGAATGTGTAAAATTCTCAAATGTTTTACGAGTACATGGCTGTGAATAGGCAAGCATAAGTAGGCTTAAATAATTTATCAACTGACTATTATTCTGTTCAAATATGAACCAGTAAGATCTTTCAATATTTTAAAATGAGATTAAGTTATGAATAGACAAGAATAAGTAGCCTCGAATTATTTATAACCAGACAAATAATCGACGCAAATGTTCTGTAACATCATTTAATCATTTGAAATGAGAACAAGTTGCTAGAAGTATATTTTAATACCATAAATGTAACTTATTTGCTGGCAGATCCTTTAGGCAAAATATCTGCAACTTAATAAAATTATTTTAAATATGAATAAGAAAAAGCAAGACCCTTATTATACGTTTAACTACGGCATGAAACTAAGCATGAGTACGCCTTAATGCCGGTTGTCGACCAAGAGCTAAGCTAACTTAGCTTAGCTTAGTTCACATTCAGTGAGGGATTTCATATATAGTTGTGCCGGATTTCATGTAGTTTCGTCGGCACAACTACATATGAAATACCGCACTGTATGTGAGCGAAGCTAATCTAACTTAACTTACATGCCAGACATGCCAATAGGTGTTATGGAAACTCTGTACGGGGCAATAGTGAGATCGACGATGACTTATGGGGCTGAGATATGGGGTTGGGAAGAAACAGGGAATCTAGATCAGGTCAGGACGCGTTTTTTGAAAGGGATTTTGGGGGTAGGGAGGGGTACTGCAAATTGTGGCATTATGAGAGAGTTTGGAGCGCATAGTGAGACTATAGAGTGTAAAATTAGGGCGGTGAAATATTGGTTACAACTTATGCTGGGGGATCAGTCTCTAATTAGAGCAATATGTTATCAAGAACAGCTAAGAATAGGAGGAAATACATGGGCTTCCAAATTAAGAAAGGGATTAGAAACAATTGGGATGGGATATGTTTGGATGGATGGGCAGGGAAATAGGAGAAGTGTGTGGAGGAAGGTTAAGAACCGTTTGAAGGATATTGATAGACAACAGACAAATGCACAATGTCAGACTATGGTTTCACTTGAATTACAATCGCAGTTAAAATTGGAGTGGGGGAAGGAACACTACATACGAAAAGGATCTAAAGTCAGTAAACTAGGCCTCGCTTGGATTAGACTCGGTGCGTGGAGAATGATTAAGGTCATAGATGAAAACGGAATGAGAGTTTGTCCATTATGTAAGGGGGAAGAATCATGGTTTCATATTTTGGCGAATTGTGAAGGTTTGGAAAATTGGAGAGGAAAATATTTACCATTATCTTTTATGGAATCAAATAGGGATCAACGGAAATGTTTGGAGTTACTGACGGGAAAAAACGTTGAGGAAGGCATTGGGAAGTTTTTAATGAAGGCGAGACAGCTCAGGTTTGAAAAAGCGACGAATTGGAGAGCGGGTGTGGAGGGTAAGGAATAGATTTAGTTTGTTTGTGTTATTTTGAATTTATATTATTTGTTCTTTTTTTTTTTTTTTGTGTGTTTTTGCGTAAGCATGGACGGTCCATGCGGACCCATGCGACTGTTTGCATTGGAATTTGTAAAAAGTTAATGATTGTAATAAACACTTACTAATACTAACTTAACTTAGCTCTTGGTCGACAACCGGCATAATGGCCGAAAGCTATTTTTAGACACAGAGGAAAGGAAGGTGATGTTTCACATACCTATAAAAATCAGTCAATTCGCACAAAGAGAAAGCCTACAATAATAATAATAATAATAATAATAATAATAATAATAATAATAATAATAATAATAATAATGATAACAATAAGAATTCAATAAGGCATGGCCACACAAGCATGAACTTAGAAAAACATGTAGTGGAATGTCTGATTAGTAGCACGGAACATTCTAGATATGCATAGATAATAACCTTGCGTGCAAAAGTTAGACATAACTTAAAATCATAGTGGTTTAACGACATTACAATTTGTCTGTCTTAAAAAGAATCCTAGTCTTATCATTTAAAACGGTGCTAAATAACTTCCCCAAGCACATTAATCCCAAAACTTTATGCAAACCAGACCAAGCATTTCAAGATGAAATGAAACATGTACACTTAAGAAAAGCCCAATTTGCACATTTCATTCGCAACACTCATAGGTAAGTAACTAGACACATGGCGGCGATCCCCAGCTAAGCTTTTAGCGCATGCGCAACAGGGAAAACGAACAAAGAAACAAATGCAAGAGAAAGTAAGCACCCAATTGGGAAAAAGGCTGCGAGGTTACAAAAATCCGCTACAAGAATACCCGTCTTCTTCACAAACAAATTACGGTATATCCTATTAAATATAATACTTAAGAGAATGAGGATGCATGGGAGTTTAACAACAAAGGACAGAGGGAGAGAGCCCTGTTCCTTCTCATTACATATTCCAATCTCTCATTAATTTCATCCACAACTTTACTGTAACTTATACTTCTTGAAATAATCTAAGCTCTTCTGAAATAAAATTGTTTATCATGTAAAGTTTCAAAATAGTTTCTTCGACGTCTTTCTGTATAAGGAATTTAATTTATTATATCCAAATTCAATAACTTAGGCCTGAAGCGGATTTTATGGCATGGGCAATTCTTTAGACAATATATTAACAATTATTATACATTTTTACTCTATGCATAATGTAACAATATTACATATTATTATATTATTATATATATACATATATATACATTTTAATTCAATCATATTACATATTATTATAATACTCTATGAGAATTGCTAGTAAAGGCTCCAAAACACTTGAACAAGAATGTTAAGTATTTGCATACTCAGACGTCTGGATATGTGGGAAGAAGGGAGTTTGGAATTCGTGGGAAAACTAAGTGAAAATATGTACTAACTACAAGGTCTCATTTGATTGGCTGAGGGGTAAATTAAAACTACGTTTTAGCCAATCAAAGACTGAGTAAAAGGGAGGTGCCTACCACAAAATTAAGAAATCTAAGTTTTGTAGCAAGCACGGAAAACAGTCTCTTTTTGATATCGTGGGGAATGCCACGCGTCAAAATTGTCTTCCTACTTTATAGAGTTTCAGAAAGTGTCGACCATAAGTGAAGTTTTTAGCATGTGTAAGTGTCAGTTTAAAAGTTATGTGTCCTTTTGTGTATTTTGTGGGGGAGAAGGATTTATCAATAAACCCCGGTGAAATAGAAAGAAAAGATTGTGTACATACTTCATTTTCTGGACCATTAGCCTACCTATCTCCGATTCGTCGCCCTGAGGAAGAAACTCAAGCTCATCACTGAAAGCAGCCTAGGCAAATAGGGGAAATACAGCAAGACACAAGGTATGTGGAAACACCTGAGCGCCCAAACAACAACAACCACAACACCCCAACTTTAAAACCCCTACACGGTGGCTCCAACCAACGCGGGGCTCGATGGAGACAGCGCCCATACTTTAAAAATACCCCTACACTGTGTGCGAACCAACGTACGACAACGCGGAAAGACAGCACCCAGCAGACGACGAGGAATAGGAGGACTAATGGAGATCCAGTGACAATCATCAAAACCAAACTTCAAGTTCAAGACTTCAAACGGTAAAATTGTATAATAAATATTTGGAATTTTATCGGTGTTCAAGAGGAGAAGATTATCCAGGAGAAGAATCACCGAGGGACAAGAGGACATCAGGGGACACCGCCAAATAACAGATAAGATAAATGAACAATTAAAACAAGTAGGAGAGTAAAAATAAATGCATTAATTTCGCTTGCACATTTTAAAATATTATTTTGTTTACTGGCCAGAATAGGGAAGAGTTCGCATTTAGTACGAAGTAAATATCAGTTTCGTAAACTGTTACTGCATGGTTAAATTACTAACTTTTATTGGAGGTTAAATGTTATTGTGTGAGTTTTTTTTTTTTTATTTTTGATTTATTGTAATATAAATGTGTATGCTTTGTGTAGCATAAGAGGGTCGTAGGTGATTATATGCTATTACGTAGTGGTAAGAAGATCGAAACTATGGATAGGATAGGGTCAGATCTCGGGGGAGGGCAGAGTCTTCTCACCCAGGAGGATACGCCCGAATCTCAAATAGGAAATGAAGGCCAAGATATGTTAGGAAACTTGTTTTTAGTTGATAGGTCAGACGATGAAAATGATAGCTTAAAGGTGAGTGACACGAACCTCAGTGATGTAGCAGATGTAAACACCGAAAAAGAAAGTGAAACGATTCTGGTAGAAGGGATTGGTAGCAGTTCTAGCAAGCCAGTGGGAATAGAAATATTGTTGGCTAATATGCTAGCCGATATAAAGAAAGGTCAAAGTGAAGCAAGTGAAAAAATGGATAGGCAGTTAGAAGCTACGAACAAACAGCAGGCAGAAATGAGTAAGGAATTAAAGGAGCAAGTAAAGAAAATTAATGAAAACTTGGTAACAATGGGACAGGAATTAAATGCTAAAATAGATCAAAATAATGCTGATATGGAGTTGAAGTTAAGTAAGGTTTTGAACAAGGTGGACGAAAAGATAAAAATCCAAAGTAAAAAGTGGGGTGAGAAATTAAATCACGAGATTAAAACAATGGAAAACAGGGTTGACGAGACTGAAGATAGGGTTAATAAAAAGGTGGAAAATGACGTAGAGCATTGTAAAAACGAGTTGAGGTCAGAGTTAAGTAAAATAAACACAGTAACTGTTGAACTTACCAAGAAAATAGATAGTTCAGAAAATTCCAGTAAGATGTTAGAGGAGAAACTGACAAGTAGGGTGCATACGTTGGAAAGCAGACTAAATAAGAATGTTGATGAAGTGTCAAAAGAGGTGAGCTGTTTGAGAAATGAAACAGAAAGTTTAAGAAAAAGAGAGGCTGGAAGCGATAGGATTGATGTCCTGCAAAGAGCAGAAAATGTAGGTGATAACCACGAGAGCAACATTACGCATGGTTTAGAAAATATCGCGGTTAACAGAAATAGTGTTTCAATGGGACGCTCAACGCCGGACATCGCTCCTAGCGTAACAGGCCTAGCCCCTAACGTCACTGCAACTAATGACTCAGTGAGTGTTACTCAATTTTTGGGTACTGACCTAACAATTCCGACTTTCAACGAAAATATTTCTTCGAGCCCTCAGAAGTTTCTTAAGAGTCTTGATGAGTACCTACGGTTACGCGTGGTACCTGACAATTTAAAAATGCTGATAGTGTCACGCGCGCTTAAAGGGAAGGCACGCGATTGGTTAGATTTAACGATTGATCCCGGATGTTCATATGAACAATTTAAGCAGGCTTTTCTGAACCGATATTGGAGTGAGGAAAGGAGGACACAAGCACGCGTTCAGCTTTACAACGGAAGATATACACCTAAGAATGGGGGTACCTTGGTGAATTATTTTATGGAGGTCGTCGGCGAGGCTAGGATGCTCGATCCGCCATTACAAGAGCATATTATTATTAAGCTCGTACTGAGACACTTCCCGCCCAGTATTCATAATGTCTTGGTAATATCAAACGCCAGCACTTACGGAAGGGTTATCGAACTTCTAACGAGTTTTGAGGGATGCGCAAACAGAGGAAAAATCATTCCAGGAAGTAAAGAAGGCTTTCGAGGAGTCTATTTTATTAGAGCGTCCACGTGAAGATGGGCAGTATATAATATATTCAGACTCTTCCAGCAAAGCGGTTGGGGCAGTGCTGATGCAGAAACATCCCGATGGGAGTGATCACATTTTGGCATTAGCTTCAAGGGCGCTGACGGAGACTGAATCGCGTGGGAGTGTTACGTTACTAGAAATAATTGGAGTGTACTTCGGTTTGACTAAGTTCCACCGCTACATATTCAATCGGCATGTAATTGTGTACACGGACCATGTGAGTTTGACTTTTATAAATAAATGCAGGTTGTCGAACTCAAAAATCAGCAGGTTCATTCATGAGATTACTCAGTTTGATGTAGAAATCAGACATGTGGCCGGAAGAGAGAACGTCCTGTGCGACTACTTGAGTAGAATGCGAAATGACATCCCAGAGACGCAAAATTCCTCACAGGGGTGTGTCGATATTATGCAAGTGCGAATGATTAAAGAACCGACCCTAAAATCCATGTTCAAAGAAGTAGGGAAAATGCAAAGTGAAGACCCAGAAATAGCATTGGTGTCGAACGAGATTGACCTGTACAGAGAAGGGGGTGGAAAGAAAGAGGACCTAAAATATATGCGACAAGATGGCGTTGTTTATAAGATGTGTGGTAAAGACGTTAAAAGGTGGCATGTGTACATTCCCAGGCAGATGGAAACCATTCTTATAAATGCAGTGCATGTAGCGCTAGGGCATTCTGGTACTGAGAGGACTACAATGTACATAGCTGCGCGGGTGTACGTAAAGAATCTAGGGAAGAAGGTAAGGAAGTTTGTGAGTTGTTGTGATTTGTGCCAAAGGGCCAAACCAAACAATGTACGGTATGATAAGGTTCCGCAAACCATAACAAGAGAAAAGAAAGGGGAATTAATCGCTATCGATTATCACGGGCCGCTTCCCGGTGGAAAATTTGGGATGAGGTATATCTTGGTGGTGATCGACATTTTTACACACTTTGTTAAATTGTACCCTACTAGAAGGGCGAGTACGTCAGACTGTTTAAGGAAGCTACTAACAGACTACTTTCCAAAATTTGGCATGGTCCAATCAGTCATCTCGGACAATGGAAGTGCGTTCATTAGTAAGAGATTTGAAAACAGGATGAAAGGAGAGGGTATAAAGACCTACAAAGTGAGCCGATTTTATCCCCAATCAAATTTAGCAGAAAGGGCACTCAGAGACCTATCGCTATACATGAGGGCATTGTGCCACAAGAGGCACACGGCATGGGTGAAGTACTGTCCCATAATAGAGAGGATAATCAACCATAGCATACATCCAGTGACGGGGGTCGAACCCTTTCGCTTGATGTTTGGTAAAGAGCCTGAAACTTTGGTAAGCGGTATGCCTAAAGCCACGGTGGCCGGAGATAGGGACGAGGCTATAGAGGAGCTGTGTGCAAGAGCCATAACTCGAATCCGCAAGAGAGCTGAAAAGCGAAGGCAGAAGGCAAAAAGACATAAGGCGGTCTGGGTACCTCAAATCGGTCAGAAAATTCTGATTCGGAGAAAGAATCTCTCTAGCGCAGTTAACAAGAGGTATGCTCGGATGAGCCTAATTTTTGACGGTCCTTATGATGTAACGCGTGTCTTCAATGGCGTGACGGTTGAGGCCTTCAACCCAATAAAAGGGAAGGTAATGGGCAGATTTAACCTGTCATTGATAAAACCTTATAAGGAACAACCTGTAAACATCGGTACTCATGATGACACTTAAGAATAAATAAATGTTCTTTTGTTTTTTTTATAGAAAGAGTTGATATGTACTTTAAAGAGTTGCAATGACCTACGGGAGCTCGCATTTTTGTTATGTGTAAAGCCAGTGTGGCAGGAAGTTGAAAGTGTATGGTGAAATAAAATAAGATGAAGTGAGAATGGGTAGAAAGCAGATGTATATTCTCAGAATTGTAGGATGAGAGTAGTAAATATAGTCGACACTTTAAGGGTCTCGAACCCAGTGCGACAATAGTGACATCCGTGTGGGTACACCACCCGAAAAATTATTATAGCCTATGATGGTATATTCTGTGTGATGGAATGACAGATATAAATAATGTTGTTTAGTTTTATGTCTATATGTTAAAACATTACAATCTGTATAACCCATAAAAATATCAGGATGCTATGGTATATATGTATGCAACCCAGCCTCTGCAAGGTGACAGCTATAGCCATTTAAACAGCTGTGAGGGAAGAAAGCAAGGTCTGGCAGCGAAAAAAAAAAGGGGAGAAACATATTGGAGTAGGAGGATCTTAGGTTAAGTGGTATGTTATACGTTAAAGAAAAAAAAGGAAGGGACAGATGTCATATTCGGGGGTTGTTATATGACACTGAAAAATGTCGCAATTGGTCATTGAAACATTTTCTCAGTCCCATATAAGGGCATATGAAGCGGATTTTATGGCGTGGGCAATTCTTTAGACAATATATTAACAATTATTATACATTTTTACTCTATGCATAATGTAACAATATTACATATTATTATATTATTATATATATACATATATATACATTTTAATTCAATCATATTACATATTATTATAATACTCTATGAGAATTGCTAGTAAAGGCTCCAAAACACTTGAACAAGAATGTTAAGTATTTGCATACTCAGACGTCTGGATATGTGGGAAGAAGGGAGTTTGGAATTCGTGGGAAAACTAAGTGAAAATATGTACTAACTACAAGGTCTCATTTGATTGGCTGAGGGGTAAATTAAAACTACGTTTTAGCCAATCAAAGACTGAGTAAAAGGGAGGTGCCTACCACAAAATTAAGAAATCTAAGTTTTGTAGCAAGCACGGAAAACAGTCTCTTTTTGATATCGTGGGGAATGCCACGCGTCAAAATTGTCTTCCTACTTTATAGAGTTTCAGAAAGTGTCGACCATAAGTGAAGTTTTTAGCATGTGTAAGTGTCAGTTTAAAAGTTATGTGTCCTTTTGTGTATTTTGTGGGGGAGAAGGATTTATCAATAAACCCCGGTGAAATAGAAAGAAAAGATTGTGTACATACTTCATTTTCTGGACCATTAGCCTACCTATCTCCGATTCGTCGCCCTGAGGAAGAAACTCAAGCTCATCACTGAAAGCAGCCTAGGCAAATAGGGGAAATACAGCAAGACACAAGGTATGTGGAAACACCTGAGCGCCCAAACAACAACAACCACAACACCCCAACTTTAAAACCCCTACAGGCCTACTCTACATCAAATGACTGATTTATAGTACCTTTTTCATTTTAGCCCCGTGTTATGCATTTAACCCAAGGGAAAGCAGATGTTAGCTCAAGCCCAAGCTTAACCCGGTGTTAGTATTAACTTTTGACGGCAAACCAAAGTTGTCAAATCAAGAGTTTAGAATTCGTAACTTGAGGTTAGGTCTCAATTTTTGTCGATTAAAGCGAGCATAAGAGTATAACGCCCGGTTTCATCGATAGGAGTTAAGAGTGAACCTGGAGCTTGGATTAAATGCGTAACACTGGCTAAAATCAAAATGGTTGCTGTAAATCAGATGTTTGATGTAACTTAAGAATGTTGCTTCATAAAGGTATGTTAAATGAATGTTTCTAATACAGAAAGCCCTAGAAGAAATGAACTTGAAATTTTACATGAAGAACAATAATATACTTCAGAAGAGATAGGCTACAGGCTATTGAGAGTAGTAGTGAGTAAATTTATGGATGAATTCATGTGAGATCGGAATGGAAGGAAACAGGTCTCTCTCTCTCTCTCTCTCTCTCTCTCTCTCTCTCTCTCTCTCTTTCTCCCTCTCATATATTGTTTTACACCTCTTGAAATCCTTGCCCATGCATCGTCATTTCCTTTTATATTTACTCCTGTTGTTGTTTTACACTAGGTTATGATCTTAGACCTTGTCATAAAAGATTTTGCGAATACTGAATAGCTTTTTCCTCTTTTACCTCCACCATTTTCGTGGTCGCCGCTAAATAAAACAAAAGAATCAAGCAATGCGTTCTTAAAAACAAAATTTCAGTCTCTACTTTCTAGTTTGTTATTGTTCCTATTTTCTGCGAGTGTTAAAATGGGGTTAGTTAACCCTCTGCCGAAAAAGTCTGGTGAAACATGCGAATCACAAGAAGGATATAAAATTTTAGCCCGAAGTTATCAAACCATGGTTTAGTGTATATTTAACTTCGATCGATGAAACCGAACGTTAGGCCGGCCCTACACGTGGCCTAGCGGTACAGTTTACCTGCGGAAGTAAACCGGAGCGTGAATGACGACTAGTTTCTGTGAAACTATTCAGGAAGAATAGAAAAAGATTTTTATTTTTACATGCACAGTGGTACATACTGGAGCGCATGTGTGGCTCACTTGCACAAGTTTCAGTTCACTTCACAGTAGTGTTTTGAATTTTGATTAGACTTTTGTACTCTTATATTTTTTTTATTAACATTACTTACTTACATTAGATTATTATTATTATTTATTACACATTTAATACAAGTAAAAACAAATAAACCCAAACACACCCCTATATGAGCAGAGCTCGTTTTTAGGGGGTATAGTAGATTAATATAAATATAATTACATAACAATACACAGTATACTACAAACGAAAAATTCTAAATTTATGAGTACAATGTATATAAAAATAATTTTTCAGCAATAAGTATATATTAAAAGTGTCTCAATACATGGGGAACGGGTGGAATATTATGAAATAATTATGTATTATTTTTTAAGAAACAAATCTGTGATTTCCAATTAACACAATACATCACAGTTGAAAGTACGCGTATAATTAACATTGTCATATTTATATAGACCCGTTGTTTCAATTCGCTGGGTGAAAACGTTTCAAGCAAATTTTTCACACAACATTTTCAAATGTTTAAAATGGAGAGGCCAGTACGATTATTTTGGTGGCTATATTTAAGTGAATGTTCTATAAATGTGTTCCATTGCACGAAAAGTTTAATCGCCTATTTCCTCGGTTTCAATTTGCATGTTATTTTTCCACATTAAAATCTATTTTCTCCCACAAAAATAGAGATACGGCTGTGAAATGTTTTCGCTATGTACTTCACAATGTGTGTAATACAATTTCTAATCAGATTTTCAGTATGGGCCTTAGTTATTTTTTTTTTAATATTTGCTAAACATAATCAAGGTCAGTTTTTAAATATTTTATTTCTTTGAACAAAAAGTATGAAGAATAACAAAAAATAAATTGGTAAATTTGTAAATAAAGCATCAAAGAACCTCAATAAAAGCTTCTGCTTTATATTTTAATATCTGTTTGATGAGATGGATTTGAATTTTCATTAAAAATCGGTTAAATTAATTACCTCAAAAAAAATTGGAAATGTTACAATAAATACTAAAATTTCAATACTTTGGTTCAGGCTATATTTTAATTGTGTCGAAAATTTGAAGTTCCTAGGACAAGAAGGCTACAAAATAACTCTCAACAATTCGGTCACTCCTTAATTTTAAACACAAATGACTGCGATATTACTAATCTTCGTTATTGACTTTTTTTCGCCCGCACGCTGTTTTCCTTGTTTGTTTTCTTTTAACAACAGTAAATAATAATCCGACCAGGTGATCGCTTCATCTTATTCCACGGATGTCATGAAGTTACCGCTGTGGCTGTTGGCTATTCTCATGCAGCGGGTCCGGGTTCGAATCCTGGTCGGCGTTTTCCTCACCTATGAGACAAATGTCAGGTAACTTTAGGCCCCTGTGATCCCCGGATATCATCTGGCCTTCATTATCGTCTTTATCCCATCTGCTTGTCTAGAGTGAATGTGTGTGAGAATGTCGTGTCTCTTCCAATGTGTTCGTGTTGCCTCGGAGGTGGCCCCGACGTAAAGCCGATCCCTCATTCGGGGAGGCCCTCCATGTAATTGTCTGGTCAAAAAAGTATGTATGTGTGACCAATAGATAACACCTCTCCCGACAGGTCACTGTCCTGTATATGGGCGCGTAATTCGTGAAAGAGGAGATAATACTATGAGTAAGAAAGAGAAAGGTTGTCATGAGGCCCTGCTAAGGAAAAAGGTGGCAAGAACTTGAATACTGAGAAAAGTAAGATAAAAGTTTAATCGAATTCTTTTTTACTTTCTGCTTTGTAGATGTCGTTGAAATTTACACATTAACTAACTTATAAAACAAACAGGAAAATTTATATCTGGCATAAAAGAATATATATATTGAATCATTGAATTATGACAGATACTGCCTTTCTACAATGTGTATGTGGGTTTTGCCTTTGATTTCTAAAGCAGTAAGTGGAAGTTACTGCTTTTTCTTACATTGTACCCAGTATTTACTGCTTTCTGTCATTACTGCTTTTGAAGGTTGTATTACGATGCAGAAGATGGATTACGACAATACCAAGAACTAGAATAGTAGCCTGTGCAAGTATTTTTGTTCTGTTTGGCTGAATAGGTAAAAGGTTACGTGCTAACAAACCATAGCGTATATGGCCGGCCTTAGAGAAAGGAGACGACGCACATCGGTTCAGGAAAAGCCCACATATTAATGCAATCCCGTTTCCAATATAATTAATCTCGGGCTGGCCGCACCAACCTCATTGCCTTAAACTTATAACCCATGAGCTGGCTTTATGAGATAACCACTATTTCAAACTCATCCGTCATGTGTAAGGTAAGCAGAGTTTACGTCAGGAAGGTGTCATCTCCTTCCCTTCTTGCGGGCATAAACACAGAGTTACAATTAACTTGTAGAAACCACGAAATCTTCAAACCACATTACATTGTTTTGTTGAACATTACACGAGAATAGTTTGTTTTTAGTATGCACTTAGACGTAGAGTATGTTAGAAACGTTTAGTTTCTACAATTCTGCGAATAGAATTGTTCAGAAAAGAATTTTCCTTCGAAAGATAACATAGAAATAGTGATGGTGACTATGATTATATTCTATATTAAACGTTGGTCAGTGGACATGTGCCAATAAGCAATGATTGATTACCGGTCCGCAATAGCTTCCATTTCAGTTTTTTTTTTTTTTTTAAATATTATTTACTTTATGCCTTTATGATTAAAGTAGTCCACCGCTGTGGCGTAAGGGATGCGTTCGGTCCTCTCACGCAGCGGGCCCGGTTTCGATTCCTGGTCGGGACAACGTTACCTAGGTAGGGTTTTTTCTGGGGTTTTTCCTCACCTGTGAGACAGATGTTGGGTAACTTTAGGCCCTTGTGGTCCCCAGATATCATCTGGCCGTCATTATCATCTTCATCCCACCCTCGCCTTGTTTGGAGTGAGTGTGTGTGAGAATGGTGTGTCTCGTCCTATGTGTTCGTGTTGTCTCGGAGGTGGCCCCGGCATTGGGCTCATCAGTCATCCGGGGAGGCCCTCCATGTCCTTGTCTGGTCAAAAAAAAGTATGTAATCTATGTGATCCAAAGATAATCCCTCTCTCGACAGGTCACGGCCCTGTAAGGCCCGGGCGGCTCGGGTCGCTTAAATCCTAAAAGGGAGAGGTAAAAAAACTACTTTATAGAAAAAAAGAAAAATGATTAAAGTAGAAATGCTCAAGTTTTCGGAACATTGCCAGTTTTCATGTAAGGAAACGTATATTTTTTGTAATCATCCGTGTGGAGTTGACATATAACCGTCATAGCTGTTATAGCTGTCATTCTGATGAATTAACAATAGGGACTTGCTCCCACTTTCTTTCGATTTTAGCCATTGGTTGAAGTATCCTATCGCGTATAATTAAACAGTGGTAAAGTGCAATAACGTTAGCAATCCAAAACGATTTCTATAACTCTGACTGACTATAATAATACAATTTGGTTACTTTATGAGATTTTAGTTTCCCTGTGTATCAGCTTTTGACAACAACCCTTCACTAAATATATAACACTAAACACATGTTTGTGGCAAAACGACACTGAAATATTATTTAATTGCTAAGGTGCAGTAATGTGTTCAAAATGCTAACCATCACGTGTCACACATTGTTCATAACGATTCTGAAGATTATTAAACATGTTGATAAAAGAAGGTTGCTGCAGGGACATAAAAATGACGTTATTTTCTTGCGTATTTCGGGATATATTTTGTAGGTGGGTCACCTGTCTTGAAAACTGATACTTAAAACATGACCCATATGTAAATATCTGGAGCCTTGAGATCCGGGGAACAGGAAAGGTACAGGAATGGAGGTCCACAAGAAATATGCTGCATTCATTAATTATTATCTTTCGAAAGGTACTTTCTGGCGAGACGGTGCGAATCCCGCACGAATGGGGTAATAATGAGGCTTCTGTAGTGTAGCTGGTTTACTGTTTTTTTTATTCTGTGTAGCATTAGCGATGAAATAAGGGCCTAATATTCTATGACTGAACACGGTGCACGAACTGTGTAGTGGTTTCAGTATTACGACTTCATGCCGTTCAAATCCTAAAAAGAACTAGTTGTTTATCGATGATGTAGTCATCAAGGTGAATAAGGTTAAAATCAAATGTTCTTGAAGAAATATAGATTCTGATAGGCTACCATATGACTACACTCGGCTGAAATACTGTAGGCCTATTCGGGCTCGCTCGCACGCTCATCTCTTTCTGTTAGACGCTGAGCAACCTGAACCGTCGCACATATTGTGGGTGCGACTCTTTAAACACTTTTTTTTTCAAGAGCTGCCTCTACCTGCTGCCACCATAATCCCCTTCGGCCTATCAATCAGTGAATAGAAAGGTAATTAGGCGTATTGTCTTCAGTCTAGTAAAATATTGCCAAATACGTATCACAGCACGTTTACTTCACTTGAGAAGTGGTAAATGACAGCGCCAACACTGGGAAAACCAACGTGACGTCGGTGTTGGTGTCTGTGCAGATTTTGGGATATGGGAACAATGCTATTGTATTCTTTTGTAGTTAGACGATGGTTTGGGACAAAGTCTTCTTAAAATAGCACAAACAGTACCAAGCTTCAGCTATATTCGTCGTATACTATATTTGGGAGCAGTAGTATCTGTTGGAGAAGTATTCCATGATGGGCGTTTGTGGTGACGCCCTGTTGTCTGACGGAGCTTGTGAATGACGGCTGATAGGATGTTCTTACAGGCTTGACATGTACCGGCAAGAACCACGACGCATGCGCACTTTGTCGCTTTGATGCGTGACGTATGCGCACAATTTCATTTGTTTAGCGAACTGATCTAATGTTGTTGTGCTATTTGGTGCCTCCTTAAGAAATATCTCCTCATACTGTTCTTTAACGTGAAGCACACGGCCCATTCTGACATACCACTAGTATGTTCCACGATAAACACTTTCCCCTCTGATGTGAGAACCATAATTTCAGAAATCAAAACAACTCTGAATTCACGACATATCAAACCAGATTATAAATTACAAAACGTTAATTTTCTTCTCCCTGGAATTGTAGAAGACCACTCGGATTTAGAATACTGACATAACTTTTATTTAAAAGAAAGAGAATTTAATTATAGAATACAAATTAACCCTCAAAGCTTAAAAGTTTAAAACTTTATCTCAACAGAACATCAGTTTCAAACCATTTACAAAAATAAAAGTGATGGTGCAAGAATTTTAGCTAATCTATTATAATATCAATTAATAGCTTTTTTAACAAATTTTCCATTGAAACCCAGACTTCATTACTGTAGAAACTTAGACAGCACAATATGAGCGATAGTCTCAATGGCGTTTTTTGTCGTATACCGTATAATACAGCTATCCGTTATCATACTTTATTTTCAACCCTGACAGATAGAGACAAAAGCATTAATACAACATAAAACTATAAGCATTATTGCCTATACTCTTTAACTTTGCTTTGGAATATGCCATTAGAAAAGTTGAGGAAAACAAGATAGGCGTAGAATTAAACGGCAGTCACCCGATTTTAGCTTATGCAGATGATGTTTGTCTGTTGGGCGATGACATAAACACATAAGTCTTTTCGATGCCTGCTGGAAGGTAGACTTGGAAATTAATACAGAAAAAACAGAGCATAGGCCTATGGTCATGAAACGTCATAATATTGCTCTTCAAATTACAGCAGACAGAGCATTGGAACAAGTGGAGGAATTCAAATATTTGGGAGCAATGATTACAAATACAAATAACATTAAGGCAGAAGTTATGTATTGAATAAAATCAGGAAATGTATGTGCTTAAGTTTTCACGGCCGGCGTTTAATAAGTTCTGCACTTCCGGGCTGTGTGGCCGTGGTCTATGAGTGTCTTGTGCTGTCGTTTCGCCACGAGCTGCGTCGGACATCTTCAGAGCGATGTATCTAGCTGCAGTTGACAGCCGACCATCCAGCTGCAGTTGACAGCCGATCATCCAGCTAGATACATCGCTCTGAAGATGCCCGACGCAGCTCGCGGCGAAACGTTAGCACAAGACACATTTATTACGCAGTTTTCAGCTGATATTCTCGAGGGGTCCAGATCGTTCCGTGTTCGATAATAATCGATAAAACACCGATGTCATAATAGAAATCTGTATCGTTATGGATATCATTATGCTACCGTTACGGCAGTGTATTTTGGTATGGTGGAACAAAAGAAAATATTTCGATTAATAACTCATTCATTGGTACTGACACAGCTTTTGTTTGTTCGATCCACTCTTAAGCCATAGGCCTACTGGTTATAAGGCCTTTCTCCAGGATAAAACCTGAATACAGAAGTTTTCTTTAACATCTTTTAACCCTTTATAAAAAAACAGCAATATCAATCTTCAAGCCTATAAAGCTTGAATTATAATTCAATATGTGCAATCAACAACATGTATTTAAAATACAATCAATTCAGTTCATGTTAATTTTAATATGATAATAAAATGAGTTCATTTAGTGTGTTTTAGCGTGCATTGCTTCGAGGTTATAAGGCACAAGCAAAGCCTCGCTGTCTGCATGTCTTTGTCATCTGCCATCTATCGCAAAACACGAGAACAACTAACAGCTGAATGATAAGAGAGATAGAGAGAGAGTAATTTGTTTTACCATTTAAAAGGTATTCTAAAAACTCGAAACTTGGCATTTAATTATGAAGCTAGGAGATGCACTATAGCTTTTACTTTTTAAAATCGCTTTGGAATATGACATTAGGAAAAGTCAATAAAACAAGGTAGGCCTAGAACTAAATGACAGTCACCCTACTTTAGCTTAAGCAGATGATATTTGTCTATTGGACGATGACATAAACACAATCTAGAGAAATGCAGAGAGTCTTTTCGATGGATGCAGGAATATTGGATTGGAAATTAATACAGAAAAAACTAAGTATGAAACGTTAAAGTAATGCTCTACAAAATATTAGAATAGCCGGTAAATCGTTCGAACAAGTGGACCAATTCAAATATCTAGGATCAATAATTACAGATACAAATAATATTAAGGCCGAAGTTAAGGATAGACGCTTCCTTTTATGCAGTTCAGAAGCTCTTACCTTCTCGTCTTCAGTCCAGAAATCTAAAAATAACAATTTATAAGACAATTATCTTGCCGATTATGTTATATGGATGTGAGATATGGTCACTTACTTTTCGGGAAGAACATAATCTGAGAGTGTTCGAAAACAGGGTGTTGGGAAAATATTTGGGCCTAAGAGAGATGAAAATGGGGACTGTAGAAAACTACATAACGACGAGCTTCATAACTTGTACTCGTCACCGGATAGCCTATAGTAAGGGTACTTAAATCACGGAGGATGTAATGTGCTGGACATGTTGCGCAAATGGGGTTGACGGGAAGACCCTAAAGGAATAAACCACTTGGAAGACCAAGACGCAGGTAGGAGGACAATATTAGGATAGATTTAAGGGAAGTAGGATTTGCGAGGGATGGTTAGATGGAGTTAGGACAGAATAGGATTGAATGGCTGGCTCAAGTAAGCGCGGCAATGAACCTTCAAGTGCCATAAATTAGATAATATTCCTTTAGCTTACATAGGAATTGTCTGTTGCCATTGAGTAAGTAAGTTAGCAAGTATGTAATTAAGTGAGTAAGTAATTAAGTAATCTGAATATAATTTTAATGAATAATTATCGTATTATTGCCTATTGATGGCATTTATATTCAATTTATACTGAACGGTACCCATACAAGAGCAATGCTCTTTTCAGTGTTAAACTTATTTATATTCTACATTTTATATTTTTTTACTTTATTTTTTTTTTACCTTCGTAAAACATAACAAAACAGTGCCCGAAGCAAAAGCTCGTGCTCGGTTACAGTTCAGTACATTAACAGTAACAGATGATATGTAGAAGTATGTAGGCTAGATGTGATTTCAATACATTTGAATAAATTGAATAAATTTGAATAAATGCTATGTAAGTTACATGTGCTAACGTCTGCACATTGATTGCGAGGGTCATAAGAATATTTGGAATGGGACTGGTATGCTCTGGGGAAGCCGAGAGTGGTTTCGGGCTCAACATATCGACCTGAACACCTGGCTTCAATTTCCGATTGAAACATTAAATGCAATTAGATAGAACTGAAAAAAGGCTGTTAATATTAATGATCAGTATACTGATATTCAACTACAATATTTAGCCATATGAATGTTTAAGTGAATAAGACGGCGTACTTCAGAATGCTTTCCGTATTTTCTATTCAGCATTATTTTCATTACTTTTATCATCTACGCAGTACATAGTTATGAATGTTTTTAAGTGTGCAAAGGAAAGATCTCGCATTGTATTCCATGCGATGCATGCAGATGTAATTTTATTATATGTAATTTACCATAACAACACGTAGAGATAGCGGCAGCTAATATTTTACTCCCCTGCGCGCGCTCGCGTTCTAATTTCGACATAACATGTCGCGTAGTATGTAGTGCGCGTCACTGACCATTTAAATAATTGTCATATTCCGTGCTCACATGTTCCACAAATACGTAACTTACATTTCAATAGGAGTTTTAAAAAATATACAGCTATTTTAACGCCACACATTAATTTATACTATAAACCGTTTAAAATTGCAGACAAGGAATTCAAAATCGGCACACTACAGCAACACGGAACACAAATAAGCACAAATTTCTTTAATTATGTATTTTTATACAAGATAATTATATTTAAATTAAGAACAGGTTGTAGGATTAAATTAAAACCTAGTACCGGCAGCACAGTCCACTGAAGTGGCACTCAACACAGCTAGCTGAAACGGACAGTTTAGTTGTTCACATCGTGTAACAGCATTAACACGTCCTCTACAACCCCTTTTACGGCATTCATTGACTGGACTAGTATAGTTACTATTCTACAAAGATTTAATAGCTGTTTGGGGTTTGGGTACTGATGTGGAGTGGCAGATGCATTTTTAAAAGTAATTTTAGTTTTAATCGGTCGTCGCGGTATAAAGTTTTCCATACGAAACAAAATAAGACCCTAAGTTGGAGACTTAGAAGATATATTCTCGTCATAAATACAAGTCTTTCTCAAATTAGGTCAATTGAAATCAATTCTATATAACCACCTACCAATATCAGGCTATGCAACGTGAAATTCCAAGTTTAATTAAATGGTAAAAAATGGAATGACTGAGGATTTAGGGGGCACCGAAATTATTTCTTGTTTAGGGCGACAAAATACGGCCCTGCAGAAAAGTCATACCTTCATGCGTAACTAAACAAATTCGGCACGAATACCCTGAGCCTAACAAAGAATAGGCCTATAGACACTTTCAAGCTGCTGAAGGTAGAGAAAAATCTGAAAGAACTTTAAATTTTTATCCACTTTTGGGTTGCAAATGTCGGCCAATCTGAGTTATATGGCGTTAATACTGACTATTTTGTTCATCTGTGACCACAAGAGCTATGTTTAAGGACTATGATTCGGCCATAAATTATAATTTTCCAGTCGAAGGTAGGTCCTCCATGTTTGAAAAATAGCCCCTTATAAAATTGCCTATAATTCCACGTTATGTTAATGCAATATAATGTTGAGGACCCATATTTTATTCATAGCCTTTGATACATAAATCATTGTCACAACATGTGTCATTTGTGAGCGGAATGTGCAACTTCGTAGTAATTTATGAAAAGTTGTGGGAAGTACAAAGTCGAACACTTTTTAGGTACAATTTCGAACAGTATTTTAACACGCTATCGCTCCCTTATGTCTTGATTGAAATAACTGTTTTGCTATCACTGCATTCAACAACACGTTTATTTATTATCTGTGCAACTCACATGTGAAAGGAAGTCATTCATAGTATTTTAATTGTGATATAGCCTACATTACATTTCCGCTGCACTGTTACTAGGCCTACATCTCAGCAATTTAAGCATTACAGCAATTGTTCTTGAATTGTTAGTAAGAAGTTGTGAAAGCCATAACGGCCGTAACGGCCGTGGGGGTCTGCATGCTGATCAGATGTAGGCTTGCCAGACGTCCCGGTTTTCAGACAAAATCCCGGTGTCCCGGCCGGTTTACTTCACGTCCCGGTAAAAATGGCTCAGGCTGTTTGGTCACTTCAAGCAGAATCACATAGCAGCTCCCAATCTGATCAAGATTGTTGAGTATGCCTTCTACTTACCTGGGACATCAGCACCAGTTGAGAGAGTATTTTCTTTTATGAACAATGTATGGACTGATGATAGGGGTTTGATGAAGGAATCTACGGTTATAGGCTTGATGATATTTAAAATTAATATCGGATTAGCTTGTGAAGATTTTTACAAGAAGACTAAAACTAAAAAGGAATTTCTAAAAAAGCCAATGAAAAGCACATGTAAATATTGTTCAAATTTTTATTCCTCATTCAAAGTGTTTCTTCTTAATTAAGTAACTTTTAAATATTAACATGTAAGAAATAAAATGTTTAAATTTATATGCTTATGTCATTCATTACTACCCCTGGTTTAGGTTCCTAATCAGTAGAGATTTCTTTTAGCATTGAGAATAAACTACCCTCAAAAACACTCTAAAAACCCGCCAAGCGTGTGTACCCTTGAATACCCGCGACGCTGGGGAGCATTCCGGTGTCCCGGTTGAACATTTCAGAAATCTGGCAAGCCTGACCAGATGTAACAATTCTGTCATCTGCCTAAAGGCCTAGTAGATGATGCAGCGATCGAGTGGGAAGCCTAATCTCTCAAAGGGATGTAGCAAAATGGCGTTTATTTTGGAGTTGATGTTACGAATTTATCTTCGATATAATTATTTTTAATATAATTATTTTGAATTTATATATTTTATGCGCTTTAAAATATAATAATAATTATATTATTAATAACAAAAATAGTAATACCAATAGTAAATGAAATAATATTACTAATAATAAGAGCAAAAATAATACTTGGCTTCATTATTTTGTTACATTGTTGTATAATTGTGTGTAATATCGACTGTAGGTTACAAGCTTATTCAAATTGTGTTACATTATTATTATGCTATTGGTAAAAAAAATATTTGGAAAAAAAGCAGTTAGTTCGAGGAAAATGCTACTGTTCAAAATAGTACCTACTGGTGTTTAGAATTGCAGGCCTACCTACTGTGGTACCTACGATTTGAAACGATATTCTGAAATTCAAACTATGATTGCTATGACCAATTTAACAGCTATTTGTCTGAAATATTTTTTTGAATGGTCACTATGTTGCGAACTATGCAATTACAATGCAATTGAGTTTTTCTTATGCTTATTTTGTTCCAAAAATGACAATATTCCATTATACTTGTCCAATATAATAAAACCTAAAAGAATCCCTCTTTGTTTCTAGAAAAACCTTAATACAATACATCCAACAATTCAATGTGTGAATTAGCAAGATATAGATGTGTACTGTACATGATTATTATGTCTCTTTTACGACAATAACTGTAATAATTATCTTCGTGAACTTAGGCGTAACCAGGCCGAACATATGGGGGGTATTCCCCATACCCCCCAGGGAGAGGGGGGTTCGAGGGCCCTCCTCCGGAAATTTTTAAAAATTAAGATGCACAATAACGAGTTTTAAGCTACCCATGCTTTATACTCATATTAAGTAATTTATAAGCAGATTTTTAAAAAGGTGATGTATCACAATAATGAAATGAATTAATAGATATTCAAAATTATATTATTACTCTATAATGCAATACTTTATTTTAGTCTGAATTCCAGATGTCGAGGCGTACTGTAAATGAATGAAATTCAATTGTTGGAGAAGAGTACCTAAATCCTGAACACGTGCGAAACATCATAGCATGGTTGCCAGATTATTTATTTGGTGAACGACTGCCAAAGGTTTGAAAATTTTACAATAGGATAGAATTCACATAAAATATTACTCAAATGTTTTATACGTCATTATTAAAAAATTAAATTGTACAATTTTCCTTTTTCAATGAACCCCTCGTTACGCCTCTGTTCGTGAATACATCTCCCTAACTCTACTGCTGCATGCAGTTATTGGACTTTCTCTTTTTTACAACCATCCATCAGTCTTTATTCCTCAAGTTCTTTATATTTTCTAATATCGTACTCCATCATTCCTCTTAAGACCAAGTCTGCGTCCCCTCCTTCGCCCTCCCTGAGAAGGCATTCACCGAATATTCACAGAGCATGTATGTCTTTATACCTTTATCGATTTAATAATCTTCATCCACAGAGTACCTCTGATGGATCGTATCTTCAAGTAAATGAAGCCATAGTAATCCGGTTAGATTTCCCCACATTGCACAGTGGTCCAAAACGCGAATCTAGCGGGACAAAACTCATTTTGGTCACCCTTGTAAAATTAAGCAACAATAGTCTGATAATATTGAAAACATATCCCTTTATTAGGAATGAACCTTTAAATTAGGGTAGGCTACTTTGATTTGTGACAGCATGACACATCCCCAAAGTTGAATGAAGGTTTGCCGATTTTGCGTCAGGCATCAGACGGGTTATTTCTCAGTAAGGTTTGTTAGTGGCTGGAAGCAAGTGTGAACTAGTGGAGGAATTTATTACTACTGGATAATTTAATCCACGGTATGTGGAACTTTTTGGCATAACAAGTATACATATATACATATTTGTATGACCGTCATATTAGTTTGTATTCTTTAAAGAGAAAAAAGTTATTTTTTTTTTCCAAAATTTTTTAATTGACTTATAAAAAATATATATCTGAATAGCACCTTGAAAATTCACCAGATCATAGTTAAATTCATGGGCTATAAGTTGCTTTGAACCGCAAAGTGCGCAAGTTGCGCCTTTTTCTGAAAAATCAATTAATTTTAACAAATTAAAAATATTCCAAAATTATGTAATTAGTTAATTTTTATAAAAATTATGAAAATATTCTACAGTCTTTTTAGATAGACTTTATTTTTATATTTTAGGGAAAACGGATCCAAAAAAGTAGAATGTCACACACTAGAAGTAAATTAAGGGTTATGACCCGCATGGAATTATTCAAATTATTCAGGAAGAACAATTCATTACGCAAGATTGTGTAATTACGTGAAAGAAAATTTTGAATTGCGGGACTGCAATACTGTTGCCTTAAATGAAATTTAAAAAGTGCTATTATTGTTTAAATCTGATTTCCGGAAACGCTGGAAACAATGTGGTAGAAAGCATGATGGATTTGTGGTTAAATATACAAAATGGTTAAATTCTGAACTAATATTCCCGGAAAGTGTTATGAAATTTCATTCACTGAATGCTTCATCTTCATCAAATGTTGGAAGACCAAGAAAATTATTGTCTGAAGGTAGTGTTCTTAATCTACTGCTCATCACTTCAGATCCTTTGATATTAAATATACGCCCCTTGCCCCAGAAGAAGAAATACAGTCCACCCTTGGAAGTCCGACAGCTCTTAAAAGAACCATATCTAATCAAAAGCCACAGAAATGATGAACAGAAGAAAATTTCGTCACCTCTAGAAGAAGAAGAAGAAGATGATGATGATGATGAAGAAGATGAAGGTGGTGATGAAGATTTCGAAGAACATGGCGAAGAAAAAGATGATGATTACGATTAAAATTTTGAAAACAGAATTGTAATCTTATAATATGGTATCATAACACATTGTATTCGTATGTATATATATGAATGTGTATATATGTATATAGGCCTATGTGTGTATGTGTGTTTTTATCTGAAGTAGATGATTTATCTTTTACCATCGTTTTCTACAAACGAATACATTAGCATTGTTCCCTAATCCGCAAACAGTTTCTTTGTGCTGTAACTGCAATAGGGCAAATGTTTGCTGGAACTGAGGAAGTAAAGATCTGTCTGCGTACAGCTAATAGAGTTTCTGTCCACTGATTGACATAATAAATTAGTATGTACAAATGTGGTACATTCTGTGTTCTGTGTATGTGTATATGTATATTCAAGATGCAAATAATTCTGTCCCGTTAGATTCTCCAGACATACAAAATAGAGAAGAAAATAATGATGATGATGATGATGATGATGATGATGACGACTAGAATTTTGAAAAGAGAAATTAAACTGTATGAACATTATATTATGTACATATGTGCGCGTTTGGATATGTATGTATGCTTGTATGTATGTGTGTTTCTTGTATTTATATAGGCGTGTATGTGTGCGTGTATATATAGGTATAAATGTATATTAATATATTTATATAGCAAATTTATGTGTTTAAGTGCGTTTCTTTGCATTGTATGTGTATATTACATGTAAGGGTATACCGTAGTTTCAAAACATAATATAATTTTGTCCCGCTAGATTCGCGTTTTGGACCACTGTGCATTGGTTTAAATATGTGATCTAAGTTTAGGGAATCATCTGTGGTAATTGTAAAATTTGTCACAACTAAGGTTTCGCTTACATTTATTAGCATTTGTTTTTTTAAAGAGTTTAAGAATGTAAGTAAATAACTGATCTATTCTACGAAAGAAACTAATAAAATCATTATAGCTTCATTTTAGTCTTTCTTGACCAGTGCGATCTACGACTACAACAAAACAGTATTTAAGGCTATCAGAGTTGCAGAATGGCATTTACCATTTTAAAATCGTCGTAGACATGATGGTAACTAGAGATAATGAAAGCACGTACGAATCGTCTCTGTACAAATTCCCGGCTAGAACGGGACGTGACTTGCTGAATGGTGGATGGCAAAAGGTATAAAATGCAAATGCATACAAAATCACCGTATATCGCTTGCTTCTTTGTAATAAAAAGTGATGTAAGGCTGTTTAGTAAACAACTGTAAAAATAACATAGAACATTGCGACAGGTATAAGTAGTGGCATAAATAGAGAACAAGAGGTAAAAGAAGAAGAAAACATACGATGATGAAGAAAACCCTAAATAAAACATTTAATTAAAACATAGCAAGAAAAGCAGGAAAAAACACAGAAGGTAAATCAAAGTACCCAAATGGTTAAAATAACGAAGAGTTCCTATGTAATTATATCCTAAGCATAAAAGCTTTGCATGGAATGATAAAAAAACTACTGATATGAAACACACAACCCTCATTCACAAAAGTTTTGCCTCTAAGTAACTTATAATATGACATTCTCTTCATGTAAATTGGTTGCAAAAGTGAAGATAACGTCGTTAACACATCGGTTCGATCGCCGAAAGATACACAACCACAATTAAATCTTATTAATGCAATCACGTAACTTTCTTTGCCTTATACACCTTTCTTACTTCACATTAGGATACAGAGTAAGAGGCCGAATTGCAAAGAACGCGTATTCACTTGTTTCAAATTGATGCAAAGATTTATTGTTCATTCAAAACTGTGTTTCTACAACAGTGGGTGGCTTATAAGTAACGTTCAGAGAATTTTTGTGAAAAAGTGTTTGACAAGATGGATGAGAATAAATTCAGCGTCAAAGAAAAACGAACAAGTTCTAAAAGTATATTTATTGCAAGAAGAAAGCCTAAAATCTCTCTGTCAAAAAAGGTTAACGAACTATTATAAAACTATCCAAATAAGCAAAAAATATTGACGAGGAATGGCAAAATATAGTGACAGCCCTAAAAAAATTGGACTAGAGATACTTGGATGCAGGAGGAAATACCGAAGAAGGAAAGCATAGAAAATATGGAATGAAGATATTAGTCAGGCAATTAAAGGTTAAACAACAAAAAAATATAAAAATATGTTACTGCAACAAACAGAACATGTAAAAAAATTATCAAAATATCCGAAATGAAACAAAAGCTTTAGTTAGAAAAGTTCAACAGGAATCCTGGGATAGACTGATTACTAGGCTACAATAGAACGCGATGTATATGGAAGGCAAATAGTAGCCCATAAACTGTTAAAACATTTAAATAGCGAAGAAAGAGATTTAGCCCATATGCAGATAATCACTGAAGAAGAATGGGTAAACCATTAAAAACAACTTCGGTATAATGATCAGAAAGATGTAGTGGGCGATGAAAGAGAAGTTATAAACGAAGAAGTGGGTCATATTACAATAGCAGAGATACAAACTTCTTTAAAAGAAATTTAAAATAGATAAGCAACAGGAGAAAATGCAATAAACACAGAACTTCTAAAATATGGAGGGCAAGAGTTCAAATTATAGACTTCTGAATTTTATGAGAATGTGCTGGAAATCGTGTCAGATACCTAAAATATGGCTAAAGCACAAGTAATATCTATTTTTTAAAAAGGAGACAGAAGAAATTGTCAGAATTATAGAGAAATAAGTCTCCTTAATACTGGCTATAAATTATATGCAAGATTCCTGAACAGGAGGATGCGAAGCATTGCAGACGTTTTGATACAGGAAGAGCAAAATGGTTTTACAATAGGTCGTTCTTGCAGTGATGCCATGTTTACAGTGAAACAGATGATAGACAAAAGAAGAGAGTTCAACTTAGAAACTCACTTTGCCTTTGTAGATTACGAAAAGGCTTTCGATAGAGTAGATAGGGAAAAGCTCTGGAATATTATGTATTAAAGAGGTCACCCCGTTCATTTAATCAATGCAATCAAAAACTTATATAAAAATACAAGTAACTTATTAATATAAACATTGTACCCGGAATATACAGCAGGGAAATATTAATAAATCAAGGTGTAAGACAAGGATGTAGTGTCTCACGAAGCTTATATTTAATATACATTTACTACATTCTTAGAGAATGGAATAGGGTAATAAAACTACAGGAGGTATAGATATTGAACCGAATTTTATTATAAAGACGATGCTTTTTGCAGATGACCAGGTTTTAATGTTTAAAACTGAAAATGAACTGCATAAAACAATTTATGAAGTAGAGAGAATCAGTCAAATGTAAAATTTTAAAATTTCGACAAAAAAGAAAAGGGCTATTCATGGGAAATATAGTGTAAGAACAAAAATTGCCTTGAAGGACATTCCAATAGAACAGGTTTCCAAGTTTTAAATACTTAAGAGCGGAAGTCACTTATAAAGGTACCCTTATAAATATAAGAGTGATTGTATGAATAAACTTCCTGAATTCCAACATATATTCGGCACAATAAATAGAACACTGAAAGGAAAAACAAGGAAAGAGACTCAGATAAAATTTTATACAGTAATGGCACTGTCTGTTCTATTATACGGATCCGAGTCTTCGACTATCACAAGCAACGATAAAAAAAAATACAAGCTGCAGAAATGAAATTCCTTAGATCGGTTAAAGGTTGCACCAGGTTAGATAGATTTAAGAACGAAGATAGGCTATACGGAAAGAATTACAAGTGATACCATTAGAACAAAAAAAAAATGTAATTACAGAGATCAATGGATTCAGCATATCTCTATAATGGACCCTAACCGTATTAAAAAAAATCAACTATAGACCAAGAGGAACGAGATACCTGGGACGACCTAGAAAAAGATGGACAGATGCAATGTGAAGCCGGAACAGTATTGAAGAAGAAGAAGTGTTTGAAATAAAAGTTTTAGCTCTTAGTATATGCATCTCAAGTACATAACTTAAACGACACTAGAACCATGGAATTATGCACGCAAATATGCTAAAAAGGTCAGGAAAATTCGCACTATAAATATAAAATATGGACATATGCTAGGTAAGCATATTAAAAATGGATAACATGTGTGATGATATATATTCAAAACTTAAATACATTAGAGAAGGACTTGATCTGCATTAAGGGATGAATCCTTGAAGTTTGAGTTGTAAAAGGCTGCTTCAGAGATCAGGGAACAGGTGGCTGCGGCTATGACACACTAACTCCAGACCTCATTCTCGAAAGCCTGTAAGTTAATATTTAGTTAACTACTGTAAGTTAATATTTAGTTAACTATATTTAAAATAAGGCAACTCATCTAGGAGAAGGTAACTCCGAAATCAAATCCCGGATCCCCCCCCCCCGTAAGGGGTTGTGCGGTGGGCCAGCTCCCCATCCAAGTAAAAGTTAAAATGCTAAAAAACCGAATATGCCTCGGAAGGACTGGATTATGGGAATACGAACAGGCGATGAAAAACGGAACATTTATTTTGGATGCTGGAACGTACAAGGCATCTCGACAAAAATAGATGTAGGCCCTACTACCAGCAGAGCTCGACACATTTGGTATGGACATCACAGTACTATCAGAAACAAAAAGTGTAGGATCCGGGATGTTTCCGGAGAGATAGGAGCAAAATGTGAGGTAGAATGTAAAGTAAATACTCTGGTAGGAGGACCAGCCTGAATACAGGCACTCTGGGAGAGCAAGAAGGACTTATATATATCAGGTCGTTGAAATCAGTAATCCTCGGATGCAACTGGGAACAAAACCTTATACATGTAATAAACTATGGAACTTTATTTCTCACAACATAAAGGTAAGTAATGCACTAGAATGACGAATAGAAAAACTGATATAACAAATAAACTGAAATCTGATCTTGATACACTTGCACTGAACAATGTAATGCGTTTTGGCGGGAAGCTAGACACGTGGCGATAATTGTTCTTTAATTATGCCAGCAATGAATAATATCTCAAAATGCTCGTAAGGATTGCTGTGTTCCTTATAATATGATTTAACACTGATATCTTTGGAATACTACACAAAATAGCCGATTCACTGTGACCGCTTGGGATTACACAATGCTCGCGAACTATAGACGAACTTCACGACTGATCTATGAAGCCGAGGAAAATGAAATTACTGTAACTAGTGTAATTTAAGTACTCGCACACGATAATACTTGTAGCTGAAAGTATTATGTATTTATTCGCAGTTTAAGAGCAATAGCCGATTATGCTATTGTCTTGCAACTGGCGCGGAAATGCAGAGCGATCCAGCACAGACTGTCGCGTGTGGACGCAGGCTTCGAACTAACTCTAACATGACGCCGTGCAAATATCACGAGGCGTCTCGAAGCACACCTGCTGTGGCGGGAGACCGCAGAAAGAGCGGAATAAACTTGTATCAATGCGCTGAGATTGCTGTCTCAGCAAGAATAAATTTAGCGGAGCGTTTGAATATACAAACTTACTAGACACGTAGAAAAATGCTAGTAAAACCTATAGCTTTCCCCAACAAAAAGGAAAGGGAAGGGAGAGGAGGAGATGGGCGAGTATGTACACGTATTGAGTGGAGTATCTAAAGGAAAGAGAGCCAAGGCAGGGGTAGAGGTTATGATTAAAAAGAAGTGAAAAAATAATATAACTACATGGGATTTCATAAATGAACCGATTATATGACCTTATTTTCTAGAGAAATTGTGATAAGTGTAGTAACTTATACGCACCGACAAATTATACGAATGATCAAGGGATGGATATATTTTGGACAACACTACAAGACACAATTGAAAAGATCCCAAGAAGAAAGGAATTATAATGATGGGAGATTTTAATGGGAAGTATGCACTCGTCGCTGGTTGTTGGAAAACATGGGGAAATACAGCGAAACGATTGGAGACCGTCTTATTAATATCTGTGAACAATTTGATTTAAAGATAAGCAATACATTTTTTAGATATAAAGATGTACACAGATATACGTGGCAACTAAATTCTCGAGATCTTAGAGCAATTAATGATTATATTATCAGTAAACAATCTAGCATTTTCGAAGTTATTGATGCTAGAGTTCATAGAGGAGCAATATGTGGTTCGGATCATTATCTATTAAAAATGAAAACATTTTGGCCTTAGTCAAGGGAAAGGGAAATGAATCGGACGGATACTCAACAGCAAAAAATAGAAAATGAGAGGGAAGAGAAGATGTGTATCGATAGTTTGCAGGATGAAAGTATAAGAAGACTTTATACAACTAGAATGGAACAACTATTAGATGAGACATTTGAAGGAAATGCAGAAGAAACTTATGACTATATCAAATCGAGTGTAAAAAGAGCAGCAAATGAAGTTTTAGGAACCAATGTACAAGACGCAAACAAGGAACAGAGTGGTGGACAAAAGAAATAGAACAGATGGTACAAGAATAACGGACAGCATTTAACCTATGGCTCAATACAAAAACAGAAGAAACAAGACAGATTGTAGATTTGTTCCAGACTTCGTTTCCTGACTGAGTCCTTTTGGTATAGACCATGCTTCTTTAGATCTTCTAAAGCCAAGTTGGCTTTTTATATTGGCATATGTTTTTTTCCCATGACTCATTTTTCGCCTCAACTTCCCAGAAACCCTACGGGTCTCCATGGCCTGTACAGGGATCATTTTACTTTTACGTTATCCTTGGAAGTAAACACGCTTGCGCATTACCGCCGTCTTCCAACATATAAGTTATGGATTTCTTTAATTCTGTTATAAATTAAAGGTAGTAAAACAGTGGGTGGGTTAGTACTGCGTTAACACAATTTTCTACAAGTCATTCGTTAATATTTTTCAAAGTTCTTAAGGAATTTCTGGTCACCTCCTATCCTAGAAATCCCATTAATTCTATATCTGAGCGTTTACGAATCTTCCCTTCTTCATTCCTTCTGTTTATTTGTGTTCTCAGAAAATTACATTCTTGTGCCGTTCGCTGCATTTCCCTTTGGGGTATTTCATGCTTGCATTATGAATGGAGATGAAGTTCAATTTTCGGCAATGTTTACCGTTGGGAAATCATAACTTCCACCTAGCTTATAGAATATGGGGATGGCCACAATATACATTTTTTTTTACGTTTGGAAAGCATTATTCATAAGGGAAAAGCTTCACTGCAGTTATAGGTAGTTCACAAGAGCACATTGTAATATAAAAGTGGTAGGATGAATGGTAAAACAGTTTCTACTTTTGTATACATAAATTTAAGTCAAGATGGCGTAAGTTAAGAGATAATCAGAGCCTTGAATTGAAGGAATTAAAGTAACGTAAGCGGTGGAGCTCCTCGCATTAAAGACGAGCTGCTTGTCGTTGAGTCGAATTCGTTTCATAAAATATTATCAGCTTGTTTGATTTTTATACTGGGGGGGGGGGATTTATTCAGATTTTCAGGGAAGTTGTCCCATAACTATATTTTTAGGCAGTCGAAGGTAGAAGAAGCACTTCTAACGGTAGATGAAATTAATTTTTAATTAATGCCCCTGAGTGGTATAAAATTGTAATATAAATTACATTAAATACAACTTCTCGGACTTGCAACCTGGAAAGCGTTAAGCTCTTTTCATCCAAGCTTTTGGTAACACTCTCCGTTGCCATCACATTTTATCGAGAAGTCCCATGGTGATGGCAAGGGTGTCACTTAAAACTAGGTTGATGCAGGCCTACTTTTCACCCGGATGCTATATTTTAGTCCGAGAAGCTATACTTCAAAATATACATCGGGAAATCACACATATTGACATATTACACTTGCTGTACAAAATTATTTTAACGTAGTATTTCTTAATAGAAGATCTACATACATTATAATTTACATTCTATTAAATTAAACTAATTCGGGATAATTTGTAACTAATTTATTACAATAAATCCTGCTACCGAAGTTATGATCATCAAAAAACCAAAGCTAGTTTCGTTAAGACAAAGTTTATTACATCCATATCTTTGGTTGTATAGCTATGACAGTATTATTTGATTTTTCATTATCTTATGGAATACCGGTAGTTAATAATAATAAATTCATTAAAATACATCTTATTAATAAATGCCTACAGAACTCAGCTGGATATTTACCACCCCTTTCAAGTAAAATGGTAGCTATTATTGTTTTCTGTGACATTGAAATGTAAAATTACTTCGTTAAACACATTCTAATCATAATATCCAATGTATATAAAACTAATTTTTCTATTGCGGTGGGTAAATTTGGATTTTTAAAATATTTAAATTAAAAATTGACATTTTATAGCTTTTTAGTGTATCAAAAGCACGCTATGGCCAACTATTTTAATCTGTTCAATGTTTAATGAAGGAGAAATATTTTATTACAAAATTGCATTAACTGGCATTAAAATAATCAGTAGGCCTAAACGTCCTAACTAATTGTGTGATTCGTGCGATTTACAAAATTACATGCATATTCACTATAATTATGTTGTTCGAACAACTATACACTCGTTATGAAAACAACCATTTACGAACCTCCGGCATAAGTAAACACTTCCAATTTATTACTTATTATTCACATAAATATTGGTTTTCCACGGGCGAAAATGACATTTAAGTCTAATTACGGCACAGTGGTAAATATCAGGATGCCTGTAAACAGAGTTCCGACCACTTTCGAGAAATAGTATCTAGGCCCGGATATTGAAGAAAAATGACTCAATGTTCGGCCCTGAAATTCGACGTAAACAAATACACGTTTATAGGTCATTTGAATTAAAAAATAATTAAATCAACATGGCTGTTTGTGTCTCTGATCAACATAGCTTAAGAACGAGAAATTGTAACAAAAGAAAGTATGATATCTTTAGGTTAGTACATTTTGTGGATATGATATGGAAAATTACCAAGACTTTATCTTACCTTTACTAAGACTTTATGTGAATAAAATGTAGCCTAATTGTTTCGATTTAATCAAAGAAAGGCTTTAAATATTTTCTTTAACTTCTGTAAAAAAATGTGCTTGCCTATAGGCTACTAAGAAATAAAACTTTTATTTAAAGTATTTTTAAAAATTTTATGAAGGGTACTTTTAACCCAGCAATCGTATGGTACAATTTCAGACGTTAAATCTTGCTTGGCGAACAATACATCGGGCTGAACCAACTGAATATATTTTACATCAGAAAAGTAAGTGATCCTCTACGGGTCTGTGGGTGTTACACATTTGAATATTCCCCTATTAGCCTATAAGCTCATAATGGATGGTTATATTCAAAGAATTCCACTCACCCCCACTCCAGTTCTGAGCCTGACGATGATGGAAGGCTTGCGGCCTACTGCGGAAGGAGAACAGTACCAAGTAACTTTTAAGTTGCGGGAACATCATGGAAAGAAAATATTTTATTTCAATAGAAAGGAAGATAGTTGTGGATGGTAAATGCTAATTGTTTTTCAGAAGAGCTTCTCAGAAGTTGTCAGGAGACAGTTTGAATCCCGGTCCAGATTTGCTCATCTAAGAAAAGTTCGAGGTGTTACTAAAAATCGTGCTTACAATTCTAGCGTGAAACCCTATTAACTACCCGAAAATGGTATTCCTCAGGTTCGCGAGCGACCCCTGGTGATCCCGTAAGGGGATATTTACAGCGGATTTGTTACCGGGGTGCACCAGTCCCCTACCTACTTAAACCGAAGGACACACACCACCCAGTCCAGAACTCGGGAAAGGAAATTTTCACTACTGAAAAATCCCCAACCCGGCCGGGAATCGAACACGGGCCGCCGGAGTACCGATGCAATAATAAAAATGTTACTTCCACTAAACTGTGAGACTTATATAAGGTTAAGAAAGCATTAATAAAAATCATAGCTTTTTTCAGAGTACAAGAATAATTTAAAAAAATTAACCCATAAGTAGACCAACATTTTCCTCTTACACTTACGTTATATTTAAAGTGCATATGTAAGTATGTACTTGTGTGTGAAGGCCTATGTGTGTGGTGGAGACCTTACAGCTGACGACATTTCCTGCGGGCTTTTACGACATCATTTCCAAGGAAGCCAGGAATTAGAAGGAGCGAAATGGGTAATTACTAAGTATCCCATTTTCAGGGTACTGAGTTCTTTATCCTACTGGAAATCTATGAAACGGAAGCAAGGGCACACCCTGGCTTTTACTCCTGAAAATCGGATGCTTTCAGTCAGGGTTCAGCACCAGAGACCAAGACCTATTATTAAGCATTGTGTAACAAGTATATTGCCATTAATTTACATGTGCTAATTATCACAGAACACTCATTGTACGATCACCAAATTGTAATTCTGTATTGAATATATTGTACACAATGGACACATCAGAAACATAGGCTTGCACAAGACAATTCATTAAGTCTAATTTGCACTGGCTATTTCACGCATTAAGACAAGGTAAACACATTACCAATTCCAGTTTGTTATTAACAGTTCGATCAGTAAATGCAAATGCAAACAAAGGGAATAATTCTGCCAATAGAAGCTCTCCTAACTACTACACCTGCTCTGTTAGAATAAATATGTGTCCACTTCAATAGCTATGTGAATATCTATAGCAAAGACGATGCTAGGGGTATGACCCCACTTGAGGAAATGAAGACTCAGGCCGGGCGCAAGTTGAGACGCAGTTTGGTGACGTGAGGTGAGGTGACTCACCTTGAGTTTTGTGAAACACACAGATAAATGCAACAGCGAATGTCCGCACGCAGGGTGAGGTGACGCAATATCAGCGCGTCCGTGAGCTGCGAAGGTTTGTGGCCATGCGGGCTGTGCGCAAGTTGAGACGCAGTATGGCGAGGTGAGGTGAGGTGTCTCACCGTGAGTTTCTGTGAAACACAGGATTAAATACAACAGCGAAGGTTCGCACGCAGGGTGAAGTGAAGCAGTTTCATCGCGTCCGTGTGCTGCGGAAGTTTGTGATCGTGCCACAGTTTCTCACTAGTGACTTTTCACTGCGCGTGAGAAGTTGTTTGTCCACCATGGAGGAGAAATTAATTAAGACAGGTCGAGAGAGAAAAAATTGTACGACACGTCAAATTACAATTTCAGATTTGAGAAGAAATTGCGAAGGGCATTGGAAAGAAATGTGATCAGTTGTTTATATATATTTTTTTACTTAAAAAAGATTAACTTATTTGAAGGGAACAAGGGAAGAGCGGTAGTAGTCTCAGTTTATACGGACTTGGAGATAATAGTGCCTTCTAGTAGTGAATTTGGAATTTGGTATAGGCAGAAAGCGGTAATATTATAGGGGAAAAAGGATCGTACTCCATGCAGTTTGAAAGATTGATGTCCGCTCTGAAAGTAAACAAACCTCTTCTCTTTATATTTATTGTTTATCAGTTTGTTACTATGCTCTTTTCAGTCAAAAGCGTTTCTTGAATTAATTTCTATACAAGGTGTTCAATTTGTTCTCCCATAAATTCCTTTATGTTTTCCGCTGTACCCTTCATTTGTTTTAAATAACTTTTTATATGCAGTAGATTTTCGACGAAAAGAAAAAGTTGCATAAGAAGGTATAAATGTGTAATTTTCTATACAGATGTATATCATAACTAGTATAAACTATAAGAATATATGACAAGAATTAATTAGTTGGGATGTTTCAGATTTGTAATTAAAAATAAAATGAAGGAGTCATCTTGAAATTTATTTTCAATTTACTTTCATAAATGTTTTATAATTATGTACAGTAAAATTTCTCCATGCTCCGTAACAAACGTTTCTGAAATGAAACATTTTCTCAAAATGATTTTACCAATTAGTTACCTTTCGCTTTATAATATTTTCCCGTTCAGAGTTAAACTTAGTATCTCACCGGAATTTGAAAAGTAACCTTAATTTAAATTGCATTGAATGATTGAGTGTTATAGTGTCATTAAAAATAAGAAACTAAAACGTATTATATTTATTAAAAATGATATATTAATTATGTCTTACAGATGAATTTTCATATCATAATTATTAATTATATATGTATATATGATCACTGATTGTAAATATTCGCAACATAACATTAAAAAATTTAAATTTGTAGGAAATTAATACATTCCTCCCAGTGTCGACTTGTAGCTAAAATTAGTGTGGGTGTTGCTCCAGAAAATGTTTAGCCCTCGTTTTAAATATTGTGCAAAAGGAAACATACATATTTAAAAAGAAAATTTATTCAGCAACTTGAAAAGACCCTAAAAAAACAAAATCAATCGTTTTTACTTACTGTAATTTAAATTGTTACAGCTCAAGCTTGATCTATTCGTTTAAAAATTCAATCGATTATTCTTGTTTTAATTTCCGCGAAATGATCAATAATTTTCTCCTTGATCTGCCATGTTTCAAGTTTTCTGTTTATTTCTGCCGAAATAAATGAATCAAATAGAATAGCCGGAAACAAGATAATTATCTAATTCTACGCTTTATCACATTCAAGAATATGGTACATGGTTTTTAAGCCCAACACAAGGTCACTGTGGAAGTGACAGTGCTCTCTCTCTCGCAGCCTGCGCGCAAGCCCCTTCCTATATGGGCATGCGCACAACAGTCGAATACCACGCCGCTTGAACTTTGGAGCGCACTGGGGAATGCTACTGTCATTAAGCTGAAGGATTATATATTCTACAACTATAAAGAAGAATTAAAGAAAAAAGGACTCATTTCTTTTCTTTAAACAACGCTTTTCGGAATCTATGTTGAAATTATTTGTCCTTAGAGTTCATCTGACTATGATTCCGAACTTTGTAAAGATTCTATGTACATGGCAGTCATTGTGCACATTGCTCACTACCTCATACACACGCAGTCGTGATAGAACTGCCTCTCAACTTTCGCTCTCCCTGCGCGCAGTTGATTGAATTCTGCTTCCGTGCGTCACTCTGCGTCACCTCACGTCACCAAACTGCGTCTCAACTTGCGCCCGGCCTTAGTGTAATGGGAGGATACGTAAGCTGTGTAAGAAAATACACGAAAGAGTGGGTTAAGTATATTGAAATATCATATTAGAAATTAATGATAAGGTTAAGGACGCATTTCTAATTAAATTGTATCCAAGGGCGAATTTCACCACAATTACGGTAAAGCATGTTTAGCTAATGGGGTTTAGTTTAAAGGGAGAAATTAAAATCAGTTTCATTTTTATGCATTCAACCACTGTAATCTGATTTTAGTTTAAAACCAATTAGCTTAGTCTTCTTTAAGATTCCTCAGTCTTCTGGTTCCACGGTAAAGTCATGATTTCGGATAGTAACTGATCGTCATTTGTCATATACAGGTTGCCACATTACCGAATCTAATTCAAGTCTTTTAAAATAATAATTTGGGTAAAAAGTATATATTTCTTTAGAATTACTCAATTCATTTAAAGGCTCGAAGAAAACTTTCTGAATGCCCCGATTTCTTTAATTTAATGAACGATAAGATTACATAATGAAATTTTGGCTTAGCAAAGCACCTACACTCAATCTTTTCGAAAAAAATAAAGGGGGTTTGGAATTTCCACCACGCAAATATATTTTGTTTTGCATTGTGATGTTAGAATCTACAATAATAACATTTGCATGGCTAGTCTACATTATTATATTATATTATACCTAATTAATTTTCTTTAAAATCTATAAAACATAGCTTAACCAGTTAAACAAACTGGCTTGAAAATAGAGGTTATGTTATTCATATAACAAATCTCTCACTCGAGCAACAAAAATTAGGTTATATAAAACATTAATAAAATCGGTAATAATGTACGGATGTGAAACCTGGGTCTTGACAGAGGAGAGTGCCATGCGACTCAGTGTGTTTGAAAGGAAGATTCTTAGAAAAATATATGGACCAATCCAAGAAAGGGGAGAATGGCGATTAAGATATAATAAGGAACTATATGATATATACAAATCACCAGATATCGTCACAGACATTAAAATAGCAAGGTTAAGATGGGCAGGCCATGTTCAAAGAATGGATAATAGTGAGATAGTTAAAAGGATAATGGAAAGTAAACCAGAAGGAAGAAGAAGTGTGGGAAGACCTAAGTATAGGTGGATGGATGGAGTGTTGGAAGATGTAGGAAGACTCAACATTAGGAATTGGTGGACGGTTGTCAGAAATAGAGAAGTCTGGAGGAGGACACTAAGGGAGGCCGTAACCCGACCTGGGTTGTTGAGTCAGATATGATTTTATTCATATAACAGTGAGGAGGGACAGAAAATCATTTGCTTCAGAAATGCAGCTGTCTCCCCTATTAATCAGCTGCTTTGTACTATACGGTATTATGCTACTGGCAATACACTTATAGAAACAAAAGCACGAACTTCTGTCAGTGTCGCCTTTCCATATCACAACCTACAATAATTGCCATTATTTTCTCATCAGTAAATCACATATTCAGTCGCAGGAGTTATAAAATACGCTAAATTGAGTAATTCTAAAGATAAAGATATGCCCAGTGGTGAAATGCATTCAAATTAAACTGACTTTAATTTCTCTCTTTAAACTAAACCACACTTAGCTAAAGATGCTTTACCATAATTTTGGTGAAATTCGCCCTAAATAGTTAATATTTGATCACTTAACTAAAAGACAGTGTAAGAGTGTTTAAGGAGAAAATGATGGCGGTGAAATTCGTGTTCTTTTAATTCCATTTAGAACAACTTTAGTGTCTCATTTAAGTTAAGCGTGTCTCGTGAAATTAGTCCTAAGAGTGTTGTTATGTGCAATTAATAAGAATGTAGGCCTAATCGTGTCATAATAGCAAGTACCTGTGTTATAAGTGTATGACGTATTCTAGAGTATTTTGTTTTTGATTATAGTAATATAAAGTTCAGACCTTTATTAACTTAGAAACAAATTTATACTTTTACGTGACTGAGTGGTCATTGTGAGTTAGTCAGCTTATCTTGACTTGACCCTTAGCCTATAGGGTTACTGGGATTATTAACATCCTTGGATAATTTTATTACAAAATCATGAGGTATCAAGATATTTGAGTCTGTGCGTATAACCTGTCTGAGTTTGAAAAGCATATTCCAAAAATAGGAAGACTACGAAGAGACAATTACATTTTTTAAACTTTTAAGGATGGGATAGAAATTATTAGCTTCCTTTATTTTATTATAACGGCTAATTTAATTCATTTTTAATTGCAATTCTTTGTTAATTACAGGCTAATTTAATTCATTCTAAATTTCAATTGTTTGCTAATTTGTTGATTAGGTTTAAAATGTATCTTGGGAACTTAGACCTATTCAAATTCTGAATATTTACTAAAAAGAAGAAACCAACAACATTATTTTATTTTATTTGTGACTTTCTTTCTTCCACTTTTTGTAAAATTGTATAGCTACGTGTAATTTGGTCACAATTAGCCTCCGTTTAATAGAATAAGTAAATGTTGCGCATCTTTCCTAACTGTGGCACAACATAATATTTATCCCGTTTGCAACACGGCACACCAACTGCATGTTATGACAAAATTGGCATAAATGCGTAAGATAATGAACCTACTATTGTTATTATCGCAGGAAATGCCACAGGTGACTTGGAAGTGGCCGATGAATTTCCGAGTGACAGGCGAGCTCCAAGTTAGTGAGTTGCATATATAATAAGTGATTATTTAATTAATATTATATAACAATTAATAACATTTATTGAAAATTAATTATTGGAAAAGCAATTTAAATTGAGACAATTTACTATTAAAAGACATTCATGACATAATCATCTGGCTGACTTCTCTGAACAAAACATAATCAGTCAATAAGCATACATTTTTTTTCTAAAAATTAATACGGAATATATCTTGCGTAATACTTAATTATATGATTGTTCTAGTTCCTAGTGATGCCTACTGTACTTACACCGAGGAACTAAAAAGTATAATAATAGGTGGGTGCACCGACAATGGAAGAACTTAAAGAAAAAAAACTCTGTTTCGGAAGCTGTTTCTTGATGGATATACATACTAAGCACGTAGGAATATGCCAAACCAAATGGACGAGTCTACATCGAGAGAGAATGATAGCTCCCAGCTTCCTCTCTCATCTGTCTTCCCGTCACTTTAGCATTTCACCATTGTTTATCTGTGCTGTTGAGATTAGGCAATGTCTTTGTAATGTTTGCAGAAGGTGATTAAAATAATTAAATGCCAACGATGCTAACCTATGGAATATATGATAAAATATTATAATGTTGATTCCTTAACAGATGTTAGCATAATATTCACTGTATTTCCAGAATAAACCTTAACGTGCCGAGACAATGGTGAGGTGTGCTAAGTCACTTACTGCAGAGTCTCCGACCTGATTAGAATATAAAGAAAAGGGGAAGTTTCTTTAACAATTTTGTAGGAGGTGATAAAACAAATTTGATAAATATTGAGTGAATCAGGCCTGTGACTGAGTTCAGAATAATTTTTACAAGTTAATTATCCATACCTAAATAAAGACGTATGAGCTAATAGTAATCATTTTTATAATTATTAGTAATGAAATAAACTGGTGCATTTATTAATCATTTATGAGCTTTAAGAAAATATATATTTCTTTTTGTCTTACCTCAACAATACTATTAGAGAAACTGATTCTATTCGTTGTAACGTGACGTCACCTTTATTCTGTTCTATTAGGTTTCCCGCTTGGTTTCTGAATAGCTCGCTGTTTTCCTTGCGCATGCGCGGGTCCGGGAGTCGTTGCACTCGGTTTCGTGGTTTTCATTCTGTGAGTGACGAGTGATCGAGCTAATTGTGACTGGTTTTGCTGCGCATCGTGTGAGTGAAATTGTAAATTCTCCCTTATAATATCTTTCCTTAAAGCCTTTTAATGATTTAATTTCTTCACCAAATATAACTCATTTTCGTATGATAGAATCTACTTGAGAATGATAGATTCTGTTAGCCCCCATTGTTAGGGCGTGTCATGTTCTCATATGTTCTTGCAGAAAGAAATGAAACTTCTCAATCTAAAGTTGTGTTTTCTGTATGTACTTGGTAAAATCTCTTGAAAGCATCCTTAAAACAAAATAGGTTACTTTCTTAACACTTTTTTGAGTTGTACATATAAAGTCTCTATTTCATAGTTGTTAATAATGTTTCAATGTTTAGAATCTAAGTGATTACTGGCTGCCAGTAGTGTAGTATGCAAAAAATAGCTTACATGGTAAATCCATGACTACGCAACCCATGTACAGTCGGTCAAATAAAAAACGTCGGGCGGTATTTCATAAAGTATCACGAACGAGCATATGCGCATGTACAGGAAGACTTAAGGTTAGGTTCACACCTGCCTCTTCTCTGTCCATGTATTTTCTTGATTATTTAGTCAGTTTTGTTCCAAAACAAATATGTATAGAAGGCTGTGGCTATATGCCTCAAATCCGCCATATTCTTGCATGGAAATTCTAATAATAATAATGAACAAATTCGCGAGGAATATGTTTATTCAAGGAGCATTTTTTAAAGATTTTATTTTATAATACCGGCACTTGTAGTGCAAAATCAATAACTTACGTTCAACTTCTGCAACCAATCTAGCATCGAAATACGCGGCCGGCCAGATCCACGTTTCCTAGAAAACTTCCGGTCGCATTATAGTGAAGTACCCACCTCTGAGCTGCTGTTTAAGAAATATGGAACCTTCTCGCTGCTTCAGAGGCCGCAAAATGCAGGTCAATTACAGCCCTAACTACACTTTCTCTCAAGCTAGCATTTGTATGTGGCGCGATGACACAAAGGAAAATTAATTATGACAATACATTAAGTTGAATATCGTGAGTTGCGCTTTCCGCGTTGTTCATTTTTTCCCTAGTTGTTCATTTTTTTTCTCTCCTGTCGCATGGCCTCATATGTTCCGATTATGACCTGTATTTTATGTTTTTTATAGGAAACGTGTGAACTAATGCGCTAAAACTTTAATTTTAACTGCATACGAGTCCCGACGTTTTTTATTTGACCGATTGTATATTAATGAAAGGCCGTAAAAGAAATTATGGAGTTCATGTTTAGGTACCATAATGTTAATTACTTGGCGTAATGAAATTACTTTCTAATTGAGCAGAAAATTTGTGTGGAAACATTTATAAGCCATTCTTATTGTGTGGCCAGAATATAAATGAATGATAGGCCTAATATAACTTAAATATTGACTCTTTACATTGATATTAATTTCAAATTGTTTAGTAAAATTTTGTGAAAACATTCATAAGCAATTCTTATACTGTGGCCAGAATATAAATGAATGATGTAACTTAAATACTGACTCTGTACATTGATATTAATTTCAAATTGTATAGTAAAATTTATGTGGAATCATTCATAAGCAATTCTTACGGTGTGGCCAGAATATAAATAAATGATATGCCTAATTTTAGCATCCAATAGGCGTTCTATATTGCTATTAGTTGAAATCCAGACGAACAATTTTGTAATAAATTTGTTAGACAATTTATATTTTGTGGCGAGAAATAAATAAGTGATAGCCATTATTTAAATAAAATACAGATAGTCTATATTGTTAATAGTTCTAACTCTATCATTCCTATTCCTACAAGGATTTTATTCATTGCATCGTGTCTCCAGTGTGATAGGCTACTTGCGCCTGCTTAGCAGCACACAGGTTGGCTGATCCGTTGCGGAATAGTTGACAATGCAAGTTTCATTTCAACGGACTGAAATCTCTCCTTCTCATTAAAGGTTATAGGATGGTAGAGTTTCATAATGGTAACAGCGCACTGCCAGATAGCTTATCCGGGTGGAAATGGGTTATTTCACACGTATAAAAACCGATACACTACTGTGCTGGGACGCTCTAGCCGACCTTGTCGAATATACGTGGTTTATATGGTACACGTAATAATTTGCGCAAAACTGTCAACTTGGTTGAAAAAACGCAAAGGAAAAATTTTATCCTTATTCTTTCCTCTTCTAATGTGAAAGAATTAGGAATGGTCCTATTTGCAATAAGCTGTTAAAATATGCAAAGTTATAATATCCCTCCAACATTGTACACGCGTAGTGAGTCTCGCTATTGATATTTTAAATTCAGTAAATGTTGTGAATGACCGTCTACACAAAAGAATACCATAGTCAAAGATGAAAATAACGCGTTACTGCCAACTCGGAGTAAGCAAATCAAATGTATCCAAGACGCGATACTAACGCTCTGCAAGGGAAGTGACGCATGTACTTACACCGAGGTATTAACAAGTATAATAATAGGTGGGTGCGATACTAACGCTCTGCAAGGGAAGTGACGCATGTACTTACACCGAGGTATTAACAAGTATAATAATAGGTGGGTGCACAGACAATGGAAGAACGTAAAGACAAAAAAAAACCTGTTTCGGAAGCTGAACTAATGTGTGTGCCCCTTTAACTTCCTTCCACTTACTACAACCCTTATAGTTGGCAGTGTGAGAGGAGTTGCAATTACAACACCTCAGGGCCTCCTAGGGCTCACTACAGCCCCCTGAGGGGTGGTCTTCGCCATAAGTGACACACCTTGGAGTGTAACCACAATTTATGCTTTGTGTAGCTAAAGCGTTGGCAGTTGCGGCATTGTAGAGGGCCGCTCGGAGCGTGGTGACATTCCACTGGTGACAGACCACAAAATATGGTGAGATCTCTCACCTTTGATGCCGAGGGTCCAGACGACACTGACAATATAAAGTGCTTCGTCAAGGGCCTATCCATTAAGGATTGGGATCGCACCGTTGCGAACGATGTTGCGGTACAGAAAGCATGGTAACTCCAAGGGCAATGAACCGAAGTTGCAGTACAAAAAGCACGGTAACTCCAAGGGCAATGAACTCCTCACGAACCTCTTTTGTTGGCATGCTACGCCCTAGATTCTTCAGGAGCAGTTTTACAGGCCACTCCTCCGGCAGAGAGTAGGTATGGTACCTGACTTCCTTCTCCAGGTCGGAACTAGCATAAGAGCTTTGTTGCGAAGCTTCCATTCGGGAATGGTAGCAACATCCCCTAGGGCGTGAAGTGTGGTGCCAAAAGGCGTAGCTGGACTCTGCGGCATCTGGTAAAGTCGGTGGCTCGGAAGGTGTTGGGCCCACATGCCGAGTTAGGAACGGTAGGCCGGGCCTGCAGGGCCACGGCATACGTTGTTCTTTTTTGGGTGGGACCCAGTTGGCTTCCACAAGAAGTAGATTGTTCGGAGGGAGAGGCCACGGGGTCCTCTAGACCTTGAGCAGCCACAGTTAGGGACACATTCCCGGCTAAGGATTGTAGCCCAAGAGCCGGGCGCCTGGGCGAGGCTACCTCAGAAGCCTTGCGTTTGGCTGTAGCTTTCGCTAAATTCAGGGACGAGCCAGGTTGCTGCCCAGCGGGTTGTTCGCTCAGCCACTTTGCCGCTTTGGCGGTTGCCTTAGCTATAGTAATGAAATACGGAAATATTAGTTATTAATTAAATAGAATGGAATTTCCAATATGCTGAATATGATGACACAAACACACAATAAACCTGGTAATATATACGCAACAGCAAGGCGAATCGGGGAGTGCACTTATTTTTTTTACACAGCCTAAAATGGGTCACGTCTACTATATCATATATGACTATACCATTAACTAAGATATCAACTAGAGAAACTGAATGAAATATGTAATCCTAATTGAATAATGAGTAAATGGAACTTGTATTCATACATCTTTATAAGAAAGTAGAAACGTCATTAATTTAATGGGCATAAGAAATATACAAGAAATGAGAATCACCGGGACTGGTTAGAACAGAGTCTGACCTATAATTTCAACAATTAATCATATTAAGTGTATCAAATCCAACAGCATCTATCAACATGGCCACCCGAGCATTTACTAAAAGTACACGAAACTTGGGTTCTGTGGAAAACCCGAAAAATCAATTTACTTACATTTTACAAAGTTAATAAAACTGATGAACAGTATAAAATCCCGCACTATGTATCATTAACTCACCTCATTCTGAAAGTTGGCGAAAACACCAGAGAAAGCTTCAGAGCACTACATACTACCCGCGCGCGATTTCTTGAGCGCTCGGCTCCCTAGTCCTCATTCGGTAGGTTTCGTTCAACTTCGTAGGTTAAGCTGACAACATTGAAACACGAAGTACGCTATACACCCTGACATCTAGTGGCTTCAATACTAAGCTTTCATTCTGTCTCAGGATTCTTATTTATTTATTGACATTATCTTTTCTGACGCATCGAGTTATGGAGAAAAATACAATCTTTCGAACTGCTGATTTCACAAACACTTCATTGTACATCCAACACTTTCCTCACCTCTTTAAGAATTCCGTATGTGCTAATTTCTGACGATCCCGTGAACTCTGATGTAAATTTCATGGACTGAAATTTGAGCGAACTTTTCACAATTTGTATTAAATACGTTTAAAATTAGACCTATAGCTTTCTCCACTTTTAGATGCCTTACCTCTCTTATGTTTTAAAACACGAAATGATGAAGCATGTTCTGCTAAGACTCTTCTTTATGCTTAAAATTAGTCATCCAGTGTAAAAATATTGAGCCTATATTATGCATAATATTCTTATTTGATGACTTATTTGATAACCAAAGGCTTATGACGTGTAATTAATTGTTACGCAATACCGTCACCACGTTATATTATTGAACTGCATTAAAATCGTTGTATATTAAAATCACTACATAAAATACCATACACGCGATTCTGCTGAAACGTTATTTCTTTAGTTGACAACACTGCAGAAAGACTGGCGGAATAGCTATGTTTTGTTCCCCCCGACCCTCACTTCTCCGTAAATCCAGCGCTCAAGATATGGCGCGCGGGTAGTAGCTTGACAACTAGCAACACACTCGCCGCGCCAGTCCAGACGCGCAACCCGCTTCAAGCAAGGGAAGAATTGTGCGCGCACGCAGAAGAAACAATTGAGAATACGAAAATCAGGCCACGTTGAAAAATGCTCTCAGACCAGCGATCTACCGCTTCATATTTTCTAGATTTATAATTGATTGTACACATTATACAATAACATAAGAATACAAAACTCTGCATATTTTCAGCTTAAATCTGTGATTAGACATGTTAAAAAAAGAAAAGGATTGTTCTTTTAATGGCCTCTTGATAGGCTATGTGTATATAAATTGAACACATTATGTAAAAAGTTCAAGGTACAGAAAACAACGTATATCATGGTCTACAAGTATGAAAAAGACCCTTAATAATTCTGGTAACTGTTCTCAACTCGCTGAAAGAAAGGACATCACTAAAAAAAAGGACAATTAAAGGACTTTTTTAATGGTCACCATTTTAAAGCATAGTCCTTTCCTAAAAAAGAATGTTCGACACACTGTTGTTGCTTGTTTTTCGCAAATTTCTTCCAGTCCTTCTCTAGCTTTATTGTTTTGCGAACTGTTTCTATAAATATACTTGGGGTTTAGATTTCCTGTAAGTAATATTTTCTTATCGAGTTGAAATAGATATGATGTCTGCATGTAGTAGGGTTTCTTTTGTAGTTTATAAGCCGCAGTCAGCATTATTTCACCTACTCCACTAGCAACAAATATTGCAGTGGCTTCTATATGTTGTAACTTTGTTAGGACAGCTGTTCTGTGGGCTATGTTTTTTCTATTAGTATAGAAGTTCCTGCTCCTATTCCCTGCCTGTCTGCTCTGTATGTTATGTGGTTATTTAGTTTAAATCTATTGTGTTGCTGAAGATGTGGTTCATTCACGAGCAGGATATCAATGTCACTTTCTTTAAGAAACTTCCCTATTTCATAAATTTGATTTTTGACAACATTGGCGTTCCATTATGCGATGTGAAAAGGTCTATAAGTTCTATTTTTACCTTTATGTAGAGCCAGTATCCTGTAAAATTTGGAGAATCAATTCCCGAAGGATATGTTGCAATCGGGTGACGACAGTATTGATGACATCATCTGTGTTATGAGGTACTGTTTTGGTTATTGGCTGAGAGGTGTCATCTGTTTGTTGGAGGGGAGATCCAGGAGGCTCCATGGCGGCTGCAGCTGCGTAGTTGATTCCTTTAGTGAGTGATCTAGAAGTGAATACCCTTGGTTGAATTGGTGCTTGTACTCTTTCTGCTTTTTCTTTTTCATTTAGATATTTTTCACATCTTTTGGAAGAAACAGTGAGTCCATTTTTATTGTAGTTGGCACATTTAAGAAGACCTGGGTTTTCTCGGCACGCTTCTTTGTTGGGGCAGCGTTTGTGTGAGTGTGATCCTGCGCATATCGCACATTTGGTTTCTATGTTGCTTTCCTTGAATGTGTTGTTAAATTCTTGACATTTGAAACATTGTGTGCTTCAACTGAATTTACGTAATGTGACAGTCTTGTCTTCTTGCATATTTCCTGTAATTTTTCGTTTCGTGGAAGTGTGACTGCATATACGGGAAACAATATTTCAGATTTACCTTCTGTCTTCTTTAATTGACTGAAAGATAATACTTCATAGTTTTCTTCCTCCAGGGCTTCTTTAATTTAGTTTGGGTTAATTTTATTGGACTGGCGCCTCATAATAAGCCGGAGGGATTGCTCTTGCCTCAATTGGTATGTGAAATAATTTATGTTTTTGTTTTTTGTTTTATGACTTCTTTTGGTACTTTGGAAATCTACAATGCATGAAGTGTATATTTTTTACACCTCTTGTTGTAACACTTTTGAACTAATGATAAGGAATTTTGAAGGTTTTTGTTGATTACAATAATACTGGCAACTTTTATTGCCTCCGAGGTCCTGCCTGCCTATCAAAATTCTATTGAGACTTTTTGCACATGAATCGTTTTGTTAGGGGTCCCAAATTAAACTTTTGCACGGGGCCCAACCTTCTCAGTTATGTCGCTGTTAGAAAGGGATTTTGAGCTTCTCAGTTCTGTGTCCTGACCATCTAACAGCAGTTCTTCGAACATTCCTGATACACCCTATAATAAATTTTTTTTTTTTTTTTTTTTTTTAAAAAAGCTAGATTTATGCTAAAAGGGGATATTTTTCTTGGACCCCTTTCACCGATCCTACGGACTCTCAGGGGTCCGCGGGCAACAAGTTTGGAAGCACTGACCTACGTTAAACCACATTCTCTATCCGTCTAGTCTTACAAAAAATACAAATCATAACTTATATAAAGGGAAAATACATCTTTTAAGGATAATAGTTTGCGTAGCGTATTGTGAACGACAATTTCAAAACTTTCACATAGGATTACAAACAACTGAATGTAGCCTGACACTAATTCGACTCATTATCACTAAGTGAACGGATATGCTCAAATTGCTGCCGAGAAAAAAGGTCATTATGCACTGAAAGGAATTATCCAAGCTTACTGGCTTACCATTCTCTCCTTTAATGGTCTTTGTCCCACAGTACTTCTCATGAATAGAGACAGACTTTCCAGACTGGCACAAAAAGGATAATCGGATTACTATAGAAAAGCAGGGATTTTAATGCAGTTGACCGACATGGGATCTCGAAGTAGAGAGAGGAGTGAATTATTTTTCGACTCAGTCGTTTGAACAAGATAGGAATATCGTCACTTAAGAATGGAGAAACGAATCTGCAAATGTGCTGAAAAAAATGTTTTTGCTTCACTGCGATTTAAATGAGCCTCATAACATTTTGTGGATACTACGTAACGAAACGTCGCTTCACTGTGAGAAGGTCATATGTCGAGTTTCCATTGAAAATGAGTTTATGTGCTCTATCACTTCAAACATATACAAAACATCTTATACCAAACGTTGTACGTTGAAAAACCTATCACTTAATGTAGATGTGTACTCCATGTGATTGTATGTTGTTTTTCCCAATAGTTTCAGAACCCAAAGGTCGCATGTTGCGTATTCAAGTCTCTTCGAAAAATGCACATATGACATATGGCAGTAAAGCGACGAAAATATCAAATAAAATTTCTTAGAAAGAACTAACACTATCACCTCGTTTCTTACGATCGTATTATTGTTCTGACGAGAACTAATATCTGATAGTTGGCGTAATTTTGGTTGTTTGCCATATGCCAAGATGGCGGCCAGTTACAAAACCACGATCGATTACAGTGCAATCCCTTTGTCGAGGGGCAAACAGTTCCTCAAATACTACTACATAAATCTTGGGAACGGTATTTACATAAATTCCGAAGTAGCCACTCACACCAAACATTTTATCCCATTGATCTTCCGCAGCCACTCCCTATCCCTCAGACCCAACTACATGCTCACTCAATTCCCAACTAATCACGGCTGTTTTCGATCATACCTATTTAAAACGAATAAAACAACGTCACCAACATGAAAATTGCCATTACTACCTTTGCTATTTGTGATGAAGTACCACATCAAGACGCCACAGATAACCAGCTTAATCAGCAACATTTTTCGCTTCATTACATAAACTGTGTTCTATATGTTATTGCAAATCCTTATAATTCTCTAAATATCCTGTGATATACCTTATGGCGAAACACGAGTTGTAAACTTAAAACAAACCAAAAAAACAAAAAGTTTCCTTCTTAGAATGTGTAACTTATGTCCAAATACTAATAAGGACAAACACACGCTAACGGAAGATAGCTGCAGTTACGAAACCAGAAATGACAACATCATCATTCTGTGTGCCATTTGCCAGACTGAGAAAGTTAAACGGGTTATGTTATCAGGGGTATTATTGTATATAACCGTCTACCAGTTTGTTTTAGGAATTCAGATGCAAACCATTTCAAAAGAAACATCAAGGAGGCTTGACTACTTCCTAACCTATGTTATTATTGTAATTGAATTTTATAACTGAGGTTTCAATGTAAAGTATTTTTATGATTGTTTTCGCTCTAGACAATGTATTTTATAAACCTGTATTTATACACAGAAAAATAAACTAATTGAAAATGAATTGAAATTGAATAGGATTTCCCCCTTCAGCCACGATATGCTGCAATGTTGATAATTAACTTATTCGTGTTTTCACAGATTGTTTCTGCTGATATTACATGCAAATTGTAAGAGAAAAAAGTCCTCTGACAATGGAAATCGAATCCATTAATTCCTGCCGACGCTCTACTAACCGAGTTAGCCAGAGTTAGAGATAATGTGCCGGATGGATTATTTCTCGTATGATTATCCCTAACGGTCGATCTTATTGACATTCATTTACGTCATACACACAGTATTATGAGACACGCCCAAATTGTGACCAGGTTCCCCTGTTTATGTTACGGTATCATTAACGGTACGTTAGATGTATATAATTATGTACGCGTATGCATGCTTCTACAAAATACTGTTTCTATTGGCATTGAATAAGTTCCTCATACGCATTCTTGTATGCATGGGTGTCAAACTGGGTCTCCTGATATACATTACGTCATAAACTCCACTCGACTCCATCCACAAATCTGGTTCATGGAAGCTGAAGGTTCAATGTAAACAGTATTTTAAAACTGTAGCTGTTCACCTAATAACTACATTAATTACAGATGACTTCTCATAACCGCTTCATTAGACGTGGGAAGAAAAATATTTTGTTTATTACTATGGAACGACATTGTGTCTATTGTGTTAAACTTACTTACTTATATACTCAATTGCAATACATCATTTCTAAGCAAGCTAAAGAAATATTGTCTATCTAATGGAACCCAGAGTTTCATTTCATTTCAACTCTATTCTGTGTTAACTCCATCCAACTATCCCTTGAAAATTCTACTTCCCTTATATATATTCTATTATTGCCCTCCCACCTATGTCTTGGTCGTCCAAGTGGTCTCTTCCCTTTGGTTCCCACAATCAATGTTTTTGAGGTATGCCTTTCCTCTCCCCTGCGTGCAACATATCCAGACAATTTCATCCTCCGTGGTTTAATTACCCCTATTATTACTGTTAATTACTGTTGTGTTAAACAGATAATATTAAATATATTCGTAATAATTTCAGCATCGAACAACATTTCAATGGATTTCATTCGAAGAATGCGGAAAACGTACAATTCAGTTATTAGTGTATATTACTTATATTATTTTTATATTATCATTATCAAAGATCTAGGAATATCCCAGGCTATACAGACTGTCCTTGGACTTTAGCCACGAAACGAATGACGGAAGGTCACAGGTACTGCCGGATCCGATTGGTTTGGTACAAATGGTTCGCTCTACAGCTGTTTCAATACAATGTGTTAGTTATCGACTAAGTAAACACTCAATGCTATACTCAATGCTGGACCGTGGTATGTTGTTTACTAATTTGTAATTGTAATTTATTCTTGTATCAACCCATTTACATCCTTGGCATTACACTGTAGGTTTATTGCCAAGTGAAGTACTCTGTACAGACAGTTTTCCTATAATGCATTGCAGGCTTGATGGATTAAAATAATATGCTTATTGTTTCTCAAGTTCAATAACATGACACTGATCCATTCACGCATGCTGACTTTGCAGTTAACCGATCCCATTCAGCTGACTGGTCTCTCGTAATATTGCAACTGGGATTGATGTTTATACTGTGGTAACATATTATTACCCTCACATGTGCTACATATTAGTGGAGTAAAAAGTTACTACTAAATTACTATTAAGTTACTAATAAGGAGTTTAAATTTGTTCTTTTTATATCACTCTTATTTAGGTCCTATTTGGGATCTTGTTTAGGATATCAGTGGCACGCACCTCTTGTCGACACGTGACTTATTTACCTTTGTGTACACTTAAGTGTCCACTAGAGGTGTACAAATCTCGATTTTAGCTTGCCCATACCCGCTTGAACGCCAGGCAAGCAAGTTGCCAGCGTCATAGCTAGGAAGCAGGCAGGTTTCTTTAAACTTGATGGGTCAGGTCAAACCCAGCCTAGGCAAGTCAGAATAAGCTTGTGACATTCCTATCAGCTAAACAACTGTAGTTGCTAGTGTAGGTAATACTTTCTTGCTTTTCTACATGCTGGTAGAAGAAATTCACCATGCAGATAAATAAAAGGTGGATAAAGTATTAAAATCCTTTTAGCGTCTTAACACAATTATTATTTTTATTATTAGGTAGATTTCGAAGAAAAATCTAATCTACCTAATCTACCTAATGACTTTCAAAAAATTCGTTCATATCTTTACGTTTCATGCCTCCCTAAGTACGAAACCACCGCCTGTTAAAAAAATTGAGATATTTTTATACAGTATATGTATATGTATATGTATATATATATTTATATATATGTACATATATATATATATTTCTATATATATCTTTACACGCTAGCGGCCGTAATTTTCAAGATATTTGAATCAAATTTTATTATGTTATTTCTAGGCCCAATAGTTCAGACAAGTTCGTTAATGAGCAAAATTGGCGCAAGAGGGTGGTCGGGGGAGGGGGTTGAAATTTTAAAACATTTATACCTCGGCCCCTATGAAGTATAGAGGGAAACTTTGATTGAATAAATTAGAGTACTCCTTATGGAGTTCACAATGACACCAACGATTCGGGGGTTTTGGGAGTACGAGTGGGGGTGGGGGTATGGGGATGGAAATTCGAAATTTTCGAAACTACGACTTGTTGGGTATCGTTGAAAAGCTCTTGATGAGTACTCTACAAATCAATAATTAGTTTCTTGATAGTTCTCATATAAGGCGAGATTTGAATGTTTGAAAAAGTTCTCTTTCCTCTTTTTTCCAGTTATTATTGCGGGTTTGTCATGCCAAGGCTAAAGAAGAAGAATGCTACGCAGCGACAGTAAATTAAAACAAAAGCACTTCGAAATCTACCTCAGCTTGTAGGCTTGCCTAAAGGGATTTTTGTTATTGTTATTAATGATTTTATGATGTTTTCTCGAAAATGTTTGAAAATTTTTCCCATGCCGGACTAGTAGGCCTACTACCTTTGTTCATTGATAATTCAAACTGTCCACATTTTAGTTTCTCCTCGGCTTCCTTCAGGGTAAAATTCTCTAAACACATCTGAAGTTCCTCAACTACGTAGCTGCACGACTTACCAGTGCACTGCTATACCCAGTTTCATATTCTTTCCGCCAGGCCTTGCAGTTTCCTTAGGTCCTGTGCAACCCATCAGGTTATGAAGAGCTTGTGACTCATAGCGACAGCATTTCTTATCATCGTTGTAATCTGGCTTGCTTTCAAGTCAAGCAAGTTAAAAGCTGTGACTGGTTGCAGAATTTCAAAGGGGCAGGCAAGCTAAAATCAGAATGTGTACCGGTACACCTCTGGTGTCCACCGCTGTGGCTCAGGGGATGCGTTCAATCCTCTCACGCAGCGGGCTCGGGTTCGATTCCTGGTCGGGACAAGTTACCTAGGTGGGGTTTTTTCTGGGGTTTTCCCTCACCTTTGAGACATATGTCGGGTAACTTTAGGCCCTTGTGGACCCCAGATATCATCTGGCCGACATTATCATCTTCATCCCATCCTCGCCTTGTTTGGAATGAGTGTGAGTGTGAATGTTGTGTCTCGTCCTATGTGTTCGTGTTGTCTCGGAGGTGGCCCCGGCATTGGGCTGATCACTCATCCGGGAGGCCCTCCATGTCCTTGTCTGGTCAAAAAAGTATGTATGTGATCCAAAGATAATCCCTCTCCCGACAGGTCGCGGCCCTGTAAGGCCCGGGCGGCTTGGGCCGCTTAAATCCTAAAAAGGAGAGGTGAAACTACGATAAAGAAAGAAAGAAAGAAAAAGTGTACACTTAAGTACCTTGCACACTCTATCCTAACATAAGCTCTGTGCAGTAAATTATATGACCTAAAAGAATTAAATTCTACCTTTATGGCATCTTTACTCTTTCATGACTGGGGGATTAGTCTATCTTTGCCTATAGCATCCTTCTCCGTATTTCATATTATACTTTTATTTTAGCACCCTTAGAACTGGGAAAATCACCCCTAGACCTATTCTCGAAGCACTGAACCTATTTCTTCGTTTTATTTGATAGAGAATCCGAAACAGTGAACCAGTTTCTTAAATTATGTGACTGATTAACACTCCTTGACCGTCCTCTACGCAGAGGGATCGAACTGTCGCGAGGTGATGGGATGTCCTCAGCTTCCCCTAGTGCCCTCTCTATATGTATTACGCCATCGGGCTTTTCAGCCGCTTCCTCTGTTCGCTGGTCTCGTGTGTTGCTACCAGTAGCGGCTCGTGGCTCAAAACGAAAGTGTGCTGCAAATACTATTTCATACAGGAAACTTAAAATATTTTTAAAAATTATTAGTACGCCTATCTAAACTGCTCGTCTCTTAATCCATCTCTGGGAACTCTCACGCGATTTTCTCTGCCCTAATTATTTTTTTTGCTAATTTCTCTCGTCTCGTCGAACGTTGTGTTTTGTTGTGTGACGAGAGAAAATAGCAAAAATTAAAATAAAAAAATAATAATAACAATAATAATAATAATAATAATAATAATAATATAAATAAATAATAATAATAATAATAATTAGGGTAGGGAAAATCGCGTGAGAGTTCCCCGAAATGGAATAAGAGACGAGAAAATAGTATTTTTAATGATCGAGGTAGAGGAAGTCGCTTAGTGTTCCCAGTGCGACAGAATACTTAATCGGGGTTGTGGAATCCGGGTTTTTCTGAATTTAACACATTCGAATTTGGCGGTGAAGATGAAAAGCATTGCTTACTCGCTACATCACGGTCCCCTACCGTCAGATGGTGGAAGATCTTCTCACATAACTAACAGCTCGGCCGCCGGCGAGACGTGAACCTCCCTCAGAATCCCACTCGGCTGCCTGCTGCCGCAGCCCAGTTTGCAGGTTAAACTCCCATATACGCAAAGCAGCCAAGGTCGAGCATGACGTCACACTCTAAGAACGCTGCGCTGTTCACAAACTGCACTCACGAATACGGGAAAGATAATATTCACATTACCGACTTCCATTCTCCAACGTCAGCTAAGGAATTCTCGCGTGGACGCGCCAAGTTCAAAATCTAAGTAAAATAAAATATAGTATTGCGTTTGAAAATAACATTATACGACGAGCAGAAAACAAGCTGTGTGCTGCAGCACTGCAGCACATAGGAGAAACCGCCACTGGTTGCTACCCGCTGATGTGGGGGAATTCCTCTCCTGGTGCGATGAACTCGTATTGTCAGGCCGTGTGTGCTGTATAAGCGTTTCGCTGTTCTGTCTCCTCGTTTCCTGGATCGTCGTGTTCGCTGTATTCACTTCTATTAATTTGTTAGAATTTGAGTCCCTGTTGCAATGCCTATTTGGGGCGAGCCCTTTGCCGTTTGCTTCCCTGTTGTTTACTAGGAAGTATCTCCTAGCGTATTGTACTAGGTAGCGTTTGAGCGTGCTCCATATTTGTTTTCCACCGGACTATAGCAGTGAACAAGCACGCTATCTGGACAAGCACTTTGAACATAATGAACTTGACGTCGCCATCCTGACACATTCCTCGCTCCTTCATTATTATAATTACGTATGTGTATGTGTATGGAGTTGAAGACGCTAGAGTGATGAGGGGGGTGATGTTTTCAGTATGTGCAGTAGACAATTATTTTCTTATAGAATTGTGAAAACTTAAGAATGTCTAAAATAATGCAGACTTCAAAGAATGAACTGGCAATTAATTATATTTTAATATTATTAATTCACCTTAAGGTTAGAGCTTTACAGTGGCCATTGACTGAAAGATTGGAGTAGGGACAACGAAAGTATCTACAAATTGAAAATAATCCATCAGAAAATACAGTAATACTTGCACATAAAACATGCAAGGACTTTTAAAGAGAAAAATACTCATATTAAATGTTTACTGTATATTAGGTTAATATAGTCATAATTATGTGAGGTTCTAAAAGTCCACAGACCATGACCACAGAGATGTTACACTTGAAAAAAAAAAGTTATTTCTTTGAATTGTCAGGAATGTGGAAAGTATCTTTGACCCCAGGGAATAAGTTCATAAGTAGGGTTCGGATGTTGGTGACCTAAGAAAGTGAAAAATATGACTGAAAATATGACATTAAAAATGACCAAATATGATCCAAAAGTCCTAAATATAACCTCATAAAGGAACATATTTTCTACAAATAAATGTTCCAATTTTAAACGTTTATTGACACACCACATTAATTCAATCAGATAATCACTTTTTAACAATTATACAGCATTACTTGTAAATAAATTTTAATCTATTAATGTTTCCAGATACTACTGCAAATGTGAACTGAAAATATTTTTAAAACATGTCAGTTGAAAGTAGTTAACAAGCAGGAAGAGGTAATTGTGCTATTTCTTGTTACTGTCTCTTCACATATCCGTTACAATAAAACCAAAATATTCTTGAATATTTTTCGGAAAACAATTAAAGTCGACATTTAGTGCACAGTAGTGATCTTTTACCGAATTTTTAACTGAAATATGACGGTAAATTAAAAATATTACCGAAATATGACCAAGGCCGTGAAAGTGACCAAAATATGACTTTATATTCAAAATTAAAAAGGTTCGATTATGATAACAAATGTGTAATTCATGTTTAATTTATGTTTGAGGCGAGAATGGAGGTCAGGATGAAAACATGAGGTGTTATAAAGAACCGAATCATACTGATAAGTCATAAAATCTAAATTTTACAGGAGAGCAAAAACATCTTCAAACTAATGGTGTACTGTAAATGAGGCATTGGCTCACCTTAAACTCAAGTTATACCGTTACATAGCATTTTCAATGCTTCATTTCGAATATTTCATGTTGTAAAAGTCAACAATTTGGGCCGTTTAGTTAGACTTATGGCCGGTTCCACCAACATTCTTTAAATATGTCCAAAGGAAGACATTAGTAACGCGACATTGCTGTATAACGTCTGCGTTAAGTGGACACTGTTCCACCAATACTCTAATCGTTGAAATAAACACCCGTTTTCAAACGCGCGTTAGAAGACAGGCAATCTTGGCATTCAAGCTTCTCATACATTCACCGTCGCTACTGCCAACAAACAACGTTAAACCTGAGAGCACACTCTGCACACGACTAGTAATTTTCATACTATATAATTCAAAATTATAAACAAGTAGAGTGAGTATTGTTTCTTTTTATATAAAGAGATGCAAAGATCTTATGTTATATTGTTTTCATGCCCGATTCGTTCGCATTTCAAACTCATTTTCCATTGGCAACGTTGGCTGCTATGTTTCACATTAGCCAGCAGAAAATAATCAGTAGTAGGAAACCCAATTATTAATAATATTAATGCTATTAATGCAGTATATTATACAATTTATGATGTTACACTCGCACTATTAACCTATCATAACTTTATCATAATTTATTATATGCTTACCTGCAATCCTTTCGACTGCTATCGGTATCAAAAATGTATCAAAACTAAAATGTGAATTGGGCCCAGGCTATACGCCTACTGCTGGTGTAGTATTATTAAATATGATATATTTATAATAGGTATAATATTATTATACCTATTATAAAATTATTGAAAACTATTAAGCCTACAATGTGATAAAAGCACAGCGTACCTCTTACCTTAAGTTTATAGGCATAGGAGATACAAAATGACTTTTTCCTTGAAAAACACGGGAATAATACACAAACAACACACTCAAAAACGATTTGACTTAGGCCTAATTTTTCTTTAATAACAAGGAACACTGTGCATTGTTATTTTATTGAGAAGTAATCCAGTAGAGGTATTATAATCAATTTCACCTATCGTCAACCTACTAGTAATAATACAAGCTATAACTGACAAATACACAGCGGTACTTTCGATGGCATGTAGGCGTAACTATGAGAGAAATACTTCTGGATACTGTTGTAGGCCTATGTTGTGCAACTGCGAAAAGAGTTTTATTTTGTAACCATTCGCCTACTTCAACGTTACAATGTCAACTGATCCTCTCCTCTGAGGGATTAGTTTGTCTTGTGGAATTTGAGAAAACCCAGATCCCACTTTTGTTTTCATGCTAGTGACAGCAGGAGGGTCCCATTCTGTCACCTGACTGTTCTACCGTAGCAAAGGAAGTAAATGAATCACTCCCTTGTATTCATGTTATTCTTCAGAAACTGTTATTAATGCATTAATATACTGGGTTTACTGTTTAATGTGCATAATACTGCGTATTCTAGCATGCAAGCACCTTCGGCCATCTTGTTTTCAAACAAACGCGAGATTTAACGCAAGGAATTTCTGTCTTTAAGTTAACGCGAGTATTAACGGTCGTGATGGAGTAACCAGGATCGGTGGAACGTAAACATGACACAAGCAGGAGAAAACGACGCGTTTTAGCCATGACAAAGGTCGGTGGAACTCGGCATTACTCTGTTATTCACGCAACAGTTGGAGTTACGTTTTCGTATAAGTTAAGTAATCACGTTATTCATGTAACTTATAAGGATGCACATTAACACGTACACAAATTCACAAAATCTTCATAAATGTTGCACTTTTCTTTTTTGCTCCTTTAACATTGTTCAACCGTCAGTTATACAATTAAGCCAGACATATCTATTTTACAATTTAAAAAAATCCCCTCCTAAATGCAATAATCAATACCAAATTACTACTGCCACAAAAGCGTGAATTTTCAGTTTAACCATTTTAAGAATTCATTCTGTAACAGCATAGGCTTATCCTAGGTTCAATCTCTAATCAATCTTGAACTGTGCACAAATTTGTGTTACAGCACACCAGGATCAATTCCTTCAAAATATGGATCTGGCCACAAAATATTAGCAATGGGCGAAGTTTTATAAAATTCACGAAAAACGTTATTTAGCTGCAACAGGATATGAAATCTTTTTATTCTTCTGGACGTTTGTTGGACTAATCCTTCGAGTATTGTGAATTAACTTGGCATTTGTCTTCCATCTGTGTGTTACATTATGTTGACTACTTTAACTCGGCATTTAGACTTATGGCCGGTTCCACCGACAAACTTTAAATATACCCAAACGAAGAGTTTAGTAACGCGCTATTACTGTATAACGTCTGCGTTAAGTGGACACTGTTCCACCAACGCTCTTGTCGTTAAAATAAACACCCGTTTCCAAACGCGCGTTAGAAGGCAGGCAATCTTGGTACACAAGCTTCTCATACATTCACTGTCGCTACTGCCAACATACAATGTTAAACCTGAGAACACACGACTAGTAATTTTCATATTACATCATTCAAAATTATAAATATGTTGAGTGAGTATTGTTTTTTTATATATCGAGATGCAAAAATGTAATGTTATATTGTTTTCATGCCCGATTCCTTCGCCATTCAAAGTCATTTTTCCATTGGCAACATTGGCTGCTATGTTTCACAGCAGCCAGCAGAAAATAAACATTAATAGTAGAACTCAATTATTGTTATTTATTTTATTAATGCAGTATATTATACAATTTATGATGTTGCACTCGCACTAATAACCTATCATAACTTTATCATAATTTTTTTAAGCTAACCTGTAACTTTTCGATGCTATTGGTATCAAAAATGTATCAAACATAAAACGTGAATTGGGCCTATGCTATACGCCTACTGCTGGTGTAATATTATTAGTATTTATTATACCAGTTCATAAAATTATTGCAAACTATTACAATGTAATAAATGCACAGCGTAGCTCTTACCTTAATTTTGTAGTCATAGGAGACAGAAAATGGCATTTTCCTGGATAAAATCGGGAATAACAAACACATAACACGTGAATTGGGCCTATGCTATACGCCTACTGCTGGTGTAATATTATTAGTATTTATTATACCAGTTCATAAAATTATTGCAAACTATTACAATGTAATAAATGCACAGCGTAGGAGACAGTCATAGGAGACAGAAAATGGCATTTTCCTGGATAAAATCGGGAATAACAAACACATAACACTCTCAAAAAACGATTTGACTTAGGCCTAATTTTTCTTCAATAACAATAAACACTGTGCACTCTTAAGTTATTGAGAAGTAATCCAATAGAGATATAATAATCAATTTCAGCCATCGTAAACCTACTAGTAACAATACAAGTTAGAAAATGACAAATACACAGCGGCATTTTCGATGGCATGTAGGCGTAACTATGAGCGAAATACTTCAGAATACTATTGTATGTCGTGGAACTGCGAAAAACATTTTATTTTGTAACCACTCGCCTGCTTCAACTTTACAGTGTCAACTGATCCTCTCTTCTGAGTGACTGACTAGTTTGTCTTGTGGAATTTGTGAAAACCCAGATCCTGCTTTTGTGTTCATGCTGAGGGTCACATTCTGCTAGGGTACCTGACTGCTTTACCCTAGCAAAGGAAATAGATGAATCACTCCCTTGTATTCATGTTATTCTTCAGAAACTATAATTAATGCATTAATATACTGGGTTTATTGTTTAATGTGGATAATACTGCATATTGTAGCATGCAACCACATTCGGCCATCTTGTTTTGAAGCAAACGCGAGATTTAACGCAAGGAATTTCTGTCTTTAAGTTAACGCGAGTATTAACGGGCGTGATGGAGTAACCAGGATCGGTGGAATGTAAACATGACACAAGCAGGAGAAAACGACGCGTTTTAGCCGTAACGAAGGTCGGTGGAACTCGCCATTAGAGTAATTCTATAGAAGGTATGTTCCACTTGTCTTGGGTATATCTTAACCATCGTGCCTCTCTCCACATGAAGTTTTCTTTCTGCTCCTTATGTTAAAAGGTCTATTTCCTTTCAATGAACTAGAGGATTTTATAAAATGAGTGATGGTGGCATGAGAGGGGGAAACGAGAGGATTCCAGAGAAAAAAAAAACTTTAAGGGTGGCGTGCACCATCCAGGAGTAAATCTTACTAAAGTAGTAAATTTAAGACGGAGACCTGGAGTATACAAGAACCAGTACATCTGTCTCACTCTTTAAGTCATACTAGTAATGTGCTAGAGTGAGACAGACAAACCGGTTTTTGTTGCGTCATGTTCCCGTCTTAGATTTACTACTTTAGTGCTTCTCTTTTAGTAACTTACTCTTTTAGTTGGTGTTGGAGAGCTCAATTGATAGTTACTTCTTTAGTTGTAACTAAAGTAGTAAACTATTTTTACTAAAGAAGTAGTCGAATTCTGCGCAGAACAGAGCAGAAACATTAGTGCAGCGCAGCAGAACACGTGCATTTCAATTGCCGGTATTATTCAAGTGCCAGATAATGAAAAGGAAAGGTTCGCTGAAACAATGAATATGAATTTGGGTTGTTCCAAATATTACCAATGACAATCTTCATGTTTTAAAATAGGTCTAATAGTAATGTTTTATTCATTACTAATTTTAATTCCTTCAATTGAATATTTTCAGTTTAGTAGCCTACGTTAGGGTACTGTGATTACAATTTTTGTGCAAACTATTTCTGTATTATAATGCAAACAATTGGAATTTCCAGTTGATTTTCATAATTGATTCACTGTCAATATTATAATTATTTCTCTCATAATAATAATAAATTTCTAAAATATATTAAAATATTCTTCCCCAAAAACGATAAATCAATTATTCTACAGTTGTTTATCATAAATCTCACTATAATGAATTATTAATACTTATTGACTGTTTAACAATATTAATAAGAAGTATTACACAAAATCATGAAAAAGGGGGGATAAAAAGAATAACAAAACTAATAAGGGGCATTATGTTTCTGTCCTTTTTCAAATGCACAGAACATTTACTTAAAAAATATTACCTTATAAAAATAATAATATTACAACTGAGAAATGTAATATTTAAACAAAAAATGGCGGTACAATATTTCGGAAGCTATGAACTCCAATAATAATTATGTAGATGGTTGTGTGTTTAAAAATAATTTCAGTGACTACTTCTCTAGATCCTGTGCAGCTTCAACCTCCGGGCCCCTCCTTAAAATTTTCTCTCGGCACTCATGTTGGCATTTTTTTTCTATATAGTTTATAATGCTTCTCACTTTCCTGTCCACAGGGTTAATTAAATAGTTAGCAGCATACTATAGACCTGCAGCATCTGTTATAGTTTATTCCCAAACATGAAAGTCTCGTCTCACTCCACCATTCGAGACTTGGGGAGTCTTTAAGGAATGGTTTTACAATGTGTCCCCTTCTCAATGTACGCTAATCCCAGAGTCAATCAAATTTTCTTCCGATGTGGCCTGTTTGGACATTTTTACACCTGGGTTAGAAAAAAGGACATTTTATTCATTAACACTGCGGGTGCAACTATTGAACTTTTAGCTCTTATAATTATTATTATAATCTGGCATTCGCAATGTTGTGCTTTAAGTTAAGGTATAGAAGTGTAATATAATAAAGTTAATTTACAATAATTACATTAAATCGTTTAACAATGAGAATCACCTATTGTTCAGTAATTCTATGGTTAAGTAGCAGGGGGAAGTGTTTTCTGGGTAGCTCCAAGAACGGAGGCTTTCATTTATTGGAATGTACTATACCTCGCCGATATCTGTATCCATATGATTAGCTTGAAATACATCGTCGTTTTCTGACCCAAAGTTAGGGAGAACTGCAACATCTAAAGGCCGATCCAGCTAGGAAGATATTTAAGAGCACATGAGCTCCTTGTACCGTGCAATGCAAACGTCCCTTCCACTCACTCTTCCCCTCACCTTTGGTGGACGTCTTCCTAGCTGGATCGCTCTCCGCAATGATATTTCCACATTTGACTGGCTGAAATCACATGGATGTAGTGAGAATCTGACATCGTTTCTTCCAAACGCCAAAATTTCATGTAAGGATTTATGAGCTTAATTATTTACGTTATTAAATGCCCTACTAGGTATGGTTCGCTTAATATTTATTAAATCACCTGCCACAACTCTCATTTTTGGTATACAACCTTCTTCATGTCAATAACTTATCCTCAGTTTAACTATGTAATCCATTTAATGTGATATGTAACTCATAACTCACGCAAATGCCACAGAACACACTTACTCCACAACTTTACTCCACCCCCTGAGTAGGAGTAAATATTGGCCTTATTTACTCCACAACTTACTACGTTAGTAACGTACTCCGTGTTGGTGCTCTCCACCACTTGTGGAGTAAGTTCATTTACTCTGGGAGTAAATAAAATGTTTACTTCTTTAGTACATTCCTCTATGTTGAAAGCCGCCGAGTTTTGTTTACTCCTGGTTGGTGCACGCCGTCCTTACTAAAAGAGTACGGTTACTAAAAGAGTAGCTTACTAAAGTAGTTAGAACTAAAGAAGTAAGGCTTACTAAAAGAGTAAATGTCATGAGTTTGGTGCACGCCACCCTAAGTCTCGGCTTCGTCCACCACGAATGACAGTCCCCTGCCTCGGATTTGAACCTGGAGCCGCTTGCATGTCAAGCCCACGTACTAATCACGAGCAGCCGCGACGGCTACCTAGCTACATAACTCGGACAAATATATCTGCCGGTGTCGTGATTACAAACTACCTTCCTCCACAGCAGCGCTCTTTGGCCAGCAGCATTCCTAAATGTCCTGGGTTATAAGTTAGTTATATATTTAGGCCTACTGGCAAACCAAAATATATTAAATACAAATAATCATTATTTATATTATGAAATTTACATTTAAATTTATATTTGTTTCAAAGCACAAGCAAAAGTTAAAGGAATAAACGGGTGGAGCAATGGAAAAAGTCAGTCAATGACATTACTCGTTACATCTCAAACTGAAAAAATACTAAGTGGTGTAACAATGCTCCTCTGATTTGTTAGTACCCCTTAGGGATGGGATATCGTAAGCAAAATATAGAAATTGATACCGATATGGTTATCAGTTACAAATATCGATAACTATAACATCGGTAAGAAAATACCTATAGTCCATAATATCGAAAGCTTTACTAAGGTTCTTGTTCTTAGAGCACTTAGAAACCAATAACACATAGTTCACGCATGCGCTCATTGACAGTTTCTTTGCACGGTGGAATCTGACAATGTGCGCATGCGTGAACTATGTGTTCATGAATTCTGAGTGCTCTAAGAACAAACCTATTGTCATTTAAGGCAATTTTGTGCTTTATAGCTATTTAGGAAATCATTTAGAATGACTGCTTGTTGTTGTTACATCTGTTTAGTGTGCTGACTCATTGAGGTCATCACATTTTACTGAGTACAGTTTACTGGGATATTTGGATCTAGGATATAGAATGTTAACATAATTATTTTGGTTGGTATGAGTGGTTCCTCTTGTTCTTGGTCAGTTATCTGTCTCAAACTGGTCTCTTTCCCCTCCACTGAAGGGAAGGGGACTTAAACTAGTTAACTTGGTGACATGTTCAATACCACCACATTCATTCTTCTTCTACTATTTCTACTGTATGGGGCTTTACCCGCGGAGAAGGAATTCTGAGTGATTGGACCATGGTATGTAAGCGCGTGTGTATTCTGTTTAAGCCTGTTGATCAACCGTAAGTATGTGAACGTTGTAAATATTATATACGTACATGCATATAGATTCCGGTTAACATATTTACTGTTGCCGATAGTGCTTTAGCCTTATGGCTTGTGATCTTGTAACACTATACGCACGGGGTTACATGCCCAGAGTGTATGTGTGTGAGTATGAGTATTTTCTCGCTTTTTCTTCTTCTAAAATTGAATCAAATAAGACACACACATACTAAAGGTACCAGAGAATAATTTGAATTGGCACAAGTTAAATAAAAGAAATTGTAGAGTATTACTACTAATTCAAGTCTATTGATTTTTGTTAAAAAAACTATTTAATCTAGTATGTGTATCAATCGTTTAGTTCGACTAATTAAAATTGTTATTTGCTCGTTAACCTGTGGTATTATCTCTCTGACTATTCAATATTAATCCCTCTATTGGGCCTGAAGTTATCAGTAACATTCCACGTGCCTTTCTAGGCCATTTCGCATTATACTTAAATGTCTCTCGTGAGTTTATTTACCAGCTGCGACGAACGAGTGTGGGCGTACGTTCTGGGTTTTTAAAATTGTACTACACGTTTGGTATCTTACATAATGCTGAATTATCTTTCGGTTTTCTACTGTTCCGTTATTAAGTACAAAACAGTTGAACCCTGTACTCAACATTACATTAGTTAGTGTAATTGAGTCACCTTTGAGGCAGCAAAACTGAAACTAATGACTAGAAATGCAAATAATAAGTGTAATTAAACGTTAATATTAAGTGTAATTAAACTTATGTTTACAATTTATTAATTTCTAAGTTCATATTGTCAAAAACGTTGATTTTGATAATGTTTTTAAATAAATATGAAGTAATACTGCATTTTTGTTTAAGTCCCTCTCTCTCCCTCGATATTATCGAAGAACTATACCGATATCACAATATTATCGTAACTGAAATATCGATGTCAACATATTGGATATCGTAAACAAAATATAGATATTCAAAAATATCGATATCGATATCCCATCCCTACTACCTACACTCTTTAATTTTTTGCGTGTGCTTTATAATCTAATCTATTTACTTAAATATATCACGATAAGAAGAAAAATACAAAGATATAGCAACTTACAGTATATCTTCCTTGAAATCTGCGTAGGAAAATACCGAAAATTAAATTGAAGCATCACTTACCTGAAACAAAGAGAGATTTCATTTCAATAGCACGGTTGGATGGTATTTGCAATACTGCATTAAGAGAAAATGCTTGCTTTTAATAGTGAAGTATAAAATTAAATAATGATACATAGTGAAATATATTCATTATATTCAATCCTATATTCATACATGTAATGAAATGTTTGCAGACTATACAGAGTGTTTCAAAAATACTTTTACAAACTTCGGGCATGGGTTCCTTCCACCAAAAGAAGGGAAAAGTTCATATGAACCTTGGTTCCATAATCATTTGTTTTCTCGTAGGAACTGTTCAACACATTGGTACACTCATAACACGCCAACACACAAAACTCATAACAAACGCTCGAAATGTCCTCCTCTTGCTTCTAGACATGCATGCACTCGTCGAATCATCGACTGTCGCACCCTTTCAAATACTCCGGGATGGTGTCGAACGGTTTCGCAGACTTCCATGACACGTCGATGAAAAGTTTCTTCATCCGGGATGTCTGCTCCATAAACCAATAGTTTAAGGTGCCCCCAGAGAAAAAATCCAAAGAATTGATGTCGGGAGAACGTGCAGACCATGGAACTGGTCCTCCTCTGCCTATCCATCTGTCATGGTAGATACCAGTCATTGCATCTCGATCAATGAGACTAAAATGTGCTGGAGCCCCATCACGCATAAACCAAATGTTTTATTCCTGAATGACATTCTTCTTCTTGTGGTGAGGAATGATATGTACTGTAAATAGATTATTGGGCAACACTCACCAATGTTTGTTGATCCCTTTGTGAAGCCGTTGTCAATAGTTGCTTAATCTTGCGTGAAGCCTTCGTCTTCTTAATAAAATAATAAAACACACACATTATATAAAACGTAAACACTAAAAATTGCAACTTCACAACAGGAATCACATCACAACGTTTCACGAGACCAGAAAAACGACTCGCGTTTTCAAGTGAAAATTAGCGACGAGATGTTCGGTCGCGAAGTCTTTGTGATCGTCTAATCTTGACTGTGACTGTTGGTGCATCATTTGAAGTTGAAAGTGGAGGGGGGTGGATGTTCTTATTCTTATTCTTTTCCATGGTTGTTGATATAACTTTACCTTTGCTATTAGCCTCTTTAATTTCGTCAACTAATTTAAGATATATATAGCAGAATCTCTGTTCATGGCCATGGAATCATCACCAATATCTAAACCGTCTATTGAAATAAATCAGGCTTATCTTAAATTAGTTGACGAAGAAATTAAAGAGGCTAATAGCAAAGGTAAAGTTATATCAACAACCATGGAAAAGAATAAGAATAAGAACATCCACCCCCCTCCACTTTCAACTTCAAATGATGCACCAACAGTCACAGTCAAGATTAGACGATCACAAAGACTTCGCGACCGAACATCTCGTCGCTAATTTTCACTTGAAAACGCGAGTCGTTTTTCTGGTCTCGTGAAACGTTGTGATGTGATTCCTGTTGTGAAGTTGCAATTTTTAGTGTTTACGTTTTATATAATGTGTGTGTTTTATTATTTTATTAAGAAGACGAAGGCTTCACGCAAGATTAAGCAACTATTGACAACGGCTTCACAAAGGGATCAACAAACATTGGTGAGTGTTGCCCAATAATCTATTTACAGTACCAAATGTTTTGTCTTATTTGCAAGGGCACATCTTCGTGAAGTAATTCTTGAAGAGTGTTCTGGATAAAATCCCTGTAGACAGCACCTGTAAGACGTGCTGGTAGAACGTATGGACCTACCAGACAGTCACCTTTAATTCCAGCCCACAGTTTAATCCTAATTGTTGTCTAGCCTGAACTACAGCACGAGGATTACGATCTGCCCATACGTGTTCGTTGTGTTTACAGAGACTTTATCCAGAACACTCTTCCAGGATTACTTCACGAAGATGTGCCCCTGCAAATAAGACAAAAATTTGGTTTATGCATGATGGGGCTCAAGCATATGTTAGTCTCATTGTTCGAGATGCACTGACTGGTATGTACCATGACAGCTAAATAGGCAGAGGAGGACCAGTTCCATGGCCTGCACGTTCTCCCGACCTCAATCCTTTGGATTTTTATCTCTGGGGAGGCCTTAGGTTTATGAAGCAGACATCCCGGATGAATTAACTTTTCATCAACGTGTCACGGAAACCTGCGAAACCATTCGACACCATCCCGGAATATTTGAAAGGGTGCAACAGTCCATGATTCGACGAGTGCATGCATGTCTAGAAGCAAGAGGAGGGCATTTCGAGCATTTGTTATAGTTTTGCGTGTTGACGTGTTATGAGTGTACCAATGCGTTGAACAGTTCCTAACGAGAAAACAGGGTTATGGAACCTAGGTTCATAATATGAACATTTTTTCCTTCTCTTGGTGTAAGGAATCTATGCTCGAAGTTTGTAAAAGTATTTTTGAAACACCCTATACATACATACATTATTATAATATACAACACATATTATAATTATTATATATTTCTCAGCTTTCACTATGCCTGGCTTGCGTGTGAGAGGGAGAGACAAAGAGCGATACACGGGTGCGAAAATGACGGAGTAAGGGTTTTAGAAATTGCATTATCATGTTCACAGGAAAAATAGTCTTTATAATATGTGATAGTTTCGTTTTTATAGATATTCTTTAAACGAGCACTTTATGTTGGATGCAATTTAACCTTGAACATTATTCTATGAAAATATTTATACATTCTTAAATTACAAAAATTATATCTTGGATTCCCATTCAAGTCCTGTGGTCGGCCAATTTGAAATGGGTTTTTCCATGGTTTCCCCAATCGTAAAGGCAAATGTAGAATTGAAAATTTACTTACCATTAATCATCCTAGCTATTTCATCCTGTACCATATTCATTTAAATTTATATCGGTTGATATTTACTGACATACGGTACACCAATAATAAAGAATAGTTTACAATCAATAGTTGCCTGGCCTACAGTAAATGTTCTCTAGTGTGCCGTGAAATTGTTGTACTGTACCGCGAAAAAATTGCTTGTGTATTCAATATTTTAGTAATACTATTTATTAAGTGCCAGCATGTTACATTATGAGATTGTGTGGGGGACGAGAGAATGTCTGTCCGCCTGTCCGCCTGTCCGTCCCTGTGCCTGTACGTGTAATAACTCAAATAAGCTTTATCGGATTTTAATGAAACTTAGTATACGCGTTTATAATGTCCATGGGAAGAAGCCTATTGAAATTGGACCAAATCGGTTGACCGGTACCTGACTAACGCCCAATTAATTGTCCATTTTAAAGGCGTGTCTAGTGTCTAGTGTCTATTTTATTTTTTCAAATACGCTTTATCGGATTTTTATGAAACTTGGAATACGTACTTATAATGTCCATGGGAAGACATCTGTTGATACTGGACCAAATCGGTTGGACTGTACCGAAATAATGCCCAATTTAGTGCCTTTTTATGGTATTATGTAACAAAAGGCGCGATAACTCAAATTATACGCTTTATCGGATTTTCATGAAACTTGGTATACTCATTTATAACGTCTATGGCAAGAAGCCTATTTATTTTGGACCAAATCTGTTGACCGGTACCACAGTAACTACTAATTAAATGTAACATTTTTTTTTATTCATGTCTATACTTCAATGCCACATTTTTTATCATTGAGGGTTTTGATGCAATGCAGTCATATGTTTGTTTACTTCGTTGATCTAGTTGAAATTGACTACTACATGAATACTGTTATATACAGAAGGTACATTTCTGTGAAATAATTAGCGGAGTTATTTTCCACTGAATTTTGTGAAATATTGACGTAGGCCTACTTTAAGAATTTCAAGTTGCAATACATTTTAGATTTGACAAATAACACTATTCTTTCACACATGCTTATCAAAGTTGACCGTCAAACTGACTGAGTTGGCCAAATGGTATCGTCTTGGACTCGTATTATGGAGGTCCCTGGATCAAATCCCGGAGCCGGCCGATTTGACATGGATTTTTGAATTTTATATTTTATTTTTATGTAAGTGCGCGATTGTCAAGATATCACAAATCTGTAGTTCTTCTGACGCTGGTCGATTTTAATCTGATTAAAGGAACTCATTTTATGCATATCATAATTGCAATTATAATTAATTCAACAAATACATTTGGGCACTTTGTTATATCAGTTTACCTGATTTTATTAACATTACAGAACGGCTTAATCCTACTCAAAAAATAATATGTTCTGTCAATAACATTAAACTATTGTTGCTGTTTAGTGGGAAATGTGGGCTTGTTTACTTTTGTACAATTGTTCGATGCGGGGAGGAATCGCAGAGAAACACACCCGTAATTCTTGGTCTACAGAAAGAAGTCAGTGCCGAAAATCCCTGTTCGCACATATATGATAAATTTCAGCTTCAAAATTCGATCGGCTTGAAGTCCAGCCAATTCTTCTGCCTCTTCTAATGGTACATGTTTTGTGTCCTGAGCAGTAACTGCAAAGGGATTGCGAGCCCAGTCGCATTCATTCACGTTGAGGGGAGAAAAATATTCTTGAAGTTTATTCTCCAAAACAGAAATATGTTCTAAAATCATACTGGAACACATGTCGGTATCAACTGTGAGAGGAAACATTTCAAGATCACTTTTTTCAACCTTTGACTTTCACAGTTGAATTTTTCTTAAGAACCCCTTTTCAGCTTGTCTGTTGATGTAAGAATGTTCTCTTTCTTTCCCTGCATATTGGCATTGACATTATTCAAATATTCAAAAATATCAGCTAGGTATGCAACTATGGAACACCAAGTTTCGTCGCTAATGAGGTCAGCAAACTCAGGGTTTTCTGTGGCAAATATTTGTAATAACTAGGTGCTTATAAAAACGCGACTATTTATTTTTATGTGGTTAAAAGTCGAAAATATTTTTAAAAAGTATGAAAATATTTTAATTAACTGATTTAACCAATATTTTAAAAAATACTCATCTAGTCATTCTAGTCAGCAAGTGTAGAACTATTGCAGTGAACAACAAAAGTAAATCTTAAGTTGTGCATCTTAAAGCTGTGACGATTTTCACGGAACAGAGGCTTGTATCTTGAAAATGTACGTTCAACGTCGCAGGATGTTAATCTTGAATAATTGTAACACGCAATATCACTGGCACTAAGATGTTCATCGGCTCCAAGTTCTCTACACTGTTACCCATTAGAATATCTTAAATCTTGCGCAACACTTGTAACCCTTCATTCTTATTTAGGTACTAGCTGAAAAGGTCCGGCGTCGCCCGGGCTTTGTATTTTGTAATTTGAAATTAACTTTTGGAGGACTTTCGATTTTGAAACTCTAGGTGCTTATATAATATGTATGTAAAACTTGAAATGAAGAAAAAGATTTATCACACTCAAACTATTCCATCAGAAAACGCTAGATATAGCTTTTTATGGCTCATAGAGGATGTCGAAAGCTGCATTCCGTTGCTTCTACACATCATGCTTGGGAGGATTTGAAATAAGAAGAAACATAAATTAAATAAGATTGTATTGACTTGACGGAAAATTTTATTTCTCATTCTCATGTTACCATACAACCGTTTCGGTTCTGAAATAAGAGAAATGCAGTATCACTTTCAAACTTTCCTCCCCTAAAACCCGGGACATAAAATACTGCGAGCATAGGACTCAAAATGTTCCATCCCATGCTTAGGGCCTATGATAAACATCCCTATTTCTCAAGTAATACAAAGCATACAGCTATGGATAACGTATAAGCGGAAAGGATTGTTTACCTACTTCTGATATAGCATACTCACACACTTAAGTTATCCCAGCAATACGACCTCTTATTCTACATCAAAATGTGAAGTGAGAAAATATTTCTTGTGTCGAGGGTAGAGAAAGTTATGTGACTGCATTACAATGTGCTTTATTCTCGTGGATTTTATTCAAGAATTATTTTGACAAAACGTTAGCATCAGAATTCGTTAAAGTCCAATAAATTATTATGTAGTGTCCAGAGCCCCATGTGAACTGTGTAAACAATACACTGTTGTCTTGACAACTGAATGGGATTTCATTTTGTTTGCATAATATTCTCAGAAATTATATAATTTTCAAGGGAAGGACTGATTTGTTTCAATTTTAATGTTGACAGCTATACTTCCCGGGCTTAACTGGGTATGTGTGCAAAATGTCGTGTAAATTGGTAAAGAAATGTAGATTTGTATAAGGAACAAACATACATACATACATACACACTTTCGATTTTATATATTAGATGACAGGAATTTTTCTTTAATTTTGTTTGCTTTTGAACCACTGATTTTGTTAAGTTTGTTTTAAATGTGTTTGATTTGTTTTATTGATTCTGTCAACAATTGTTTTATTGTTTCCACCTTAGTAATACAGTGAAAGAGGAAACACAGAATATCATGTGTTAAGTCAATATTTGACATACACACACACACACGTGATGACAATTAAGTTTTGGTACAGTGATATTTAGTGTTCATCACTATAAAGTTTACAGCCATGTTCAAGGATCACTTGACCCGACTCCCTCTCCTCCCGCAGCTGAGCTTGACTTCATAGTCCCATTCTCGTAGTTTAATTTTGCATGTTTATATAATATTACGGATTCTAAAGTTTTGAAGAACAAGAAAACGTGAAATTTGACCGTTTTTTGTTTGCAGCCATATGAACCCCAAACAAAGAAAGATATGATGCAGATAGATTAGGTTACCGGGACTGGGTGCAGGAAATTCAAATATTCACTATGAAAGCTGAACGGAAACTGGGTTATCGTTGCTAACATCTGTGGCCAGATTTCTTCTCAGTAGCCTATGCACCACACGATAGTATGCGCAAACTTGATCCATTGAAATCTAAAAAAATAGTCGTCTATCAAGTTCATGGAATACTTAGACGATGAGGGTATATCTACAACAATATTTTACAACTTCGTATAAAACAATGAAACTTTCTCAAGTCTGTATAACTCTGTAAAGAAATGTGCTCCATATCGCCAAAGTAATAAATTAGGATCCTTAACATCCACTCACAGCTTTTTACGTTATAACAGTTGGAAACTCCTTACTTGCGGCTATGATGAAACCAACATTTTAGTTTTATTATTTCAAAAGAAATGTTTAAGTGTATTGGAGTTTTCGAAACTGAGAACGAACGCATTAATGTACATCTCTACACTAAGTGCTCACAATTTAACTTGCAAATGGTTAAAGTTTCGAAGTGGGTCAGAGATGGGGAGTTTAGAGTTAACAACGATGAGCGCTGTTTATGCAAATTTTCTTTAGTATAGGGGCAGAAGAGCTTTCCCTTAAGCGTAATGATACACATTACGAGTAAGGTGTATGGGAAGTGGTGTTTATAATAAATTATATGTCCATTCTGTAGAAGCTATTGATTATATTCGTTATAGAAGCTTGTTTTAGTTCGTTGAGATTTCTATAGGATTTTAAGCATAAACATGTGCAGGCTGCGTTTAATGAAATCGCAATTTAAACTTTCATCTGGTTCGGGTGCTGAACAGTGAATAAATAAAAAAACAATGCTCGAAAACATAATGCTTTCGTATAAATCCCCTTTATAAGTGTAGGGACCCGGTTTATGTAAGGATGGCTGGTGTAGAACTAGGCATTGTTATGAAGGTATGGAGGAAGTCAATCTATCTCATAAATCTTACCACACCCTAACTTCACATGTATGTATGAAGCTACAAGCACAGGCAAAACAATGCAAAGTGTGAATGAGAAATAACCAATTGAATAAGCAAGTTCCAAATAGGGTGTTACGTTAAAGGGAAAATCACTGATATTAGGTCTAATAAGCTCCAAAACATGAAGTACTACTATAAATCAGAACGGAAAAGTTATCAGATGATGGCAGCACTAATTTACTAAATGCCCAAATTAATATATGCAAGTCAGAATATAAGTCGATGACTTATGTTGAATCAAAAAAGTACAATGGAATGCTATATAGAAAATAACTGTAAGAATTGAGGAATCAGGAAATCACAAAATATATGAATATGAAACCAGTTTATGCAAGGACTGAATTACATCAACATTTTTTAAAGCACCGGAGGACCCCGACTGCGCGGAAGATAAATTTCTAACTGTATTAAAGTGCCCGACTGCGCGCGGAGGTCCGTTTTGCGTATAGGTCAACTGCGCGCGACGGTAAGTTTTGGGGATAGGACAACTGCGCGCGGCGATTATTGCTGTATTTTCCTTCCCATTTTTTGAAGACTTAGGAGACTCTATGAATGCCGGCCTATTTGCCATTCATAGATATGGTTAAAAATGCATTTGGGCATTTGTCAATAAGTTAAAAAATACACTTAAATTATATGCCTTTCTTGTAATACTAACAAACACTCTTTAGGAAATGAAATCGTGAGATAATTCCTTGTCTGTATTTTAAAATTAATTCCTCTAAGTATTGCCTTCTCTTTTCGCAGACAGATTTAGATTTGTAAGTATCTTTATCATTCATTTTTATGTAAGTGCTTGTCTGCGCTTGAATGATAGCATCAACAAAATGGTATATACGTGGATGTGCACATTATTTACTAGTGGTACTTAGATGAGAAAGACTCACAAGCATTTGCCGTATTTGTGGTAGGCCTATACCTGCTCGCGCGCTGTTGAGCTGTTTACAATTCAGTAGCTTGCGCGCAGTTGGCCTGTTTACAATTCAATAGATTGCACGCAGTTTGGAAAAAATTACCCTTTCGTGCGCAGTCGGTACCCATCCGAAAGCACTTGATAGCCTACATACACAGAACACCTGTGCATGGAATGGGAATCGTAGAATTCCTGTAGACATATGTTAAAGAATTTCGTACGCAGAATTAGCTACTATATAACTCGGTAAAATTGTAAAATATTAAAACTGACGGTGCCTACATTATGTACTGTTACCCTATAACATTTTAAGGAATTAGTTGAGGTCTAATAATTACAACTGAATCTTGTCATAACTCACGTCTAGCGCGGCCACACGACTGCACCCCAAATTAGCACAGAATTAACGAGAACATTTTCAAATTCAAAATGGAATCAGTTACAACTGATTCAACACTTATATAAGGATGATAAGTGTTGATCTATTGTTAAAACTTATATACAAGAGATAGTGCTAGGAATTTCCGCCTAATATACCACTAGTATATCAACAAGCAACAGCTCCAGGTTGAAGGAAAATGAAGTACAAGAAAGAACGGGACACTTCTTTGAGTTAAATGTTTAAATATTTGTTTGGCTGCTATAATTTTAAGTAGATAGTTTTATATAATTAATTAGGAATTAAGAAACGTAACTTATAGTTTACCGGCAAGATTTTCTTCATGGGACCAAACAAATGAAAGTCCGACGGTACCAGGTCTGGACTGATGGAGGATGCTGGAGCACCTCCCAACCAAATTTTTATTTTTCGCACGAACAGTGCTATGTCAGAAGTCGACAAATAAATCCTTGCCACTGAATTTTTTTCATTGCTGTAGGCTTTATATTAGTTGAGAAAAGACTAAATCATTTTTTGCCTACTGGTATATGTCATTATTAGGTTTAGGAAACCTGACGTATTAATTAAATACCTGCAAGAATTGATAAAACCTTTCTTAATCCATTGATCCTAAACGTCCTTTACAAACTCAAATATCTTGACGCACAGTGAATTTGTATTTTACGAAATTTCAGTATTTTTGTATTCTCCCCAAATTTTAGATTACCCCGTAACATTTTTCCCACAGACGGAACTTGCGTCATGATCTCCCTCCCCCCGTGAGGGCCCTGTGTATTACGCATTCACTTTAAATTTGCACCTTGTGATGCAGCGCTGGGTTCCTATTGGCGCTATCTCTCGGTAAGCGGGACATGAGACGCGGGATAGCGCACTGTAGCGTGTCACTTACGTACTGCGTGCAGGTCGGTAATGTTCCTGTATTGACGAATGTACATTCGGCTGTGTGCATACAAAACAATAGAAGTTCCTCTTGCTGCCGTCTGCAAACTAAAGTGAACACGTAGTAGCCTATAATCTATATGTTACCGGCAATGTGGGAAATCCGGCATTCTATAGAATGCCTAGGTAATGTATAGAATAGTTATGTGCACATGCATTCATGTACCACAGATTGTTGTGAATATTGGGCAATACATTACGCTCTTGATTTCCGCACAATATGATTAATTATTTATTTATAACTTCTTTCCCTCGCGATGCGTAATATTAATTTTTTGTGGTCGCGGAATACAAGCACTTATTTCTTCTATGCCTTTTTCTGTAATTTACTTATAAACACTTTCACTAGGCTAAATTAAACTTAACAGTCGCCATTACAATGGGTGTCACAATATATTTTTCGTTGTGCTGTCGTAATAAAAATCTCGAAGTGTATTCTCCGAAGTCTCCGCAAAAATGTACAAACGTCCCCAGCCAATCCCACGTTATCAATGGTTAGGGGTATTTATAAATTTTACTTATTTTAGCCTCGGTCTTAGGAGTTCATTTTTTCTATGACTCTTAATTGGTCATAATTTACTGGACTCATTGGCTTCACGGCTTTTCATTGGACGTTTATTTAAATGAGTTTAGTTTGATGGACGCTAAAATATCGTTAGAACATGTGGCTTCTCTCACGATTTTTGTTTGGTGCCATATTATAATCTACTGCACCACAGGAGAGCTTCCTGTATATGTTTTAAGCTTTAATAATTCTTATAATTCATTTTCTAAGTTTAATTGGATATCACATCCTAATCAGAAATCTTATTCTGCGGAGTTTAATATAACTTTCTCCTAGTCCTTTTTATATTTAATCCCTTCTAATTGATTAATTTTAACTTGCGTTCTTAACATTTTATCGTCGGTATGGTGTCATAACTCTTTTGCTTTTCTACTAGATGGTAACTTTTGATGTTATTCCGCTGTCTGGATTTTCCGTTATAAACGTAATTAGTATTACTATTTTATTCCCTTTTTGCTCAAAATTATGTCCCTTACGTGTAACGCAGGGACAATTCGGTGATAGGGTATCGTAAATTTTAACTCACTTTGTACCTATAAATTTGTTAATAAAATGCGCTGGACCATAAAAATTAATTATAAATACAATTCATACAGTCCTATAGAATATGGCCTATCAAAGCGTAATTTTCTGAAATGTGTAAAAAAGAACACTATATGTGCTGTAGTTCATAACGTTAACGTTACTACAGTAACTCCATTAGTCTATTACGATATGCTGAATTACAAAATTACAAAATTTACCACTTGTCAATTTATTTTATTTTCTCTTTTAACTAATATATTAATACTTTTTTATTTATCTTAACTTTTTAATTCCTTGTTTAATCCAGCTTTACAGCTGTGTTAAGAAAAAAATAGCTATTTGGATTTGAGCTCTTAGTAAAAATTTAGCCAAGGGCAGTGTGCTTTTTTTATTGGAGGGGAAATGCACCATATCCTTTGGGGGGATGGTTACCCTGTTAATACATCTTCTGCCTCTAAAGACCCCAATTCCCTGTTTCAAAATGTTTAGTGGAAATTAAAATAGCAAAACTGAATCGGGTAATATTTATGGTTCCAATATATACACTCTCGTTCACCCTGTGGCCTAGAAGATGTGTTCGCTCTCCTCATGCAGTGGGCCCGGTTTGATTTTTGGTCGGGTCAAGTGGTCTAGTTGGGTTTTCTTCACCTGTGAGACGAATGTCGAATAACATTAGGCCCTTGTAGTCCCCGGACATCGTTTGACCATTATCATCTTCATTCCATCCACGTCTTGTTCAGTGTGAGTGTATCAGCGACTAGTGTGTCTCATCCCATAGTCGTGTTGTCTCGGATATTCCCCTGGCATTGGGCTGATCGCCCATCTGGGGAGAAACTCTATGCTCTTGTTTGATAAAAAAAAAATATGAAAGTGATCCAAAGATCATCCCTTTCACAATCCTTGTAAGGCCCGGACGGCTTGGACCGCATAAACGTCCATATAACGGAAGAGGTTAGACTAAGAAACAGAGATATATATAAACACTTTTCAGGGACGATTTGTATAAAACTTCTGCTGCTTCACTTATTTCGCAGGGTAAATTGGTCAAATTATTAAATTTACTCATAGAATAAATTGATTAATAACGTTTTCGGTAGCACAAATCTTGGAAAACGAAAAAAATCCGAACATGGCAATGTCTTCGCAAGGTAATAGTCTGGGCATAGTTTTTCAGTAAGTACTCCTTAGTAGTATTGGGCTCGGTGGTGCTTCAGGATCCGAAAATCACAGTTTCAAACCCAGCCTAGGTAGATGGATTTTTCAGCACGTAAAAACCATGAGCACTAAATCCTTCGGGACGTACTACAAAGTGTGGGCCTTATGTCGCAGATTAACGGCACTTCATAGAACTCCAATTATCCCGTCTTGACCAGTCCAAGTAATACGCTACCTTAGTTTACTCTAGATGGCAATCGAGGATATGGACTCGGCACCTATCCTCTTTGAGAAAATTAGTGCAACTAAATTAATTTTCACAAATAAAGTTATAATAAATCATCTCCTTCCATTTTTACATAAATATAGTGCCGAAATGTACTTAATAATATATTTTTCTAAGGGTAGGCCTATTCCATTTACATTTCTTACAACATGTGATCACAATATTTCCCCAACCCTCCATGTTGACAAATATGATATGAACTACAAAAGCATGATGATCATGTCATATGACAGTTTGAATAGAATAAAGGGCCCTTTACACCTAGAGATATTTACACCGATGTCTACAACGTCTGGGTCTATACAGACAAACCGGTGCGTGTAAATGAAACAGATTGGTCTTAGTTCGGTCTGTGCAAAGTCTGGCCAGGCTTGAATTTACGCAGACAAACCTGTTCATTGTCTGCCTTGTAAAAGCGACCCGGACATCGCCGCAGACAAATAGCACAATCTTCAACGCTGCCGGTGCAGTGCACATCTATCCAGTGTCCACTGAACGTACTTAGTACAGGTGATTCTTCTCGAGATTCACACATTTATTCACGTGAAATAATAGAGTTGTACTGAACATTGCCAGTTATTTGGATAGCGAGGAGGGAAGAATTTAGTGGCCGGAATAAGAAAAATGCTGCTTATAACGTAATGTTCATAACATAACATAACATAACATAATAACTAACAGAAGTTCAAACTAATGCGGATCATGAAGCCGCAGTAAAGAAAATTAACATAAGAAGTACTTATAGAAGGATACCAAAGTTGTGGTAATATGTTATAATTTTTACACGATCTTGTGGCCTTCAAAGGATTCTACTAATGAATAAACCTATTTTGTTGTGATACATTAATTTAATTGTTAGGTGGCGCTATATGCACGCAAAAGAGTAGTAAACGGTGCAAAACATGTTGCACAAAACTTTCTCACTTCTATATACATTAAAACTAGACGTAAATGAATTAGAGGAAAATAGTAAAGACGAAAATGTTAGGGATCCCTACAAAAGAATAAATGAGTTCAAGAAAGGTTATCAACATAGAATAAACATAGGCCTAATTAAAGACAATGATGTCACTATACACGCGGCTCCAAATAATATTTTGAATAGGTGGAAAAATGTATTTAATTAATATTATTTAATGTACATGACGATGTCCAAAGTGTAGATAGTGAAATATTCATAGCAGAGCCGTTGGTTGCTGAACGAACTCTAACAGAAGTAGAAACAGCTATAGGTAAACTAAAAACACACAAATCTCCAGGGGTTGACCAAATTCCAGCAGAATTAATTAAGGCAGGTGGGGATAGATTAAACTGAAGACATCCGTAAGGTGATTCATATGATTTGGAGAAAGGAGGAATTGCCAAAGGAATGGAAAGAATGTATTATTATACCGATCCATAAAAAGGGAGATAGGGCCGAAAGTAATAACTATCGAGGAATTTCTCTCTTATCAACATCATACAAAATTCTATCTAATATATTGTTGTCGAGGTTAACCCCATATGCGGACGAAATCATTGGAAATCACCAATGTGGATTTAGACGAAATAGATCAACCATTGATCACATATTTTGTATTCACCAAATATTGGAGAAAATGTGGGAATATCATAAGTCTGTTCACCAGCTGTAAATGGATTAAAAGAAACATATGATTCAGTTTGGCGAGTAAAACTGGACAATCTCCTCATTGAGTTTTGGATACCAAACAAGTTAGTTAGGCTGATCAAAATGTATCTAAATGAAACCTATAGCAGAGTCAGGATAAGGAAATTTATATCAGATAGGTTTGCCATTAGATGCGGCTTGAAGCAAGGATATGCCCTATCACCTTTCCTTTTTAATTTCGCTTTGGAATATGACATTAGGAAAGTTCAGGAAAATAAGGTAGGCCTAGCATTAAATGGCAGTCACCCGATTTTAGCTTATGCAGATGACGTTTGGTTGTAGGGCGATGACGTTAACACAATCGAGAGAAATGCTGAAAGTCTTTTCGATGCCTGCAAGAATGTTGGGTTGGAAATTAATGCAGAAAAAACTAAGTACATGGTCATGGAACGTCTAAATAATGCTCCACAAAATATTAGAATAGCCGGTAAATCGTTCGAACAAGTGGAGGAATATAAATATCTGGGATCAATAAATACAGACACAAATAATATTAAGGCAGAAGTTAAGTCTTGACTCAAATCAGGAATAGCTTGTTGTTATGCAGTTCAGAAACTCTTATCTTCTCGTCTTCTGTCCCGAAATGTAAAAATTAAGATTTATAAGACTATTATCCTGCCGGTTGTAATATATAGATGTGAGACATGGCCGCTTACTGATCGGGAAGAACATAGGCCTAGTCTGAGAGTGTTCGAAAACAGGGTGCTTAGAAAAAAATTTGGGCCCAAGAGGGATAAAAATGGGGACTGGAGAAAATTGCATAACGACGAGCTTCATGACCTGTATGCTTCACCCGATATAGTAAGGGTAATTAAACCGCGAAGGATGAAATGGGCTGGACATGTTGCACGCATGGGGAAGGAAAGACATCTCAAAAGTATTGACTGGGAGAACCGAAGGGAAGAGACCACTTGGAAGACCTAGGCTAGGTGGGAGGACAATCTTAGAATGAATTTGAGGGAAGTAGGCTTTGCTAGGGATTATTGGATGGAGTTAGCACAGAATAGGGTTGAATGGCGGACTCAGGTAAGCGCGGCAATGAACCTTCAGGTTCCATAAAATAGGTAATATTCCTTTAGCTTTCTGAGGAATTGTCTATTGCCATTGAGTAAGTAAGGAAGTATATCTGTTAAAGCTTGTCGGCTGTGACAGTCGCTCCAGATATCAAGCAAAAACCTTATTGCTTAGTTCATTTTTACGGTATAAATGTGTTTAAATTCATCAGTAAGTGTTAAGTTTAAGGTCAAAATTTCAGTTCTGCATCGAGCATACCATAGCTTACTGACCTTATATTTCGGGTAAATTTTTCAAAATGAATCCACGTTAATTCTCCACTTTCATTCACATGAATCCACATGAATCTACATTCAATCCATTTTGAATCCACGTTAATCCACATTAATCCACTAGATGTACTAGATCGGCAAGACGTACGCTTGCTATTTTCTAGTTAAAATGTTCAGAATTGTATTATTGAGATTCCTAGGTTGACGAAAGATACCAGTATGTACCCATCAAAAATTTGTATATAACCTACAGGTTGAATAGATTTAAGAATCTTAACCGATTTTTTCATATAATATTTTCCTTGTAGCATCACACGTGTTAACTGAATAAATATTAATTGCTCCGTCTATTCAATAGATTTAGATTTCCTCGGTGAAGAAAGTAAATCATAAAGAAAAATGCAAATTAAACAAAATCAATATATTATATTACTTAGGTTCATGTTAATAATCATTATTTTTATATGGAGAAGTCTTTTTATGGACCTATGTAGTACAATCTGAATACTTTTCATATTTTAAATTCAAGCTTGTCCAGGAAAATATAAGTGAGTGTAAGTGTTTATTACAATAATGAACTATTTACAAATTCCAATGCAAACAGTCGCATGGGTCCGCATGGACCGTACATGCTTACGCAAAAACACACAAAAAAAAGAACAAATAATATAAATACAAAATAACACAACCAAACTAAATCTATTCCTCTACATTTAAGCCTACTCTTTTCTCTGTTAATAATATCATTACTATAATATTTTAATTATCATCATTCTTAATATTATTACTTAGCTTATATGGCATGCTTCAATTACATATAGGTGATATCACGTGTTTAGAAAGTTTGCGTGTAGTCTCTTTAATAATTCATTCATGTGCATTTGTTTCTATTGTTCCGAGATTTCTTCTTTTATTATATTCAGTTTAATTATTATTATAATTAACGGTGATATAGCGGACTTGTAAATAAGTCCTAAAAATCCGGCGTTTGCCTTTGCGAATGACGAAACCATGAAAAATCAGTCAATTAGGTCGACCACGAGGTTTGATTTGAACTCAGGACCTCTTGCTTGTTAACCTATGACACCTCAATCTGATTGTTTTTGGTGTCTTCATTAAGTCAGAGGCAGAAATGTGTTTAAGAAAAATTTTGATTTTAATTTTCTCTACAAATTTACTGTGCTAGGTTTTCACGTATTGCCCATTGTAATGGAGAATGCCTAGAAAATTTGAAATGACTACGAGTAAAGGACCCCCTAAGTCACTTTTACAGGAAAACAGATATAGCAATTTATTATTCATGAATAGAAGTTTCGAATTTTTTTTATAAAATCGTCAGAGAAATTATTTCAAAAATCCAAAATAAAATTAAAATTAAAAAGTTTTTATAAAAAGTCTCCGTAATATTTCACCCACAAAAACCAATTTCTGGGCGGTTCGATAAAATTCCAAAAAGGCCCTTATATTTAAAAAGAATCTAATACAACGGACCGTTTACCCGTTGTGCTTGGATACAGACAGTCGGACAGACACAGACAGACAGACGTCATTCTAAATACACTTTTTTCGGTTTCTAGGCATAGTGAAACATGTTTCCCCGGTGTTATCTCGATTTTTATTTTTATCATGTTGACATTACTTTCTCTACAAAACTACAACGTTTATGCGAAGAAGTAAAATTATAAATATGCTTTGTAATTAATTTGTAGTTATATATTATTACTACAGGTCTATTGGAATTTATAAATAGTTTTAATAATTAATTTACAATTAAATTTTATATTTCTTAAAATTAATATAACATAACCTATTATTAATGGTTTATGCAGTACAATATAATGTGGTCACGTTCCAATTTCATAATTGGTCACTGAATTGTGTTCTGAGCAAATTTACTTAGTTTGGCACTGACCAGTTGATTGTAACCATTGTTTAATTCAAAACTGTGTAAACGACTGATTGAAGTATGAACGTGTTAAGCAAAACAAACCGTGCAGACCCGATGTGCAGTCGTTCTGTGCAAGCATGGTCCGCACAGACAAACCTGAGCGTGTAAAGGGCCCTTAACGCTGCTTCGCACTTGAGAACCGGATTATCAGTGCAAACTCAACGTGTGAGGGAAATATTTCAATCCCCCATGGTATTTTATTATTAACAGGCTTTAAGTAAAAACCATTTAATAAAACTGTGCAATGCTTTTGGTTTTAAAACTGAGAATGGCATAAATTCTAGAGTACGTGTTCCTTCTTGGATAAATATGTTACATTTCTTGAGTAAAGTTATTTGTTATTACTCTCAAATAAAAAAGAAATTAAATGCTTACATCATTTTCATTATTCCACAGATAAAATTGCGTCAATTCTAGGCCTGGGGTTTCTGTCATATTAGTGAAAAGATTAAATTTAGCCAACACAATTTAAAGGTAATTATTTTAAACACTAAATTCAAATTACGATACGAATAATGCAAATACACAAGCAGAAGTGAATAGAAAACGCAAATTGGTGGGTGAAAGTAAATAATCGTGAATAGGTTATGAACATTTCAGAACTTTCGTTCGTCATTCTTGAGCACAAGTGGTTCAAAAGTGCTCCAAATCTGTTAGAAACAGCTTATCTACCTAATAACGTCTTGAAATGAATGTTGTGTTTTCACTAGACACAAAATTCCCAGGTACCTAGCATTGAGAATACTACAGAATATTTCAACTGGGTGACCAGTTAACAGGTCTACTTTCAAAGTGAGAAAAAAGAAAACACGGTTTTATTACAAATAAAAGAAACCCTTAATATCGTGACCCAAGTAACAGGATCTGTTTTGACTGTCTTCGAAACATGAGCAGTGAAAGGAAGAGATTACTGGTTCGCGCAAACAAAGTCTGGTTATCGCTGAGGAAATGTATGTTGTTTTGAACGTGAGTTTATAAGCCCATAGGTGTTACAGCAGTATGTGTGTTAGTGGAGCCAGTAAAGTGCCGTACTTTGTGGTTATGGGAGGAGTAACAATACACTGCGGTATAAGCTAAGTGAATAAACAACTAAAGGCTGAGCTAGCTAGCATTACATTCTATCATAACATGCTTCTTTATTATTGCATTCACCGTTTTAAAAATATCAGACACTAAAGCAGTCAGCAATATATTAAGTATCAAACTGTTATGAATCTCTTACTATTGTTATTATTATTATTATTATCATTATTATTATTATTATTATTATTATTATTATTATTATTATTATTATTATTATTATTATTATTATACGAGGAGTGGAGCAAGAGTATGGCAACTATTTCATTTAAAAGAGAAATCGGTATCACTTTATAACATTTGGAATAAACAAATGAAGGAGCAGGGTATGGAATATAGCTTACGTGTATTTTACGTTATGGGTACTAACAAATACACTGTAACTAATGCGGGACAGTGCGAGGTATCGCAAAAATCACTGAAGCGCTTCCAAGCGGCTCGGCCTTCAATGTGATGCGGCAATTTCAAAGGACTATACCACGAAATAAATCAAGTATTCCGCAAAATTGCATTGCAACCAAAACAGAATGAAACTCAAATCCGACCATCACTTTCTCCATATAAAGTAGAACCCTAATTATCCGGATTAATTGGGACTGGATCCGATCCAGATAACTGGATAAATAATTGAAAAAGGTAATTTCTGAAGAAAAATCTAAAGTGTCACATATTCAACATATTGGTCAGGGTCAATTGTTTTGCCGACAAACTGTCGATTTTGTCGTCTAAAAGTTTTGATTGGTGACCCGGACAGTTGGAATTCGAATATCTGGTGTACTACTGTAGTAGTCTAGTATTGAGTGCATTAGTAGTATTTTGTTTCTGTTTTTGTGCCTCAATTTGTGGTAACGAATCCAGTATATTTTAGTCAAGTTATATGGGTGTGCAGCTTTTTGGAGCGTGTTTTTATTTTATCAAAAAATGAGGTATATAGACAGTCAAGCAAAACAGATGCAATACGAGTACTTGGAAATATTTGATTAAACTTGCATAACTTTATATAAAATAATAAAGCAAGGATTTACTTCGCACAAAAAGGTAGGTAACAAAGCATCATTGTATGGAATGCAGTATGATGCTACAAAGGAATGTGTATACAAGATACTTCACTTGGTAGAAGACTAACAACGACATCAATACTCATTGCCTGAATCTCTTCAATCCAAACCCGATGCCGTAGAAGCAGATTAACTGTTGGAGCCTGTAAGAGCTGAAATTCATGCCATAAAGTAATATATTGAAACGGCAAGTTTCCGTACTACATTTTCTAATACCAATTTTACATTCTAAATGTAATGGTAAACTTTTAACCTTCTAAATGCCATGACCTCCTTGACATAATATATTTACTTTGGAGGACCCATAAAATTCAGTAAATTTAAGCTATAAAATATTGTATGACACAATAATAATACAAACTCTACTTGAAAATTTTGAAGTGTAACTTGAGGCTTTCTCAATGTTGAGAATTGATAGACCTAAGGGTTTCTCGAGCTTCCAATGAGGTAAAAATGATTGTTTCCGAACTTTGGACATCTTGCTCCACTGCCATCTTCTGGGAGAAGTGAGTTAATTAGGAAAAGGTCTGTACTGTTTAGAAAATACGAAGAAAGGCTAGTTGGAGTAAGGGCCAATAGTGTACACAATAATGCTATACTACACCACTTAATTTTCCCTTCCCGACCAATCACAGCTCTCCTATAATTTTGTTCCTACCCCCGATTTTCCACTGACCCCACTCCAATTCCTCTATTTGTCTTTGCTATTATGCAGGCCTTTTCCAAAATTAGCTCACTTCCTCCATAAGATTGCAACGGACAAGCTGCCGAGAACTCGCAATCAATCCGCCAATTCACCTGATTGGAAGCCCGAGAAATCATTGTCCAACACATTTTGAATTATATAAACTAATAGTAATAAAAATATGCGAAACTTACAGAAACAGTCGGAGTAATGGTTGGGCCTATTTTGAATCTGACAGTTTCGCGAGGTTTATAAGTTATCAATGGAAGACACCAGATCGTAAATATGATTCAATAATAAATCTTATGCCCGAGTGCATCAACCTCGGTATGCAGAATACGACGGTAAAGTTGTTTAGTATACCCCGGTAAAGTCATACTTTCGTTGCACTATGCTCGGTTTCGATTTTTACCGCTGTATAATGTTTACCGGCCGTGAACGAGCTGTAATTAAGTGAGAAAACAAGGTTGAGATGAGCGTAATATATCACACCTTCGATATCTAGGCCAAAAGTTAATTGAACTTAATGAATAATAAGAGACAAATGGGATCTATTTCAAAAATGAACGATGGTACATATCTTCGCAAATACTGTGCTGTAACATCGATTGAAATGACCTTCCTTTCTCACCTCAACCAAACCATGTCCATCCAGTATTGTAGTAGGCTAAATCAGCTCATTATCACGATTGGTACAGTATCGATGGTGTTTGAATTCAAAGTCAGACATATATACGCAATATAACATTCCATTTTATTCTTATGAATATTTATTACTGAACAATAAGGCAACAAATAAATGAAATATGTTAAACCAGTGGGCCTAGGCCCAATTTACAGTGAAGGGCTGCATGCATCACGATATACCTGAGTGCCGGTATATACGGCATGTAATCAATTTATAATACTTTCACGTACACACAAATAATTATAACAGCCCTTTCATGGTTACACACATGATTTTGCACCTAAAATTTCCACTAATCGAAAGGGAATAAAAGCTAGGCTATGTCCAGCTCAGAATAGAGATTCCGTGGTGTTGCTTTGCCTTGGCACGGTTGCCTTGGATGCACACGTGTGAGAATTATTCTTTAAAATATAAATGTTATTTTATTTAAATGTACAGACTGTTAAAGACGATTACATTAACACAAATAAAGAACAGAGAAACGCTGTAAACATTGAATCTTATTGCTCCCAAGAATTGACATCTGAGTCACCGTGATTGACAGACGAGCAGAGAGAGAGAGAGGGATAGGGAGGGAGGGAGAAACTAGCGGCCATGGAAGAAACCAACAAAAATTGCTCCATGGGAATAGCTTCGTAGCAGAGTAACCGCGATATTTTCGAGCGTTTGGAAACCCCAGTATAGTAGTAATGGTGCACAGGTTTTCTTAGAATACCCCGATATTATTTTTACCCCGGTTACGAAACAGCTGGAAAAACCGATCAATGGTGCACTCGGGCTTTACTCTGTGCTTGTCCTTATGTTTGTTTTCATTGTCATACGAGTTAAACGTTATATGAGCGCAAACAGCATTAGGTTATGTTATTTTTACGAAACATCCAGAACCTCATTTGAACCATCAAATAGTATTCACACTATCCTGGAAAACCTTGGACATCGACGAAAAACAAGCATTCAGCCACAGTACACAACATAACAGCTTAGGCCAGACATGGGCAAACCTTTTAAGGGGAGGGTGAAAAAAATAAAAAATTATTTAGGCGGGCCGAAATAAAAAATTGAGCAGAACATATTTTTATAAGTGATAAACTTTATTTTCTATTTTTACATCACACTCAACTTGTATTATATGCTACAAGGGAAAAAAAGAACTTAGAAAAAGGTTACTAAAATTATTTATTCTTTAGAAGAGTATGAAGGCGTATGTGACAGAAGATGATTTGTTCATAATCTGGTAAAAACCGAGATGATTCACAGTAGTGAAGCTAAATGGTGGTCAGTTAGAGGTGTACAAATCTCGATTTTAGCTTGCCCATACCCGCTTGAACGCCAGGCAAGCAAGTTGCCAGCGCCATAGCTAGGAAGCAGGCAGGTTTCTTTAAGCTTAGTGGGTCAGGTCAAACCCAGCCTAGGCAAGCCAGAATAAGCTTGCGACATTCCTATCAGCTAAACAACTGCAGTTGCTAAGTGTAGGTAATACTTTCTTGCTTTTCTACATGCTGGTAGAAGAAATTCACCATGCAGATAAATAAAAGGTGGATAAATCGTTTTAGCGTCTTACCACAATTATTATTTTTATTATTAGGTAGATTTCGAAGAAAAATCTACCTAATGACTTTCAAAAAATTCGTTCATATCTTTACGTTTCATGCCTCCCTAAGTACGAAACCACCGCCTGTTAAAAAAATCGTGATATTTATATTTATATACAGTATGTGTATATGTATATATATATAGGCCCTACATATATATTTATATATACATATATATCTTTACACGCTAGCGGCCGTAATTTTCAAGATATTTGAATCAAATTTTATTATGTTATTTCTAGGCCCAATAGTTCAGACAAGTTCGTTAATGAGCAAAATTGGCGCAAGAGGGTGGTCGGGGGAGGGGGTTGAAATTTTAAAACATTTATATCTCGTCCCCTATGAAGTATAGAGGGAAACTTTGATTGAATAAATTAGAGTACTCCTTATGGAGTTCACAGTGACACCAACGATTCGGGGGTTTTGGGAGTACGAGTGGGGGTGGGGGTATGGGGATGGAAATTCGAAATTTTCGAAACTACGTCTTGTGGGGTATCGTTGAAAAGCTCTTGATGAGTACTCTACAAATCAATAACTAGTTTCTTGATAGTTCTCATATAAGGCGAGATTTGAATGTTTGAAAAAGTTCTCTTTCCTCTTTTTTGCAGTTATTATTGCGGGTTTGTCATGCCAAGGCTAAAGAAGAAGAGTGCTACGCAGCGACAGTAAATTAAAACAAAAGCACTTCGAAATCTACCTCAGCTTGTAGACTTGCCTAAAGGGATTTTTGTTATTGTTATTAATGATTTTATGATGTTTTCTCGAAAATGTTTGAAACTTTTTCCCATACCTTTGTTCATTGATAATTCAAACTGTCCACAATTTAGTTTCTCCTCGGCTTCCTTCAGGGTAAAATTCTCTAAACACATCTGAAGTTCCTCAACTACGTAACTGCACGACTTACCAGTGCACTGCTATACCCAGTTTCATATCCTTTCCGCCAGGCCTTGCAGTTTCCTTAGGTCCTGTGCAACCCACCAAGTTATGAAGAGCTTGTGACTCATAGCGACAGTATTTCTTATCATCGTTGTAATCTGGCTTGCTTTCAAGTCAAGCAAGTTAAAAGCTGTGACTCGTTGCAGAATTTCAAAGGGGCAGGCAAGCTAAAATCAGAATATGTACACCTCTATGGTCAGTCAATCGGTTTCTAACGCCGTTTTTGCGAAGCTTCATGGTAGAAAACACCTGTTCACAGATGTAGGAAGATGCAAACATCGCAATTATTTTCAGAGCGTGAGATTTCAGGTTTGGGAAACTTGATTTTGACAGGGCCTTGTACAACTGAATTTTAGAAACGTTGAGAAATAGTTGCTTCAATTCAGTTTTACATTGAAACTCAATCAGTTCGAGCTGCAATTCTGGTTTGACTGATTCACATCCATATTAAATGTCCAGATCTGTTCGATAACTTTGAAGACTTTGGAATCGTCGTTCAAATTCTTCATGAAGACATTTCACGCTTTTCTCATAGCTCTTAAGTTTGTCTTCCCTAACTGCAATAGTTTTTAGTCGTGGAAAATGAGTAAAGTCTTTCTTGACTAGCTATTTGAAAAAAGATTCAATTGCATTTTGAAACCTCTGATATGACCCCAAATATCATGGAGTAATTGATTTTTTTCCTGGAGTTGCAGGTTCAATTTATTGATGTGACTGAGAAAATCTGTAAAAAATTCAAAGTCCGAAAGCCATACACTATCTTTCAAATGTTCACACTCGTCCATTCCTTTTTTCTTCGTCTTTTAGATTCCAGACTCGTTCGAAAACCCGTCTTGCACTGAGCCAGTAAAATACATCAGAATATTCAGACTGCAATGAGTCAAGAAACTCTCGAAATTGTCTATGATTGAATGCTCAGGAACGGATGCTATTACCAAGCTTAATAACAACATCAAGTATATGACTTATGTCTAGAGCAGATTTACACAGAGCTTCTTGATGTATGACACAATGAAGAAACACAAATTTGTTCGCAGGAAATGATTCCTTAAATATGCCTATAAAACCATATTTCGTCCCTGTCATATTCGGTGCTCCATCAGTAGTAATGTTACAAATATTGGTCAAAGGTACTTTCAAAGACGTGATAGTTTCTTGAAATTCTTGAAAAATGTCTGATCGTTTTGTCGTTCCCTTTAATGGACGCATGCAATCTAATTATTCAGTAACACAAAAGTTGTCATCAATACCTCTTATAACTATCAATAACTGAGCTGTGTCAGTTATGTCCGTACTTTCATCCAACGCAAAATAAAATAAATTTAAACTCGCTTATCTTTAACTCTAGTTGTGAGACAAACTGCTTATCAATTATTTCAATTCTAGAAGTAATTGTTTTTCGAGTCATACTTACTGTCTCAAAGTCCTTTGTTTTGTCAGGACACAAAATTTCACATACTTGGAGCATACAAGTTTTCACAAATTCGCCATCATAAAATGCAATTACTTTTTGCAATACTGTATGCTACAACGTAACTGGGATGTGTAGCTATCTTTTGAGAACAGCTTTGTTTTTAAAAAGTACTTTGCTGACCTGACAATTTTTACGTAGAGCTCCTGCTTTATGCTTCCGTTCTTCTTTGGTCATAGTTTCATAAGTGGCGTTGTTATGTTTTGTCATGAAGTGTCGTGAGATGCAAATGAGGCAAGCAGGTTTATCCTTAATAGGCGTGAAAAAGTATTTCCAAGTCCATCTTTAAAAACACGACAATCTGAATCAACTTTACTTTTTTACTTGCCATTGTAACGATCAAACCTGTCAAAAAACACTACCAACAAAGCAGAACTATAGAAACACAAGCCAGACACACAGCCACAGAGGTGACTTGACACTAACTACGTGACTGTCCGAACTACACTGATCTTCAGAACAGACGAAACGAAAATGGTACCGCCCGATTCGTTCCGAACTTACGGCACTACGCCTATGCGAGGTTGCCTGCAAACTCAGTTAATATTAGATGCGATATAACCGTAATTAAAGCGCAATGAGAAGGAAACCGTAATTCTATTCTAACTACGCAGAAAATACATTTTGTCCTATGTGTAATTGTAGGGGGTGTTCAAAACCATGTCGCGGGCCGGATTGACTAGCCCGAAGGGCCGGATTTGGCCCGCGGGCCGTACTTTGCCCATGACTGGCTTAGGCGGAGGACAAAGAACACAAAAAGTGGCATCCCAGTTTATGACCCTTCTGTGCTAAAAAAAATGCTAGTGTGGGGGTTAGGTGAGGGTTGAAACAAAACCATGCTCATCCTTGGAAAGGGATTTAGAGCGTCATTGCTCTGCATCTGCAGCCAGCTAACAGTAAATTATTCTTACTTTAATGGTTTTTTTGGGATAAAAGTAATGAAAACCTTTTTCCTCTAATCACTTTCATTGTATGCACAGATTCTCAGGGAGCAAACAGACCAGACACCACAATACACCATAATTGAATTTTAGATAATAATCTCTATATTACCAAATACTTTACCTTCATTAAATACCCAGAAATTTCCCAACCAGGAAACAGCAGGAAGTTAAAAATGTTTAAAGGGTAGCCAATATTATTGTTTCTAATGTTTTGAAACAGATTCTCTTACCACCTTTCCTGAAGAAAACTCGCGGATTCTTAAAATTCGTATTCTTTCCAAATTGTTTGCCTTTGCTCATGAAAGGCCATGAATGTTTACTACTTTTCTCAAATTTTAAGATCATTTTATCGTAAATGATCTCAATGCCATTCGTTTCATCATAAAATAACTAAGCTATCTTTAATTGACGATTTGTTGGTTTGAAAATACAATTTTTTATATCATCATTGCGCAAGTTTAACTAAACCTGTAAGTGCAGGAAAGCTAAGTAAGTCAGAATAATTAAAATAATAAAGGATTTTGAATTTATAAAGAAATATATACAGAGCAAGGCATGTTCTTTAAAATATAAATGTAAAAAAGTATACTCTCAATTTTTTTAAACTTTAAAAATTATTTAATTTAAAGATGATTGGAGGGAAAACAAGTAAAATGCTTCACAGGTAATATATGCCTAATGAGGGGTTCGGATTTTACCGATAAATTCACGAGCAATGAAGCTGCTCGTGGATTTATCTTGTAAGAATCCGGACCTCGAGTTATATTTATTGTGACTATTTAGCGAGTAGGCCTACTTATATTATTAGGCATTTAAAACAAATTATTCAAAAGCACAGAATGAAAAAAGAACACATCACTATTTGTGTCACTGTAAGAGAGATAAACAATGCCGATCCAATCGATTTATCGCGGTTATTACCGGTACCAACATTTTCCTTTTAGATCATCTGTTTTATTTCTTAGGTGAAACTTTTTGGCGCAGGTGGTACCAGTGCCACAACTAATCATATCTAGTGTAATTAATATTGTTTATATTAAAATACGAAATTTACAATTTCAAAACACATAAAATTGTACATTATTTTCAAATGTCTTTTTTGCTCATATGCAGCATATATACACTCAATCGCCGTGCTCAGTGATTGTTTTCGATCAAAGAAAGTGCAGGTATGTAGGTATGAAGGTATTCCGTCTTTGTGAGTTTAAATAAAAAAAGTTGCAAATAGGTACAATGAAATGAAAGTCGTAAAAAGAAAACGACAAAATAATGACGATGGACACTTCCGATTAGTTGATTTGTTCAAAATCCACATATTCTTATACTGGGTAGGTCACTAATAGATGACCTAATGCTAAATAGCTAATAAAATTATTTAACCAACTTCACTCATCTTCCTCTAATAAGTGGCTGTGAAGAGACAAAATGTAATAACCAATTTACACAAGAAATCAAAACAGGGTGGTAGTTATACATTACTAAATTAAATATATAATCTAAGAAGTGAGAGATTTCTGGCTTTTGTAGAAAGGGAGAACCATATTGTTAAAGGCTGGAAACATTTTTGTAGTGGAAGAAAATTAGTGATGTCTGTAACACCAAGGTTTTGAATCAGAAAGAAATGGAATGTACTATGTCACCATTGAATCTCTCTTTAGTCTACGATCCCGGCATTCAGACTTAACCTTCATAGTCCTTACTCTGATATTAACATAATCAAAAAGTAGTCTAGACCGCTATAAGTTTCAAAAGGTATACTTTTTAGGGCAAGTTTATTTGGAGTCATAAAGTCCAAGATTAGAAGTCATTGTCAAGATAATTAAGCCTCGAAGTTACATTTTGAAATGTAGTCTTAATATGGATATAAGTCGATTTTCTTAATTAAACTGTGCTTTAAATTTATTGTGATGAAGTGGGAAAATGATGTTATGGTAGTCAATGAGGAGTTTCTTTCCTCTTTAACATTTCTCCATTCTTAAAATATGTTTGAACTGGAAACTGGTTCACATAACTTTGTGACATGACACTGAGTATATTAGGTAAGAGATTTTGATAAGAAGTTTCGGATTTCCCACTTTTGTTCCTAATGTGATAGTTACCTGTCTCTAGTTGTCCGAAGTTCAGATGCATTTCACAACTTACTATCTCTCCTAAGAGGAAAGTTAGTTTTATAGTCAACAGTTGTAAAAAAAACACACACAATACGATGAGAACATACAATAGCTTTGTATTTGGCACCTTGATCATATAAACTTTATAGACCTATTTCGTGAATAGAAAGATTATTATTACGAACTGGAATGTTCTTAGTTAAGAAATGAAAATGTGTTTAATTCTTTAAATATAAATCATGTAAGTTACTTGTTCATTTCTTCAGTTTTTCGATGTGGATTATTATGGTCGCTATATGTATGTCTGTATGTATTAAAAATGTTCCCCAAGCATAAAACTGAAAGCAATTTTTTAATAGATATAATCAGATTGAAAGATTTAAACACTCTCTGATTGCACATGTTCTTAAGGCATATAGTACACATTCTGTGTTACAAAAGTTTAATTAAATATATATTAAGCATATATTATATATAATGTATATAACTTATATATGAAAAAATAGTTTGCGGTAAAGTATAGCATCTTAAATTGCAGCTACTGACAATAACTGAGGAAAATTTCAATAAAAGTCTTGCATTCTACGTATTATATTTGTAATAAAGGAAAAACGATCGAAAATTGTTAACATAAGATTGGTGCAAGTCATCGCTAACAATAACATAAGGACCCTTCGCATCATTCCAACCATACTGCTTAGTTGGGAAGAACCGAAGAGAGAATGTATGCAATAGCTGAGGAAAAATTCAATAAAAATCTTGCGATCTACGAGTGATTTTGAAATACAAGGATAAAGATCTCCAGTTTTTACCATAGACTTAAGGTCGGTGCAACTCATCACTAACAGTAACATGCCAGTCATTTTTTTATTTAGGAAGAACTGAAGTAAGTTATATGGTAAAGCTATGCAGAAAACTCCCCCATAAAATCAAAACATCTTGAGACCATAATATTTTCTCCTATCGTACAAATTATTATCAATATAAGAAGAAATAAAATATTCTTAACTATTTTCTGGCCTTGGGCTGCAGTTAAATACCATGAAATATAGATCATGAATTTCTTCAAGAAATTACTTAGGGAGTACATCAAACGATAATTGTATTATATTATTTTATCTATTTATTTTGCTAAGTGCATAAACTAAAAATTACATAAGAGACTCTTTTGACAGTGAAATAAAGAACATTGCGGACAAAATTAAAGGACACTAAAAACAAATTAATTTAAAACTACACCCTAGAACGTCTTACATTAATAGCAAATGAATCAAAGTTAACAATGTAAAAGATCAGTAATTACATTGCTTTATGACTTCATGTTTCAATGTTAAAACTGTTTTATTAATACGACTAATACATCAAATGTGACTAAATAGGAACAAGTGACGAATGTGATTGTATTATGAATTTAGCCTACATGAAGATGATCAATTGTATAAACGGCTCATAGAACGTCAAGATAATGAGATGAAATAACACGACATTGACATAAAATAATAATAATAATAATAATAATAATAATAATAATAATAAGAAGAAGAAGAAGAAGAAGAAGAAGAAGAAGAAGAAGAAACCGAATGTAAGGGAGAAGTCTCTAGTTGTTACATCTACTTTAACTTTACAAGAGATATGCCAGTAGAGCGAATGCAGCAAGTTATCGATATGAGTGTGTTGTGTAACTTTGTCAGCAATTCAGGAGCATGTGACGAAAAGTGCTCTCACTTCTGTACTCAGATACACAGTCCTCGCGCAAACTCAAGTTTCTCTCCAGATGTTGCCTGAGATGGCTTAGAGGGCTTTTTCTTCTGCTTCATGTTGCGCCAGTATACAACTCTTTTAACACAAGTCAAAGAAGAAAACTTGTTCAAAATATGCTGATAAAATTCAGTAATCTACAATATGTTCGCTTTAATAAATATAGGTCTAATGGTTTAATTCTTTATCTGTTAAGTAAATTACTTAAATTAAATATCTAGCCATTCAGTAAATAATCGTGGGCGAAGCCGCGGGCACCTGCTAGTTTTCAACAATGCTATTAGTGACGTTTGGTTGTTCTAGAGTAAAGTTGATTTTCAGCTTGACAAACAATGCCACTTGGCAGTTATACAATACTAGCATGTGCCCGCGGCTTCGCCCGCGATAATTATTTCAAAAATTAAAAATTAAGAACATAATAGTTATATCATTATGTTTATTAACACCTAAATCACGTGGACTACATACCACGATTAGATAGGCCTAGTATCGTCTGGTAAAAGCGACCTCAGATTCGAGTTTCTTGGCCCAGAAAACCTCTGTCTAGTGAGATTCGTCCAAATAAAACAACGTTTGACCATATTTAGGGTTTACAACATTAAAGCGATCGCGAAAGTTTTATTTTCAAGATATGACAAAAATAGCCAAAGCCAACTGTAATTGATTTGACATTGAAATGTATAACTGAAAACTTATGTTTTGAAAACGCAAAAAATGCACGTTTTTTTTACCCGTTTTTCACTCATAACTCACGAACGAAAACTAAAATTAAAATTCCGGCTTCGAGGTGCATTTTCCGACCCTTCAGCCCACCTTTGTTTAAAATTTCAGATCTCTGCGTTCAGTAGATTTCGCTGGACATCGAGGACAATTCCTTTTATTAATATAGATAATATGAATTATAATGATACCTTCTCTAATTTGTCAAACATCCATTTAATTTAATCCAAGCCCACCTGATACCACTGGTAACAATACGTTCTGAGAATTTGTTTTGATAAATCTGTGCAAAAAGGGGTTAAGTATTTTCAAAAACATTTAATTTTTGGCATTTAGAATCAGAATTTTTCAAAATCCTTTCTTAGTGTGCATCTACATTAGGAAACGAAGGTACTATCAAAATTCAAAGTCTCTACCTGTTATAGTTTAGGCTGTACGTTGATTCCTGTCATTCAGTCAGTCAGTCAGTCAGGACAAAGCCTTTTATATATATAGAGATAACGAGGTAATGTAGTCAGAGAAATTGTAACGGTTTCGAACCAATAAAACCTAATCGTAGCAAATAGTGTGAATAGGTGATTTCTGAAATTGCTTTTTTATAATTGAAAGCAGTTTATCGTCAACATTTCGATTGATTGTGTATTGTTCCATCCTCAAAGTATTGAAAAATAAAAGTGCGAGTGAACTTCTAACTCAAAAGAAACTAATATGGACGGCGTACTGTATCAGTTTACAAAATTGTGTGAACTGATGGTTTCAAATCCTACAAGTAGTGCTTTTGTTGAACGTCCTTTTTTGCAATAAAAAGAATTCTGTGAAATTTTTCAGTGAATGTTCTGTGCTGTATGCCTCATTTCTAAGGGGAAAATGTTGTAAGTTAAGCTACTGCAATTTTGAACAAAGTCACTTATTATGATGAACTGTGATTAATATCTGGTTGGGAGTGATGTGAATGACGATACGAAATAAGCTTTTGTTTATATTAGCTGTTCTTTTGAAAAATATTAACATACCTTCAGAACTGTGCACTTTGTTGAATTTGTGATGCAGTGAATCAGATGTGTGCCCTGAAAACCCTAATAAATAATAGCGTGGGAATAATTTTTTCGTTAGTTAAACATTCGCTTGAATAATAATTAAAATTCACATTTTGTTAGTGTTTCTATTGTTAAAAGCTCCTCAAATCTGAGCGGAAATTGATACTTCAAGTTCATATTAATGTAACACAATAATTACGTCCATGGTTAAAAGATAAGCTAGGGTATAGGCTAATGGCAAACCGAATGTACGCTTTTCTCTTCACTACGCGCGAACGTTAAATTTAGGCTAATCGTAATGCTAGTAGTAAGTGATACATGTTTTTTAATGTCTTCTTTACATTATTTTGATTCATCTAGTAGTACAAGCAGCAATGAACTGTAGGTGATATACTGTAAGATGAACGAGGAACGAATACTGGTACATGCATTCATAGCCGACATCTTTGTGGTGACGAGAGACACTGGATATGACATTCAATCCATTGTACCTCAGAGACATGCTTAGCAATAACCATGCCTCTTGTTTGCTACTCAAAAGCAAAGCAGTATGCGTATGTATAATCTAACGGGAATTTCATCAAAAGAGTAATAACGCTCGAGGATGGGTTTTAACATCATCTACTGTTCACACTGGTTGTCTACTTTATTATTTCTGTTCTTCATACAAACCAAACCAATAAAGGTATTGCCATAGATAATATAACTAGGGCGTGGATTCTGTTCCTTGCTAGCGAATTATGATATTTTAACACAATTATCCATTTTATTACCATGACAGACATGTAGTCCGATCTTATAAAACCTAAAAATGCTTAAATAAGAAGGTTAAAACTAAAAATGTTCGTTAACTTAAAATACCTAACAAATTAATAAAATAATAGGCTATATAATAATCTAATCATTATTGTTCTACTAAAAATTACTTTTAATATCTCTGCCTACATTTTGCATCTTGCTCACTGTTTCCAGTATATTGTATGAGAAAATATAGGGGGCCTATTGTAATTTGTAATTTTGTACCCCACTGTTTCGATAAATGAAATCATTAGTGAACCGAAATCCCCGGTTTCTTTAGAAGCAAATCAAAGGCATTTTTAAGAAGCTTACACTTGCAGTTTATTCACAGGTTTGCTTCAGCAAGACACTGAAAAGAAAAGATTATGAAAGTTGGTTGTTTAATAGAAACACGTTCTTGTTGAGTTTATATAGTGGAGTTGGAAATGAAGAGGTAATTCTAAGGTTAATTGTGTTCCAAAGACTATAAACTATTTAAATTAAGCAAAAAGCTCTATCGTTCAGAGCCATGAAAACTGTATGTAAAAATAAACAATAAATATATATATTGATATATTTGATTCAATGTGTTTTTTGTATTTATTAATGTGAAACTATTTAACTAATTATAATTTACTCTCCGATCACAAAATAATTACAAATATGCAACGCTTTTAAAGCCAATGATAATATTATGTATAATGAAGATATGTGTTTTATTATGAATCCACAAGACTATTGTGGAATCAGCCAGTCTATCAATCATTGTGGTTCACTAGAATGTATAGAATATCTCGTCCTGTGTTTGAGGAAACGTCCCCAAAATGGTGGCAGCGTTTCCTCTTTGAAACTCACGGCTGATCTTTTGCCGTAGGAAATCTGAAGACCGCGAATCTCCAGTCAGGGGCTCCAGATGTCTTCCTATTTCTGACACCAGGATCTTGGCATCTGTACACCATGGTCCCATCGTCTCCACAGCAAACACAGTAAAGTTGTAGTTGTCCACCAGGTCTTTATATTTATTCAATTTCGTGCTGAGGCTAAACCTGCTAGTTTACATGTATTAGACAAATGAGATGGTGCGAAAGTGTCAACACAAGTGACATCCCATAATAATGATTTTCCTTTAGACCATGGTATCAGAAATAGGCCATCAGGTCTTTTTCCATCACTTCGGCTTATACCGACAGGTTCTAGGACTGAGGGAAAGCCCACAGATACAAGTGCTATCTTGATGTCAGTGTCTTGAAAGTCTGCCGTTATTCTTAAAACAACTTAAGCCATTAACATCAACAAGTGTTCCACATTGACATTTATGTGGGAAACAGATCTTAGTACCCAACATTAGTAACAGATATTTTAAACGAAATTTTTTCAATTAATGTTCCGATATTATAAGATGGAATTGCCTGAAGCCATGATCCTGATTCTTTTTTCTAATTGCAAGGTATCGAGCTCGCTCTGCATCCGAAACAGAAGACTTCAGAAGACTCTCATAGATATTCGAGGTGAGGATGTAATCCCAGGATTTCTGTATGTCAGGATTAGATGCTATGTTATGATCATTTGTAATGTTAGACCACTTAACCAGAGCATCGGCCATAAGAGAAATACCAATCTCATCGCCATGATTGCGAAGAACTCATCATCCTCATAAACATCATCACGGTTTTTTTTTAATGTATGTCTACATCTTCCGTATTTTCAATCACCAAGCCTCTCTATCCTCCCATAGATTCTCAGGAATGTTTTTCTCCTACATGTCTTCTTGCATCCCATTAAACCATGTATTCTTTGGTATTCCTCTCTTCTTTCTGCCCGGAGGATTCCATCTGAAGATCTTCTTTGGTAATCGCTCCTCCTCCATCCTTCTCACATGACCATACCAAACGAGTTTCTTTTCTTTAATTTCATCTATTATAGTGTGTTGTACTTCCACTTGTTCCCGAATTTCTTCATTTCTAATTATTTCCATCCTAGAAGTTCTCTTTGATCTTCTCCAAAAATCCATTTGGAAGAACTAACTTAACAAAATCTAGAAACCCATAAGCAGAAACCAGAAAAGCAGGTAAATAAACATAGCTGACGCTACGTATTCCAAGTCCTCCAAAAGAATTGGGCAATGAAGCTTACATCCAGTTGTCTTCTAGTCAAATGTATAAAATTGATTCCAAACAGTTCCTCAACAGGGCATCAACTTTTGAATGAGAGAATGAAAAAGCCATAATGGAATTAATTTAGGAATCGCTAAACAATTATATAGAAGAAAATAAGTATTGTGGGAAGAAAGGGAGCTCAGTCCATCAAATAATTTTTTCATCGTCTCCAGCCTGTCTATAAGATATGGTTCAACAGCCGAAAAAAAAAGGGACAACAAAGAAGTGTTAAGTCGGACTTGGAGACCATCTTTATCCCTGGTGCAATTTTTCAAAAGCCGTGTAATATCTGGATCTTGGTCTAAGCAGAAATATAGCTCGCATTCATCTGGGTTTATTTCCAAACCGATAGCTCTTCCAGCACCTATAATTGATGTGAAATCAGATAAGATCACCTCATGATCCCCTGCCAGGGTACCGTCATCTATATAAAGAAATATTTAGAGGGCTACGTAAATTGGAAATATCAGAGTCTAATGTGAGACTAAAAATTAGAGTTCCTATAGGATTTCCCTGTTGCACTCCAGTCTGAGAAGGTATTATTTCAGTGTTGTAACAGAGTTTAGAAGGGTTCCTATAGGCTTGCCACATGTAAGCATATAAGTTAGGAATCTTGTTCTTAATTATTTCCAGCATGGAGTTTCTTCAGAAACATTAAAGAAGGCTAGCATTGAAATTGCAATTGGAGGCGTCTGCCGAAATCCCCAGAAAACATAAAAATAAGATCTTTTAAGTGTTGGGGACGAATTCCATCCATACCCGAAGCACAGCCACGAGCGAAGCTGTTTATGGCTCGTGAGACCATTTCATGAGAAACAGACAAATGTTCGCGCCAGGAGGGTCAGGAATCAATAATGGATGAGAGGGTGAAGGATGTTTACTCTGCAATTCTTCAAATGAAGCTCTTGTAGCATTGACTACACCCGATTCCGAACAAAGAATCCTAACAGCGCTTCTAATATCACTATCAGCAACATTTAACGCTGCGATACTTTAGAAAATTATAGGAGAAAAAATCCTTTGACACTGAGATTAATTGAACCCAGGACATTTGCCTATCCGTGCCACTGGTCTACCAACTTAGCTAAGCCAGAGTTCACTTCACAGCGCCAGATGGAACATCTCTCCTATGACTGATTGCCCTTAATGGTCTACCTCACTGACAGAAAAGTTATGTCATATGTAGTACTGTGAGGCACACTAGTTAGTGATTTTTGTGACCGGGCTTCTACTGCTATTGTACAGTTAACATTCAAGATGGATATATATGCAATCAAGAACCACATATTATTGTCTCTGTTGGACATTACATGATAATATTATAGGAGATAAAAATCCTCTGACACTGGGATTTGAATCCAGGACCTTTAGCTATCTGTGTCAATGCTCTAGCAGGTGAGCTAAGCCTAAATTAACTTTACAGCCTGGGTTCAAATCCCAGTGTCAGAGGATTTTTTTTCTCCTATAATATTCTAATGTAATGTCCAACAAAGAATATAATCCGTGATTCATGAATGCATATATATATATATATATGACACTCTCAGTGCAATATATCCATAGAACATAAGGTCCTGCCAGTTTTCCACTCTAGTCTGAAACGCATTTTTTTAATTATATGTGCCAGCTTTTCTGCTGCGAAGCATATGACACCTTTCGGGATTCTCCTTAGAATATTGATATTTGATGTTAATTCTGCAATGAGATAATTTAGATTGAAAATCATTTTCACTAGTCCTACTTGAATGTAGAGCAAAACGATCAAATGCTTCATTTGGATGAGCTCTCGTCCAATGGCATGCTCACAGAAGATTAAAAGAGTCTGCGATGTATTGGAATCAACACACAAGGGAAAAACTATGGAAACTCTTTCATTCATGTGGAACTAAACAACATAAGCACAAAAAAGTATGTGTTTTAGTTAAACACCAATCATTGTCTGAGTTTATCTATGTCAAGACTGTTTGTACACGTTCAAAATTCCAAAAGCCTATGTAAACACATGTTAAAATCCTTTCCACATAAACAAGCAAATATAATCTGTAGAAAAATGTAAATTTTCTTGCTTAAAACGAAATGCTACACTTCATAAACATTTCCAACGAAAATATACATTGAAATGAATATATCTGTGATAACCAATAGAAAGTTAGACTCAGAAGATCACAAAAATAATGCGAATAAAGAAATTCCTCATTGAAGAAGCCACACTCAAAATCCATGGCCCAATTTATCGCTTTCAAAATGTATTTTAAAAAATACGTAAAATTGGTAAAAACTAAATTAAAACTATTTTAATATATTTTTTAAAACTAATGCATGGCTAGAAAAACCTAAATATTCAGACCCTGAATATAAGGAATACATAAGCTACATATTTTCAAATAAGTTGATTGTGAATATGTCATAGGCCTATATCCCGTGAGAGATTAGGATTTTATCGATATATCTTCGAGAACGAAGTTTGTCAGACCTTAACGTCTGCTACATGTATGAATTCCCAACGAATGTTGACTGAAATGAGAGGATTTTATTAAATAGGGCAATATTTAAAAAGCTTTAAAAGTGGAAAGGTCGGGTCAGACTGAAGAATTCAATTCCATTGCCGAAATCTGAACCAGGATCTTCGGCTCTCCGTGCCGCTGTTATACCGGGACAGTCAGTTGGAAAATTTAATGTTGTTCAGGCACATTGCCGAGGTAGCCCATCTGGTGGAGTAGCGTCACGGACAGCCGAAGATCCTGGTGCAAATCCTGGCTATGGCGTTTGATTTTTCAGTCTGACGTTACCTTTCCACCTTAGCCTACTCAGGGCCGTGTGAAAGAATTATAATTCCACTAGTAAGCCCCGGTCACAAAAATCACTAAATAATTACTTTGTCTCACAATTCCGTATATTATGACGTAAATATCTTTGACAATTACGGGTAATCATAGGAAAAAGATTCCATATGGCACCATGAGGCGATCTCTGGCTGATTCAGTTCAAGGAGCATCGGCACAGAAAGCGAAGACAGAGGTTTGAATCCCGGAAACAGGGGAATTTTTTTCCTAAAATATTCTCATGTAAACTTCAACAGAAACAATATTATGTGACTTCATGAATATGTAGATCGGAAGGTCTGTGAGCATGCACAACATCCCATAACACAGGATAAGCCTAGGCTTTATAAGTAATTGGCTTACATAGGGTTAAGAGTGTCACTACACTATTAAGATTTTGTGAAACGAATTGTTCTCCAATGCGTAATTTTTTACATGCAACTCTTAAAGGAGTGGTATTCATCTCACTGCCCGGGGGCCGCTTACGGCAGATGGATTAATTATTGGCGGCCCGCAAAAAAATAATAATTTTAACTACAATGTTAAAGTTTTGACAGCCTGCAAACAAACACTAGTAAAAATAGTATTCTTTGACGAATATTCTGAAACCACTCTTCAGCACATTAAGGCTGGCGTTAGAAGACAAATTTCTAGCAATCCGGTTCACATTCTCTGTTCATAGTATCACTTTTTGGCAGCAAATGTAATTGCAGCCCGTGGTCTCAGCTTAAAGCATTCGCTCCTACTTTGAATGAAATAGCCGCCGCGCGGGATGCTTATTCTGATAGCCAAATTCTTCACACACCTAATCTTAGCAAAGAAAACCATGAGAAAGAGTCTTCTAACCTAAGTAGAAAGGGAATTAAACATTTTGTTGTACATGGTGTGGGCTTTCTTAAACGATGTTGGGCAGGGCTTAGGAATAGAGGTCATCATACCAGATGTGCCTTTATATCCCGAATTCCGATCCGAGGCAGGTAAACAGTAGTTTGGGGAACTCTAGGCCTCTTGCTGGTGTGCTTGGGGATAGCTCTTCTGCGCCTATCTCCAAAAATAAATTTTGTTCAAAGTGTAAAGATTCAGACCATAAAATAGTCTTCCACACAACAGTTGAGCATAGCAGAACAGAAAACCAGTGAATTAGACAAATAAATTCCATCATTTAAACAGAAAAATGAATAGTTGCAAACTACCGCTGATAGTCTGCAAAAGGAAGAACAGTTCAATCACAAATTATAGTCTGCTCATGAGGCAAAGAGAGGTGATGCTGATCGCATTATTGAAATTGTGTTCATTGAGCAAGGACTGAATAAAGAAATAGAGTCACTAAACATTCTAAAATTGGGAATTTCCAAATTGGAATCACAAAGTCGGCTCTCCTCTCAGCCAGAAGTTCTGTCGTTAATAAACCGTCAGTTGAAGTAAGTAAAGGAAATTGCCGTGCCATAAAGGCAAATAAGAACACTAGCCCTCCAGAAGTTGCAGAAACTGATAATGGTATTATTTCTGTTGGTTCTTCTAACCCAATCAGTAACGATGCTGGGAAAAGTTCTGAAGTAACAGTCAGTTCTGGTGGGCCTACAGAAGTACAGTCTTTGTCGGTGCCTAGTAATATGGCTGTCTGTATAAGTGATTTCGGGTGTTATCAATCTCCACTTAAATATTTTTCGGACTCTTTGTGCAGTGTTAAAGCCACCTTAATTTCATAATGACTGCTTCTCTTCTTTTGTTAATTAGCTTGGTTGTAAAATTACTTTCTTTTTTATACTTTTACTACCTTAAAAGTTCCCGCGTCGTCCGGGTTTGGTATTTTGTAATAGTAAATTAACTTATGGTGGACTTTCGATTTTCAACTCTAGATCCTTATATAGGTATGTAGAATCTGAAATGAGGAAGAACGACTTATCACACTCAAACTATTCCCTCAAAAAACGCTCGATATAGCTTTTAATGGCACATAGAGGATGTCGACTTTTGCATCCTGTTGTTTCTACACATCATGGCTGGGTGGAGTTGAAATAAGAAGAAACAGAAATTCATGTATTTTCTTACGGAATAATCTATTTCTCACTCTCATGTTACCATATAACCGTTTCGGGGCTGAAGTTAAAAAGAAATTCAATATCACTTTCATACTTTCCTCCCCAAAAATCTGGGACATAATATATTGTGCGCATAGGAATAAAAATGTTCCATCCTATTTTGTCTCCTGTTAGATGCTTAGGGCCTATGAAAAACATCCCGATTTCTCAACAAATACAAAACCAAAATTTTTAATAACGTACCAGTGGATAAGATATTTTACCGACTTCGTTGGCACCCAAGCAGGCTGAGACAGCTGTCCCTGCAATAAGACCTCTCATTCTACATCAAAATGCGAAGTAAAAAATGATATTCTCTATGTCCAGGCAGAAAGTTACGTGACTGCATCACATTGTGCTTTATTTTCGTGGATTTCATTATTCATTACTTATTTACACCAATGAATTACATGACAGCTTCGCTAATTTGTCAACGCCCAGTTACTTGCAACTCCCAAAGCCTTATGTGAAGACTCCAACAATATGCTCTTGTAATGACAACTGAATTGCGTTTTCATTAATGCAGTATAATATTCTCATAAGTTATAATTATCATTTTCAAGGGAAGGAGTGGTTTGTTTGAATTTTAATGTTGACCGCGTTACTTTCCGGGCTGAACTGGGTTCGTGTGCAAAATTTCGTGCAAGTTGGTCAAGATATATACCCACATACCTACATATCCATACACATTCGATTTTATACGATACTAGCTTAAAAGGCCCGGCGTCGATTTTGAAACTCTTGGTCCTTCTATAATATGTATATAGAATTTGAAATGAGGAAGAACGACAGATCACACTCAAACTATTCCCTCAGAAGACGCTAGATATAGCTTTTTATGGCTCATAGAGGATGTCGAATGTTGCATTCCGTTGCTTCTACACACCATGCCTGGGAGGGGTTGAAATAGGAAGAAAGAGAAATTCCGTTTACCTAAGATTGTATTGTCTTGACAGAAAATTTTATTTCTTACTCTCATATTACCATACAAACGTTTCGGGGTTGAAATAAAAAAGAAATTCAATATACCTTTCATACTTTCCTTCCCAAAAACCTGGGACATAATATACTGCGCGCGTAGGACTAAAAATGTTACATCCCGTTTTGTCTTCTTTTAGGTGCTTAGGGACTCTGATAAACATCCCTATTTCTCAACTAATACAAAGCCTACAGCTATGAATAACGTATCAGTGGATAGGAATTTTTAACCGACTTCTGATATAGCATAGGGGAAGGGCCGGTAGCACCGGACACCTAAGCTTAAACTGTTACATCACGCAGGAAAAGTAACTGAAAGTGAAGTAAAGTAGATAAAGCCATTCTTAGGACCTTCTGCTTTAATTGATATGGTTTGAAATCCTCATATAAAACCTAATTATTATGAAAATACAAATAACTTTCATCCCTTACGTTTTAATAAATTGCGAAAATGAAGGGTAGCACCGGACACAATATTTAATTGTAACAAACAATGGAAATCAGTCATATTTAGCTGCACAATGATCACACTGGAATGAAAGCTAACGATCTTCAACATTTGCACACTCCTCATGCGCCCAACCGCTGCAGTCCTGGCATTGAATCCAGTCTTCGTCAAACTGACCACTGCACAAAATACAAGTGGTTGTTTCTTCTTCACATTGCTTTTCATAGGCCAGTGAAGTGCATAAACATTTGTTAGCTGCAGAATTTTTGTTCACTGCTCCTTTTATACATCTACGTTCCCCTTAAAAAGGATTTGTTCCTAGATTAGGACCTATAGGCTTAGGTATACTGTTTGTTTGCTACTATTTTTTTTTTTTAATTTTCTTTGAGAATATTGTCAGAAGGAGAAGAAGTCAATATCTCATTTCTCTGCATTATCAGTTTCCTTGTTGATAACTTTCTTGCAGTAGGGGCTACTATCTGGCAGTTCGTACTCCTAAGAAAACGTCGGTTCAAATCTGCCTAATTATGGCTTTGGAATTATCATGAAGTGCACATTATACCGAAGTTAAGGCACATTATATCGTGTCGCTGCTTCTCGCGCACCTAATTCCCCTGATATTACTTTAACAATGGCAATTTTCATGTCACTTTCATCCCAGGAACCTCTGTTAGTAGTTTTCCCCCTGAATTTTGGCATATCGTCACAGCCTGGAACAAATAAACGAATTTAGCATTGTCCGGAGCTACCGTCATATGAGGCGTCCGGGGCTACCATCTATGTAGCAAAGTAAATAACTCGCTATTCTCATTTTATATAAATACTTCTGGACTTGAAACCACCTTTAATTATTTATTAACACTATATTCTTCACATACAATAAAAACGGTATATTTATATTTACGTGATAGGCTGGAATGGCGGTTGGAAAATTAACAATGCATCACTCCATCAGCACGTGCAATTATATCCGCTCACCAACACAAAGTCTGAATTCACACAGGCGTCAATCTCTGTTAGATATTTCTGTAGAGTGTAGGGCAAACATAGGTGTACGACTCGTGTCACTATCTGTTGTAGAAACCATGAACTAGCTATTGTCCGGGGGTACCCACTGTCCGGTGCTACCGGCCTTTCCCCTACTCATTGGCAAACCCTTAAGCTGTCCCTGCAATACTACCGCTTATTCTACATCAAAATGTGAAGTGAGAAAATTATATTTTCCATGTCGAGCGTAGAGAAAGTTATTTGACTGTATCTCATTGTGCTTTATTTTCGTTTTTTCGTTCTCCAATAATTATTTTCACAAATGTATTACATCGATAGCATCAGAATTTGTTAAAGCCCAGTATTAAATAGTTCCCAAAGCCCTATGTGAACACTGTAAACAAAACATTGTTGTCATGATAATTGAATTGCATATCATTTTTTCAGTATAATATTTTCTGAAATTATATAAATTTTCAAGGGAAGGAGTGGCTTGTTTGAATTTTAATGTTGATCGCATTACTTCTCGGGCTTAACTGGGTATGTGTGCTAAATTTCGTGCAAATTGGTCAAAAAATGTAGATTTGTATATGGAACATACATACCCACATACATACATACACACCTTCAATTTTTCCAAGTTGCAAGACTCACATTTCTTTTTTTGTTTGTTTGTTTGTTTTGTTATGAAAACATGTGACAGCGGAACTCTCAAACTGTGAATATGTCACACTTCTTTTGTCACACTTCAATGTTTTTTATCTTTTTTTATGTAAACAATTGGCAGCAGAACTCTCTAACTGTGCCTCATTTCACATTTCCGACTTTTCCCGTGGATTTTCCAAAAATTTTCTTTCATACAAACCTTGTCCTGACAAGTACGGACACAACAAAAAAGACATCAGCCAAATCGGTCCAGCCGTTCTCAAGTGATGTGGCAACATACATTTTGGCAATTGATTTTTATTAATATAGATTAGATAAGAACCCTCAAGGGCTTCTCTTGTGGGGACAGAAGTATGGGAGATGGCATTCCCAGGGTCCTGAGCCATAGGGAATATGTTTGAGGGCTTTTAAAGAGAGCATTAACTAGGGATCTTTGTAAAAGTAGGTTTGAAGCATTGAAATTAATACTCAATAATGCTCCATAAAATGTTAATATATTTACTCTTTTTATTAGTTAAAATCACACAATGTATATACAGTATAAAATTTTATTTTAAAAATTCTTAAATTCAATGTGGTTTTCAATTAGGCCTGTTTTTTTTCTTATCCCCACTGTCGTTCTGGCTCGAACACGCGATCTTTTTCAAAATTTTTATATCTGAGGTATTTGGTCAAGTGTTCTATTACTTACTAAGTTTGTTGCCTGTATTCGTGTCCGTTCGACCACTGTTCGTTTTAGGCCTTATTTGTTTTCTTTTGTTCTTTTGTTATTTTCTTCTGTCTTTGTTTTGTTGATTTCTTACTCTTTTTTATCTCTAATTGTTTTTGTCTTCTTTACATTGTTTAGTTTGTTATTCTTGGATAGTTTTGTTTAGTTTTTTGGCTCATATTTATTAGGTACAGTCTTTATTATTATTTTCAGCATTCTAGATCTGCCAAATGCTTTAAAAGAAAGGGGGTACAAATCAAAATTTTCTGAGCATATTTTAATAATGGTATCTCTGGCTGAATTCTAGTCATCCTCTAATAATTTGTTATAGCGTGGGTAGGTTATTCTTTATAACCCACATCAGTTGTTTTTGTGAGTTAATTGTTAGAAGTATTCTATGCTCCTGTTAAATTTCCGGCTCTTCGTTGTTGTATATTAATTTATTCAATCAATTATTTATTTATTTTCAAAATTCAAATTATGAATTCAAAGAACATTGAATCCTCAAGTGATGTTCATATCTTTTAAAATGATTTTAATTAACATATAAAAATATGACCATCACGAGGGTAGGCCTAAGCTTTATTCTCCGCGTGAAGGTATTTTTATAGAAAAAGATCTAAGTGATCAATGTTTTTAAAGTAAGAACATTTTAATTTGAGTAGGTTCAGCCTTTTTGCAAGCATAAATAATGCTAGTTTTTTGTACAACAAGAAGTTTATGAAAGAGATCTCACAACGGAGTGTGAAAGGATTGAAATTAAGATTCATTCATCTTAAAAATATAGTTTTCTTAGATAATTCACACCCAGAACGCGATGTAAATGCTAATATTTTCTTCTCTCTTCTCCTTAGTTTCACCTCTCCCTTTTAGGGACATTTAAGCGACCCAGGCCGCTCGGGCATAAATGCTAATAAGAGAACTTAATTACGTGGAACGTTATATATTTTTTTGGTAGTTAATATTTGAAAAAGTATTGTTAAAGATTTGTTTTGATAATTATTTTTTAAGAATTTTGGCAAAGTTTGTATTAGTTAGAAGAGCACAATTTTTAATTTAATACATTAAATAAATTAAAGCAAGTTGATAACTTTTTATTTTAAAGTTTAATAAAGAAACCAATAGTATTATAAAAACAAGAACAATTTTATTTATTTTAAACAAAATAAAAAGTTGTATCTTTGGTTTTGAAAAAATTAATTATTTTGAAAATTATATTCTTTCATTTAAGGGTTATAAAATTAAGTTGAACAACCATTGTTCCCTGTCAGCGGTGTTTGGATATAATATCAGCACCAAGTAAGTGCAGTGCTCATTCACAGTGAAGCGATTGAAATTAGGCGACCTCAGAAGTTAGGGACAGTTTGACTTCCTTCACTCCTAGTGTCACACCTGACGATTATGTAGAACCAAAATCGACCGCAGCCATAGCCTACTGGCGCAGACCCAAACCCGAGACATTACAATAGACAAAGATACTCCGCGTACTACCTACTGACAAAACCGCGTAGAACACTGGAAGGATAACCTCTCTGGTATGTTCATCACGTCATCAGTGTTTAGATCGCGATGTAAACCTCGACCGCGACTGTAAGACATCTTCGACATGTCCTTCCCCACGGCGCACTTTGCTCAGGCGTGAATACTACTCCCAATCTTCGGATTTCCACTGACGTGAGCAGGCCAAGCTTTGTACAGAACTGAATCCTTTGGTCGGTTTTTAGTTAACTTACATGAACGAGGTAAAAATTCCTTTCTTGAAGAATAATGAATGACAATGAATATGAACTATGGACTGTATTATGGACTAAATGTGTGAATACAAAATGACCTGCTTCTGTGTACATTCAACAAAATCAAAAGGGTAACAAAGAATCACGAGCAAAGCTGAAATGACTAAAGATTATCGTCTGCTAAATTCCATAACACGACGTCGATACGGGTGAAAGGAAATAATTATTAATTGTTGAAGTTCTTGGGGTCATTAAAACAGAGGCAATTTATGAAGAGAAGACCTAAAACGAAGATTTGCATACCCGCCCAAATGTTATAATTACGAATAATTACTGAACTATAAAATATCCTGAACTGTGGTGCATTTAAGTCCCCGAGTGTACTGGGGTAAAAGATGTACAAAAAATTTAACTGTTAAAAAGCAACAATTTATAATAAGCATATTATTGTTGTTCATGATCTAAAGTCGCCTATACATCTGCGTTCCTCTTGCGCTCCGCTCCGTCCACTTGTCGTTACAGAGCGCAAATTGGTACGTTATTTTAAGGTGTCTACGCCGCGAACCGTCTCCTGTCGGTTTTTTTGACGAACACAAAGGATATCTGATTTCACATTGGGACGTGTTTTTGGTAGTTGCGCTCCGTCCGCGTGTTGACACGCGAACCGTTCACTGAAATTATTTTCACAGCGTTCCTCCTCCGCTCCGGTCCTCAAGCTTTACTGTATATGTTGTGCCAGGTAATTTTGTTAGTAGTTATGGAGTGGTCAGAGGAAAAGGTACAGCAAATGATAGACATTTATAAATAAATAAAAATAAACTCTACTGCGTGATCCTTAACATAAGGACCATTTCAAAAAAAAAATATTAAAGGAGGATGCCTGGAGAGAAATAGGTATTGAAATGAATGTGTCTGCGGATCAATTCAAGAAGAAGATGATAAATTTGCTGTCTTGTCTAAAAAGGTTTTGTTTGATATTTAAGTCCTACACATTTTTTGTAATTAAGGACAGCTTTCTACAAATATTGATAACATGAGTGTAGGCTAAACCTAAACCTACTTTAGATCGCCTATTTGAAATGACCTTTCTCTTAGAACAGTTTTGCAAAATTCGGTTTATTCCAGTGACTGATGGAAACGCGTGTTATGCCATATGCATGTTGTTTTGATTTGGAACTAATGCAACAATAGCATGCGGCAGCTGTGGACACAATGTTTATACAAAGTTCAATAATAGTATTATTATTATTATTATTATTATTTATTATTATTGCTATTCATTTTATTAAGTGCCAGAATGGTACTTTATGAGATTGTGTGGGGGACGCAAAATGTCTGTCCGTCTGTCTGTCTGTCTGCCTGTCTGCCTGTCTGTCTGTCTGTCTGTCTGCCTGTCTGTCTGTCTGTCCGTGTGTGTACGCGACATAGCTCAAATAGCTTTATCGGATTTCATGAAACTTGACATACGCATTTATAACGTCCATGGCAAGAACCCTATTGGTATTGGACCAAATCGGTTGACCGGTATCGGAGTAATGCCCAATTTAGTGCCTATTTTAATGGAAATATATAAAAAGTGCGATAACTCAAACACTCTTTATCGGAGTTACATGAAACTTGGTATACGCATTTACGACTTACATGGAGAGAAGCCTACTGAATTTGGACCAAATAGGTTGACCGGTACCGAAGTAACAAGTACATCTATTATAATGTAATCTTCGTTCTCCGACAATTCGAAGCATTTTGATTCGCTCGAGGCCAACCAATCAGCGAAACTTTCACGAATAGTACAAAACACCGCCGTCTCGAGAATTACACTGCCTGTCCATGCTTAATTTTAACATGAAGTTCAGAGTATTGTTAAATTGCCCAATTTCTCCAGTAGAGGCGACACAGTTCACACCCAGATAGGATGAAATTCCAGCATATTTCAGTTTCCGAGTTTATACTTCAGAGGGCAACACAGCATACGGTAATGTAAAGGGTATTGCAGCTAGGTGTGAAAGGTGCTGCCATCTGTAATGTCGACGCGTACGCAAAATTAGCCGTATAGGACAGGCAGTGTATACACGAGAATACAGTCTAGAAGGCAGTGGTACAAAATTAGGAAAACAGTTTCTTTACTATATAAGGCCTAAGTGAAATGAACACAATGAACAAATATTCTAATTTTATTTTTACTTACAATTTTCATAACTCTGAACCACAAACATGTAAATTTCTTAAAAATCCTGGAGTCAATTAATAATGGCGGCGATGCCGCGGGCACCAGTCGTAAAATATTGATAATTTAACCCCGGAAATATCGCGAACAATAAAAATCCAAACAAACCATTCCTTCCCTTGAAAAATTATATAATTTCTGAAAATTACTTGAATTTATCTAATCAAATTCATATCATAAATATCTGTCAACAAACAGTTGAGATACAATGCCGCATTTTCTTTTTTTTATCATTGAGGGCTTTGACGCAATGCAGTCAGATGTTTGTTTACTTCGTTCTAGTTGAAATTGGGACTACATGAATACTGTTATATACAGAAGGTACATTACTGTGAAATATTTAGCGGAGTTATTTTCCACTGAAATTCAAGTTGGAATACATTTTAGATTAGATAAATAACACTATTCTTTCACTTATCCTTATCAAACTAGATCGCCAAACTGACTGAGTTGGCCAAATGGCAACGTCTTGGACTCGTATTCTGAAGGTCTCTGGATCAAATCCCGGAGCCAGTCGATTTGGCATGGATTTTTTAAATTTTATTTTTATGTGAGTGGGCGATTGTCAAGATATCACAAATCTGTAGTTATGCTGACGCTGGTCGATTTTAATCTGATAAAAAAAACTTATTTTCTGCATATCATAATTGCAATTATAATTGATTCAACAAAAACATTCTGGCACTTTGTTATATCAGTTTACCTGATTTTATTATTATTATTATTATTATTATTATTATTATTATTATTATTATTATTATTATTGTTATTAAGAAATACAAATTTTAATACAATGATGTTGTTGGCCCTACTATTAGGGCTATTGTGAAGTCCGCACAATTGGAAGCATATATTTTTATACAGCACTCAGTTACAAAGAAAAATTTGTTTTATAGCTGGGCGTAGCATTTAAATACCGTCGGAAGATATTTCCTGAGGCGGCTGTGAGATATTTAAATGCCCGGCTTGAAGGGTTAAAATTACATTTGAGCAATGAAGATAATATCACTGATTGCATCCATCCGATGCACGGCAGTGTTGATGGGCTGTGACATATCACATATCAGGAAGACTACAAACATAATATTAGGCCTAGTGATGACAGCTGATGGTTTGCAGTAGGTTCGTCGCTTTCCCATGAAACGCGGGAGGAGCGCTATGAAAATAATTTCAACGAACAGTTCGCGTGTCCACACGTGGACGGAGCGGAGCGCGAGAGGAGCGCACATGTATACGCGGCTTAAGATGGTAAAATGAAAACTGATTTATATATTGAAGAGCAGCATAAGCAATAATGTTCTTAATTTAATTTCAAATTAATTACTTTAATCTTACAAAATTAATTTACAAGCTAAATGGCCGAGACGGTTGCGTTTTGGATTCGCATTCAGGAGGTCCAAGGTACAATTCTCATTACCGGTTAATTTCTTTCTCTCTTTCTTTTACGGTTTCCGCAGCCACAAAGGCACTTTTGACATTTAGTTAGCTTGATTCATCGTTGCTATTTATCTTACAGAAACCTTGTTCACTTGGGGAAGTGTAATATTGCATGCTTTTACAGAAATGTAATCCAGTTTGGGAAGTTTTTCAAGGTCAGTTAGTTTGCATTCCTAACTTAAGCAACCATTAGGTAATCTCCGAATTTAAAAGCTAATAAAATAACCGAACAAAACGCTGTCTTCCTTCGCAACAAAAGTAATAAAAAGAAACTTCCCTAACTGATAGCTTTATATTTTAGGGTTATATTTGCGTATAGAAAAAGGGCAAAAGGAAAGAAAACATTTCCCCAATCTTTTCCCCCTGTAACTTACAAAAAAAGCCAGATTATCATAATAGAATTACGCTTTTATAGTGAACAGGTCAATTCAAGGACGCGACAAAGTCCACCTGCCAAAATAATTTCGTATCACTTAAGTTATATGCGACAAGATTATGAGAAGGGTCAGTTCAAAGTACATAAGTTACTGGAACATGGGAATTTGTTAGTTACTAAAAAGTGCATGCAGTAACATACAATAGAAACTAAGTCTAAACCATACCTGAGCAACTGAGGGGAAACGTTTTAGTCCCCCATCCACCCTGTGACGTATGAAACCTGCTCTTCATGTTCAGTGTCACGTCGAAACTGCTTTATGCTGACGTCAAGGGCGACTGTAGTGGGAGACATTACCCCCACCGCACAGTGGCACAATGTGCCACAGCTGCGCACCCGTGGTCTAAATAAACATTAATGTTACATAGATGGATATATGGAAAGACAGATAGGCAGAAACTCCATCGAAAATAGTTGGTAAAAACTGGATTTTGATTTACGTCTATCATACAAAAGCAATCTTTTTCTCCCTTTGGAACAATGGAATCAGTAAGTGTAGGCCTATATGAAACTTCATGTTTGATGCATTCCGACTCGAAAAGTTTATTGCACACTAAACTTCCTGCTGAGGGAATCCCGTTCTTTCTAGGAATACGTTTCACTCATTGTTTGTGTAATTCATGTTCTTTGTATAATTGAAACATGTTACGTAATCACTTTTAACACCCTTATTCTATAATCGCTCTTGGAACCCGGTACAAACATTTCGAGGCATTTTAACTAATGTCATGTAAATACAAGACTGCTCCAATTCATAGCGCTTGCAGTTGAATGCACGTGGAGTAACATGGGCTGGCCTTTTGATGTCACACCCTCTTCCACCATAACTTACCCTAAGTGAACAGAGCGTCGGAGCTATTGCAGGTTCTCTTTGATGCACCGTACAACTATGACGTAGCAGATAGAGTGAGTCCTTCGAGAAGGGAAAGACAACAGTTTCAGTTCTATATACGTTCGTTAATTCCTCTCTGAGCTGAATATGATGCTGGGTTTCCCCGGAGCCATCATCATCTGGGAGCAAACGGTCAAGCAGTAGTTGCATGGAGGTTACCCAATCCTCAGTCATGGTTCCATCTCCCTTATTTAAGGTGGCAATCATGGCAGGTGTCCTGATTTTTTCCGACATGATCTTATACGGCATCCCCCAAGGATCAGTTTTTAATATATCTTCGACATATCCGGTCCAGCTTTTAACTCTAAGTTCTTTAATTTTATGATACTGCGATTTCAGATTTCGGTAGTTTTCCAACTTCCGATTTCTGTCCTCTAATATCATGGATTTTTTTATATATCTTCCTTGCCTTCCGCACCCGCGCACGTAAGCGTGTGAGTGCATCGGACCAAGGTCGATATTTATCCCTTGATTGCTTGTGTTTGGGTATCGCCTTCGTCATCGCTTCAATTATGTTCTTTGTAATACGTCTGGCAGCTTCATCTACATCATCGCCTGGTCGCACAGGAGGAGGAAGTCTAAATGAATTTATCAAAACGTCCCAGCTTGCTTGCCTCAGGTTGAAGGGTTTTGTTGTGCACATTTGCTCATTAAATATTATGTATTATAAACACACACGCAAACATAAAGGCCTAGTGAAATGCAGTGATTATGTCATCTTTTCTATCAACATCACAGTCGCATATGTTGACCTACGTTTAATTGGCTGTGTTAAAAAGGTTACAACATTTAAATCAGTAAAGTGTACATAACAGTGCAGTAAGCTTCAATTTAAATTGTATTAAAATATAATTCAGGTTTTTTGTTGTAATAAACGCGCTGAAAATGGTACATAACTGGCTGATGTCTGACATAATTACTAACCCTGTGAGTACCACGGATGCAAACAGGCGAAAGCACACGCTTAATCTCTTAAAACCACCAAACATTATACCAATCCCCTGTAAATTATATGCAATGCTCAATTGCATACACAAATGGTGGGAGTCAGTTTTCGTTGAGAATAAATTTGTCATATTATTGTGAAAGTGATGGTTCTTACATAATATAGGCCTATTAGGCCTATGTATTACATTCTCTTCATGTAAAGTGGTTAAGAAAATGAAGAGAATATCGTTACCACATCGTATCGCATCCCCAAAGGATACATAACCCAAATAAAATCTCTTTAATGCACTCACGCAACTTTCTTCAGCCTAAGCATGGGCAAATACACATTTCTCACTTCACATTCTGATATAATTAGAATAAGAAGACGTACTTTAAAGAACTATTCAGTTGTTTTAACCTGATACAAAGCTCCAATGTTCACCATGCAAGGCTGAGTTTCTACAAACAGTAGATGGTTTATAACTAGACTTCGGACTTTTAGATTGCTAAAATACAATTCTAGGTGTCTAAAGTAGGCTCTATGTTTTAAGGAATAGGCTTCAAAGGTCGGAAAATAGGCTCTATCATAAAATCGTTAATTCCATTGAAGTTGCCAGTTTTCTTAAATATCTCACTTCCAAGGCAGAATCATATTTATTCATATGCCCACTCACCATGATCATTATCAAACAACACGGACATACAGTGCACACAAGCATACAGGCATAGCACGTGGACCTATATTACTATCACTGATATGTAGTATACTACTTTACATCAGAATTTCATATAGCATAGTATACGCAATTTACAATACAAAGTGCATTAACTAATAGGCCTATATACAACATTAATTCATTTCAATTCTTCTCCATAATTGGCTTCATAATAAATTATCCTTTATTTTCAGTATTTCACATTATTCACATCAAGACAGTCACAGAGCAACAAAACTGAGTGTCCTTAGTTATACCGTTATTTAGAAGCTGGGCAGGCTGGTTATTCATCCCTCTCTTATTCATTCCAAGAACTAGGCCTACATCATTTTGTTTCTGGATAACGAAATTTTAACCAAAATTAATTTTCAAATTAATTTCCCCGAAAAGTTCAAGGAATTATTTTCACGAAGACAAGCAGGAATATCTGCACACGATTTAATATTGGCCGAGAATTCTCTTCAGTGCCCAAATGTTACTTGAAAACTAATTACTTACAGAGATCTAAAACGTATTTATGACAATCAATGAATCTTTGACACCATGGGATGTAATTTTTAATCTTTTCTCGGTTGATGAAAAAGTGGCCGCATATAATTATATGATCATGCAATTATTTGATATACATGCTCCACTAAAGAGAAGACGTGCTACTCATCTACCTACGCCATGAATAACCGATACATACGCAATCTTACCACGTCACGTGATGCTGCATATCGGAAATACAAACACAACAAAACTGATGAAAATTTTCACAGATACAAAAAACTTAGGAATAGAACTATGCAAATCGTTAGAAATGATAAACGCCAATACGTTCTCAGCCTCGTCGATCCTTTCATTTCTTCACGCTGTCTTTGGAAAACTTACACAAAATGGGAATAGGAAACAAGACGAGAGATAGTGATATTACAAACATTTCTCTTGATGAACTCAATGAGCACTTTACTTCCCCGCCCCCTACGAGAACTGACAAACAGACAAAGTTGAACGCTATTAATGCTCTCTCAGCTGCCCCCCCCCTTCTACACGCGAAAAATGTTTCTTCTGCAATATTACTGACACTGAAGTTCGGCAGGCTCTTAAGAACATTAGATCCACAGCACAAAGTTCTGATAATATGAATATAGTTTTTGTAAATAAGTTGATTGTGCTACCTGTAATTAGGCATATTTTCAATTCTTCTATAATTACTTCTACCTGCCCGACTCTCTGGAAAACTGCTTTAGTGCGCCCCCTTCCTAAAGTAAATTAACCCTCATCTCCTAAGGACTATAGGTCCTTATGCATTCTTCTTGTTCTATCTAAGGTCTTTTAACGTATTATGCACAAGCAATTATCTACATATTTTGAAGAATTTAATCTTATTGATAAATTTCAATCTGGATTCAGGAACGGTCATAGTACTACTTCTGCACTTTTGAATATAACTGACAACATACGCGAGGTCATAGATAAACGACTGGCTACAATTACTGAACTATAGTAAAGCCTTCAAACTCTGTTGTCTTAGACCTCCTAGTGTCTAAACTTCGAATGATTAATTCACCGCCTGGATGCACTCTTACCTTACTGGCCGCCAGCATTGTAATAATCGGTTTTTATCTAAGCGGTCTGGAGAGGTTGGAGTACCTCAGGGTTCGGTATTGGGTCCCTTGCTTTTTTCCATTTATATTAATGATTTTAACAAGTCTCTTAAATATAGTAGATATCACGTACATGCAGACGACCTTCAACTGTACATTTCTGGCCGCCCTGAACTTCTCAGTGATTGCATTAATAAGCTGAATACAGGTCTCCAAATTATTTATTCCTGGCCTCAGCAGTTTGGACTTAAGTTATATGCGGACAAAACACAGGCTATCCTATTTGCTAGGTAAAGACTAATCCCTGATTTTAACAACCTTAATCTTCCACCTGTGATACTGAATAAAACTATAATTTAATTCAGTTCAACCGTAAAAAACCTGGGAGTCCATTTTGAATACAACCTTAACTGGGATACCCAAATTAAATTGCTATGTAAGAAAATATTTTTTATTCTTCACTCCCTAAAACGATTGTACAATTATCCAACCAAATTAAAACAGACTCTTGTACAGACTCTCATTATGCCTCACTTCTACTGTTGTGATGTTTTGTTCAGTGATCCCAGGGCAAATCTATCCCAAAAACTTAAGCGTGCTGATAATGCCTGTGTCCGTTTCATTTGTAATGTTCGTTATTATGATCACATTTCGCCTTCCTTCAGAAAGTTATCTTGGCTCAGGTTACATGGTAGGAGGAAATTGCAGTCATTATCCTTCTTATATCGAATTTTGCATACCTCGACCCCTTCTTACTTACGTGCTCGATTTCATAACCTTTCTCATTACCATAACTTAAATACTTGGTCACAGTGTGATAATACATTAGAAATTCCACACCAAACTTCAGCTCTCTATTCCTCATCTTTGACTGTTGGTACTTCTCATCACTAGAACTCTCTGCCATCTGAACTCATGGGCTGCCAAACTTTGAATGCGTTTAGGAGTAAATTAGTAAATCTGTCATGATGAGTTGCCTGACTTAACATAATGATTGTATTTATATTATAACTTGTGTAATTCATTAAGGAATGTTATCTTCTTGTGATATTTATATTTTCATTGTATATTTTTGTATCTTAGTTGCTTTTGTACTTTAATTGTATTCCTAGACAATGTAATTTGTTTCAACTCCTGGTTGAGTGTAAGAGAAGGCCTTAAGGCCGTAACTCCGCCTGGTTAAATAATCATTATTATTATTATTATTATTATTATTAAGTATGGCATGTACTATACAGTTCGTCTTAAAAATTCAAGATTTCTGAAAATAAATTGTATAATTTACAACAAAATGTAGAAAAATTAACTAATTTTGAACTTAAAGAGAAAAAATACAAAAACACAATATTAGGCTCTAACATCAAAATAGGCTGATTTTGGTCCTATACAAGCATCGGTCACCTATGAAATGCGTAAGTACAAGTTTGTATATATATTTTTTTCCCCCCGAAAAATATTTCGAGAAAATCCCCCCCCCCCCCAAAAAAAATTTCTTCATGTAAAGTACCTTTCTAAGTAAGATAGCTTAGTCGTCAATTTTCCTGTTACATCCCCAGGAGGTACCTAATCTGGATTCAAAGTTTTGTTTTGGAGCTAGGCTGTTCATAGGCACACAGACGCACTGACACACACATACACACAGACACATTTCTGAACAGTTTTGGATTCCGGGGTCTCAAAACGTGCATTTATGTTAAAAGCTCAACTTCGAGTTTGAGAATCGAAAAAATAATTCATCTACCTATAATAGGCCTATCTATGTTATGGAGAGAGGAAGTAATATAATATTAGCCTAGTACAGACCTTTCCAACTCGAGCACTCTGTGCTGGTGCGCACCATCGCAGCACCCAACAGCAGCCCGGTGCTCTTCTTCCCCATGTAGCGGTGTGCGTTAGGCAGCACACTGAGTAGCTGACTTCGCTTTCCGGGTGGATGTAACGTCTTATTTAAATAATTAGTTGCAAGGGAGAAATTAATTAATTAGCACCATGTGTGACAGAATTAAGGCATTCAAAATGCAGAATTTGTTATTTAAAGATCAACATAAGCCGGAAATTTTGCCAATTTTCTTTCATTAAGATCATTAAATTTTCCTATTTACGAAAACTTTGGAGAGTATTAGACGTCGTTACAGAATTTGCACGATGAATTCAATGCCCATTCAAAGAAAATAATAATATGGCACCTCAACTTGAAACATTTATGACACCATATTTTGTCCTGAAAATAACCATCATATTTTCAAACGAAGGTGACAAACGTACAGGTTCACCGGCGATTTGCTTTCATTTTACAAAGGTATTCATCCACAAAAATTTCCCAAACTTCACGCACTTGCTTTAAAATTTACGCCAGTGTTCGAGACAACTTATGCATGCGAACAGATGTTTTCAATTATGAATTTAAATAAAAGTAAAACCAGGACTTCCCTGTCTGATGTTGCCTTAGATGCTGTACTTTGAATTTCCATCCCCAAATCGATTGTACGCAATATTGGTAGATTAGTTGCGGCAAAACGATGTTAACAATCTACTTAAATTCTAAATGTCCATAAACACAATATAAGTAGAGAATAAAATGGTGTGTTTATGTGTTCACAAAATTGTTATTAATAATTGCTTTCGTAAGCTGGGCGCTGAGTAGACCTGTGGAGCTGCCTCTGGTGCTACTCTGGTGCTGGCCTGCGCCGTGGAAGCACCTCAGTTGGAAAGGCCTGGCCTAGTTCGTTCATCTTAAAATGTACAGTCCAGTGCACGGAGACTTTCCGATGCTTCTGGTTTCTACTAGTGTTATCTTTATTAAAAGGTTCGCATTGAATCTGCTTAACATTTGTTTTCCACACCAGCCCTAGGCGAGTCAATCTCTAATTGGTTTGAGTTCAAGTCCAACTGCATAAGTTAGCCTATGAATAACGCTCAGGCATAGGTGAGCGGTTGGGGTGGTGTTTCATTTTTGTGGCTGTAAGCGTGACTCACAACGAATATCTAGACCAGCACCAGGATGAGTCCGACTCCTATTGGTTTGTTATCAAAAGTCTTTTACTCCAACATTAACCTGTGAACACAGGTCGGTTTCAGGGTTAGAAGCGAAGGACTAGGGGAATAAGACACACATTAAGTGGAGGGTTGGATGAAATTGCCTTGTAAATAGTGTCTTCTATATTATACATATTATTGTCATAACTGAACAAAGGACATGGACAACAAACCTAATCGAGCAAGATTAGGATTAGTTATGAAATTATTATGTTCTCTAAGCGAATCTAGAGGTTCTTAGCCGTATCCACCATCTCAAAAAACCAAACTCGCAAGTGTGGATAGTGAGCATGGTGGAGACGGTTTAGAATTTCCTTACCAACATAAACCCCTGCATATCATATCGGAAGGTTCCCACACACTCGACTGTACATAAATGTCCTTTTCTCATAAATAGCCCATGTCTTTCTTGTAAAACAAATTCTGAACTTGAGATTATCTAATTATTTTAAGCCCTATTCCCAGTCATTTGTGTTTTCCTTACTTCAAGCAAATTTAAGTGGCATGAATGTAAAATAATCTCACCTTCTATTTTTGTCTGAAATTATTACTTAGATTCTTGAGTATTTTTAAAGAAATTTATCATACAATATAATTAAAACTTTGTTTGAAAATTTAGTATAAAGGCTCTACTTATGTACTGAGTTTTTCAATAAGGTGAAATTTTTATGTCAGTTATGCCAACTAGTGTACATTTAATATGGCATATATTTATCTTCACAATGATTTAATTTAAGTAAATAAAATTGCATTTATGTAAATTCTATTTAGATGCTGTAGCCAGTAAACAAAACTGTACAAAAGTCCAATATGAAATCTGTAAAATTTCCAATTTGAGTTAATAACTATCTATGTAGATAATTGTATTCATGAATCCACAGAATATTGCTTCTGTTGGATATTACATGATAATATATTAGGAGAAATTCCTGTGATATAATGTATTATTTAAATTTTAGGTTATACGTACAGTTCTAGTGATTGCTATATTTTTTTCTGGTAATATGCACATGGCATTATGAAAACATTCTCTATTAATTTTATAACAGTTATGTAAAGGTGTGCCCTGATAGTGTTAATAATAACAATTTACGATCAAAATCTTTTCAATATGGTATTGGCCTGCTTTGTGAGCTTTAGAAGTCTTTGGGATCTTTAGCTCAATAATAAATTAATACAATATTTTTGAAAATTGTTACTAATTAATTATAGCTTGACTCATAGTAGACATCTCACTTCTGATTGCATTGAAAAGGTACACTTCAAACATTAGATCTGTTTTTTTTTAACCGTCTCAGAATTTATATTGATGTATTCAATCATCAGCTGAAATCATCAGTGGGTTGTAAACTTGAAACCGATGAGAAATATTACAGTATTTTAGTTGGTCTTCATGAATAAATTGCAATTTTAAAATGTAAATAAAAATTATCACATTCTACATAAAGCATTACTCCATTAATCTTCTATCTCTGCTTTTATTCGATTTTTTTTTGTCGTGACGCATTTGTAAGTCAGTAGCAGTCAAAAGGTTAAACAGCCAAGAAAATATTCGGATGGTGACTTTTCATTTAGTACTGTAACATGTAATATCTTCAATATTAATCGACCTTGTTGGCTTAAAATCATTACTGTGAGTGGCTTACTCTGTTTCTGAAGCATAATAAACATCCAGTTAAAGCGCTGGAGATTGTGAGTGTAGCAGAGCGGTCTTCAGGAACAGACCATATTAACTTATAGCCTAGTATTACGAATCTACTGTGCACTATACATATCTCTCCTCGGAAAGTGACGTTGTAAGAGTGTTCTCACGAGAAACAAAATAAATGTGTAATTATATTTGCAAAGTTTTCAGCGAGTTTGTGAAACAGCTCTTAATTCAATTTCCAACGGGGTATTTATAGTATATACAATGCGATATAATCACATTAAAGCGAAGTAATCTCGCCACTAGGTTATTGATTTTGAAGTTAAACTATATATTTTCTAGATAGGCTTTGAACTCTCAACATTTTAAACTACATATATTCTAGATAGGTTTTGAACTCTCAACATTTTAATGTTGCTGGATAACCCCAGAAGCACAAACACTTTTAACAGATACTGTATTTATTTTCCTCGATAAGTGGTACGTTCTGACACATCCCTGATTATAGAGACCATAGTACATCAGTTGGTACGTTCCCAGATGATTAAAGGTAACATCTGATACCAGAAAAGTTGCGAAACATCCTGACGAATGCAACTCATAATGAAGCAATCAGGTTTTTCATTTATCTTTCGATTGTGTGAAGTAGTTTGGAAATATAATTCGAAAAACAGTTTTAACGTTGAAGTTTCGATAAAAAAAATTTATGACTTTATTCAGTGTCTGTCTACTTGTGAATAATTAGCAAAAAAGAAATAAAAAACCTATTCAAAACGAATTTGTTGTCATATGAAAGTTTTTCGTTTTTTATGCTGAACCTACTTGTCTTCACCACAACATTGAACGTTATAATATCATCTTCCCGGAAACCGAGCCTTACTTGAATACAATAGTAGGCCTATGTCGTGATGCAAATGCAAGAGAAGAAAGAGATACCTGATATTCATGTATGTCAAGTAAGCAATTTGAACCTATCCTCTTTAAGGGTTACTAATTCGTCATGTTTTGAGTTGAAATTCACCTGTTACAAGAAGAGAACATTATTATTATTATTATTATTATTATTATTATTATTATTATTATTATTATTATTATTATTATTATTATTATTATTATTATTATTGTTGTTATAAGTTGTACGATATTAAAATGACACCGACGGATTGAAGGAAGACGCGCATACAGCCATCAAAATCATTGCACTGGAATATCGTCTTTCTTGCCGAGTAAATGAAGGTATCCTAGATATGAAAATCTTCGAATCAACCTTATAAAAAGGAGGAGGCCACAGAAGATAGTTCCGTGACAGTGATTTTATAACTTTCATCTTATATTATAAAGGTTACGAAATGCAGTTTCTATTTTAATTATTGAAACTCGAAGCCAGCAAAAGAATTTCCCTCTCACTGTCGCCAAATAATAATAATAATAATAATAATAATTTTATTGCCATTAAGCATTACTGCAATAGACAAAGTCAGTAAGGTTAAAATAATATTACAATAAATACAATAAAATATACATACAAAAGTTTCGGTCACTGACCTATATGACAAAAATAGAGGTAGATAATCATATTATTATGGCCATATGGCACACACGTCAACTTGAAAACTCGTATCTAAAAAATTCTTCTATACAGTAAAATGGATTTTTTATAAGGAAACTATAAAGCTTGTTTTTAAATTGCTTTGCTGGTAACCGAGTTATCTTTAGAGGGAGCTTGTTATACATTTTTATGCCTAATATCTCATAACTGTTCAATGACTTTGATAATCTATGAAACGGAATATTGATAAGTGTATTGTTCCTGGTGTTGTAACTGTGAATTTCTTGTCCAGTGTGATAGTTTGATAAATTGTTATTAACATATGATATAGCTTGTAAAATATAGATATTTATGACTGTCAAACATTGTAATTTAATAAACAGTGGTTTGCAGTGTTCTAATTTATGTTCATCCGAGATTATCCTGATAACTTTTTTCTGAAGTAACAATATTTGTTTAACGTGACTGCTGTTTCCCCATAATAAGATTCCGTATGTAATTATGCTTTGAAAAAAAGCAAAATATGCTGTTCTTACATAATTAATTGGTAAATGGCTCTTTAAGCTTTTCAACAAAAATACTACTCTGGAAAGTTTGGCCGAAATGTATGTAATGTGAGGTTCCCAGGATAATTTGTTATCTAAATAGATACCTAAGCACTTTACACTTCTGTCATAATTTACTGCAGGCAATTCTCTCAAACTAAAATACAGTTGTTTAGTTTTACTCCCATTCAACAGGAACCCATTTGATCTGAACCATATTGATGCTTCGGATAACACATTGTCCGTTAGATTTTGAAGAGGCTGAAATTCAGCACTGTTATTTAAAAATGTTGTGTCGTCTGCGTAAAGTATTGTTTGAGTGTTTATACAGGACGGTAAGTCGTTCATCATTAATATAAATAACAAAGGCCCCAACACAGACCCTTGGGGCACTCCACTCTTAACAGTTACTACATTTGACTTTTCAGAACCTATACAAACAATTTGTTTTCTGTTCTCCAGAAAAGACTTGAAAAGTTTTACACTTTGTTCACTCAGGCCATAATAATCTAACTTATCTAACAGTATCCTATGATCAACACAATCAAAGGCTTTGCTCAGATCACAAAAGGTGGCCTGAGCAAAGCCCCCGAGTTCGAAAATATGAAGAACATTTCTGACCAACAATTCCATAGCGTCAATTGTTGATCTGCATTTCCTAAATCCGTATTGTTGGTTACAAATTATATTAAAATGTTCAAGATAAAAGCACAACTGAGAATATATAACCGTTTCTAAAACTTTTGAAAAGACAGGGGTTATAGATATAGGTCTGTAGCTGGCGGGATGATTTTTCTCTCCCTTTTTATAAATTGGAATTACCCTAGAAATTTTAAGTACGTGCACATGACCCAAATTAGGTCAAGGAAATTAAAGATATGATGAAATAAACTGCAAGACATTCGAAACAATGTACGGGCAATTCGGAATAAAACGCCAGATATTCGAAATTAGGTGCGGGAAATTCATATATTCGCGCACAGAAAATCCGCAAACCGGATAAACCGCCCAAGGATATTTTGGACTTGACTATAATGTAATATTTAAACTCATATTTGTTAATATTAAAGCTACCGTTCTTACATTAATATTTGTTATATTGTTTACTGACTGTAAATCTAAGAGAGTTAATAATTTGTGCAGTTCTTTTACCTTATTACTACCTCTACTAAAATCGCATGAAGCATCACAAATCTCAGGTAAATTGAAATCACCAAGTATAACAGTATTACAACCAAATAAAACTATATTTTGCTCAATTTTCTCATAAAATTCAACGTAAGAGTTTAAGCTGGAATTTGGAGGAAAATAAACTGTACCTATGATATACTTGACACTATTGTAATAGACTTTCACCCATATCGATTCATTATTTGAGGCTAAAGAGAAAATCTGCTCCGGTTTTAATGAGGATTTTATGGCTAGTAACACACCACCTTCTCGGCTGTTGGATTGTCTGTCTTTACGAAAAACAGAATATCTATCATCAAAAAATTCAGAATTAAATATGCCGTCTATTAACCAAGTTTCACTTAAGCTAATAACATCATAATTAGAAGATATTACATCAGTATAAAATATTTGTGATTTTGATCTCATTCCTCTGATATTTTGGTAATAAATATTTAAACATTTTGTGTTAATCATTGTTATAATACAGTCCCTGTAATGGAGTCCCGTAAAAATTTTAGTACTGATTTGTCTAACCAACAAAATCGTGTGATGTACATATAGGGGCGTCAGAAAAAGTTGGGTAGACATCACCATATTCTGGACCGGGTGTTTTAGACGCCATTTTCCAAAATGGCTGACACCGATTTTATTTTGTATATATTTCTGCTCATGTGACAGTCATACTCATAATTTAGGTGTCTAAATATATGTTTTTAAGGGCAAGGAATCGAATAAGATGGTTTGTGAAGTTACCTGACTGCTATTTATTAAAGAAAATCAATTACTTTGGATTTTAAATAAAAATTTGAACAGAAGTGAAATAATATTCTCATAGACACATAAGTAAACTTTGGTATGGAAAACTGAGTGTAAAACTAACATACTTTTTTCTCATTCTATCTGTAACATTGTTCACCACATTTGCCAATACTCTGTGCCTGTCAAATATTGCAATTTGCATGTACACCTACTAGAAGTATATGCTGTACAACTTCACTGTTTTAATAGTTCAGAAGTCATTTTGTTAACGCACAGATCAGGCTTTAGCGCAAAATTTGCATCTTTGCACCATCCATAATCTGTCAGCTGCAGGCTTGTATCAGGAAAATAGTTTTGATAGGTTTAAACATTCCCGTAAAACAAAAAAGCATCCCCGATTATGTCCATTTCTTATTGAAAAAGATGAGGGTAGCTCTGATATGTGTTTCTACTTGTGTAATGAATAACGAAGTACATATGCCTTAAACTTTGATGATGGATAACTTGAACAAGTTATTCCTCTGCTTTGTCGAGTGTTTCTTCAGATAGAGTATTATCTTATGCAAATCGAAGTAGTAAAGCTTCTGGCGATGCTTTTAGTGCAGATGGTTTTGTTCCAATCTTACTTGAGGCATCACAACCTGTAAGTATGTGGGCCTTATTTAAAGTGTTGCAAAGTGCAGCTCCCAGTTACCTCCAAAGTGTGTGTAGAGGCACATAGCGCAAGAGGAGAAACTATGAAAGATATTTTGCAATATAATTTGTTGTTAGATAGTAGTGGCTACACAGGTGAACCTGTAATGTATGTATTACTGACTGAACTAGAGAAGAAACTCGATCAGACGGAATACTGTTTTGAACAGCGTTATGCAATGGATATTGCTGTCATAGTTGATTTCATGTCACAAATTCGACAACTCGTAACTAACTTTGAAAATGTATTTGATCAATTGTGGACTAATGCAAGTAACTGCAAGAGAATTAAACGAGTAGACTTTGTGTTTTACAGCTACATTGAGCAGTCACACAAAGAATGTGAAAGAGAAAGACGAAGAAATGCCGATCCCATCGAACTGATAAAAATCAAACAGGAGACTCTTATTACTATAGCCTACAGATAGACAGATTCTGGTCTTCAGATAAAAACTACACTACAGTGTTAAGTGAAACCATCACAGGAGACAATGACAGCAGGGATGCATTAATAGTAACGAACAAAGAAGGTCAAACTTGCTCGGACCTTCGAACTTTTGTTCAAGGAGCATATAGTAGAATTATAACCCATCTGTTCTGTACTGTTCATTCGGGCATAACATGCATTATAGTGCTATAAAATGACACTTATATCGATATAGCTCATATTTGAACTATCCAGTAACGGATTGCAAGAATTGTGGGAGTGGGTGATAAAATGAGCTATGTGCCTCTACACACACTTTGGAGGTAACTGGGAGCTGCACTTTGCACCATTTTAAATAAGGCCCACATACTTACAGGTTGTGATGCCTCAAGTAAGATTGGAACAAAACCATCTGCACTAAAAGCATCGCCAGAAGCTTTACTACTTCGATTTGCAGAAGATAATACTCTATCTGAAGAAACACTCGACAAAGCAGAGGGATACCTTGTTCGAGTTATCCATCTTCAAAGTTTAAGATATATGTGCCTCGTTATTCATTACACAAGTAGAAACACATATCAGAGCTACCCTCATCTTTTTCAATAAGAAAAGGACATAATCGAGGATGCTTTTTTGTTTTACGGGAATGCTTAAACCTACCACAAAACTATTTTCCTGATACAAGCCTGCAGCTGACAGATTATGGATGGTGCAAAGATGTAAATTTTGTGCTAAAGCCTGATCTGTGCCTTAACAAAATACCTTCTGAACTATTAAAACAGTGCAGTTGTACAGCATGTACTTCTAGTAACTTAGGTGTAAATGTAAATTGCAATATTTGACATGCACAGAGTATTGCAATTGTGGTGAACAATGTTACAGACAGAATGAGAAAAAAAGTATGATAGTTTTACACTCAGTTTTCCATACCAGAGTTTACTTTTGTGACTATGAGAATTTTATTTCACTTCTGTTCATATTTTTATTTAAAATCCAAAGTAACTGATTTTCTTTAATAAATAGCAGTCAGGTAACTTCACAAACCATCTTATTCGATTCCTTGCCCTTAAAAACATATATTTAGACACCTAAATTATGAGTATGACTGTCACAGGAGCAGAAATATATACAAAATAAAATCGGTGTCAGCCATTTTGGAAAATGGCGTCTAAAACACCCGGTCCAGAATATGGTGATGTCTACCCAACTTTTTCTGACTCCCCTATATGTACTTCACACGATTTGGTTGGTTAGACAAATCAGTACTAAAATTTTTTGCGGGATTCCATTACAGGGACAGGAGTATTAAGAATTAAAGCAATGAACTCAAGTTTACAGGGAGTTGCCAAACTTTTCGAGATCCTCTTCAGAAGTTATGTTGTGGACCAGTGATGCATCTTCTTTCCTCATAAAGATTTTTCCATTCCGTGTCCACAGGAATTTGATGTCAGCAGATCTGCGCAGCTGGCGACATTTTGCCAACAGACGTCTTCTTGCAGGACAGAGGCTCTCATTTATGTAAATTTGGCTACTGAATGTAAAACCGATGTCCAGGGTGTTCAAATTTCTCTTGACACGTCGTCTGTGAAGTAGCTCTTCTTTGGTTGATCTCCTGCAGAATTTGACAACAATGGGACTTTGGTTGTTGTGTGTGTGTTGATTCGATGACAACATTTACTAATGAAGTAAGTATCATTGAGTGATATAGTATCGTATCAGTATTGCAATTAGCAAGACAACTCACCAGAATATCCTGCTTGCTCAATCTGTCACATTTTAAATCTTGGTTATTTTTGCCCCCTAAGATCCAGCCAAATTTATCCACAGGCAAGTACTTGTTTTGTTAATGCAGCCACATCTAAATTGTTGGATAATTTAAAACACACTGACACTGAAGGAATGTCATCATAGTAATTATCATATACTTTAATAAAGAGGACACAGTCTTCCTTCATAATCGTAAAAAATGGATTTACCTGCTTCTGTTTAGTTTCACTTGTAAAGGAATCGAAGTTTGAAATGGTATATTGTTCACACGATTTCCTAAATACTTCCTCATCTCTCCGTAAAATCTGTTGCACATGGTCTTTAAGATTTTATCTTTGTTTAGAAAGTATCACTGTGAGATATGATGGTTGATTAGGAAAATCGTGGGATATGCATCATCAGTTAGTTTCGGCTTTTTCCGAGCAACTCGAGTGGGTTGACCCTATAGTACAGGCAAAACGTCTTCCCTAACCACAAACCTGTCTTCAAAATGGAGAATACTCGTATATATAACTGCTTTGTCACTGTCTTCAAAATTGTGACGGTTGATGTTATTTCTCCATTTTTTCCCTGAGTGTTTTATCTTTTGGAAACCTGAAACTGCTAGTACATGAAGGCGCATTGCCATAGCTCGATTTACATTCAGTAACACAATAGGAATAACCCATTTCTAAATAAACTCCTTTCACAGCTATCATATACAATTATTATATGCAACTTATACTAAACTAAACTCCGTGGCGCTACATCCCTGGAGGGACTCGGCCTACCACCCGACCGCTGCGTCATCTACCAAAGGCAGATGGCAGGATTGGGGGCATGTGGTCAGCATGCCGACACCCACGGCCGGTAATGGTGGTTTTCATGACCGGAGCCGCTACTTCTGTATCAAGTAGCTCCTCAATTGGAATCAAGAGGCTGAGTGCACCCCTGCCAGACCTCCCTACCTCAGAAGAATCAGAGGAGGTACCGGGGATCGAACCCGGGCGTACGGATCTGCAGTCAGCGACGCTAACCACAACGGCGGTCATACGCAACTTATATGCCCGTAAGTTTTCTGAAGCACTCGGAAACTACAAATGAGGTATTACAATTCTCTAATTACATCATGTGACAAGAAATTATTGCATAAGAACACAAGTGTAAACAAACCGCCATGCCGCGGCAATGCTCGAAGCCCTTGCCGCCATTTTACATGATTCGATATCAACCTTCACGTCTGCGTATTGGAGTTGGTCTTGCATGTCTCCACATTAGCAACACTCGCTTACAGTCCTTTCATTAAACGAGAACACAGGAGGATCGCATTGTTTTCATTCTCGACAGTAATTAGTTTGTAGAATTCTACCTCCCGAGCTCTCAAGAAAGCATCCACACTGCATTGTTTAACTAATGCAATGCTTCAAATGAAATAAATCTGCATAACATTAACCCATTCTCTTTCATATGATTGTTAGGTATTTTAGATTCTCAAGCTGTTTTTAATGCAGATTTATTTCTTTAGGCAAGTATTCACGTGGAACCATTCCCAACCGATTCTTAAGACAACGAGGTGAGTCTCGGTGGTCAAAAGGAAGCTGTACATTCACATGCACCATCCTTCAGGAAAGAGGAAAAACACCAAATGTGAATAAGGTTAATGTAAATAAGGTCAAAATATTATTGATCTAAGAACAAAGAGACCAAGTCTCTTGTTGGAGGAAGAACAGGAATACATTTACTTTACTTCGTATGGAACTACGGCATCAAGTTCTGTCCATGAAACACAAATTATACGGAAGAGAGCTTCATTGCAATATCAAGATAACTGTTAATATTAGATCAGATTAATGTTTGTTTATACCACGTATAGCGACATGCGACATATCAAAATTCATTGACCTTCATTAAACTATAGATACAACCTTTAGTTAAATGACTATAATACCCAAAATTTTATTTATAAAACATTTTATCTCTTAGTATAATTAAATTAGGAGTTGGTTTCCATCAAGGACAGGATTCAAAGACATTAATAAACTTTTCCTTGAAATTGATCCTTTGTCCCTTCACTCTTCTATGTCCTTCAAGTAAAATTCTAATTGAGCTTATATTCTCAATGCTCACCAGTACTTGTATTCACCTTAGTGCTTTAATTTGTAGTCCATATTGCGCTAATTCGTCGCATTTGAAACCCCATTCGGCAAAAAAGGAGGACCAATGTTTGTAGTCATAACGAATTTTATTCAACACTAATATTACCAAAACTTTGAAAAATCACGGGCGATGAAAATTTCCCTGCCTGAATAATACTGGGCCCAAGGAAACTTTAGAGTTTCTTAAGTCTTTGGTAACTTTTCAAAAAAGGCTACTATTTTTTTCAAATCAAGCCAATACAAGTGCTGCAACTTATTTATCATCGCGCTGGAGGACGTTTAGCCAGTTTAGTTTCATTTAACAATTAGGCAATTTCAGTTCATGGTTAATCGGGAGTTATTGCCCCACCGCGTCTTTCTTGCGATGATTCAAAATTTTATTTTCGTGCTCAGCGTCAAGGAGAGATTGACAAATTTAATGTTTCAAGTGGTATAAGATAATCAAGTGGTAATATGGAGAGGTTCCGCCTAATAGACCACTATATAAGTCCAATTATAGCTGGAAGCTGAAGGAGAGAGCACTCAGGAATACAGTAATGAATAATCAAGTCTGTTAATTTTATAAGGAATAATATTATTTAATCTATTCATTTATAAACTTGTTTATTTATTGGTTATATTGTTTGATAAAACAACAAATAGGCATATAGGGTAACATTAAAATTATATAAAAATATACGTATCTTTTGTGACTCTCAATCAGCACTTTCTGCAGCGAATGATAAACTTAATATGAACCCTACAGCTGTTGAAATTAGAGAGACTATTTGCGCCTATGACAAACATATCTGTCTGGTTTGGGTTCGCGGTCATGTTGGTAATCAAGGTAATGAGAGAGCTGATGAGCTGGCCAAACTTGCTGCATCTTCCGATTTGGAATTTGAACATGGCAAGTATCCCATCTCTTATGTGAAAAAAGAGCTGAAAGTTGATCTGCTAAATAAATGGTCCTCGCTTTGGGCTAATAGCATCAATGGCGCTGTTACAAGAGTGATGTACTTTCCTACAGTTCGCGACAGACTGTTGTTGAAATATTTCGAACCATCATTCGTTTTAACTCAATTTATGACGGGTCATGGTAAATTTAAATCTTACTTTCAAAGATTCCACATACCCTCTATTGATGGATATTTTTGTCCATGTGGACATGATGAACAAACTGTCGAACATCTTGTTTTAGACTGCCCATTTCATGGTTACAAGCGCCACATACTAAAGAAGCATCTAACTAAATGTAGTAAGGTTTTGGGTTATCCAATGATTGACTTCTTAAAAAACCAATGCTGTTTCTCAGAATTTAAGACATTCATTAACAAAGTTTTTAAAACACTGTGATCAATTCTCACAACTATTTCTATGAAGTAACTTTTTAATGTTTTGTGTTTATGTTCACTTTTGTTTATTGTTTACTGCCACATTTTAAAAATTTTATGCATGTCATAATTATAACATACTTATTCTGAAACTATAGCCCTAGCATACATAGGTAAAATAGGGCTCTTGTACTTGGAGATTTAATAAATAAATATATAAAAATATTGACCCAATATAAGTCAATCCCTAAAAAAATGCCAAATCACCGAACAATGGCGATGAGCTCAACGTCGAGAATATAAAGTCAGAAGTAAAGTTTTTGTAATACATGTCTTTAAATGTAAGATTCTGATAATTAGATCTATATTTATTCTCATTTGAAGTTTTAGAATTTGATCTATTTCGTTACAATTGCCCCTTAAAAAGATCCCATAATTTATAGTAGCCTACTATGAAACTAAGAAAAATAAGACAGTCGTACATACTAGTCAGGTAATACAGATTTTAAGTTTCTTAGTAGTAAAAAAAAACTCTACTGAGTCGTTTACTTAGAATTGCAATATTTTCATCCTACGATAGAGTAGAGTCGAACTTTATACCCAAGAATTTTACGTTATTGGAAATAGCAGTGCATTTATTTACACTGAATGCGATTATAGTTTTAATATACTTACATTAAGTGTATGATGTACTCCTACTTAGGCCTGTAACAGTAGCATTTAAACCCCAGAGAATTTATTTTTACATGAACACATAAAATAACAAGGACCCGGATGAGAACTAACACCTAAATTTTAAAACAGAAGTCTATTGTCTTACCTACTAGTCCAATAACCCGACGGTGAATATTCAAGAAATTGGTAGCACCTACGGTATGTCGTACCTCATATTGTAACCCCTCATATACTGTCGAATTCATGTACTTTTTATTTATACAAGGCCTAATATCGATATTATTTTCATGAATGAGCCGTGATTTACTTATATTATGATTCCTAGTAGAATTTTTGATCCGTTGCTTAGAAATCGAATACGCATTGTAACTCTCCTCCTAGCAGCTTAACTTGAAAAAATATACACTATACCAGGATGTAAAATGTGTAGAGGCAGTAGGCTATTGTTTTCGACTCCCAAATTTTAAGCAGAGTTTTTAACACAAATACACGTTTTTAATAATAATAATTAAGGAATCGCGCACAATGTGCATTATCTTAACCTAAGATTTAACCTACCCAGTCCTGAACCCGGGAAAGGGATTTTTTCACTACTGAAAAATCCCCGACCCGGCCGGGAATCGAACCCGGGCCGCCGGAGTGGAGGGCAGGCGCGCTACCGACTCACCCACGGCGACGGACAATACACGTTTTTAGGTCCCCAGAACCCAAACATATTATTTTGGGAAACACGTTTATGTGTGTGACTGTGAACGGAAAATCGAATGAAAGCAACATTTTGAATTTGGATTAGGTACCTTCTGGGGATGTGACACGAAGTTTGGCGATGACTTTCTCTTATTTTTAAGGGGACTTTACATGAAGATAATTTCGTTTTTAACGATTTTCTCGAAAATGGTCCTATAGATTTTCTTTAAATTTTGTAATGGGGTGCTTATGCGAAAACCTAGAACTTATATTTTAAACATATTTTTTACAAAAAATTCTCTGCAGGGTAGTTATAAGCCACCCACTGCTTGCAAAAAATTAATAAAGCTGTGAACAATAAAGGTGAACAATAAAACTATGCATCTGGTTCAAACAACTGAATACGCACTCTTTGCAAAACGGCCTCTCATTCTGTATCAGAATGTGAAGTGAAAAAGATTTACTGGCCATACGTAGAGTAAAGAAAGTTACTTGAGTGCACTAATCAGATCTTGTTTGGGTTATGTACCCTTTGGAGATGCGATGCAATATGGTAACGACATTTTCTTCATTTTTACAACCAATTTGCATGAAGGGAATGTCATACGTAATATATTATACTATCAGACAATGTTTATTTGAGCAGAGGAAGTTATGTAAGTTTCACATAAGATTCTTTAACATGTTCAAGTGAAATGTTTGATCGTGCGCGTTCTTCTAAGAGCATGGGCGTACCTGCACAATGAAAACTTACAGTTTCACAAAACTGGTTTATAATAGGTTTGTTCTCGAAGTCAATTCATGTACAGTCATGTACCAAGATGTTTGCTCACATTGTCAGTTCTGCTGCGTGAAGTGGCGGAGCCACGGGTGTTCTGAAGGGGAAAAAGCCCCCTTCCCTGTGTCACAAAATTAGAAGGAATCTTCTGAAATTGACGTGCAACTTTACCTGAAGTTAAATTAGTGACAAGAATGCAAAATAGTTGAAAACTTTTAATATACAATGCTTGAAATTGTTGATTGGATTAATAATAAAATTTGTTTTCACCGGTACGTAACAGGAATTCGATAACGATATCAGATGCATTAGTTTCCAGTGTTGATTTACATTCGCCGAACCGAGTCCAAATCTCGCTGCACAAAGTTCATTGCAATATTCATAATGACAGAATATTTTCAAATCTGTATAGCAATATTTTCAAGTCATCATGGAAGTCGACTAAATTTAATACAATAGTTCTGTCCATGCTTCATATGTGTTGTGTGTGTGTATGATTCATATATATATATATATATATATACACACGGTGTATCATAATTAATAACGCAAACCGAAACGGTGGAAAGTATACTTCAACAAAAGCAAAAAAGTTCCAGCAAAAATGGGTCCGCAAACAAGCTGTTGGTGTCCATAGTTGTGCTTGACTCGTTGCGCACTTAGGCCCGTATTCAAGAACGCGACTTTGGATGAAAGTCGACTTTACAAAGAACAAAGTCGCCATTTTCGTATTCACAGTCGAGACTTTGACGAAAGTAAACTTCGATTGAGACTTTACTTCGAAGTCACCGGCAATCTCGACTTTGACTTTGACTTTGGCGTATTCACGTAATTAAATATGGCTGATATTTTGGAAGTTGTTGAATTTGCTGAGAATATTGGTGGCATCCAGGAAATTATCGACGCTGCACCTGTTCCTCGGCGTATTATTAGAGATGCGCAAAACCCTATTGAATTTGGATAGCGAATTTAAAGCTAGATATAGCCTAGGTTTGATAAGCAGACGGTGTTGGATATCCTCGTAACCATGTTTGAAGATGGACTGAATAATTTTAGTCGAATAATTACCAATTCCGCCGGTATCTACTACTAATATCGTTACGATATTATGCTACAGGTAAGGATAAAAGGCCAGATTTATATTATAGTGTATTTCATTTTATAGAGGTTATGTTATATGGTCTTGCAAACATTTAAGGTTATGATATAAATGTACCCAATAGTTATTTTTTTCCTTACATATTTTACAGGTAATTTTCAGACTTATGTGGGGTAAGCCAGCCAACTGTGAGCAGGATTATAAGAAATATATCTGAATTAATTGCTGGGAAAAGGCCACAATATGTCAAGTTCCCGGATCAAGCTGAGTGTCAGCCAGCATGTGTATGAAAGGTCCAGGTTTCCTGGGGTTGTGGGAGCCATCGATGTTCCTATAATGAATCCTGATGGTGAACATGCTGAAGTATTCCGTAAACGGAAAAGTATCTTCAGTCTAAATTGTCAAGTGAGTAGCCAAATAATTTCTGTGAAAAACAATTTTAGGTTTGCACTAGGCTCCTCCCACCAACTGTAATGGGGACCGCCAGGGTAGCTATGCCATCTATTGTGCCAAAGCTGAAACTGGGGTTTAGGGTTCCAATGTCACCTTCTAAATGTCTCACCGTTTTAACTACTAGCTACGCCATCTGTTATGCAAATGGGGAACTGGGAAAAATTAAACAATTTATCTTTCCTTTACTCTTCCTTTCCCTCGCTTCCTCTGACCTTCTCTTTGCCCTACCTGCCTATGTGGGACATATTCCTAACCGTAAATTTCACATCGACTGGTATACGAAACCTTGACCAGCAGCCTTAACCACTTCACTATGAGCAATTGCTGAGCGGTGAAGGGAAAATTCATCTGTTTAAGTTTAGAGAGCTTTAACACATGAGAAATAGCCGCTTTCGTGTACTAATTTTTTATCATTGTGAAATATGTTGGCTCTGGAAAGAGCTGTTTTGGTGCAAGGGTTGTTTTGCAGCATTAATTAAGTCATCTAGCGGGTGGCATACCATTCAAGTCTGAAACTTTTCGCTGGACAATACCATAATACGACCTCTTACTTCTTCTTTCCCTGCTTTGGTCCCATTGCCTGTAATAATATTTCATAGGCCTATTATGATGCATATGTGGCTTCATCCTGAAATATTTAGGCCTATTCATTCCATACTTTTGATATGTTCAAGGGCCATTTTCATAACGCTGTGATTTTGTGTATGTTTATGTATATATGATAAAGGGTACAATAGTGAGCTGCAGTGCTGGCATTGAGCAGGTTCATAGCCGGGATAGGAGAAGTAGGCAGCGGCATGCGCATTGTCTCAGAAGCCTGGCACACGGACCTATGTGCTAGAGTGGGTGGAATTTCGCTGGTGCACAACCTAAATTTGTCTTTCGCCTAATTTTTATTAATCCAATACTTTATATACATGTACAGTGTACAAGTTATTTGGACACATAAGATCTTAATTACCTATATTTTCACTTATTCTCACACATTCAGGAAAACACCCACACACTAGCTTACGGTACACTACATTTCCTTAACCTAGCATAGGCCTACAAGTTAAAAGTGTCAGTAACTCCTATGAACAAGATGATATTCATCATTCTTTATGTACTATCATATTATCCCATACAAAATAACACATCAGCCTATCATTGATAATCTGTAGTCAATTCGACCATCGCTGAGTTCAATCTGCATGTAATTAAATTTGTAATAGTGAGGACATTGTATTTATCCCTATCGGTGCTGCCTGCCTTGAGTTGGTCAAGGAATTCTGCACTTTGATGAAAAATGCAATACCAGTGTAGAAGTCATTTAACAACATAGGCCTATTACTTCTTTGTAGGATTATTTTTCTGTTTCTCCTGAAACTAAAACATTTGTGTCAACTGCAAACAGAATAATATCTGGTATTTATTGGGAGATCATTGATATAAAGTAAGAAGAGTAATTGTGGAAGACGATGCTTTAAATCTTTTTTCTTTGATTTGTATTACCCAAATCATATAGCCTATCATGCTCATGTTAATTGTATTTTGTTGTAGGCTGTCGTCAACCACGAGAGGAAGTTTATTGATTTTGTTACTGGATGGCCTGGTTCCACGCATGATAACAGAATCTTCAACAACAGTAGCAACTGCATGAGATTTGAAAGGGGCCTAGTACGAGAAATCCTTGTTGGCGACAGTGGCTTATGCTTGTAGGCCATTCTTGATGACACCCCTCCTCAACCCCACAACCCCTGCAGAGGAAGCATACAACGCCTCCCATATCTTGGCAAGAAATGTAGTAGAGAGAACATTTGGATGCTGGAAAAGGAAATTTCAGTGTTTATCAACATTCCTGCTGTTATACTAGATAATATTGCAGCAGATAGTGGTCGCTTGGAAGAGCCTGATGATAGAAATTACTAGAATGGCAATGAGTATCATGCACCACCCCAGTCATTAGGTGCAATAGCCAGGAGGAATCTCATTGCAAGATATTTCGAGTAGTGTTAGGTAACATTCCACAATACGACAGCCAACTATGAGCGAACTCCTATAATTGTGAAATATGATTTTTGGTGCAAGGGTCTTTTTTTATTATGAAATATTATTTTGTTATTTATAGTTGTGAAATATTATGTTTGGTGCAAGGGTCTTTTTCTATTGAGTGGAAGGGGAGCTTGTGGGCAACATGTATTACCCTTACGCCCAAATACTTGCTGAACTCTGGCCCTCTTTCCACTCGCCACTGCACATTGCTATGGTGATGGCTGAATCCTCTAGCCACCCGCCTACCTGTAATCTTTCCCCTAGCAACCTGCTCAACATAGGTAATGCAGTCCACTGTTGTGCTGCATGTTATACTGCCCTATTAAAAAGTGCAATTAAAAAACAATCACCAGAGCCTCTTTAGTGCTACTTAAAAGAGCAGTTTCAGCGTGGCATAATCCAGAATTGAAAAGCTGTATATAATATTTTGATTTTATGTATGTACGGTATGTAATGTGTATGGACATTGAAATAAAATTGAAAACTACAGGCAAAGAAAATCAATCTCTCATTGCTTTCTGGTGCAATTCCTTCATGTTCTGCAAAGTGAGATCGTGTATTTCTTGTTACTGCTTCATCATTGCAGCATGGAAGTTCTTTAAGCTGTAGTTTTGGTTCATGAAGCTATCTCAGCTGCTCTATTTCAATTTGTTTCCTCTCTTCTAAATACTGTGAAGCCACCTCGCGTTGCTTCTGGACAGTAGGCCTATTCTTTTAAGAAAACAGGCCCACCTGCTCATTCCTCTGTGCACCTTGAATCTCAATGCCGGATGGAGCCACTTCGATCACTGTTCATAGTCAGTCATTGGTGGCATCTTCGAGACTTTCATGATTCAGAATAATTCACAATATTTCATGACAAGAGAACTGAAACTCCAGTTTTGTGACAGCGATCTCCATTCACTTCAGCAAAAGGTAAATGAAACAAATAGTAGCTTAGAACTTTGGCTGAAAGAGAAAAAACTCTTTCTAAATACCAATAAGACAATACATTGGCCTATGCTCTTTCATTCACAAAATCTTATAGGCAACCTGCAAGTTAGACTTAATAACACAACACTGGGCCAAATAAATACTACAACATTTCTTGAGCTATGGATTGACCAGGATCTTACATGGGAACCAAATATAGCAAATTTAAGTAACAAACTTAGCCAGTTATGTTATGCTATTCATATACTCAGTCAGGTATCAACAATAGATGTAGGCTATTAAAGACATAATTCAGCTGTGTCCATTCAGTATTAAGTTAAGCATTTCTTTTGGGGGACATTCAACAAAAGCTAAGCAAATATTCAAACTGCAAAAAAGAATAGGTCTACTAAAAGTTATGCTCCAATTACCAGTCAGGATACCAAGTAAACCGATATACGAAACATTAAAAATCTTGCCCCTACCATCCCTCTATATATTAGAAACTGTGACATTTATACACAAAATTAGGAACCTATTCATGAAGAATTCACAAATACATCACTACCAGACAAGAACAGCTAACAATATTCATTTATATTGTCATAGAACTACCAGGAGCTTGAACATCATTTCTCATATAGGTTTTATTATGTAGTTTCAGTTTCAGTTTCAGTTTATTATTAGCTGTAGATTCCTTAAGAATTTCAGCTTTGTCATTATATTACAATATACTACAATAAAAAACAATTACAATATAATATAAAAAAAATGTTAGAACAATAGTGCTGGTAGCTATGTCAGGTAGCTACATGACACTTCAGTATACAAAATTAGTCAGATTAACCTTACATTTATCATTAATTCTATTATCATTTTTTTGCAGTTATATGACAATTCTATCTGTTGTAGCAACTTATCGTTATTAATTATTTTTACAATTCTTCAATATTATACAAACATTTATTAATAAGAAATTTTTTAAGTTGGCGTTTGAAAGTTGTGCCAGATAGTGATTTTAATGTTGTTGGTAATTTGTTGTACAGTTTAACTCCTATCACACTGACATCTTTATTTGATATTTGTTTGGTATGTATTGTCTTGTGATAGTCTTCTTTATTTCTGGTATTGTATTGATGAATTTCATTATTTTTTATTGGTTGTCTTTCAGTAATAAACATAATTACACGATACACATATAATGAGTATATAGTTAGCATATTGTTTAGAATAAATACATCCCTACATGATTCTCTAGGTGCAAGGTTATATATTATTCTTATACACTTCTTTTGTAGAATAAATAATCTTTGTGTATATGTATTTGCTGCACCACCCCACAGTTCTATGCCGTATATTATATGTGGGTATATGACTCCATAATATATCAGTTTCAAACATTTTTTGTCAACTATTGATTTAAAGTAAATTAGCAAGTATATTGATTTACTAACAGTATTACATAATTTGTCTATGTGCTTAGCCCAAGTTAATCTACTATCAACATTGATTCCTAAAAATTTATATTCGTATACTTCTTCAATTTTGGAACTCTCAATCTGAATATCTAGTTTCTCTTGTAAAGTTTTGCTTCCCTGAAAAAACTGTATTACTTTTGTTTTACTCATATTACATTTTAGGTTGTTTTGCTTAAAAAAATCTAGTAAATATTCAACTGCATGTAACAAATTTATTTTTAAAATATTGATATCTTCCCCCCAGCATAATAGTGTGGTGTCATCAGCATAAGAAATTATTTGTGTGTCGTGTGTATGGCACAATAAATAATGTATAATAAACTACTTAACAATCTTAAAGTTCCAAAGATTCAACATTTTAAAAAGCAAGTTAAAACTCTACTTCAAAAATATTATTTATTTTACGATGTACAAGAATTCCTTAACTATGTGGAAATTTAATCAGAACCCTACATGACATTCTTACAAAATACTAACAATGAACATACCGGTATTAATACTTCATTTTAAGAACTTTATAAATGTGTATTTTAATTATGCAGTCGCTATTTGTATTGTAATAACCAAAAATATGCTTATAGAATTAAGAAGATAATGGGCATTGTATCCTGACAGCTAATAAAGAATTATTATTATTGTTATTATCATTATTGTTATTATCATCATCACAATACAATTACGCTTTTACAAAATGGCTGAGTGTAATGCGCACATCGATGTTATTTTGTTCGAGATTTGCCCACCGCCTCCTAGACGTACAGCAATTTCAACAGTTTGTACACATAATTCATTTAAAAGGCAGTGGATACGATAGCCAACGTTACAACAACATCGTCAAATCTCGACTTTCCAAAGTCACGGTCAAAGTCTCGCAACTAACGTCTATGAATTCGACTTTAACCAAAGTTGAACTTTGCTTTGAAAGTCTACTTTAGGAAGTCGTCTTCCAAAGTCGCGTTCTTGAATACGAGCCTTAGAAGTGGTCCGCAATGTGCTCTTGTTTACAAAACTGAACGTTACCACAAGGTGGAGTTGTAATCTGTTCATACACGACCGACAATGTGTACAGACACAGTCGAAGCAGTCTGAACAGTGTCAGGTGTGTGAACTCTAGGTAGTCAAAATAGAATCATACAGCAGCAGCAAGGAATTGTACGTGCTTGTCAAGAATTCCGAGATGATCCGGGAGTGTTTGAAAAATTCGAAACTCACCGCAGAGACGAGTTCAGTATCGCATCTAGGTGCAAGGACGACACTTTGAACACTTCATTTAACAGGAAGAGTGTGCAGTATTAATGATATGACTGTAAAATACTTAAGTAGAATTGTATTCCTTGTTAACTTAAGATTTCAGAGAATTGTGAGGCAACTTAGAATGGCAATTAGACGGAAAGTCTACCTTTTAAATTCATTTGTACTAATTAGGACGATGTATTTAATAAATTCAGTGGCGGGTAATAACCACACATTCGCAATAATAAATCTCGCACACGGCTTGTTTGCGGACTCATGTTTGTTGGAACTTTTGCTTCTGATATAGTAAACTTTCAACCGTTTCGGTTTGCTCGAATAACTATGATACACCCTGTAAATAAGAAATGGGTCTATGTCACCACAACATTTCGTGTCGTCAGGTTGCAGATAAAGGACACGGCCTCCGGATGTGAGGGTAGCAGGGAATATATGGAATAAGGAGTCGCGGACAAACAACATGAGGTTGTCCTCCAGGTTTGGGGTTTGGCGTGAAGTTAACAACTTCTCACAATAAAAAATATAATTAAGAATCACTTATTCTCTCTGTAACGAACTGTTGACTAGTAGCTTTGTTTAATGAAAATTTCTCACGTACAACCGCAACTACCAGATCATGATCCGAATCGAAGTCAGCAGCACTAAAATTTCGAACACCAATTATATGCCTACTAGACTTCCTCCTTAAATCTATTAGCAATGGTCGATTTAATTATGCGTCTTTCCATCTGCCGAAATCCATGTGTATTTATGAATATCATGATGTGAGAATTTTGTACTATTACATTTTTAACTGTGGTAAACATCATTAATCTAACGCCATTGTCGTTAATCTGCAAGTGGTGACTTTCGTTCCCAATCGTGGGCTTCAAAATATCCTCCTTTTCTACTTTCGCATTGAAATCTCCTAGTAAAATTTTCATGTGATAGCCTATACAGGAAATTCGTCATTGTAAAATTCTCCGGGAGTACAACAGTCCCTCGTTCAGATCTCCGGGAAGGAACTACACTGAGAGAGACTAAAAATCATAGGAACCATAGATTTGGAACGTAAAATGTTAGGAGCGTTTAGGCTATAGGTCTGGAACACTTCAATTGATAAATAGAGAAGTAAGGAAATGTTGGTTAGATGTTAGATGGAAGTTGGAAGGGAGGACGGAGGTTCAATATAGACAGACGTGTATCCTTTTCTATGGGAAAAGGAATGTTAACTATAAATTAGGGACTGGGTTCTTCATGCATAGGAGAATCAATTCAGCCATTAAGAAAATAGAGTTTACTAATGATAGGCATTCTTATATTATTCTAAGAGGACGGTGGTATGGCATCATAGTTATGAATGTCCCTGCACAAACAGAGGATAAAGACTATGATCACAAGGATAGTTTTTATGAAGAAATAGAACGAACATTTGATAAATTCATAACGAACATTGTACCAATTCAATGCTAAAGTAGGAAGGGATGATTTCTTGAAGCCCACGATTGGGAACGAAAGTCTCCACTTGCAGAGCAATGACAATGGAGTTAGATTAGAGAATTTTAGTAGCAGTAGTAATAATAGGCTAGTAGTAGTAGTACTAAACTAAACTCCGTGGCGCGACATCCCCGAAGGGACAAGGCCTACCACCCGACCGCTGCGTCATCTACCTATATGCAGATGGCAGGATTGAGGGGCATGTGGTCAGCATGCCGACACCCACGGCCGTTAATGGTGGTTTCCATGATCGCTACTTCTCTAGCAAGTAGCTCCTTAATTTGAATCACGAGGCTGAGTGCACCCCTACCAGACCTCCCTACCTCAGAAAAATCCGAGGAGGTACCGGGGATCGAACCCGGGCCGACGGATCCGTAGTTAGCGACGCTAACCACAAGACCACGCCGGCGGTCAGTTGTAGTACTAGTCACCGCTAAAAATGTAACCGTAAAGAGTACAAAATTCCCACATCGTGATATTCATAAATACACATGGATTTCGGCTGATGGAAAGACGCATAATCAAATCGACTGTGTGCTAATACGTGCAAGGAGGAAGCCTATTGATGTTCGAACTTTTAGGGCTACTCACTGCGACTCGGATCATTATCTGGTAGTTGCGATTGTTCGGGAGAAACTTTCATCAAACAAACGAACTAGGAAAATGGTTGATACAGAGAGATTCAATTTGAAAAAATCTTGGTGAAGACGAAAGTAAGAATGCTTACCAAGTCGAGATTTCAAATAGATTTGCAATCCTAGAAAACATTGCTGAGCAAGAAGCTAGGGATGATATGAATATCGATAAAACCTGGGATTGCATTAAAGACAATATTAAAGTAGCCGCAAAAGAAAAATTAAGTCCGCTTGAACTGAAACCAAATAAACCGTGGTTCGATGATGACTCCGTGAAATTTGTAAATACAAGAAAGCAGACAAAACTACAGTGATTGCAGAATCTGAAAGACACGGTCGAAAATCTCAACAATGCTAAACGAGAAACCTCTAGAACCATTAAAACAAAGAAAATAAACTATTACAAAGACAAAGTATATGAATTAGAGGAAAATAGTAAAGGGATCTCTACAAGGGAATCGCGCCAGCGCGACGTATATGCACAATGCCATTTTTCAGCGTAGGCTTGCTCACAGTATGCTCAGGCTTCGTGGTACATGACTCAGCTTTGGGAATACCTTTAGACTGATCACCCAAAAAAAGTATAATAATAGCTCTAATATAAACTCTATACCGAAAGTGGTATGGGATAGTCCTGTTGACATGCATTTGAGACTGTTATTCTCATTTGAAGATCAAGACTAAAAGCGCAATAGAATCGTTCCCAATAGAATCCAACAGAAGGAAAATCTGGCGATAAATTGCCTTAACATATAGCCGACCGGAGACTTCAACGGACTTCAATGGATACGTTTCAATATATCTATAATATACCTGTAAACAAAGTACATTATCAGACATACAGACCACTGCTTTTAACACCTTTTCCAATAGCATTAGCTGATCAAGACATTTAAATATTTTATATGGAATTGCACAATGAAAACTTACAATTTCACAGAATCTGGCATAAAATGTTTCATATAACTTACTCTGAGGCCTACTTCTTAGGGCTGCAACAGGGGTTTGCAAATTTATCCCTGAAGTTTGCTATATGAACACATAAATAACATTGACCTGACCGAGATCGACCCCCAAAATTTTTAAAAGGAAATTTAGTGTCTTAGTTAACTAAGCGTACTTACATCACAGTGACGGGAATATTGTAGATATTGCAAAATTAGTACTTTATATTATACCTTATACCGTAACTCCTCATTCACTGTCGGTTTCATTTTTTAATTATTAAGGGATAATATTAATTGCGATCTGCATTAATTTGTCGTGATTTCATTACGGTATGAATTCTGGTTGAAAATTTTATCCATCGCTTAGCAATCGTATTCTCATTGTAACTCTTCTCCTAGCCACTGATCCTTGGAAAAGAAAAATCAGCACTATACATTGTATCGAATGTATTGCATTCGTTTTTGTTTTGATAATGTTTTAAGAATTGAATAGGCAATATATTTCCAAGGAGAAATTTACTAGTGGAATTTTCCCAATTGTAGGGTACTTCATATGGCACTGCCCAATGAAAACACTCAGTTTTTTTAAAAGCATAACCCGACTCGTCGAATGCTCTTTCAGGCAATTGTTATAAGGTACAGCGGAGATTATGACCACGACTCGTTCAAAGCTCTTTTAGGCAATAGTGATACCGCAGAGGTTCTCCATTGCCTCTCGCGGGATGGAGATGAAGAGAAAACAACAACAAGACCTGAACCCAGAAAGGATATTTTTCCGTTACTGGAAAATCCCCGACCCGACCGGAAATCGATCCCAGGCCCCGAGACGAAAGGCAGCCACGCTACTGTAGTCCAAAGCAGAGTACTTCCCTGCGGGATGCACTGCTGATTAGAGGGGCAAGAGGCGATATATTTCTCCGGCGAAGAAGGAGGAGGTGAGGGGTACCATCACAGGTGGCTAGGCAGATTCTTATTGGTCGCCGGCATGCTTGCGCGCGCAACGGTCACATTCCTTGCATTCCTCACAGGGAAGTTCTTTGCTTTGAAGAACAGTACCAACTCCCCCACAACCAACTCATCCACTGCGAATGACAATGTTACAATAGAGTGCAAAACTGTAGGATGATGTACAACGCTATCTTATATTTGTATTTTTGGAAACAGTAATATTCTCCTGTCCTTTCGATAATGTTGATCGAACAACCAGATTAATATTTCAAGAAAAAGGCTTAAACAACTAATCAGGATTAACGGCTAAATAGTTTCAATATTCCACGAACCATTGTGATTCCCTTTAGTAGCCTAAGAGTGCACACTTATGGTATTATTTTTAACTCTAGCCACAAATAAACCATGAAGAGTTCAAAATCTTTTGTCGAGCATTCGTAAGTCTCTTTTCATATTCTAGGGGAGAAAACGGACGTATTGCTATTACCTAAATGAACACAAGTGTCATTAATATAATTATTATATTGTTCTACGCTAGTGCGTAAAATTTAAAAAAATTCCTACGGTGGTGCGTAAAATTTAAATTTTACCTAACGTGTTGTGACTAAAATTAACCTTTTAAAACCTAGAGCCTAAAGGGATCAAGTTATCTCTTTACATATCGGCATTGTTATTCATTTTTTGCACCAAAACGTAAGTGAAATAATTTATGATCGCCATCACGAGGATAGTGAAATCTTTACATTATGACCTATAACGCAATTGACGAATGCCGTTGAAGAATGCAGGTTCAGATGGCCATGAAATCGTATTCACATAACCTCTCTATTATTAAATATGTAGTTTTTACTTAGCTTTAATTATTTATGTGCTGTAAATGTAGAGAGTGTTATCGAAGGAAAAATTGTATGATATACGTTCCTGAAGTATTTCGCTAAACTGGATTTCGACTACCGCCGTCTCAGCACGCAGCACTTATTGAGACCAAGTAGGCCTATATAATGTTGCCCATATCATAAATATGACTACGTGCTGAATGAACTCAGCAGATGGTCGAGTAGTCTACGGGTTATAAACGAAACGCCGGTGTGTTATTTAGAATGGGATAATACGATAGTAAAATAGAATTACCACTTAAATAATTGTTAGCATGATGTACGTTAGAAAATTACTGGAAACAAAGGTATAGGACTTCTTAGTGTAACGAAGTTTTGCGAATGGTGTGGAATGGTCAAGAAGTTCCTGCATTGAGGTAAGTAGTGGCAGCTAGATTCTAGGTCAGTGACATGTACTGCCGGCGCTCGGTTACATTAGGCTAGGAAGAGTAATAGTTCGTGGCATTTTAAGAAGACCTCGTCTCAAACCATCGTCTATCTACACTTCACTTACGCCGGGTTTCCGAAACGTAAGATATCTACTAGATGGCATTATTCAATCCGTAAGCGTTTCTGAAACGTTCGATGGCGGCTAATCGTTCGATAGAACGCCCTACAAACTATCGCACCATAAATCACTAGATATCTGGAGAAACGGTAGATAAACACGCAACATGGCAGAAATGCGAAATATTTATGTTGATGTATGTTTCGTTATTATGTTAGCATTTAATCTTACATTATGTTACTAGCTTGTTATGGTATTAAAATTAAAAGTAGTAATGAAGCTGGCATTGGTTATTAATTTGTGTGTGAAATAATTCATAATACTGTACTAGAAAAATTGTATATTATCGGTTAGATGATCTTTGTTATAGCCTAGGCTATTAATGTATCCATCGTTTATTTGTATTAATTTCATTTTCTGTTGTAAGTTAATATTTTAAGAAAACATCGCGAATATTATTTTCTTGCTGGTCATCTTCAATGCCAGATCGTATAAGGCCTAGGTCTATACAGAAGTAAATATTCCCTGAAAGAAATACAGCAATCCTTTCAAGAAGTAGCCTACGATGATATTCAGATTCGGAAAAAATGTAGCTTAAGTATATTAATTTTATTTTCTGATGCAACACTTTATGAAGAAAATATTGCCAGTTTACAGCACGAATATTAATACATAATCATCATCTTTCTCGTCATCTTCATCCTGAGGCAATAAATAGGCCTAGAGATGTGTAAAGCAAAAAGTATTCCCTGAAAGAATTAGATCTTTGACGATATTGAGTTTCGGAAAGAATCAGGCTGTCAAAGCAATTACCTATGGATAAATAGGCCATCATATTAACAATAATAACAATATTAACAATAACAATAAGGAACAGCTGCAAGCATGCCTTTTTCGGCGTTAAATTGCCCATCATTAGAAATGGGAACAACCATCGAAGCATTCCTTTCTGTGGTAAATTAGCTATAACTTAATTAATGTGTTACGTTTTACGCATTATGTTGTCAGATTGTGATGGGTGACATTTTTCTCTAATGCACAAGTCTCGAAATCGAAATTACCGTAGTTTATCTCACGTTCTACATTCATTTTAGCAGAGAAACAGCAGACAAGGAAAAGCAGAAAGATAATTCAGCCATTTTGATAGAATAGCAAGAAGCGCTCCGATTGGTTGCTATTCAATCACGGCCAACTTGATATTAGAGTAAGCACCGTATCTCCATCTATTGACAAAGTGCTCAACTCATTTATCTGACGTATCGCTATTTGCCGATCGTATTTGCTTTCGGAAACGGAAGGTGTTTATAGAGTGTATAAAATCTATAGAGCCATTAGCTGTCTAGAAGATATCTGGAGCTTTTATGCAACCGGGCCTTAGTGAAGTAACCGTGCTGGGGTACGTATTTTGCAACATTGTACTGGACTGCAGACAAGTGTAAATACGCCTAATTACCTTTCTATTCACTGATTGACAGGTTGAAGAGGATTAGGGTGGCAGTAGTTAGGGGAAGTTCTTGAAAAATGTCTTTAAAAAATGGAACCCACAATATAGTTAGTTTTAGCTGCAGCATATTGAATAGCGCGCGTTTCGTTAGGTGACATATGAAATCTCGCCCTGCGCCAGGGAAATTTTATCACTGCGACAATTGTTCTTTTTCTTCTATCCCGCGGCTCGTAGTGGCAAGTGCCTAATGGCGGATCATTCCTCAGTGTTGACTGGCAGTCGCGTTGTCCATCTGTTCGGTAATTTTTTTATTTACTTATTTAATTCGTGTAGACCTATTAAAGCTGATAACTTAAAAAAATAATAAACCCAAATCAAAAAGAAAATATTCCCTAACTCGCTTCTTAACTCCACACTCTATTTTAAAAAATCACACTTCAGAAACTTGGACCATAAGGAACTACGGGGAGAACCAATGAACTATGAACCGGCTGCACGATGTTCTTCCGGTTCGAGATGGCGGGGTGCGTTGCCGTCTGCGGCTATTGTATAATGGCGCTGATGCAGTCATAAAACAATTTGTTAAGTCCCTAATTTGTTAGTTCTTTATGAAAATGCAGTTTAGGAAGAGCAACTATCCGTGATAAACTTACAAGTGATAACTATTTGAGAAACTGCGTCGTATAAGATAAAAAAATTGACGTCAAAAATAAATACTACTCGTATTCACTCGTTCAGAGTAACACAAAAGCTAATTTTTATCCAGTGGCATTGAAACAGTAAGTCTATTGCATCTTTGGCTTCACACTGTCATAGTGCCTCTCGTGGAGTCATTATAAAACAGTAATTATCATTATGGACAAAACATGTACAGGGGACTGAGTAGACTTGGTAAAATATCTAATAATAATTCGTATAGGCATACATGGAATGATGATAATAGCAGGATTTTGCATTTTGACTTGTTTTGTAAGACTGCGATGCCACAATGCTTTGTTATGAAAGAGAATAATGAGAACTGGAAGTCTAATAGGCTATAGGCGTATATGTTTACCAACAGTATAAATAATACACTTTCAACTAGCACTAAAACATGATCACCTTGCTTAAATGATGTTCTAGAACTTCTTTAATCTAGATTTCTAAAATTAATGAATACTTATGATCCATTCCCAATGAAAATTAACCGTACATATAATAAAATAAAACTTTACGTAAACTTGGTAGGGAATTGGATCATTCACAACAGAAACCTAAACGTTGGTAGTAACTAATCACAAAATGAGAATGTGATCTGCTGATTAAAATGACTGCCGGAGACGAAGGAAACAAAAGAATGAACAAACAGGCCGAGTGAAGACGAATGCAGCTGAGTGATCGCTCCATAGTTCTGATTGGTTGTTTCATTACGTTTCACATAACGACGTAGAAGCTTAGAGTTTTCACGGTTCTAAGTTAACTTTTAATTTTACGTTATGTTTAAAGTTTAAGTGATGCAATGTGAATGGTCGAGAAACATGGTCCAAAAAGTTTTAAGTTAACGTTGCGTTTGCGATTAATAATTTTCGATGTCAATGGGCAATTACTTTTGACATCAGCAAAGTTTAAATTTGAGACCTCAAAATCCTGTTCAACACAATGTCTGTTTCTGAAAATAGCTTAATTTAATTTCGAATAATATTGACAATTAAACAAATAACAATTACTGTTGCATATTATACGATTTCCTTAACTTCCGGTTGTTGTATGAATGGGGTTGGATTAAAAAAGATGAATTTCTTCAATTATAATGTTCTGAGCAGGACGAAGTACAGTATGGTACAAGACACCTTATAAATGCAATTACCTTTAGCTGGCATTTAGCAAGTTAATTATTTCTTGTCAGGAGCAATTAATCTTCACATTTTCAAGATATCATTTTAATGGCAAGAAAGTTGTTTCCCAGAATTCTAATTTACATTTTACGCGAAGAAAACTAAAAATGATACGTTACATTCGTGAAACTAGCTGCAATAAGTGAAATACAAAGAAAAGGAAATTAAATATGGAATTGAAATTACTATAGGCCTATATACAGTTTGATTTAATTTTCCTATAAGCACAAATTTATCCAATTCAACCCTTCGTCTTTCGTAAGATATATCGTAATACATAGAAGAAAATGAGGTAGATGTTAGTAGAGGTATTTTTATAAGGTTTCCCTATGACAAAAATGTATATATTCTGCTAAAGTTAGAGTAGGATTACCTCCACAAAGTCTCTGGGTTTTTACGTATATACCTTAGGAGCGATTCTCACTGCTCGTAGAGTTCCTGGCTAGGGGAGGTAGCTGCACCCTGATTGGCTATCCCACTCCACGTGTTGTCTGTATCTGTCTCTGCGGCATTATCCCTCCACTCAACTATTACAGTATTTTCTAGCCTCTGGCAACATGCAGCATGATCTTTACTCTCTGCCCAGCAGTAGCTCACTGATCTTACGCGCAGCGAATCCGCGCATCTTGGTAACGAGATGTAACGAGAAGCTCGCTGGCTGGGTTAGTCTTCAAGGCCAGAGACGTTGTGGGAGTAATCCTACTCTATAAGAATCGATCTGTATATAAAATAATAACAATAACAAAAATAAGTCATGTTATACCTATTTTGTATAATATTTTATATGCTTTTTTTGGTTACAAGATTGCTTCTGTTAATAGCGAAGAAGAATAAAACCCTAAATTGTACAGTTTGACAAAAAATTCAACTTAAAGTTATACAAGGAATCAGACAGATATTAGAAATTCAAGAATTCCAACAACATAAAAATATTTTCACAAAATCAATTATACAAGTGATGGCACAATATTGAGACAGATCCATTCAGTGCCAGTTTCGAAACTTGTAGAATAGTGGAATTGGGAATCCCTAGTCTCTTGCACACATTCACGAAAAAAGAAGGAATGCTGCCCCGAGCTCCAATCAGAAGTCCGATGACTTCTACTTCTTTAAGTTTATATTTGGTCATATAATAAATTGTTGAATGCTGATATATGGTTTGCTTTTCTTCATGAACCTACTGAGGCTGACTTAAATGAGATTCCATTCATACGGTTAGGTCGAGGATGTAAGCAACAGCAGAGTTCTCTTTGTAGGCGATGATGTCAGTTCGTCGAACACTTCCTTTCTGCGCTAAACCATGAATTTCTTCATGGACTACAAAAACCGTTTGCAATGGCAGTCCTGGTGTCTCGCGTTGGGAAGTGCGTTTACATGATGACAAGAACCACTGCCTTCTATATATGCTGCTTAAAATCTGGCAACACAGGAGGTAGTCCTATCTGTGGTGGTCTGTGGGAAGCATTTGAATACGTTTTTATTGCAGATAATTTTCTTCATCACAAATACTGACTTTATTTAGGCCAAATCAGTAGGCCTATATTACATAGCCTATACTTGTGATGTGCATAATAACGTAACGTGCGGTGACTCCACATATCTGAAGGAATTCGTACTTTTCAGTGTCTCCTCATTATACGTTATGATGTCGCGTTTTTTCTTATTTTATTAGTAATAACCACACTTATCCTGTTAGGCCTACGAGCTCTGTTATTTGACCCACAACAGAGTCATATTTTATTAAGTTGCTACACTTTTCTGGGTCATTTTGTACCACCACTGAGCTAGTTGTCCCAGGTTTAATATAACCTAGAACACTGATATCTCTTTTCTTGCCACATGCACTTTGTGGAAGACTACGCCCATGACTGTCACTGAAAAGAATAACTCTGCCTAATTCCTTGGGAAAACTAAGCTTTCCGTTATTTGCTGTCAAGTCATTCATTCGTTCATCCTCCGGTGGTGAACTGTGTTGATTCGCCAGCACTTTTGAGGTTAAGGTTTGAATCCCGTTCATTACCTTCACCAAACTGTAGGAAAACGCTGGTAGTATATTGGGAGGATAGGAGTTATACTACGATTTGGCGTCTGCCACATTAAGATGAATTAGGCCTACTGTGAGCAGCTTGATAAAAATTCATACCAGTAAAAGTTACTCTATTTCTCTTCAATTCTTCTTTAATACTAGCCAATTCATCCTTAAGGACACTAATATCATACCGTACCTCACTCTGGTATTCGTTTGTAGCTGATAAACACGAAATTCTTCTGTGTAAAACTGTTCTCTGGTGTACTCAATTAGAGGTGACGGTTTATATAAATCTCTCATTATGTACACGGTTTTTACCTTCCCGATGCTCTCCAGTTGCTCTTCAGGTGTATCCAGATGTTCTCTAAACAATAGGCGATGACTGGGATTACTTTAAGCTGAAATATGCTTAATTTTTCGATGATTCTGATGGAGTTCATTGCTTTATTTAAAACATGTTCATAGCCGATAGGACTACCGATGCGATATTGCCAGATTTAACAGCATGGCTTGTAAGAAATAAAAAAGGTAGTGCAAGAACCAAGGACATGAGCAAATGTCTCGATCTCATTGTGACAATGTCGACAACGTTTATTATCTAGGCTCCTACCAGGAATGGCACGCATGGCTGTTATATTGCCAACCATCGTAATTGCAGTCCCTCCACTCCGAACAAGTTAAGCCTTCGTGGTGGTAATATTGTATTATAAGAAATGCTTAAACATATAATATGCAAGTTCCACAGAATGCACTAGCAATAAAATTAGTTATTTTTGTTATGATTCAATGACCTGTAGGTTTCAGCTTTATCACAATTGTACAGGATAGGACAGGACACAGCTAAACTACCTTTAAGCTGTAAAGATTCCATCAGCTTCAAAATGTCATATTAACTGAAAATTAGCATTCAATTAGATCCCTTTGACGGTTGAGGTATTTTAACATTAATTTCAGATTCAAGTTGACTATAATCGCTAGCACTTATGAGATTCGTTGTTATCAATAAATAATCATTTTTTACAGAAGAATTGTTTATTTGACTTTAGATCGGGATATGTAAGTCTATACGAAACATTTTGTTCGGCTATAAAATATAACATTCAAAATAAACATTCTAGCCAAAATACTTATTATACCTCAATGTAATGCTAATTACGTGAAAAAAATATTTCGGTTGTTACCTACTTCGTATGCATTGGGACAGTGTGCACTTGGAAAGTGTAAAATGACAACAGAAATAATGTAATTATATGCCTACTAGCTGGACCCGCGCGATTGATAGTTCCTCCATTATAACAGCATCTTATATGTGTGTTTGATGGAAAACTCGGTTTTCTTTGAACGAATATTTGGTTATTTACTATGAACATTGGTTTAAAATAAACACACGAAATTTACATCTCCAAAATAGCAATAATTGAATGCACATTAAGAGTAGGTTTTCTTTTCAGGAATATTTTGTTAGGGATTGTGTTATGAATTGTAAATAAGCTCGAAAATGTATGGCAATGGACAATTTTATTATTAGCACATGATAATGTTCAAAAAAACACAAATCTAGTTACTTAAATAATGTGAAAAGTACACTTTCTTAATAATATTCTCACCTGCACTATCGTCAAAAACTTTATATTATAGCTGCTTATTTATGATTGATTCTAAAACGACAGGGAAACCGGTTTATCGATACAGCGATTATTTTGCCATAGTGTCAACTGTAAAGCATTTGGCTTTATTATTTCCTATCCGGTGCTCGGTGACTATACCTTCCTATCGGCTAGTCAATTATAAAGAACTTTGTAATATTTGCGGAGAAAAGGGGATTTTCTTTAGAGAAATAATATGAAGATGATTGTGAACAATAATACAGTTAAATCTCTACGATCCCTAAAGGCCTGTTTCATCAATAAGTAATAAATATTGTAGTGACTGAAATTTCAAATAGGTGTGCTTTTTCCCAAATTTATTTTTAAAAGACTTACGGTACACTATAATAAATTGAATTTGAAGTAGATTTCAGTTCGAAATTAACTTACATGAAATCAGACTGAAACTGTGTTTTATTGAATTATAAAGGAATCTTTTATCAGCAGGAATATCATGTGCTTAAATAATTTTAAGTATCCAGTCACTCACTATAATTTACGTATTATTCAACTCATTTTATGGGAGAATTAAGAAAATAAAAGGTTATTGTATCATAATTAATTTCCCTGATTATTCCATGTTTGATATTGACCAATAACGTTTTGCAGTCCTCAGATATAGACTAATCACGACAGTTTATATTATAATATGCTTCTACGGGCGCAAGCAGGCAATTTTATCTCATACAACGTCAGATTGCGTGATTAATACGTCACATGCTGACAGTGAACAGAATTAGAACATATTTTAATCATCATAAGCTGTCTAGAAATTTAAATAATGTAGATATGTATTGATTTAAACCACATTTTCGATTTGGTGCAAGCCAGTTCGTGTGCTTTGTAGCGTTCTGATGCTCACCCACTCCATCTTGTGGTATCACACTATTGGTAGCATCGGGAATTCGAATCGATTAAGGATTGTTCATTCATTTAGTATGCCGTGATCTCATAGCGAGCTCAATATCAACAGCAATAATGTAAGAAAATCCCATTGAGATTACAAGTTTCATCAGATATAGGCTACTTGCGAGAACGAAGTTCGTAATCTCTCGTGGGATTTCCTACGATAAAACCGTTCAGTTCGTTATAATGAAGAACTGGAACCTATATGTTTATCCCATGACGCATTTGGTTAGTGGTAAACCTATTAGCTAATGCCATATATTTAAAATAGTGATTCTTCATTCGAAAAAGTTGAGAACCACCGACCTATAGCCCTGAAATCGCAGATCGAAAATACGGGAAAGAATTGCTATTTAATTAGACCTAATGATAGTCGTAGGCTAATCTTGTAATAATTTTCCATTCAAATATTTTTCACAAGTACAAAAATATGTCAATATTATATCAAAATTAGAAATTTATTTTACATTGTGGGATTTCACAAATTTCCTGGTATTAAAAATAAAAACACAGTATTAAAAACAAAAACAGTACAAATTTACTTACACAAGATAAACCAGAGGAAGCGGAAGTGTGGATTTAACTCACCTATAAGAAAACAAAAGAATATATTAGTAATAATAATATAATTATTTATGATATTATAGGCTACTGTTATGTAGGACTTAACGTGTGAGAGCGGAAATGAAAGAAAATAGCGCTGGTGCATTGGTCTCTAACATGACTCAACATAGCGGATTTAATGTCCGCTAGATGTTTTCCTCTGCATACACCAGTTGACGAACCACAAGACCGCGTAGGTCACACTATGGCCGCAGCAGAATGGCTTCAGACCTGTCCTGGTGTATTGCAGAGAACAGGTTGATCCTCGTTACAATATGCTGTTAGCCATCATGCAAATGGTGGTCTTATTGAACATCTGTAACAGCAACTTGACGTTAATTATGCTATAAGTATTTACATTTGTTTATAGTTGTGACATTTCTCCGTAACTGCACAGTAAGAAGCAAAAGCATTTGATATTTCAGTCGGAACTGTTTTGAACTTGAAACAATTCAACTATGCACAAACATTTGAGTTTCTCTAGTCTGCATTTGAAAGACGTGCTGTACAGAACATGGATTAAGCACGGGGGCCCGCCCCTGTGGGAGAGTCGGTAGCGTGTCTGCCTTCCATCCTGGTGGTCCGGGTTCGATTAACGGCCGGGTTGGGGATTTTTCAGTAATTAAAAATCCCTTTCGTGGTTTAAGACATGGTGTTTATGTAGTATTTAGGTTAGGTAGGGGACTGGGGCACCCCGGAAACAAATACGCAGAGAATATCCCCTTATCGGGATAATCAGGGTCGTTTGCGACCCGGTGGACTACACATAAAACACCCAAACCTCGTTGATCTTAGCCGCATGAACCTCGGATCAAGCTATGGGAGCACTATCTCTTCAACACTGAGGTATAGATATAACTTACGTCCTCAAATAAAATATTTGTTATTTAAAACATAAAACTATGGCTGCCTAATAACAATAAATTTGCAGGTTCATTTCTTCTTAGACTTTTTGTTGGCCTATTTTCTACATGCGATTTTATTCCCTTTCGCTGAAACAACGAGCGAAGTATGAAAACTCCCTTTGCTGAAATGACAAACAGATTATGAAAATAAAAATACACTGAAAGTAATCGGCAATTTAGCATATTTTATTTTATGGACTCTCATTTATGTAGATTCATAGTGAAATACGACTTAAGAAAGGAACGAAACCACATGATAAGATAGTATGGAAAATGCAGTTCAGAAGACAAATTGGCTGGGGAAATACCACAAACAGAAATGTTGCTAGAGTTGGAAAACAAACCAACGTTTCATGTACTTTATTTTCCATCGCCAGAACAACAAGAGCTCCGATTGTCAAAATGGAAGTATTAAAAACAAACATTAATTTAAAAGATATGCACTGTACTTCATTAACCCCATATCATTAAAATATATTTGTTACAAACTCTTGGATCATTGAAATATTTATTGTCTTCCAACAATAGTGAAACAAAATGGAACTGCCATAGACGACTTGTTACAAACACCACAGCAGATGCGCTTCATATAATTTCAAGAAAATTATAAACGAGAAAATATTTATATTCCGTTTGAGTAAGAATATGTGTTTTGGTATTAGTCCAATCAAATTGTCAAGAATGGATGCAAAATTTAGGGTAGAGCTAATTTTTTTATATGATGTCTGGGATCGTTTTGAGAGTAATTTCTGACATTTTGCCAACAAATTTTTTGCCGCCAGAGCCGCCATCTTGAAAAAACTTCAAAATTTTCGATTTCATTTCTGTGTTTGCCCATTATCTGCCAAAATACGCACCTGACAAAAATGTTTTATTATCCATCCTAAAAGTAGACTAAATTTGCTACAGTTTGAGATCAAATTGAGGTTCGGAAATACAGCTCTCCAAATTTCAGCAACATTTTGCAAAAAAATAAAAAAATCTGAACTTTCAACTAGTTTTTGCTTGCTATCTTCTAAATGACCAAACCTATAGTAAAACTCCATATGGAAACTTAAACTAGAGGTAATTTGAAACTTGTCGAGTACTTTAAACTTATCCTACCTCTTACAGGTCACAAAATGCAGAGGTTTAAAAATATATATACAGCAACGATTGAATAATTGCATGTGCGTACAAGTTAGGAGCAATAACGGCACAGAACATTCATTTATATACAAAAAGATTTTATTTAGCTTGAGTTCTGGTGAAACATTGCATTGAATAACTTGTTTGTTCATAGTCTTCGGCACTTAGAGGGACTTGGGCAGTTGACGTCTGCTATTTCGTCCATGACGTTCACAATCTAGCCAGTGTTGATAAAGTTCTCTTCAGCGTCTTCAAAAACGAATTAATTGGCTCATCAGGAGTGTCGTCATCCTCACTGTCGGAGGACAGGACTATTAGTATGTTTTCACACGACTGCCATTGCAATGTTTGCATATCGTTGTGCACTTCAATCCAGCTTTACAACACCCACAAGCGTTTAAACACCCCTTCTTGCAGGTACAGGAAATACTTTTCAGAATTGATTATGGAGCTGGCTCCTTCTTGGCTTTAAGGGGAAAGAGGCCTCTTGGTGTGTTCACCCAGCCCCACTTCAAAGGGTCTTTGTATTCACTGAGCCATGCCTGAACTTGATGGTATGTTCGCATGGCATGAAGTTGAGCCGCATCACTGGTTGGGGGCAACCTCGCTAAGTTAAATTTCATTCTTCCTGCAGCTTTTACAAATATTCCGTGCCGAAGTTCGTCAAGTGTTTGTGTAGCATGGTCTCCTCCATATAAGTGAACCAAAAAATGTTGGCCCACTTCAGCCACTTCTCCTGATGTAGCTTGAGGGTTCAGAAATACATTAGGCTTCTCTTCTTGTTCAGGATGTTTCAAAATCAGCGAACAGAAGTGGGTTTTCCCATGGCCAAAAACTGCAGATGTTGTGTCACAACCACTGAAAGTATGGATGAATAGCAGCATGTTGAAGAAGCTGTGGCCAAATGACTGCCTCTTCCGTACTTTTGGAGATATGTATTCTTTATATGAGGGGATGGTAATGCAGTGAGGAAATAAGAAGGTCTATGTCCTCCCCAACTACAAAGACAGTGTCGAATTGAGATGCTTTTGAGAAGGCAGTGCTAACAATCAAGACATCTGCATCTTTAACAGCCTATTCCAGCTTTTGCCAATTCTACGAAGCGCCTCTTGTTGTTTTCATTGGTGAGAAAAGTTTCTTGTGAGCTTTTCAAAACAGTAGTTCTATCAAAGACGACATCATGAGATGGACTCGTAGCCCGTCAGAGTCTCACAATTCTTTGTGCTTGTTTGATTAGCGTCTGAAGGATAACCATCGAAGATAACTGAAACCTTTGAGTCATAATGTGTCTGCAAATATTTCAAAATGCCTAAGGTTGCCAAAGAGCCTCGCCATTCCTCCGATAACATGTTTCCATTTTCGGAGAACTGTATCTGCTATAGGAAGTAATTTTTTCAGAGGACACTGCAAAAGTGTTCTTCTAAAATAAAACGCCGTTCTTTCCAAATTAAAATGCTGTACCTACACCAACTTTTCTTATTATTTTCTTTTTACATTGTTTTTTTGTGTCTTTTATCATTATAAATTCTTGTAAATACTGTTTTGGTTGTTAATTACAATGTAAAACTTAACTATAGACAACACAGGTTTTTTACTGATAAACGCCATTTAGAATATCCTAGGCAAAACTAGACTTTCGTACCTTCGATAAGTTTTCTGAAATGTGAGGAGTTGTAGATATATCTGTATCTGGTGACCTATAATAGGTATGAAAACATTAAATACTCAACTTGTTGCAAATTTACTCTAGTTTAAAAGTTGTCCTTCGAAATTTTACTGAAAGTTTGGTCATTTAGAAGATAGCGAGCAAAAACTAGTTGAAAGTTCAGATTTTTTAAATTTTTTTCAAAATGTTGCTGAAATTCAGAGAGCTGTATTTCCGAAACTATTCATGGTAGAAAACTCAATTTGATCTCAAACTGTGGCAAATTTAGTCCACTTTTAGGATGGATAATAAAACATTTTGTCAGGTGCGTATTTTGGCAGATAATGGGCAAAAACATAAATAAAATCGAAAATTTTGAAGTTTTTTCAAGATGGCGGCTCCGGCGGCAAAAAATTTTGTTGGCAAAATGTCAGAAATTACTCTCAAAACCATCCCAGACATCATATAAAAAAATTAGCTCTACCCTAAATTTTGCATCCAAATGACTTTTTGTGTGATAATTTGACTGGACTATATTGCTTTTCTGAATAAATACTCTGGCACAGACAACACACGAGAAAGGTCTCTCCCCTATGTGAATAAGCATACGTGCATCAAGATTACCTCTCAGAGTAAAAGCTTTAGAGCAAACATCACACGAGAAAGACTTATCCCTGGTATGAGTTGGCATATGTTGCTTGAGAATACATCTCCGAGCAAATGCTTTGGCATATAATTCACATGAGAAAGATTTATCATTAAGCATATGTGTTTTGCGACTACTTCTTTGAGTAAAATTGTTGAGACACATATCGCACCCGAACGCTTGCCTCTTGAGGTAACTTCTCTGAGTGAATGCTTTGGTACATACAGCACAAAGGAAATATTTATCTCCTGTATGTATAAGCATACTTCTTTTGGACAACTTCTCTTAATAAATGCCTTGGTACAGATATCAAACGAGGACTTTTATTCCTTTTTGAGTTAGTTTATGTCGTTTAAGATTACTTCTCTGTGTGTAAGACTTTGTTACATACATCACAGGGAAAGGTCTCTCACCGGTGTGATTAAGCATAATATGTGCTTTGAGATGGCTTTTCTAAATAAATGCCTTTCCAAAGGATCACACAAGAAATACTTCTCCCCTCGGAGCAGATATCACACGTGAAATAGCCTACTGGTGTAATATATTTCTTGTACAAATAAGCAGATTTGTTTTGAAATGAATTTTTTTAGAAAATGGACTTTTTTCCACAACGATTGAGACCTTTTCTCGTTGGGTAAATACTTCTGAAAATCTTTGGCAGGAAACCGGTTTGTCTAGCCTATGAACGGTGTGAGGAAGTGTAAGAACGTTGTTGTTTTCAGACGTATTTGTATTCTGACAGTTGATCTGACATGATGGATAGAATCAATAGACAATGATATACGCTCACGCATTGGTTTAGTGACTGTATCTTTGTTTTCTATAGGCCTATATTTATATTTCTAATCAACTGAAGCAATTTCTTGCTAAGTTCAATATCATCATATTAGGATTTTACGGGATGTTCAGCAAAGTTGTAGTCTTCAGACAAGCTTCTACGTTGCATCGTTGAATTATTCATCAATGAAAAAGGCTCACTCATTGATTTAGTAACATTTGTCTTCTGTATTCTCATATTTGAAATAAACTGACGCAATGTCTTGCTTAAGTTCAATATCATCATATTCGGGTTTTACCAAAAACTCGGCGAAGTTGTAAAATTTCATGCAGGATTCATGTTGCGTCCTGATTTGTAGTGAATCATACACTAATGATATAGTCTTCCGTAACAGTACCTTTTTCTTCCGTACATTCCGATTCAACTGTAGGAACATTTTCATTTATTTCTGTTTCATCATATTTTGGTTTTACTACATGTTCCATTGTTTAAGGTAAAGGGTGCTTTCAAACTAATAATAACATCGATTGTGATAGGACGTAATTTTTTGACGATATCTTAAGGGCTCGTTAAAATGCTCAAAGATTTAACTTTCGCCTTTATTCTTCAAGTTCTTATTGAAAATGTTCTGTAAAACAATATTATTTCCGCAAATATGCTACAAGAAAATATTTCGAATAAACATAAACCAACAAACAATCGGTTGCCATAGCAACTATCACGGCAGGTCATGGTTATCACATGCTTCGATCGTGAAATAAGATTATTAAACAGAACTGTGCAATTTCGGCGTCGATGAGAACACTTACGCAACTTAAATGTTATACTATCTACTCTTATACAATTCAACCACCCTCGCTCACTCGCTCCCTCACTTTGTGAGACATCGGGTATACTCGGCGATGTTCGTCTCCCGCAGTGTAAACTTTCACGAAGAGTACAAAATTAGGAAAACCGTTTCTTTATTATATAAGGCCTTGGTGATGTGAACACAATGAACAAATATTCTAATTTTATTTTTACTTACAATTTTCATAGCTCTGAACCACAAACATTTTTAATAAACTGCCAGTGTAAATTTCTTAAAAAATCCTGGAGTCAATTAATAATTGCGGGCGAAGCCGCGGGCACCAGCTATAATGCATTGATAGTTTAACCCTGCAAGTATCGCGGACAATAAAAATCCAAACAAACCACTCCTTCCCTCGAAAAATTATATAATTTCTGAAAATACACTGAATTTATCAAATCAAATTCGCATCATATTCATCTGTCAACAAACAGTTGAGAGACGATACGTATTATCAGTGTTTACAGGTAGCTTTGGAACTGCATAAAACTTACGATGTAATTAATTTCTGAAATCTAAGTAGGCTACTGGTAGAAGGCAGTTTCCTGTACAGGTTCCTGTAAGGGTAGCCTTCGCAAGTCCCAAGGACAGACTTTAGATAAGGTTGGAAAACACATAAAAACAGGGGAAGTTACTTGACTATTCTGATGCAGTATTCACTAAAAATGTAGTATATGATGAGATATTTTAAATAAGAATTGATGAAGCCAGCGCTGACTTTTGTAAATGTATTGTCAGTGCCTTCAGGATTCTAGACCTATAAGTTTCGTATTTAAACATCATTTTAACCGTGGCAAAGCCACGGACTATTTTCTAGTACGTATAACTTACAAGTTAATCTGGCCTTCCGGGCTGTTGGGCCGTAGTTAGGGTTTACAGAATCTGACGTTTCGCTCGCTTCTGTAGCGACCTTCTTCAGAGGCGTAGATGAAGTTGTCTGGAAGACTGCTGGTTTTGAAGTGAGTTTTTATCAAATTATTTTGTTGGGGATAAGCTCCCACATCCATATGTGCCTTACGGTTAGGCTCTCATCCATACACCGTATTTTTTGTAATTGTGTGCTATTTACTGTGTGTCCCTTAACAATAACTTATTTATAGTGGGACGATGTTACTGTTTTCCTTTTATTGTTATTTATGGTATATTATACAGATGTATTACAGGCTGCTGGCTGGATTTTAAACGCCTACTGTTACACGAACTATTTTGTGCGTTTTTATACCTAGCTTGTACTCTGTTTTTACGAGGGTGTTAGTGTACCTGTGAGATTTCTGCTCGAATAAAATTGTTATTTGTACTGTTTTGGTGGTGGAGGATTAGGGAGGAATTAACTGATTGACCGCTGTAACCATTTCTCTGCTTCTTTTTATTGGCTGAAGCCCACTTTTGTTTTAAAAGAGATGTCCAGATACAGTACTGTTAACTTTCAGAATCTCATATTTCCTATCGAGATTTTGCGCTTGAAAATTTCTAGGCTTCTCTCTGTCGACATGAATGGTAATACCTAATAAATGATTATAGACAAGACCTAGGTTTTCTTTACAGTATTTCATGATGGCCCGACTTCAGCACTTGCATGATGTCCATAGGTAGGCCCTAATGCAACGAGTACTTTCGAATAGTACGATAAATAATAATTTTTCTAGGGAATATCAAATGTACGAGTTACCGGTACATTATCTATCTAATAAAATGTAGTGTAATAAATAATAGTCTAGTTAACAGAAGACATGTTAGGCTATTTGTGATTATAATAAACTTCAGGGTTTTTAGCTGTGGTGAAAACGTAATTAGATACATTACATCTGTGCTCCTGAAAGTTTAATTGGCATCTTATCCCGAAACGTCCAGGATATCACTCGGTAGATACGATATGCACTGGTAACTTTAGTTCATCCATCTGAGTGTGATAGACTACATCAAAGGATTTGGAGCACTGCAACATTCTAGGGTCATTGCATTATTATACTATACAAGATATGCCTTTAGACGTTAATATCCATGGCCAATTTATAGTGATTGTGAAGCCTGAAGATATCCGTGGAATTGTACTTAAGCCTTAAGCAGAAACCTACTTAGTATTCATGTAATTCGACAAGAACTATTCCCTGCATACAAAATGTCATTGCCGGAGTGAATCCTCTAAGGGCTTTATTCACTTACTCATTCGCTCTTGGCCATGTTGTGGCAAGACAAGCTTTCCACTGCGTTAAACACTTGCATCAGAGATGCCTTTCTGTTAAAATTAGAAGGTACAATTCAGTTCTGTTTCATTAATTATTAACTTCACATAAGCCCTCCTTTTCTTTCTCATTCTCTTCACTCTTTTAGGTTTCTATTTCAGACAGTATAAAATGTACAACCATTGATAATTTTCAATTATGATGGAACTTGTCTAATTCATCTTATACTCTTTAATTATTTTTATATCAAGAAGTTTTGTTAATCAGTAACAAATTACAAATATTATTACATCTTTCAGCAGTTAATATAATGAGGATTAAAGATACGAGGGCCGTTCACAAAGTAAGTTTCCCCGGGGCCGTTTACGGAAACAAAACACAATTTCATGGAAATATTTATTGCAACAGGCACAGCAAATATTCAGCTATATTTTAACATAGCCTATTCACTACCGGAAATGAGACATTTGTCATACCGTTGGACCAACTTTTAATACCTGTGTCGTAGAAGTCTGCCTCCTAGGATTGAACCACTGTGTGACAACCATCTCTGCTCCTCTGCCATTCTGTCATTTCGTGAGGTGTAAGAAAAAATGGAAATCACTGGGAGTGAGGTCCGGAGTGGTGGGGGAATTTTGAAACACATCCCAGCCGAATTTTTGTAGGAGATGTGCTGGGAAGTGTTTAACATCCACCCTACAGCCTGCACCTCGCTCCCAGTGATTTTCATGTTTTCCTACCCGTGGGGAATTGAGAAAGATGGCAGAGAAACGGAGGTGGTTGTCACACAATGGTTCAGATCCCAGGCGGCAGACTTCTACGGCACATGAGTTCAAAAGTTAGTCCCACGGTATGACAGATGTTTCAATTCCGGTGGTGAATATGTTGAAAAATAGGCTGAATACTTGCTGTGTCTATTGCAATTAATATTTCCAAGAAATTGTGATTTGTTTCTGTAAATGGCCTCAGGGAAACTTACTTGATGGACGCGCCTCGCAGTTAACATGCTCAAGGAAACAACTTCCAGGTATCATGTTGCTTACCATGGTCCATCGTTTATGCCAGGCGCACACTTGGCGTTTTGTGGTCGCCACCGGTGGCGACAAGTACCTGGAAGGCTTTTAAATGGAATTTAAATGGGGGTAGCCGCACACTTGACTGCTGCAGTCGCGAACGTCACCCACGACCTGAGGGAGAAACTTGATGGCCATGGTTATTTTTTGTCTTAGTTAACCAATGGAATGAGGATCTGCGGTTACCAAATGCAGTTTCTTGCCAATATCTGAAACATTATATCCTGACGAAATTATACACCCATTGTTTAAACAGAACTATCGCACTCATGCGCCGCGTGATTGATATTGACCAATAACGTTTAGCATTTCCTCGGATATAGACCAATCACGGCCGTTTATCTAACAATATTCTTGTAGAAATCGCGAGGATGGCATTTTATCGCGGTAAAACCAGCTGCTCATTACTGGAGACGCAAGTATCAGTGTGCAGTGATTAATAGTCATTGCTGCCACTAAGCGGTATGAAATCAGATTATTTTATGCATCACAACTTGTTTGGAAATTGAAATAATGTAAATGTACATTAATAACACAATTTCGATTCGGTACAAGCCAGTTCGTGTGCTTTTATTCTGTTCTGCTGTTAAGTTTACACAACAAAGCTCGAAAGTAGTTATTATTTATATAATCCGTTATCTTTTATTCATGGAATAGTCTTAATAAATCCAACTCGAGTTGACGAGTTTCATCAAATAAATTCGCTTCTGCTGCGCAGTTGCGAATCTATCGATAAACTCGTCAACTCTCGTGGGATTACTGATGAAAAACAACAGGAATTATCTGTCTTTTTTTAACAGCATTTCCGCTGCTGAGCAAGCAAGTTTTGTAAGAGTGTGATCAATATGAAGCTACAAGAGAATCCACACATGTCGCTTCCCACAATACAGATCTTTCCTTTCCTTCGGGATATGAGTCATTTCACGGTGTTTACCTTGTAATATGCCTATTAGGAAAACAAGGTTGCGACTTTATCTGATAAAACGTCAGCTCGTTAGTGGAAACATAAGGTATCATTATGCAGTGAATATTACATCACAAGCTGCCAACGAACAGAATAAAACCACATTATTTTACACAACATAATTTTCTTCGTAAAAGAAATAATTTAAAATGTTCATTGATAAAACACAATTTCGATTCGGTTCAAGCCAGATTGTGAACTTTTATTTGTTCAGATGTTAGCTTACCTGAAATACCTAATCCATATTTCATACGCACTATTCGTAGCATTGGTTAGATCTGGCAACTCATTCGATTCATTAATTGGTAACTCATAGTATGCCGTGATATAGCAACATACAGATATGATTTTAAATAACAAGGTAAATAATTAATTATCTATTATATAAATTCCAAGGTTCGGTGTCCCGAAACATTCTGATTGTCCTTCGAGGATTGCCAATCGGCGGTCGAGCCACCACAAACATAAATATCCGTAATTAAGGTAAACAATCCATAAGACAAGTTCGGATGTATAATTAATAAATTTTATTCCGCTAATGCTAATCTTATTAAAATGGTTTAAAACGTTCATCCTAAAACACTAATACGTATAATACCTATCAGAAAATCGGAATGCTGGAAACGTTGATTACAATGTTTACATGAAGTTGTAGTAACAGTAATAATAATTTGTGAAGTCTATTAGTACTATATTATATAATATATATAGTAATGTATTAATTATAGAAAATGAGATTCTTATGTAATGTACAGTATAATAATAATAGTACTAAGATAAATTGTATGTTAACGGATTTATTATTTTGGAGTGAGGTTCATATGTTACATGTGCAATTTTATTTAAATTGATTAAAGAACAATTTAACATTAATGACATAGTAATGGAATACAAATTTTAATAGGTCTCACAAAAAAAATATATGAAACTTCTTACTAAAGAGTAGGCCTATGATTTAACTTCCAGAAGTTCTATCTAGTTGGTACTTCATATAAATTTCATTATTTGTCCACTCTACAGGATATAAACATTCATTATTACTTATTTTAATGGGCATATCGTACGGTGCTACAATAATATTGCATGGCCCACTCTATCCTAAACATAACGTATCAAATTGTCGATCGCTTTGATTTTGTTAGCCCGCTCTTCTTGATTCATGTCTTTGTAACGATGTCGATGAAAATGTTAATAAACATAAACAAATTATTTTAAAATTACATCTTAGCTGTTGAATAATTAAACACAGGTACTTGCCAGTAGTACAATATTGTGCCTTCTATCGAAATGTACGTACGGCTATCGATATCTGCATTATACATTAAACTTTGAATCAATTCTCAAATTACCGCTGTAAGACAGATTTTGTATCCTTCCGAGGCGGCGCTATCAGGAATAAGATCAAAGAGTAATATGAAAAATCCTATTATATACATGTCATGACTAATTTGCATTCCGCTATTGGAATGATGTATCCCGGAATCACTAAATAGAGTATGGTAAGCCAAAGTTGATAATATTTCGTGATCTGTGGAAATTGAGAGGACCCCCCCCCTGCTGGAATCTGCTGACAAAAGAATTTAGATTGAAATGTCGTAAATCGTAGGGATAGGACGTTACCGACCCCGTGAACTCGCTTTATCGTTGTCGATTTCGATTTTTGAATTACCAATTTTAATCGTGTTGGTCTTTCTATCCTTTAGATACCAAAGACTCGATCTGTGGCTCTCGGGGAAATAAGGTAATTTGCAAGTAACTTTCCGGCTAAATCTCCCAAAACGCTACTCGGTCGTTTTCGATTTCTTCCGTAGGAGTACGTAATTGTACTTCTTCGTTACTACTACTACTATCATCATCGCTATCGGGACGACGAGGCAGAGAGGTCCTCTCTGGTAAACGAGATGTCTCCTTTTCGTGCACTTCCCTTGGACCAGTAAGAAAGGGCTGTAGACGCCGTCTGTTTGGTGAATAACTTTGTGATTCCGGAGAATAGATTAGCCTTTCGGACATATCTCTTGCTACGTCGCGTCGTCGCTTATGACGATGCCGTTTATTTTTCTATTTTGTTTCAACAACGGGAATAAGTCAAGAAGCGGTCTCTCTTGCAAGTTCAGCTCTTTTAAGAATAGGATCTTGTTTTTATCTTATTTTAACTAACTCTTTGTAGAGATCTACAGTTTCATCCTTTTCCTTATCAAAGCTTTTACCTCGTTTCAAGCCTTCCAAGTACTCGGGCGACACCAGTAACAGTTTTTGTAACATCACGGTCTGATTAAACTACTCAGTTCTGTCAATACAGTGGATAGCAGAGGTATTAGAAATCCCCCCTTCTGAACCACTAGCTTCAGTTTATTAGCCAACGAAACCTTCTTATTAATCAGCTTTCTATGAAGATTGAAAAGAGATCACTTAATTTTAAGGGGAACAGCAGAGAACAATTGTAAGAGAGCAAGTAGTACTGAAAACAAGAAAACTAATCCTGGATAGGAATCAGACCTCAATTACAGCTTTGAGAATAGAATGAAATAGGAGTGAAATATTAACCTTAATCCCTCCAGAAATTCCCTTCAAAGTGTATGGTGAAAGTTGTATGAACCGTTTTTACAACTGTCCAAAAGTGGTCGAGAATCAGTGACTGACGAACCCCGTTCTGGCCGGTCTGTTGAAGTTGCGATTTAGCACCCTCTGGTTTCCATTTCAAAGAAATTGCTCCAGATTATCACCTACTGTTCAATCTGATTAATCTTATTAGCACCCAATCGTCTGATATAATAATGATGAAATCAAAGCTACAATTCATGCTTCAATACAGGATCGATATATTTCAGATCAAGAAGCAGGTACCATAGCCTACAGCACCTACGATTACATTAAATAAGTGAGACCAAACTAGCAAATGTGAAAGTCAAGTTTAATAAATAATAAATAATGTTAAACTGAATTTAATATAAGGCTAACATCTTTTACTTAACTGCGATATAAATAGACTGTTTTAATTGAAATCCTGGTAATATCTAGCCTTCAAAAACATCTAAGGTGAAATAAGACATAACTAGCGAGAAATAATCTCAAAATAGAATATATGGATTTAATCTTATTAGGGGAGTGTAACTAACAGACCTAGGCTGTTCTTAATAAAAAAATTGCAGTAAGGTATGATTTTAAAAAGATCAAAGTGCACTACTGTTGGTACCACAGCTAAGAATAACTATTTTAACAGAAAAACTATATCAAAGAGCAAGAATATTTTTAATGGCCTGAGCTTAACTACACTATACCTATTTCTCCGGATGTATGAGCCAATTAAGAGCAAATATTTTATCAAGTGAGCCAAATAATAATAATAATAATAATAATAATAATATTAATTTATGTTTAGTTGAATCAAATATAGTTTGAATTTTATTCAGTACGAGGTCCATTCAATAATTAGAGACAAACTGACCTGGAGAAAAAACAGTTTATTTCTACAAAACAAGACTTTTCCTACTTTTCAACATAATCCCCATCAACATTCATGCACTTGTCTCAACGGGTTACTAGCTTGTTTATACCGGCTGCAAAGAACTCTTTGTCTTGGTGTCGGAGCCAATTTCCCACAAATTTCTTGACATCCTGGAACTTCTTCCCAAGTAATGCCTCCTTCAGTGGACCAAACAAATGGAAACCAGAGGGTGCTAAATCGCAACTTCAACAGACCGGCCAGAACGGGGTTCGTCAGTCACTGATTCTCGACCACTTTTGGACAGTTGTAAAAACGGTTCATACAACTTTCACCATACACTTTAGTCATTCTAGAGTACATATTAGCTGGGTTTTCACCTTCAGCAATCAAAAAACGAATCACAGAACGTTGTTCAACCAATGTGGAATTTTCAAGAAGACCCGACATCGTTAAACTTAATTTTGAGGTTATAAACAGAGTAATGTTGATGCATCAGCTTATTAGAACGCATCCCAGTGGTGCCAACTTAAAATCCTAAATGTATCAAACTTGTTCTACCAACCATCTTTTCCCCAGACCAATTTGTCTCTTTAATTATTGAATGACCCTCGTGATTGTAACTAACAGATCTGGGCAGGTTTGAATCAATATTTGCAGTTAAATATAAAGTTATTAAACATCAAGGTGCACTATTGTTGGTACCACAACTATAAATAAATAATTTCACAGAAAAATGGAGTAAAAAAGCAACAATAGTTAATGGCCTGAATGTTAACTACACAGCAGCTTTTTCTATGGATGTTTTGTTCAATTAAGAGCAAATATTTAATCTTGTGGACTATATCTTAATAGTAATAATTTATGACTGAATTGAGTTAAATATATATTTTGACTCTTACTAATTAATTGTAACAACTTTGGCCTGAACTCATTTGGAACAAATACAAAATCACAATTAAAACGTGAGCATTGAAAATTCAACCAGTCAGCATTTGACAATTTAATTCATGGACTTATCTAGAGCAACGGAACACGGCACATAATAGGGGCTGTTATTTCGAACAAATGTGCTCTGCACAGAAATTACATAAAAAAGTATATAATATAATACACATCAAAGCCATACAACGCAAATAACAAGTAACCTGTCATATCGAGTTCAAGACTAATAAGACCATTTCAAGCAAACCGTGTTTGTCCACGCCCGTGCAATGGTTCATTAAACTCATCTCGAAAAGTTCACATTATCAAGATGGATAAGCTAACCTTATATAAAAAATCCTTTATATGAAATTAGACAAAAACTGAATTACGGAAATGTGTTTAAATAAAAGACTCTCATAAAGTTGCGACGACCCATGGCAGAGGAGACAGCTTCGCCATCAATTACAGAGCTCGCCCTCAAACTGAAAGCATGGACCACGTCAGAGACAGAGGCGGCGGGAATTCGAATGCAAGCGTAACGTGCTGAGTTGAAAACATTGACTGCATCACGCTAGTATCCACTTGGTTAACTAAAGCGCATGGAGCCGTGGACTATATTTTCACTGTGGACTTTAGCACTCCACGCATGCGCACTGCCAACGGCATGTTCTAATTTTAATGGCCGCGAAGCTTTCAGATTCCAGGCGATCTCTGTACAATACTCTATAAACATTCAATGAAAGACTCCTGCAGCATGGAACAAACAAACCAAAAAACTTGATGGAAAACTTGCGCTGAGAAGCGGCGCGGTGGAAAGAAGTTTCTAGCAAGAATTGCGAAGCACAACAAGGAAGAAAGGAAGAGAGTGACGTCACACCATCAAAAGTTAACACCATGTGATATATTCAGATCGGCGGCTGATTAAACAAAAGCATGCCATATAAAGTAAAGTATGCAAGACCTCATCTAGAGTTATGAATATGAAATACAAGTTTTCAGATTTATTTGATAAAGATGGGAGAAAACATTTGTTTTATTTGTAGACAAGAAATGTTAATTTGAGTGAATTAGTATAGACGTTGTTGTTTCTCTTCCTTTTAAAATGGTTAGTATCGGACAGCTTAAGCGCCGGGGTTTGTGTGTGTACTTTAACCCTATTTTGTAATTGGAAATAAGTTACAGTCGCACGAACACTACCAAAATCACCTACGTCAGCAGTCTGAGATATCTGATCCCCTCAGATATGTTGGGTATTTTTCGGAACCCTAACAAATTATTTTTAGTATACGCTCTCTAAAGCAGCTGCTTTGTCTTACTCTAAACACGCCAAAAAATACGAGCTTTCATTTCAATATTACCTCACTCGAACAATGTCTTAGGGAGTTCTATTTTGTTTAGGTATTCTCCAACATTTACAGACTCCACAGCTCATTACAACTAACGGAGGAACCATAATTATATTTGGTAGGTTCAGTAGATTTGTCTTTTATTATTACAACACGCCATGCTGTAGATATGAGACATTTATTGTAATTTCTTTCTGTTAATATTCAAAGTTTCTCAAGATACCGTAATCTAAAATCAATAGTTTATGAAATATGGCCTACCAACTCCAACTGGCGCTTTGTTATGTCAATTTATCTATCTTTTTGTGATATTAAGGACATGGAATTAAGCCAAAAAATTTTTTATTTGAAATGTAGACAGAATGTTTTCTGGTGTTTTGAAGGACAAGTGTGCAAAATTATGTCGAGATCGGAATGAAACTGTAGATTTGTATAATGGACAACAAACCCACAACTCTAATTTATATAAATTAATGATAAAGGACGAAATAGCGACGATTAGTCATGCTAATGATGAAAACCATGAAACACTCCAATTCAAATTGGTCAGCCCTGGGGTTTACGTAAAGAAATAAAAATAGATAATAATTATTCCATCTTTTGTGGGTTACCAATCGATTCATATGTTTCGAAGGACCCACTCGAATCTGTGGCCTTCTGACATGACGCAGTCTTGGTTGTAGGCCTAAATTTCTTTCTTACCGGAATTCTATTGTATTTTCTTGCCAAAAATTCTTATACAAGTATTAAAAGCCTAAAGGAATTATATTTGGGCATCAGGCCTGTTAATAAAGAAACTGGAGGTTAAAGGTTGGAGTAAACGTCTCTGTAAAATTGTTAAGAGGAAATTTTAAAAGGATAAAAGTAACTTAATAGAGTGTTTGTATTTAAGGTTTGTAAAAATGAAACAAAAGATAACCTAATCTTAATAATCTTTTTTATTAATTATAGTGAGAATAAATTAAGGTTAGGTACAATTTTAAAGTGCACATCCAATCACAGGAGACAAAGATTGATTATTATTTCAAGTTCCAGAATTGAGAGTGTCACATTGAACGGACAGAAGAATCAACTGACCAAGGACACGAAAAGAAACAATAAGATTCAAGAAGTCACCTGTAGAAAGGAAAAAATTTACTCTTTACATAACCAAGTAAGTTCTTTATTATAAACAAAGACCAAGTAATTAACTCGCTTCTCAAGAGTTTTAATTTTAATCCAAGGTTGTAAATTTTGTAAATAAATGTTGTAAATAGTTCAAACATCCTGCCTTCTAATTCTATGCCTACGCCCGTCTCCACTGTAGTTAGTCGGACAAAATTTGTAACCAATAGTTCCATTAAAGGATTCCAGTGAGACGTAATAGTCGTATAGGCTTCGGGTGGCGCCTGCTATAGAAATAAATTTTCCCATAGCGAAGTAGAGAAGTTTGCTAACAGCCTGTAGTTGGGAGTTAAAGAGTAAATGTTGAAATTGTGATTGCGTAGTATATAGAGGAGACAGAAATAAGTGCCTTAATTGTACTGTAGTGAGTTACGAAGGTGAGTATAACTCAGAATAGAGAAACAGATTAATGATATTAGAAGTAATAATTATGTTATTAATGCATTGGAATCCTTGAATCGGAATAGTTCGTCAAAGGCTGCCATGTTCTTTGTTCCTCTTACACACTTGTCCAACCATTTTTGAACTTTACAATCCATTCGTAAACGCTTCGCCGTGGTAAAATATTGCCCCCATATTGTGCGGAAAGTCTTCGATTGATTTTGGCTCCTGGTACACCTTCAGATACAAAATAAAAACTAAAAAAAAAAAAACATACAAAAAAAGGATCACTGAATGCTGTTCTTTCGTGCAAACGCTGAGCGGTGCAACCATGTATAATCCGGAACAGCGCAACTCCCAGTGGAGTCATAACGGTCAAATATTCCACAAGTGGAGATAAATGAACAACTTGTCGACGTGCGCGAGCACAAAGCGGTACAGTCAACCCGCAAAAGATTTTTAAAAAAGTGCGGATACTTATTTCCTAACCCTTGTATTTGGGCAAGTCGTTTCTTCAACACTTCTCATAGATTTAATAATAAGATGGATAGTATAAAACTACCTCTGTTAAATGTTTCATGGATGCAATTATGGCGATCGCTTCTCTTCGGAATGATACATATTATATTCCCTTAATATACCAATTCCTATGGATGCAGATAGTAACGTCGTGTGACTTACTTGAAACATTCATTATTTCAGCCTCATGCTGCTGTCTTAAGGTTTTATGACATGTTTTACAATTTTCCGTACAAATAACACGGGTATTAAACATAATATATTCGTGTGTTCCTCTTAGACTGGTACATATCTACCAATATATGCTGGCATTCGGAAACTTAAATGGTTCCTCTTTACTACAGTCATGAATTTTATTTTTATCCTCTCCTTAATGATGACTCTGCACACCAAAAGTCTACCAATATAGTGTTTCTCTCTCATCTTCTTTACGACTTCTGAAGTTTCTATAGTAAATTATAAACTTCGGATATTTATTAATCATGAATTTCCTGACCTTGCACAATTACGTCAGATCTCAATGTACTACTGCTCGTGGTACTGTACGCAGCCGACTCTAGCAATAGATATATGCATATGCATTCATGTACCACAGATTATTGTCTCTGTTGGACATTACAGGATAATATTATAGGACTCAATCAGTCAGTCAGTCATAGGAGAGAGGTTCTATCTGGCGCTGTAATTGAACTCTTGCATAGCTCAATTGGTTAAGAGCATTGGCACGGATAGCCAAAGGTCCTGGGTTCAAGTCCCAGTGTCAGAGGAATTTTTCTCCTATAATATTATCATGTAATGCCCAACCGAGACAATAATCTGTGGTACATGAAAGCATATGCATATATCTATCTTGAATGTTACTGTACAATAACAGTGGAAGCACGGTCACAAAATCACTAATTAGTGTGTGTCACAGTACTGCATATGACATAACTTGTCTGTCAGTGAGGTAGACCATTAAGGGTAGTCAGTCATCGGAGAGCGGTTCTATCTGGCGCTTTGAATTGAACTCTGGCGTAGCTCAATTGGTTAAGAGCATTGGCACGTATAGCCAAAGGTCCTGGGATCAAGTCCCAGTGTCAGAGGGATTTTTCTCCTATGATATTAACTCTAAGAATATTAATACGCCAATACCACAAAGTTAAAATATATGCAGTACTTCTAAAATAATTATAAATAAAGGTTTTATATTTTTATTGTACATAACAAGGCTGTACTTTATTGACTTAGGACAGTGGCGTAGCTATCTTTGTAGCGACCCCCCCGCAAAAATATGTTGGACCCCCAATTACTTTTTTATGCAGACGGAAATTATTCTTGATCAACACGGATTCCTAAAGTAGATTGTTTAAAAAAAAATTAATACTCATGTAACAGTAGACTACTTGATTCTTATCCTACTAACCACTGTATTTATATGTCACATTTAACACATAACCAAGGTGTGTAACTCAACAAAGTTATAATTAAATGAAAAATATTTCTTTTAAGAAAACTTGCAAACAGGAACGTCTCACAACTTTTGCACATTTTGATACCTATCTTCATTATCAAGTCGTTTTGAACAATTGCTGCTGCCTTCAGCTGGCCTCTTTACAGGCAAATAAATTCATTGTAACTTAGTGGCAAGCTATATTGGGTATTCTTATTTGTAATAAAGGTATAACCAGGGGTGCCCACCCCCCCAAACGTCATGACTCACCCCCCAAACTAAATTGCTCAATCCCCCAAACTTCATTGCTAGCCCCCCGAAACTTCATTGCTCACCCCCAACCCAATTGGCTGTCGACAAGGGTGCCCATATGATATTTTCTAGGGGGGGCAATTTTTTTAATTAATTTATTTTTTGTCGCTTTAACTTCTTGGGCCACTTTGTAACATTATATTAATAATATAATAAGTGCAACAATGACATAGCCAGAAAATAATTGCGGGGAAGGTCGGAAGTGCTGGGGGGGGTTTGGAATACCCCCCAAAAAGGGGATCGGGGGTCCATTCCCAGAAAATATTTAAATATTGAACTAATGAAAATCACGTTTTACGCTATTTTAGCACAGAAAAACTAGTTATGAAATGTGTTTACCATACTCGATGACATGCCAATGTAAATTAGAAATCATTACCTAAGGGGGGGCCCACCCCCAGAAAATTTTTAAGTACTAAACTAATGAAAATCACCTTTTGCGCTATTTTAGCACTCAAAAACTAGTTAGGAAATTTATTTACCATACTCTTAAGACATGCCAATGTAAACAAGAAAATGTTACCTAAGTCGGGTGTCCACCCCCGGAAATTTTTAAATATTGAACTAATGAAAATCACATTTTACGCTATTTTACCACTGAAAAACTGGTTATGAAATTGTTTTACCATACTCTAAGACATGCGAATGTACATAAGAAATCATTACCTAAAGTGGGGGGTCCACCCCCGGAAAATTTTTAAGTATTGAAATAATGAAAATCACATTTTACGCTATTTTAGCACTCAAAAACTAGTTATGAAATTTGTTTACCATACTCTTAAGACATGGCAATGTAAACAAGAAAATGTTACCTAAGTTGGGTGTCTACCCCCGGGAAATTTTTAAATGTTGAACTCATGAAAATCACATTTTAGGCTGTTTTAGCACTGAAAAACTAGTTAGCAAATTTGTTTACTATACTTTAAGACATGGCAACTTAAACAAGGAATTGTTACCTAAGTTATAATACTTATTACTATCTATAAGAAAAGTTTAATAACACATGGACATAATAGGCCTGCTCATTATGTTATGAAAAGAAAATAACTGCTATATCATATTTGACACACCAACAAATCTTGTTTAATTAAATATATATATATATATTTTTAAAAAATACAAATATAGAATTTTAGGTTTTGACTTTTGGGGGTCCAAACCTCCTGAACCCCCCTTTTCCAATTAACTGTAGATTCTGCTTCCATGTTGTCGATTTGGTAAAACTTCTGCAATTCAAATAATTGTCTTAAAAGAAAAACACCTGACTATAATAATTATTAATATAGGCTACATTTTTTCCTTGTTCCCCCCCCCCCGCGCCCCCGGGTATGGGCGCCCATGGCTGTCGAAATTCTTCATCTTTATCTTTATAAAGAATTAGAAGAGACCTTTTGAAGTTATTGAACTTGACTGTTTTTATTTTTAACACATAAAACTCTAATTTTGCAACAATTTTTAACCCCCCCCCAGAAAATTAATAAATGATAATATTTTCCCCCCACCCAGAAATTTCAATGACGCAGTCTGCGTCTTAACCCCTCCCCCCTGTGGGCACCCCTGGGTATAACTATACTACAATAAAATATATAATTTTCATCAGTATCAGAATAACTTGACGTTTGTCACCTTATAAAGAAGCTGTGATATCAAAGTTCAGAATTTTAGAAATATTTACACAAACCGTATAATTGCATCATCTGGCATAAAAGTATTATTCCTACATCACTCTCTGCTGATGTTCACACAAATAATACTTTGCATTTCTGTTTCATTCAGTAGTTGTATAAATATTTGAAACAACAATGCTCTAATTAATTGTTGAATGGTGTAAATTTATGAACAAAAAGGTATCAGTAAAAATTTATGTTAACTTCGTGATATTAATGATCTCTTCTTATTATCTGAATGAAAAACACAAATGACACATTTTGTCAGCCATTTTAATAAAAAGCTACTTGAAATTAAAAGTATTGTAAAAAAATAAAATACAGTAAAACCTAAGTTGACCACCATTGGTTCGGTCAGATCTCATCAGCATATACAGGTGGTCAAGTTTCAAAGATTTTCAGTGATCTTTCAGAAGTTTGATTATACAGGTATACCTGATACAGTAATGTAAATAGAACTCAGTAAGATATAAAATTAATTGAAAAGTAGTTTAACTCTTGTTTAAAATTTAATATCAATGTGTGTTAGAGACGACGTTAAAAAAATGTCCTAATCACGATTTGGGTGATATTACAGTATAGTTGTAGTTACTTTGAAAAATAGTGTTTGTTTATTTCCAGTTCATCTTAGATTTGAAAATCCTCATTTGTTGTATGTGTATAAATTATATAGGCCAAGAAAACACTGCAGAATAAGAAGCTAGGGATGATATGAATATCGCTAAAACCTGGGAAAGCATTAAAGACAATATTAAAGTATCCGCAAAAGAAAAATTATCTAAGTTGCCGATATGAGCTACTGCGCATGCCTGGCGGCATTCACAGGATAGCAAGGAATATATTGAATTTTGTTCTAGGGTAAGACTGTTGACTTATCCCATTCACAATTTCACGTAATTTTAATTGCTTGTGAAAACAAACGTTTCTGTTACATCTCTTGCATTTATTTACGTATCACAAGGCTCTGAAATCAGCTACGAGAAGGAATGGAAAGAATCTTTTATTATAACGATTAATTTTCGATGAAGAACTGTTTGACGGGAATTAGTTTATCATAACTAATTTCATTAGTTTCTAATTGTTATTGAATATTGATATTAATAAAATTTTAATACTTCCAAATTATATTTCGATTATTCAAAATTCTATTGGTATATTATATTTTCCTATGTTAGATATACCACAACCACCCTCACTGTGGAAATATATCCTTTTTACCCTAAATTTAGTTTCTACCGTAACGAGTTTTATCCCTTTCACTCAGAATTTCTATTTTGAAGCATGACAAATTTCTCCTGCCTACTCTAGGATAAAGACAAGTGGAGACAGACTCTTGCTGATTAATGGTTACTCCACATGCGTAAAAAGAACCCAAATAAGCAAATACGCTTCCCCACCCCTTTGTAAACGTGAAAACTGAGCGTCATGAAGCCCAAATTTTCAAGAGAGACGCTATAGTTTCGATCAATAAGAACTCAGAATCCTACTAAAAGAGGGAAATATCCTCTAAAATCGTACTATTTTTTTGTAAACTTTCAAGAAGCTTATGGATATTTCACTGGACTATAAAAAGACATCCCCCGATGACCCGTGCTCAGACATTCTCAGGAGGCGAAATCCATGTCGCTTATAGCATGGGAAATATGTATTCTTTAAAATCGTCCAGTTAGCTAAAAAATTAATAGTGCCACAAGACAAGAAGCAAGGAAACAGACATTAAACTCCTTCAGGTAGCCAATGTACCGATCTATATTAATAAAAGGAAGTGTCTGTCTCCCTGTCTGTCCGCGATACCCAGTGAAATCTACTGAACGCAGAAAACTGAAATTTTAAACACAGGTGGACTGAAGGGTCGGGAAATGCACCTCGAAGCCGGAATTTTAATTTTTGCTTTCTTTCGTGAGTTATGAGTGAAAAACGGACAAAAAACGTGTATTTTTTGCGTTTTCGAAGGATCAGTTTTCAGTATATTTCAATGTCAAATCAATTACAGTAGGCTTTGCCTATTTTTGTTATACCTTGGACATAAAACCATCGCGATCGCTTGAATGTTGTAGCTCACGCTGGTCGATTCATTTGTTTTTAATGTCAAGGCACGCAGACATATGAAATTTTCAACCTACACCGAAGAGGATTATTATTATTATTATTATTATTATTATTATTATTATTATTATTATTATTATTATTATTATTATTATTATTACTATTAGTGGGATAATCAATATAGGCCAAAATATGGTCAAACGTTGTTCGATTTGGACGAAACTCACTATACAAGGGTTTTCTGGGCCAAGGACCTCGAATCTGAGGTCGCTTTTACCAGGCGACGCTTTTTAATCGTAGTATGTAGTCCACGTGATTTAGGTGTTAATAAATATAATGATTTAACTATTATGCTATTAATTTTTAATTCTTGAAATAATTCTCGCGGGCGATCGCTTGATTTTGTAAGTCCATCCTGGACGATTCATTTGTTTAGAATATCAAGGCCCGCAGACGTATGAAATTTTCAACATAGACGGAAGAGGGATATTCAATATAGGCCTTAATTATGGTCAAACGTTGTTCGATTTGGACGAAACTCACTATACAGGGGTTTTCTGGGCCAAGGACCTCGAATCTGAGGTCGCTTTTACCAGACGACGCTATCTAATCGTGGTATGTAATTCACGTGATTTAGGTGTTAATAAATATAATGATTTAACTATTATGCTCTTAATTTTTAATTTTTGAAATAATTATCGCGGGCGATCGCTTGATTTTGTAAGTCCATCCTGGACGATTCATTTATTTAGAATGTCAAGGCCCGCAGACGTATGAAATTTTCAACATAGACAGAAGAGGGATATTCAATATAGGCCTAAATATGGTCAAACGTTGTTCGATTTGGACGAAACTCACTATACAGGGGTTTTCTGGGCCAAGGACCTCGAATCTGAGGTCGCTTTTACCAGGCGACGCTATCTAATCGTGGTATGTAATTCACGTGATTTAGGTGCTAATAAATATAATGATTTAACTATTATGCTCATAATTTTTCATTTTTAAAATAATTATCGCGGGCGAAGCCGCGGGCGCATGCTAGTTATTCATATAAAGGACAGTTGCATGTGTTTCAGTAACCTGAATCAAGAACTTAGAAAGAATACAAATACAGTCAACCCTCGATATAGTGCCCCTGTTTTTGTGCCACCCTCGCACAGTGCCAATAAATGCAAGTGAACGGATCTTCTCCCATATAAAATACATAAGAAACCTCGTTACAGTGCCAAATCGTTTAGCGAATGTAAGACAAGATTTTTACAAAATATACCTGGCAGTGAATTTTTCAGTTGCAGAATTATTTTAAAATTGGCGTGAATGTTAGAAAGATTATTTAAGAAACATATTGTACTGAACTTCCAATAAGTGAGTGTTCCCACTGTAAATGTAGTGCGGTAAAATGAGAAAGCTATGTTAAGAAGTCGGAACCACAGCCAGCACACACACAGCGGACACAGCGTGAGTATAGAGCAGATATAAAGTGCCCTTCAAACAATGAGTCATTCCAAACTTTCATTTCTTTTAGTCCAGTATCCATTCAGCTACACTACACTACAGGTACTACAGTTACTCGTAATATTGTTAAAATGAAGAGAGCTCGAATTTTCGAATACAGTGAAAGTTTTCCAAAGTCTAGCCAGCAGGCTATTGCATCACATTTTTCATTATTGCGGAGGAAAATTGTTAGCCGGAGATGCATAGACAATATTGTATTATGCCATTTTTATTTTTAAAATTAAAATTCGTTTTAGTACCACCCTCGCTTAGTGCCACTAAATGTTAGAAAACGGATGGTGACACTATATCGAGGGTTGACTGTATAAAGCATAGCGACGTATGCTACTAAGAATCAGACAAATAACGTGGCTACTGATTAAATTTAATTGTGGACATTTATATTATTGAGTAAACATATTTAACAAATTCATTTTGAAAAAAAGAGCTAAGACTTACTAAACATAAAAGACTGTTTCATCCATCTAATTTAAGAACAATATATTTTATACTGAATAAATTAGTGGTTCATTACATTCTAAAATAAGTTGTTCCAATAAATTATTTTTGGGTATTTACAAACATTTCCATAGACACGATTCCTATATTCTAGAATAGTTATTACGTCAACCACGGATAAACCTGAATGCAAGAAGACTTCATGCGACTGACAGCCTGGGAAGGTAGCAAAGATAAGGTATGTTATTTATGGATTACTGGCGCCCATTAAATTTTTATTCCATCTTATAAATATGTAATCCATAAATAGAAATAGATACAAATTGACTGCCCGCCGAATTATGTACAGGTAGGGAAAAAAAAGCGGACCGACTAAAATATCTAAGTTGCCGAAATGAGCCACTGCGCATGCCTAGCGGCATTCACAGGATAGCAGGGAATGTTTTGAAATTTGTTCTAGACAATATAGACAATCAATTGAGAAATAATTTCATGTAATTTGCATTGCTTGTGAAAACAAACGTTTCCGTTACATCTCTTACATTTATTTACTTATCACAAGGCTCTGAAATCAGCTACGAGAGTCGGTACGCTTTTTTCCCCTACCTGTACATACTAAATTTGCTACAACTGCTTTCACGTAACTAAATTTTCCACTATGTTGTCAAACTCTTAGACGTGGTGTCAGTTGCTATTTGCGTTAATTCAGGTGAATTTTGTTTCTTTTATTTAGGTGCGATTTACTGCGTTTTATTATACTGTAGTTATTCACATAGCGTAATTCGTCGTGTTTGAAGCAACAACAGTGTTTTTGTGTTGCATGTTTTTTGGCGGTATCATGGTGGTGAAGAAAACAATAGTAAATGCATTTATTTACAAGAAAAGTAGGAATTTCGTATTGATTCACATGTTCAAACACTTGTTCAGTTGGCGAGAGAGCTAGGACTCTCTGTTTCAACTTAGAATACCATCTAAATCTATTGAATAGTCGGAACAATTATTTATTCATTTAATATGTGTGATGCTACAAGGAGAATATTTTATGAAAAATTTAGAAAATTCCTAAATCTAATTAACCTGGAGGTTGCACTTCCTTTTTGAATGATTCATACTGGTTTCTTTTGTCAACCTGGTTATGATTCGATAATTGCTTTGCACTGAATCGTCAAAGTATCATAACTAAGATTCAATTAAATAAATTCAATATAAAAATAGATAACAGAGCAGATAAGTACGGAAACTAACCAATAACGAGTGCCAAAATATTAATCGAGCACAGATGCCTTGTGTATAACTTCTCTTTTGGTAAATAATGCACGAAGCGTCCTCGCAATTTTAACAGTCTACTCTTGAATATGTAAAAATATACTCACTGAAATAAAATCTGACGAAGGAATAGTGCATAAATACATTTTAAAAAGGTACTCTAATTAGATTTTAAAATTCTTATGTTTCATCGGAGAAAAGCACATTTCTCTTAATGTGTATAAACTGCGAGATTACTTAGAAACTCTATGTTAAACTTAAAATACATTTATGTAGGATGACAGAATAATCTGAAAGTCTACATGCATTTCCTTTACTGGGAAAGGATAAGCTACGTGCTTTAAATCTGCGCTTTGAAACCATCGAAACGTGAACGAATGAGCAGAATAAAAGAAAGACTACCCAACATCATCATTCCCTTTGCACGATTTTTTTACCTACAACCTAGCCGATCAATCTCCAGTTCTCCTTGCCAAGTTTCTCTCTTTTCTGTAGTGAAGACAGTAGCTTATTAGTAGTTCAAAGAGAAGGCAATCTGGTTTTTCTAAGCTGCTTTTCATTCATGGTCATGAGCCAGATTAAATACAGTATGTACTGTATATACCTATACAGCCCGCTGCAAAAAGGATGGGTCTATCCTGAGAGAAAATGTACGTTCTGGAAGACAAAAATGGACCATTATCGTTACAAGAATAATCTAATACACATAATAAAGTTTAGATAATAGCTCAGTAACAAAATATAGTTTAAGTTTTTATAACCAATATTATTTATTGTAAACTGACTAGCCCTAAATTTGTAACAAAACACAATTGGTAGCAGTTGTTTTTACAGAAAATGTCACTTTCAACAGCAAGCTTTGACTGAAAAGGCATATTTTGATGCTAACAGCGGTAAATGTAATTTAAAATAAAGGAAGAGAGATGAAGAATGTCTTTGCTAGACACTTTTTAAATTTTTTTCCACGCCAGTTTATTCCCATAGAGATCGATGCAAAAGTGAATGCGGTACTTCAATTACAGACGCCAAACAGTAATATATAGTTGTTTTAGACAGTGGAATGTGTAGATACTGTCCGCTCTAGAACAGACCCTGAAGTAAACAAGTATGTCTTCTCACTCTAGCACATTACTCTACATATAAGAGAGAGCACTTGGTTACTTTGAGCCAGTTCTAGACAGGACGACACCGTCGACACCTACCCATCTCACATTCTGAAACATTAATTGCGCACCGACTATAGATTTAATAGGTAAGAAGGTTTGTTTCGTCAACATTTAAATTAATTGTTATTATCAATATTTTTACTGTAATTATTCTGAGGGGCATTTTTAATAAAGATAAATGATATTCCGTTGATAATGTTATTCTTCAATGCAAAGTAATTGTTATATTTCAGATTAAGATGTTATTTAACACCAACATTAATATGTGAGAATTTTTTTGTGAGAAATAAATACACACTACTACTACTTTCTTTTACATCACTTTATTACAAATGTAAGAAAAACTACTGTATCCCACAGCGTAGATTATCAATTTTACTTAAGGGTTTACATTTTGGTACTTCACCACTGTGTACAAGCTCCTCTTATTGCAAAAAAGTGAAAGGATATAATTTTGTATTGAACTCTTAACTAAACTGAGAGTTCGGAATATACAGTTTCATTTTTCGCTAAGAGTGAAGTTGTACACACTAATATTCAGCTGATGATATATCGTAAAGCCTTTATCGAGGAGCGTTAAGGGAGAACATACAAACTGTAAAGTGTTCACGAAAGTGACAAAGAATCAAATTCTTAACCTACCAAGCACACTGATGGAAGTGTTTCTCTTCTACGAAAATTGCATGGGACAAGGTACAAATAAGCTACAGATTTCAACATGTAATGTATGCACGTCAATACCAGAAATGCACAGAATTCCTGACTTCGTTGACAGTTCACCGAATTGGACTTTCATTTGTGTGGTGTGCTTTAGAAATTTATTTTTCCATGTACTTTAGGATCACACTGATAGTAAAAAACAGTCATCTCTTTATTCCTTTTTCCTATTCACAGTGAGCTGTCATTACTTTCCTCTGAAAACATTAAGTATGTTTGAATTATAGTAAACTCCCAAAGACGTTTGACTCATCTTAGTAATAAACTTAACTTATAGCGATACATCCCTTGAGGAATTAGGCCTCCATCCGACAGCTCGACAACTAATTCTATTTTATTATCAACTACAGCATTGTTAATTACAAATAAACAAAAAATAAAATTATAATCATGCGAAAATGCCACTATCATGATAAAGATTTTATTTAAAAAATAATATTAGTACATTATTTCATTTTTACATTAGCCTACATTCTTTAAAACTACGCAATATTTACTTTGTACTCCAATGCATTTTCCTTGAGACCATTTAATAACATATTAAGTAATTTTATGTTGTTGTAAACAGGCATCCAAGGTTTTTAAAATTGAACTGTTTGACCTGCTCTAAACATACATTAGAACCTATGATCAAAATTTATAGAAACATTATTGAACATTATAAACGAAGAAAAAAATGTTCAACAATTTTAATAATCATATTTTTAGTGTACGTGACTGTTTCGTCACTTGAGATCATTAGGATATTAATAAAGATACAAACTCAAGTAAATTATGAATCAAAAAGTTAAGGAGACTTTTAAGATTTTACAAAGTTTCTATTTTGTCTACATTCCAGAGGTACAAAATGGAATAAATAACTTTACTAATTCCTTTCCAGACGAAAGCAAGTTGCGATGCTTATTTTATATCCGAGTCCTCTCAACCTTCATTGGAATTAAATTCATGAAATTACAGAAAGCATTCTAACAACAATTACAACCCTATCAGCATATTATCATAGAGTTAATCTACGATTAATTAATTCAAGAGACCCTTTCTTCCATTCCTAGTTACATGGCGCAGTTAGAGTGGTAGGCATTTACCATTGCAAATCATGTTTGACAGCAACATGTTGATTTGATGGCGATAACCAGCGCCGCAGTTAATTGGACAAATCGTTACAGAATAGCGAACAGTTACAGAATAGCGAACATTTTGTGATCCATAGTGAGGTTATGGCTCTTACTAAATGTGGTCAATTTAGCAAAGCCACATTCATTAATTACCTAGGTACAAACTACTCAATGTCAGTACGATAAAAAACAGTTTAAATAAATAGTTCAAATGACATTTAACACTAATATAAAGAGTTTTCATGCTAATTTATACTTCGCACTGGACACTGGTCAAAATGATAGCAAGAACATATACGAATGCATAAATGACTTATGCCGGGTTTCTGAAACGTTAGATATCTATTAGATTGCATTAATTCATCGATAAGTATTTCTGAAACGTCAGATGACGGTTATCCATTCAATGAAACACTCGATAAATTGTCGGTAGACAGATCACTAGATATCTCATGAAGCTCCAGATAAACATTCAATATGGCGGACGTGCGATACATTTATGTTGATGTATGTTTCGTTATTATGTTAGCATTTTATCCTAAATTATGTTACTAGCTTGTTATGGTGTTATAATAAAAAGTAGTAATGAAGCTGGCATTGGTTATTAATTGTGTGTGAAATAATTCATAATACTATAAAAATTGTATATCATCGGTTAGATGAACTTATTTATAGCCTAGGCTATTAATGTATCCATCGTTTATTTGTATTAATTTTATTTTCTGTTGTAATACGTTTAGGAAAACATCGCGAATATTAATTCACACCATATTTTCTTGCTTGTCATCTTCAATGCCAGATCGTATAAGGCCTAGGTCTATACAGAAGTAAATATTCCCTGAAAGAAATACAGCAATCCTTTCAAGAAGTACGATGATATTCAAATTCAGAAAAAATGTAGCTTAAGTATTTTCTGATGCAACACTTTATGAAGAAAATATTGCCTTTTTACAGCACGAATAATAATACATAATCATCTTCTTTCTCATCATCTTCATCCTCAGGCAATAATTAGGCCTAGAGATGTGTAAAGCAAAAATATTCCTTGAAAGAATTAGATTTTTGACAATAATGAGCTTCGGGATGAATCAGGCTGTCAAAGCAATAAAGCCTATGGATAAATAGGCCATCATATGAAATAAGGAACAACTGCAAGCATGCCTTTTTGAGCGTTAAATAGTCCATCATTAGAATTGGGAAGAAATCGAAGCATTCCTTTCTCAGTGGTAAATCAGCTATAACTTAATTAATGTGTTACGTTTTATGCATTAAGTTGTCAGATTGTGATGGGTGACATTTTCCCTAATGCACAAGTCGAAATTGCCAAAGTTTCTCTCTCGTTTTACATTAATTTTACCAGAGAAACAGCAGACAAGAAGAAAGCAGACTGAAAATTCAGCCATTTTGAATGAAATATTTAGAAGCGCTCTCATTGGTTGCTACTCAATCACGGCCAATTTGATATTACAGTATTCATCGTGTCTCCATCTATTGACAAAGTGCTCAACTCATTTATCTGACATTAGCTATTTACCGACCGTATTCGCTTTCGGAAATGGGAAGGTGTTTATTGAGTATATAAGATGTATAGAACCATTAGCTGTCTAGAAGATATCTGGAGCTTTTATGCAACCGGGCCTCAATCTGCATGTTTAATAGAACGTTGTGTTACTCGTGCAAGAAGTGTGTTTTAACAGAATCGACGTGTGTCACATATTGTTTTTTAAAGATAGGGAAAACACTGAAAATCTTAAGTGAAATAATAATTAAATATAAACACCTGTTCAAGAACCAGACTCAGGTTTACCAACCTTAAAATGTTAATATTTCATTTTGATTCACTGCCTCCTTGATCACATGCATGATGACATGAAGGCAGTGCTTGGTGAATGTCAATTACTTTCGCCTGGCTGTGTTCTCGCTAGTTGATAATGCTCTTTTTTGCACGACGTAACTAATTAGTGGTACTTACGAATATTGTTGACGTGGATCGTAACTTGACATTCCCACATGCAATCTGGTTGCTTTAAAAACAAAAGAAATCTCCGTGCGGTAAAAATTACAAAAAGCCCAGGTGCCGTAAGGAAAACCATCATAATACAAGCCTTTATGGAAGACCGGAACCAAGGCCCCCAAGTTTGTGGCGATTTTAACAGGACTAATATTCGGTCCCCATAACAACCAAGACATGCAAATCACTTTCTGAAATATAACATCCATCTTCAATAATGTATAAACATAATATTTTCAGCTAATATCTCAATTAATATAAATAAATTGATATAAATAATCATCGAGAAAAAAAATAGCATGCAATACTCGTGCCGTAAGCTCGTATCAGATCTCGGAAATTGAAAAAATCTCTTTCCTCGATCCGTATGCACCGCTTACGGCACTTGTATCGCAATATACTATTAAGTGTTCTTATTTTCATCTGTTACTAAAGTTCAGCATTCGTAATTAGTAGTGTGGTACTAGATCCGGGACATGGTAGTAGATCAGGGGCCGGGATCCCACGGTGAGGGAGAATGGTCGTAACATCTCACTCCACATTCCATTCATGTACACAACATGAAGTCCCTTCCGTACAATCACAAGCTGCATCAGTGGCGTAGCAATATAATTTGAAGATTTAAGGTGTTATTTTAGTGCAGAAAATGCAATTGGTAACATTTAGTGACATCAATATAGCAATCCTTCTCCATACTAAAATATACCTTGAAACTGAAGGGAATTTTGCCACGATTAGTAGATCTTTGGCACCTCTTGTTTTCCGGTAGTCTGATTCTAAAGTAGTGTTCACCAAAAGTAAAACTAAAACTAAATGGTAATCACTTATGTTGCATCGTATGTTTATTTTAATTTGATTCGTCTTGGAAAATAACTATTTAATGGAATTGACCGTCTTTACAATATACATAACATAGCCTATTTCATATTTGCAGACCCTGCACATAGATTCGCTCGATCATACAATGTTTAACTTTATAATCCATTGTATTCATCCTGTTTCATTTACAAAATCTTTCAATCATCCAGAAAAATCGTTCGCATTTCCTATCATTGCAGGTACTCCATCACTGGCTACTAAAACTAATTTACCACATGACAGGTAATATTTTAACATGGAAAACTGCCTCATGTGAGACCTTTAAAGTGGTACCATATGTAGAAACTCTTCTGTCACATTCATGTGTTCATGAGGGCCTCTGAAACACACAGCTAATTGAACAGTATCTTCATTATTTGTACTCTCATCCAGTGCTTTTTTTATTATTATTATTTATTTTTTTAATTTTTTATTTTTTATTATATTACATTCTTAAAATCAATATTAAAACTGAATCAGATAACTACAAAATCAGCACACAGACAGAATGCAATAAAACTGCAAAACAGTACAATATGCAAATTTTAAGATCAAAACAACAGACTTTGAGAATCTGGTAAATCTAAATGGAGAATGAAAATTGTTATTGACAAAATACTTAATAGTACTATAGTAAAAATGTAACTACTTTAAGTTATATCAGTTGAGCGGAGTATATGAATATAATAAATTGCCCAATACAGATTTCGGAATTATTTTCATGAATTATATATTAAAGAGATATGCTTTCTCCCTCTCTCTCTATTTCTCTAGCTTTCTCACTCTATTTAGATTTTTTTTCTCTCTCTCTCTCTAGAGCAAAAGTTTATTGCAGTAGCTCTTGATAAGAAGGTCATTAAATAAATTATATTCACCAGTCAGAGATATTGCTGTTTCAAAATTCTTAGCTGTGTTTATTCTGTCATGAAAGATTTCACTGTTCCATAATACGCCATATTCCTTGCCCTAACTCCAAAATGACAGCCGCGTGAATATTTGGAGGTCGAAATTTGAATGTAGGCCATTGTATGTATCTAGTACCGAAAGTTGCTTGTTGTATGTCAATCATTTGCAGAATGTTCGCTCGTGTGCTCATCCATAGTTGGCTATTGATACATTGGCCAAAACGATGTGTAACTGTATCAGTCTTGCCGCAGTGTTCACACAGGGCAGTTGGCTTGATCTTCAATCGGTGTAAATGTTCAGCTGTGGGATAGATATCGTGAATGATCTGGAACCAGAGACTCTTGTGTTGAGTCGGTAGTTTCTTATTATGGAGATTTGCCCAGATGCGTTGCCAATTATAAATAGGATTGCGTATCATAACTGTCGGAAGCGGAAGTTGCTGAATTTTCTCGGTGTATATGGCTCTTGTGGTAAGAAGATGCGGTGTACTTGGTAGGTTACTATAGCTGACGCATTGAATTAACTTCTGCAATTGCGGGGCCTGTTTCGGGAGACGCCGAAAATCCGGCGGATTCATGGTGCGATAATCCGGAAGCCATTTAGAAAGGAAGTAATAGCTATAAGGGTCACCTTTCTGGGTTAGATGTTGCCAGTTTTGTTTGAAAAAGAGACTATCTGCTTTAAGTTGTGGGTCTATTGCCTGTAAACCGCCCTGCGAATATGGTAACGCTAAATGGTCTCGACGTATCCGAAGCATATGACCTGCCCATATAAACCAGCCTGTAACAGATTTGAGTTTGTAACCATACATTTGCGGCAGGGGTAAGACTTGACTGGTATACCATACCTTGGACAGTGCATAGAGGTTGACATAATGGATGCGCTGTATCAGGTTAAGCGTTCTGTGTCGGTGATCAAATAGCTGCTGGCGGATGATGTTGATAATCCTGGTCCAATTGAACTTCACCATTTGTGTCATGGTAGATGAAAAGTAGATGCCTACAATTTTTACTTCTGTCGTGAGCGTAAACCAATGTGGCGCATGTATGCAAACTGATCCAATGGTGATCGCTTTCGTTTTCAAGGTGTTAAGCTTCGCACTCGAGGATAGACAGTAAGATGTTATTATGTCGTAAATTCTCTGAAGGTTGGAGGCTGGAGACAGAACCATTGTTACATCATCAGCATAAGCCCGAACAAAACTTTGAGGATGTGGCTGGATGTAAGTTTGTATCTGACGTAGGAGAGGTTCCAAGGAGAGTACAAAAAGTTGCATTGACAGGGGACATCCTTGTCGCACAGAGCGTTGTATTTGTACCGACGGTGTGAAATATCCATTTATTAATATTCTGGATTGGGCAGTACGCATGATCTTTTGGAGCGTTATAATATACTGAACAGGGATGTCAAATCGTCTCATCGTCTGAAACAGGTAATTATGGTCTACTCGATCAAATGCATGGTCAAAGTCTAAGGAGAGCAGTATTTTTGACTGGCGATGGTGATGTGCGTCACTGATGGCATCACGAATTGCACAAAGAGCATGGAGGATATTTCCGTTTGACCGAACACACTGCTGAGCCATGGATAAAATGTTATCCACTTCCGGGTGTATTCTCTTCTTTAAGCTTCGCATGAAGATTTTGTAGTCACAGTTTAACAGAGTAATAGGGCGGTAATCCGCAACCGTCTTAGGGCTCGGAATTTTTGGAATCATCACCATTATACCATTTGTAAACTCACTGGGCACCGAATCACTGTGCAAGATTTCATTATAGACATCTGTTAGGTCTTCCTTAATTACTTCCCAGAAGTGTTGATAAAATTCTACTTTAAGTCCGTCTTCCCCCGGAGATTTTCTGTGAGGACAAATCTTTAGCGCAGCGTAGACTTCGTCGATTGTGAAAGCCACATGGGGAGGTATGCCTAAAGAGTCATGGTTTTTGGTGCCGACCAGCTTTATATTGGGCGAACAATAAAGGGCCGAAAAACAATTATGAAAGGCCGTACGTATTTCCAACTGTGTACCGGACACTTACTGGTAGAGAAATGGGGGACAGATTTTGCAGCACTCCTGGTGGCACAACCTAGAAACTTGGGGCAAAATTAATATATTCAAAACATATATAAACTGTAATATGCTATTCTGAGCCATTAGGTAGATACCCCTTATACATAACATGCCGAGTCTGGCTATTTCGGCTCTTCTATTAAAAACTGTTTAACATATATGTATCTAGATACTGCAATTGTATTCAGTAGTAGCAGGTTGGGCCGCTAGATGGTGCTCAAAATATTGTCCCCCGATATATCGCAAAGTGTCCTGTATTGGTCTAGATTGTATTTGGTATGAATCACCTTCCCATTCGGTTCTTGGAGTCGATGTATGTATTTCCGTTGCCCTCTTTTTCTTTCGGTTATAATATGCAATGGGGACACCCGTTCATCAGGAATGTGAGGCAGTTTGGCACGTACCTGGTGACCTCTCACATCTTCTAGCTGTATTTTAGTCAATTTCGCTTTCACTTGCCTGATGGTGTTGGACTGCTCCGAAGACGTTGTTGGTTTATTATACAGTTCATGTAGAACAGTATACAAAAAATTTCTATATTCTTGCGTAAGTTCCCGTTTTCGCCAAGAATACTGCTGGAATAAACTTTTAATCTTGCTCTTCATGGATAACCACCATTCCAGTTTGGAGTCGTAGTACTGTTTGTGCTGTCTCCATTGCTTCCAGCGAGTTTTAAAAAGTGAATTTAGTTCTTGATCTCTTAAAATGCTGGCGTTTAATTGCCAATATCCTCGGCCATGTGGCGGCGAGTCTAGAGGAATGACCAGAGAAGCAGCATAACCGCAATGGTCGGATATTACGGTGGGGCAAATCGCGACCGTACGTAGTTGCAGGTTCTTAGATATGTATATACGATCTAGTCTGCTACCAGTACCGTTCCTCTGATACGTGTATATGGTTTGGTTGCGGTGCGTTACGTCCCATGTGTCTCGTAATTGTAAGTTGCAGACTAAGTGTTTCAGTGCTGGAGACGGCGCACAATGGCCTGTTTGATCTTTAGACGACAATACCGTATTAAAATCGCCTCCCATTACTAAATGGCTAGTTGTGTTTAACAACAATGCTGTTTCTTCAGTAAAGAAATGCTCTCGTTCTTTGCGTTTATTAGTCCCAGAAGGAGCATACACATTTATAAACGTTACATCATTGACTATCGAACTAATACCTCTGAAGTCAGACGTCATTTTAACTGTATTATACTGGATGTGATTCTTCAGAAGGATGGCCGTGCCACGAGTTTTGTAATCTGTGTTAATTTCTGCGGTATATCCCGTTATGTGAAGAATGTTTGGTGAAGAAACTTCTTGGAGCAAGGCAATGTCAATTGTTAAACTATGGAGGGTTTGGCTGAGTAACTGATATTTTTCTGGTGACTGAATGTTGTTAATATTTAATGTCATCACACGTAACACACTATCCACTATGACGGTAGAAAGTAGGAATAACCCACATAGCCAAACTGAGATAGCATTCATAGCGTGGGTTGGAGTTATTTTTCGATGCGGTCAAATTTAAGTTTGGAGAAAGTTTTGTCAGATGGCCCCGGATCGAGCTCTGCTCTCTCATCACAAGGACGCTCTACAATGTCACTTTCTAACTGTGTCGCTGGCGGTATCACTGTACTGTTCTTTGCTAATTTCTGAGACCGCGTCCTAGGGTCACGGCGGGTAGTGGTCCTAGGTTGTGTACATTCCCCTGCGTCGCGAACTGGCAATTCTTTGCGATTGTTGGACTCATCTTGTTTTACTTTCACCTTTTTAGGAAAAGGTTCATCGGACTGTTGTGCAGGAGCGGTAAACAGCGAGTCTTGCAAATATATTTAGAAATGTGGTAGCTGACAAGCATAAATTATTTTGCTGTGGCTTGTTTACTATTGTGTTCGAATCTGTGTTTTGCCTATTTAGGCTTTCCAACAACTGCTTCCTCTCGTCCCCTATAATAGATAAATTCTTATGTTAATACAAAGTGACTTACACGCTGATCGTTACGTTTCTTAGTAAAAAATCAATTGTCGCAGCTAAACATTAATGCGCAAGTTCATTTCGTAATTCATTACTCACAGTTTATAAGAAAACAATACCTGAAACGATACATTTTCCATGATTCGTATTGAAGTGTCGTCTGACGTTGAAATGCAAAATAAAGCTAATTGTTGCACAACATCAAACAAAACTCATTATCATCTTGCTCAATAAAAAAGGTAATTTCAAATCTTTATGGAAATAATAGTTTTCCTTTGGCTGCGCCATACTCCTTACCAGTTAGCTGAAGGTAACGTACACCACTGACTGCCTCCACGCTTCTTAGGCCGGGCGCAAGTTGAGACGCAGTTTGGTGACGTGAGGTGAGGTGACTCACCTTGAGTTTTGTGAAACACACAGATAAATGCAACAGCGAATGTCCGCACGCAGGGTGAGGTGACGCAATATCAGCGCGTCCGTGAGCTGCGAAGGTTTGTGACCATGCGGGCTGTGCGCAAGTTGAGACGCAGTATGGTGAGGTGAGGTGAGGTGTCTCACCGTGAGTTTCTGTGAAACACAGGATTAAATACAACAGCGAAGGTTCGCACGCAGGGTGAAGTGAAGCAGTTTCATCGCGTCCGTGTGCTGCGGAAGTTTGTGATCGTGCCACAGTTTCTCACTAGTGACTTTTCACTGCGCGTGGGAAGTTGTTTGTCCACCATGGAGGAGAAATTAATTAAGACAGGTCGAGAGAGAAAAAATTGTACGACACGTCAAATTACAATTTCAGATTTGAGAAGAAATTGCGAAGGGCATTGGAAAGAAATGTGATCAGTTGTTTATATATATTTTTTTACTTAAATAAGATTAATTTATTTGAAGGGAACAAGGGAAGAGCGGTAGTAGTCTCAGTTTATACGGACTTGGAGATAATAGTGCCTTCTAGTAGTGAATTTGGAATTTGGTATAGGCAGAAAGCGGTAATATTATAGGGGAAAAAGGATCGTACTCCATGCAGTTTGAAAGATTGATGTCCGCTCTGAAAGTAAACAAACCTCTTCTCTTTATATTTATTGTTTATCAGTTTGTTACTATGCTCTTTTCAGTCAAAAGCGTTTCTTGAATTAATTTCTATACAATGTGTTCAATTTGTTCTCCCATAAATTCCTTTATGTTTTCCTCTGTACCCTTCATTTGTTTTAAATAACTTTTTATATGCAGTAGATTTTCGACGAAAAGAAAAAGTTGCATAAGAAGGTATAAATGTGTAATTTTCTATACAGATGTATATCATAACTAGTATAAACTATAAGAATATATGACAAGAATTAATTAGTTGGGATGTTTCAGATTTGTAATTAAAAATAAAATGAAGGAGTCATCTTGAAATTTATTTTCAATTTACTTTCATAAATGTTTTATAATTATGTACAGTAAAATTGCTCCATGCTCCGTAACAAACGTTTCTGAAATGAAACATTTTCTCAAAATGATTTTACCAATTAGTTACCTTTCGCTTTATAATATTTTCCCGTTCAGAGTTAAACTTAGTATCTCACCGGAATTTGAAAAGTAACCTTAATTTAAATTGCATTGAATGATTGAGTGTTATAGTGTCATTAAAAATAAGAAACTAAAACGTATTATATTTATTAAAAATGATATATTAATTATGTCTTACAGATGAATTTTCATATCATAATTATTAATTATATATGTATATATGATCAGATTGTAAATATTCGCAACATAACATTAAACAATTTAAATTTGTAGGAAATTAATACATTCCTCCCAGTGTCGACTCGTAGCTAAAATTAGTGTGGGTGTTGCTCCAGAAAATGTTTAGCCCTCGTTTTAAATATTGTGCAAAAGGAAACATACATATTTAAAAAGAAAATTTATTCAGCAACTTGAAAAGACCCTAAAAAAACAAAATCAATCGTTTTTACTTACTGTAATTTAAATTGTTACAGCTCAAGCTTGATCTATTCGTTTAAAAATTAAGTCGATTATTCTTGTTTTAATTTCCGCGAAATGATCAATAATTTTCTCCTTGATCTGCCCTGTTTCAAGTTTTCTGTTTATTTCTGCCGAAATAAATGAATCAAATAGAATAGCCGGAAACAAGATAATTATCTAATTCTACGCTTTATCACATTCAAGAATATGGTACATGGTTTTTAAGCCCAACACAAGGTCACTGTGGAAGTGACAGTGCTCTCTCTCTCGCAGCCTGCGCGCAAGCCCCTTCCTATGTGGGCATGCGCACAACAGTCGAATACCACGCCGCTTGAACTTTGGAGCGCACTGGGGAATGCTACTGTCATTAAGCTGAAGGATTATATATTCTACAACTATAAAGAAGAATTAAAGAAAAAAGACTCATTTCTTTTCTTTAAACAACGCTTTTCGGAATCTATGTTGAAATTATTTGTCCTTAGAGTTCATCTGACTATGATTCCGAACTTTGTAAAGATTCTATGTACATGGCAGTCATTGTGCACATTGCTCACTACCTCATACACACGCAGTCGTGATAGAACTGCCTCTCAACTTTCGCTCTCCCTGCGCGCAGTTGATTGAATTCTGCTTCCGTGCGTCACTCTGCGTCACCTCACGTCACCAAACTGCGTCTCAACTTGCGCCCGGCCTTAGGCCGGGCGCAAGTTGAGACGCAGTTTGGTGACGTGAGGTAGAGGTGACTCACCGTAAGTTTAACATAGAATTAAATACAACAACGAAGGTTCGCACGCAGGGTGAAGTGAAGCAGATTCAACGAGTCACGAGCTGCGGACGTTTGTGATCGTGCCACAGTTTCTCACTAGTGACTTCTCACTGCGCGTGAAAAGTTGTTTGTCCACCATGGACATTGAGAAGAAATTAATTATGGCAGGTCGAGGGAGAAAAAATTGTACGACACGTCAAATTAAAATTTCAGATTTGGGAAGAAATTGCGAAGGGCATTGGAAAGAAATGTGATAAAGTTGTTTATAATGTTTTTATACTTAAATAAGATGGATTTATTTGAATGGAACAAGGGAAAAGCTATAGTAGTGTCCGTTTTTATGGACTTTGAGATAATAATGCCTTCTAATAGTGAATTTGGAATTTTGGAATTAGTTTAGGCAGAAAGCGGTAATATTATAGGGGAAAAAGGATCGTACTCCATGCAGTTTGAAAGATTGATGTCCGCTCTGAAAGTAAACAAACCCTCTTCAACTCTTCATATTTATTGTTTATCAGTTTGTTGCTATGCTCTTTTCAATCAAAAGCGTTTCTTGAATTAATTTCTATACAATGTGTTCAATTTGTTATCCTTTTTCGTTTTCCGCTGTACCCTTCATTTGTTTTAGATAACATTTTATATGCAGTAGATTTTCGACGAAAAGAAAAAGTTGCATAAGCAGGCATAAAAGTGTATATTTTCTATACAGATGTATATCATAACTAGTATAAACCATAAGAATTAATTAGTTGGGAAGTTTCAGATTTGTAATTAAAAATAAAATGAAGGAGTCATCTTGAAATTTATTTTCAACTTACTTTCATAAATGTTTTATAATTATGTACAGTAAAATTGCTCCATGTTCCTTAACAAACGTTTCTGAAATGAAACATTTTCTCAAAATGATTTTACCAATTAGTTCCGTTTCGCTTTATAATGTTTTCCCGTTCAGAGTTAAACTTAGTACCGTATCTCACCGGAATTTGAAAAGTAACCTTAATTTAAATTGAATTGAATGATTGAGTGTTATAGTGACATTACAAATAAGAAATTAAAGGGTATTATATTTATTAAAAATTATATATTTATTATGTCTTAATGATGAATTTTCGTATCATAATTATTAATTATATGTATATATGATCGCTGAATGTAAGTATTCGCAACATTACATAAAAAAAATTAAATTTGTAGGAAATTAATACATTCTTCCCAGTGTCGACTCGTAGCTATAATTAGTGCGATTGCTGCTTCATAAAATGTTTAGCCTTCGTTTTGAATATTGTGCAAAAGGAAATATACATATTTAAAAAGAAAATCGATTCAGAAACTTGAAAAGACCCTAAAAGAACAAAATCAAACTTTTTTACTTACTGTAATTTAAATTGTTACAGCTCAAGCTTGATCTATTCGTTTAAAAATTAAATAGATTATTCTTGTTTTAATTTCCGCGAAAAGATCAATAATTTTCTCATTATTATTGATAAACTTCATTATGCAGCTTAGTGTATGAATTCAACTAGTATAAGATAATTCAAGTTTTGGTAAGAAATTCAACCTGTATACTAGTAGTCTTAATAAACACCATATATTGTTTCGAATCCGATTGTGAATAAAAATTTTGGATTCTATACATTCATTTTATTAAAGTATGTCTATATACAATTGTCAAATACTAAGTTGATTTTATTTATTATACACATGAACATTTATTGAACATTGTATCTCTTTTTGTTTGTCAGTTGGTAATATTTGATAATTCTTTGTATAATAAAATTAATGACACCTTAATTAAAATTTGACTTCTTTTCTTGCAGTATTGTTATTTGACGTATTGAAAAGTAATAAGTTAGGTTAGAAGTCACTCTGCGTCACCTCACGTCACCAAACTGCGTCTCAACTTGCGCCCGGCCTTAGAGGTGCGCTAAGCAGTTTGAGTTAGGGACGACGGTAGAAAGGGTAATGGAGGGGAATGCTTCAGGTACTCAATGCGTGCTAGTTCGTAAACCCTGCACTAAATCCTCAAACCTTGGGTTTGATATATTGACGCATCTCGGCGTAAAAGAGTATGCTAACTAGTGCGAAAAGCTAGGTTGCCGACACTGGGTAGGCCTACTTGAAATTCATCTTTCCCCCTTGATAGCATGAATGGGAAATTGATGAAAAAACGCTGTCGTAGAACAATCATAATCACCTATTTTCCTCTGCCCTAGTGCACTGAAATTCTTTGATTTCCTCTCATCGCAAGAACCGGCTATTTTGTAGATTCATATGACGCGAATTTGATATCGATTAATATTGATTAGCAATGCCTCGGTTATCGACCAATCACGGTCGTTTATCTAATCATATGCTTGCAACGATGCGATTTTATCAGACAACGTCATTACCGAACAGTCCAAGTGTCGCTATCCAGTGATTAATACGCTGCCGCATTCATTTCGAATATATTATATTGAAAATACAGTGATGTAACCAAAGCAATCAAGTATTAAAAATCATGTTGCGTTGTGTTACAGAGCTCAATGAATAAAATAATTACTTAATATTTTTATTCTTAACTCATTTTATTACGTTAACAAGGTGACACACACATACCACCTTCTGGAAAAGTTTTATTTTTCTGATATAAAACTAAATAAAATATAAATATTTTCAACCTGATGTATACACAAAATTTATGTGTTAATCAGCCAACTTCCGTAGAAAGCACATAATACACTTGTCGACTCATTTCACATGAAAGCTTTTTCCGCACCTCCATTAGAAATACTATGTATTACCATACCAATATCCAAATGTAAAATTATATGTTACGCATAATGATTCAATTTGTTAATTTGAACTGATATTACTACTACACCTATATTAACATGTAACTACATTGAATTCTAGTTCTGCCTTTCATATTTGTTATGTAAATCATTCAGCGACTACTGGGAGTGCTTGTACTGTTCGGACGTGTCTTGATCCTGCCCTTGATCATGACGACTACTGAATCAAGTGGGTCTACATTGAACCAAATGAAAGTGTGTAAACGCTGGAAGAAGTCTGCAGCGAATGGTTTGAAATGTCAAAGTTGTTCATCAATATTCCACCCGAGTTTTGCTAAAATAACGACGAATGTTAAACATGTTACGGACGACTAATTTGTTTGCTGTCATGCTGACAAGAACAGTATTAATTCTGAACGTGATTGTGATATATTATTGGAGGAATCATCAGAGTGTAAGATAAATAATTTTAATACCTTAAATTATGTTGTGGAGCTGAAAGATGTTATAATTGCTGAACTGCGGCATGAAATTGAACTCTTTAAATGACAAAGTGAGATTAATGGAGCTAACTGCGTGTTCCTGTAAAAGCATTAGGCCTCTTGGTTCTGATAGAAACATTACATCACATGATATTAGCAATAGTATTAGTGATATTGGAAACCAAGGACAAGCCACTGCTAGATTAATGACGATGGTAAAGTTCCTGGTACAAGCAAACAATGAGGCCAGATTATTTCTCGCAAATTCAGTGATGCTGTATCGGCTCGTGTTATTAATAGCAACGTCAAAGGATCACCAAATAGTCAAAGTGCAAGTGGTCTGCATACGGTTAAAACAATACTGGTAAGTAAAATTGTGACGATGACTCAGCAGCTAACAACATTCAGGAAATGTCGGACGATGGCTGGATAAAGGTCTCATCCAAGAAGAGAACAAATAAAATTGTAATTAACGGGTCTTGTAAGGCTAGTGGATTAAAAGTGATGGAGAAGCAGGTAAGACCTAAATCACTTTTCATTACTAGACTTGAACTTGAAACAACGTCTATTGAGGTAATGAACCACATAAAAGCACATGATTTAAATGCTCTGAAAGTTATCAAAATGAAAAGAAAGTTTGATACATATTCATCATTTTACATAGAAGTAGAAGAAGGAAACTTTCAATCATACTTTCTGGATGAAAAGTGGCCGGAAGGAAGGATGATAAGTGAATTCTACGGACAGCTTCGACCTGAATAAATACACGACAGTGAAGTTAAAAAATATTGACATTTACCCTCAGCTCGATTAGGCCTACATGATGATATAGGCCTAGTTAGTGAAGCTGGACAGTTAAACTTTAACTTCAGATTGTTACTATGGAACTGCCGTTGTGAGAAGACTGAGTATATAGAACTAAACACGCACGAATTTCGTAATGACCTGTTATTTATAACAGAACAATGGTTGACAGATTTAGAGATTAGAACGCTCCAAGTTGAAAATTTTACTCTAGGATCCAGCTATAGCAGACCAACTGGCAGAAAGGGTGGTTCAGCTATATATGTAAACAGTACTAAGAATATATCCTGGATGAATGTGCCTAACATTACTAATATAGCAGTAGAAAACTCTTTTGAAATCAGTGTGATATTATTAAACTGCCCGAAGATATTAGTCATGTGCATTTATCGTACTCCTGACAAAACCAACAAGGGCATTTTTTTTTTCAAAAATTGTGTACATTATTTAATACAATATCTCTCATGAACTGCGATGTTGTAATTGCAGGGGACTTTAATTAGGATTTGAGAGCCAAAGACTTTCCAACTAGTAAAAAATCCTACAATCTTATTTCAAGTGGCGGCCTTCAACCCATGCTCCTAACAGAGATTACTAGACCTAGTAGTCTGAATCCCTCAATAGGTTCTTGCATTGGTAATTATATTATGAATGTTCATTCCTCTCGCTGGATGGCTTCGATTATTCCTACGACCATTTCAGACCATTATATAATGACATCCTCGGAATGCAATTCTCCCTCTGAACCTGTGCAGAGTAAGAACAGTGTGAATCCTGTCGTTATTAGGAAATTCAACCAAGACAGTAATATGCAATTTTACGACTTAGATCTAAACTGGATACAGATTTACATCATGCAAGATATTAATTTAAAGTTCATATTTTTTATCAACATACTGTTGACATGCTTCCCTTTGGCTACAATAGGGAACGCTAATAAGGTATACAGGAAGTGGTATACAGGTGAGTTAAAGATTATGAAGAATAAGTGTATGGAGTATTAGGAAAGACAACTAGTCTATCTTACTACTGGGAATGTTACAATACCATGATGAACCTGTATAATTGTTACGTGAAAACGGCCAAGCGTACATTTAACGATACCTCAATAAGTGAGACCTGTGACAAACCTAGAAAAATGTGGAGGATAATTAATAGCTTGAGCTCAATGAAATTTGTATCTCGGGGTATTTCTGACAATTCAACTATGAATGCGGAAATATTTAATAAGCACTTTGTAGATAATATCTCTGAGCTTGTGTCTAAGATTGAGGTTAGTAAGAAGAACGTTAAGCAGTAGGCCTACTGGGCGAATACTCCTGTGAATCCTAACGTTTTTGAATTCTGTCAGATGAAGGTGGAAAATATACATGCAACCATCAACTCAATGAATAACAGTGACAGCCTGGATATATTCAATTCAAACTCTAGGATTTTTATACTTGCTAGTGATCACTTGTATGAAGTACCGGTACTTACTCACTTAATAAACTACTCCATCTCTAAAAGCATATTTCCATACAGATTAAAAGTGTCAAAATTATCCCTATTTATAAAAATGAGTAAAAGCCTATAGCTTTGGTGACGTGTTATCTAAAATAATTGAAAGTAGCGGATCAGATTAATACATATCTTGAAGAAAAGGCTCCACTAGCAAGTGAGCAGCATGGTTTTCGTAAAAATCAACTGTAAATTCAACATACTCTGGATGCAATGGAAAACCAACGACATGTATGTGCAAAGTTGTTTTATTTATCTAGAGCCTTCGACACAGTCTCCCACGAGATAAAACTAAACTAAACTCCGTGGCGCGACATCCCCGAAGGGACAAGGCCTACCACCCGACCGCTGCGTCATCTACAGTTAGGCAGATGGCAGGATTGGGGGCATGTGGTCAGCATGCAGACACTCACGGCCGTTAATGGTGGTTTCCATGACCGGAGCCGCTAATTCTCTATCAAGTAGCTACTCAATTTGAATCACGAGGCTGAGTGCACCCCTACCAGACCTCCCTACCTCAGAAAAATCCGAGGAGGTACCGGGGATCTAACCCGGGCCGACGGATCTGTAGTCAGTGACGCTAACCACAAGACCACGCCGACGGTCACTACTGTATAAATTAAATCAGTTGGGCTACAGTGAGGCAACTGTTAAGCTTTTAAAATCATACTTATCGAATATATCTCATACAGTATATTATAACAGCAATCTATCTGGCTTCAGATTAACTCAATAAGAAGTCCCACAAGGATCTATTCTGGGACCTCTACCTTTTATCATATATGTGAACGATCTCCCCAAGATTGTTTGCGGAGACGGAGTTTCTTGCTATATGTATGCTGATGATATCTGTATGAACTTCAGAACTAGTGGGTTAAACAGCGTATTGTTAAGTTTAATAGATGAAAAAGTGGGTGTTTTAAGTGACTGGTGTAAAGTCAATAAGCAGGCACTAAATTTAAATAAAACTCAGGATTTAGTTATTACCTATGCCAATACAGACAAGGTAAAACCACCCATCAAATTTTTAGGTATGTACATACAGGATAATTTAAAATGGAACTCGCAAATTGATCTTGTAACAGCTAAAATTGCACAAGGCGTCTTTATGAAAAGAAGAATTAATCAGATGGTGTCCCTTGAAGTTTTACTGAAAGTGTATTACAGTTACGTTCACAGTCACCTACTGTATGGGACCCTTCTATGGGCCAATTGTGCGTATGCTAACGCAGTGTTTGTGCTTCAGAAGAGGGCTGTGCGCCTCCTGGTTGGGGTAGCTCCTCACACTCACTGCAAACCCTTTTTTTGTTATTAAAATGGCGATTCTGCCCTTGATATGTATAATATATATTTATCAGTGTCTTTAGCTAAAGGTAACAGTAGTATGTTTTTGTCAAACAGAGACACCCATAATTATGATGCTAGAAATAGTCATAAGCTGAAATCCTATTTCTGCTTTTATAGTAGGTCACAAGTGAGATGTAAATTCATTGCAATTGTAAATTCCTTTCCAAGTAAGGAAATATGTACCGGTACCAGTACCGGTTTATCATGAGGAGGTAGGAAATATTCAGCATTTTATCGCTAAAATAATAATAATAATAATAATAATAATAATAATGTTTTATTTTACATGACAGAGTTAAAACCCTAAGGCCGTATCTTCCACTCAACCAAGACAAATATATATACCAGTACAACTTTCAAAATAACTATTTATAGCCTACAGTGAACTTATAAGTAGGCTTGCCAGATTTCTGAAATGTTCAACCGGGACACCGGAATGCCCCCCAGCGTTGCGGTTATTCAAGGGCAGGGTTGGAATGTTTAAAACAAAACGTTTAAAACAAGTGTTTAAAACATGTTTAAAACAAGTGCTTTTTTTTTTTTAAGTTTGTTTAAAACGTTATATATATATATATATAGGCTTGCCAGATTTTTGAAATGTTCAACCGGGACACAGGAATGCCCCCCAGCATCGCTGGTATTCAAGGGTACACACCCTTGGCGGGTTTTTAGAGTGTTTTAGGGTAGTTTATTCTCAATGCTATGAATAAATGGTTACTGATTAGGAACCTACACCAGGGGTAGAAATAAATGGCATAAGCATATAAATTTAAACATTTTATTTCTAACATGTTAATATTTAAAAGTTACTTAAGTAAGAAGAAACACTTTGAATGAGGAATAAAAATTTGAACAAGTATTACATGTACTTTTCATTGGCTAGGACTTCGTTTTAGACTTTTTTGGTCATCTAGAAAATCAAATTTAATGTTTACCGGGACGTGAAGTAAACCGGCCGGGACACCGGGATTTTGTCTGAAAACCGGGACTGTCCCGGTCAAACCGGGACGTCTGGCAAGCCTGTTTATAAGTAATATTACACAGAAAATAAAGGAATTTCAAGCCAAAATAACAATTATTCACAGAACTAAACACCTTAATAATAATTAAAAACTATGTCTTCTACAATGTAACTGAAAATAAAATAAAACTTGCTTTATGGAAATGGAGGAAATACGCTGTAGCGAACGTTGAAAGTTATGTAGGGAATATATATATCTTTTTGTTTTTTTAAGACTGCAAGGATATACAAGTTGACTTCACTGATCTAAAGTAAAATAAATTAAAAATTAAACATAAAGGTAAGCATTTTAAGGATTATGAAAATAATTTAATAATTTAGATTTGAACGACGAAATAGTCCTAAAGATTCTGATGTGTGGGAGGTTATTCCATTATCGAGAGGTGGCAGTGGTAAAGGATAACGACTGCAGGGCCTGTTCTGTGTTCAGGGATTAAGTGAAGTGAACTATGTGAATGGGTGTTGTCAGTATTTTCCCTTTAAATTAATTTCCCAGAGGTTAAAATGATATTTGCCATAAGCGGTGCGATTTTTCAATGCATACAATAAACGAGGAACAGTGAATTTATTACAATTTATTGAAAAATCAGGCACATTGACTGGCTTTGAATGTATAACCTCCTAAAGTTGATATGAAAATCTAGCGGTTTCAATAATACTTAAAAAAACCTATTCAACTGATGGAACTGAAATTGAAAAAAGAAATACTATACTCATTTCGAAATATTCACCACTTCATGATGGTGGCCGTTTCAGCGGGCTAATGAACAACAGGATTATGTTCCTTGCCGGAATTAGCGTTTCTACGGCCAAACTGTTGGTCAGATCAATTGTTCTTTGTTTTTCCAACAACAAAAAATGCTAGGGAAAACAGAAATGTCTACGAAGATTACAAAAACAAGAACTATGTCTTACACTTATTTGTTCATTTTCAGGAAGGTGGTTGCTAAATTAATTAGAAAATTCTACATCTACATCTTACATATTTTACTGGTAGAAATTACGTAAGGGCAGCGGAAAATCAGGTTTCAAAGCTTTTATTATGAGTGTTTTACTACCGTAGCTAAGTTGGTCTCGAAGCTACAATGTAAACAGGAGCGAAGCCAGTTCCCATACATTTAACACCGGATAAACTATGAACTTGCTTTTTGCTCCCATTTCTAAAATTTAAAAAAATCATGCTCCTTTACTATCTGGCTGATAAAGCCATGTGCTTATTTTTAAATTTTGGTATCAATCTAACTCTAGTTAGAAACAAGACCCCTTTTTAAAATCAGTAAACAATCCGCCCTGTTGGGGGATTTTTTTGGCGTGAATTTCGAAAATAAATCTGGTTCCATCTACAGCTGGCTTACAAGGTCTTAGGCTGTATGCTTATCTTTAAAATTTGGTGTCATTAGAACATACCATCTCTGAGAAGTCGCTTCAGAACCTAACGCTTTCTTGAACAGTAAACACTTCCTCATTAGGCTATGCTTCAATAATAGTATTTGTACTGTTACAGTTTCTCGTTGGGCTACATCCTCTTGTGTTTGCCAGTGTTCTTAACCTGGTATTTGGGATCCTGTCTAGAAGAGAAATGGGGAGGACACCTATCTCGACTGCAAAGCAACAGATGGGCACAAATCGCAACAATGTGGGACCCGAGCATTGGAAAGAGACTCCGAGGCAGACCAGACTAGACGGGTCGACACATTCAAGAAGTCCATGGGAGTGCATTGGTCCACAGCAGCAAGAAGACGGGGTGAATGAAAGGAACTAACTCTCAACCAACAATAAATGTACACAGTGTAGCAATGAACAATAAATAGTGCTCATAAAAACGAGTGGGAAGGACCGGATGTGCTAACCCCGAAAGAACTATTGTGATAGAACTCCAGTAGGCTTAGGTTAAAATTTTGTAGAATCAACACCCACACAATTAAGGAATTAAGTAGATTAGCCAGAAATTTACAATTCATGTGGATTAGCTCACCACATGAACTTCATATGAGCTCTCTCTTTTAGGAGGTTATTCCCCTTCATGGGATCAAATTGACTAATTCATGCATTCATACTGTTATAAAAAAATTAATACAATCATAACATTATTTGTCTATTTGTAAATAGGGGCCATATATAGTAAAATCTGTCAAGTTGATCACTTCTCTACCATGACCACTTGTCTTAGTTGACCGCATTTTCATGTTACTGACAAATTCTCATTTGTTAATAACTTATGTATAAATTACTTTGTAAGTTAGCCATCTGTGTAACTTGTATCTTGATCACCGTCAGACACGATTTTGGGAACTTTTAACCTGTAAAACTTGACCACTCTAGTAGAAGATGTGTAAATTTTTGTGAATTACTGTACAAAAATGCCTTACGTTGAGACCAACTTGTAACTATTCTTCAACCTTACCCCACCCCTAAGCACTAAGTACCAAAATAAATCAACACCAGTGGGCACAAACTGCTAGCTATTGTTAGAGGTCATGCAACTTCTCAAATGTAGAAATCTTTTCAGTGGCTGAATCTGGAAACTGATTAGAAAGATTCCATACAAATATTTCACCCAGCTGTTAAATTTAAAGACTGTACAAGCAAAGTCATATGTTAATTTAAATGATTAGACAAGTTTGACTCCAGGGTGGGAATAGTAGTCCTACCCTAGATGACAAACTCATAGTTCATGAAGTGCCCACAACCCCAGACGTAGTATTGAAACAAATTTTGAATGAAAGTTAAGGGAAAGTGATGAACGTGATGGTGAAATTATTGTCACGGATGAAGGAATAGAGAATCCGATCCCAACACACAATGAAGCCCTAATATGTGTCCACCAATTGATTAAATATTGTAATGTAATTAATTCAAATGCTCTAAAAGGGCTTTTTTATATACAGACAATGAAATAAGGAAGCTCAATTTTAAAATGAACTTGAAACAAACAAACAAATATTAAAGACTATTGTTTCAAAGTAACTACAACTGTACTCTAATGTCACTCAAATCTTTATTAGGGTAGGCGTTTAACATCATCGCTGATGATGATGGTTTTGCACTGGCCTAAAACAAATTGATATTAAGTTTTAAATAAAACTTAATATTATTTTTTACTGCATTTTAATGTTTTACTGAATTCTATTTACATTACTGTATAAGGTATAAACAAACTTTTGATAGATCACTGAAAATCTTTATAATATGTCTACTTCCGTATGTTGACCAGATCTGACCGGAACCAACGGTGGTCAACTTAGACAAGTTTTACTGTAATAATTCCTTCATGTTTTTAATATTGGGTATTTTTGCATTGATTTCCTTCATGTTTATCGAATTTAAAGTGAGAATTTATTGTCGATTAGAGACTATGGGTGCATTATTATTAATATTGTACTGCACGTTTGCAAAAGAAGAAATCCGAATAAATATTAACGTATCCATTATGTAGGTTATACTTAAAAACAACAGTCTATTGATTTATGTGCGTAAAAAATAGGCTACTATGTGTCTTAGTATTAAATAGAGTGTTAACACAACTCATTTTATTCGAATTTACTTTACAGTTTAGGGCAAATTAAATCCAATTTATGCTCAGATTCGTGAATAATACAGCGATGAAAGTAAAGCTAAATGTGCATCTTCAGAAGTGTAACTAGGATTGATACATGGGGAGGGGTTAGGTGTAGTCAGTCCACCTAAGTGAATTGAAGAGGATGGAAATATAGAAACATGGTTTAAGGTAAGTTAAAAATAATCTATTACTCCTGTGTTGATTTTATGGAGGAAAGTATCACAAATGATTTCAAATAAGAAAAATACATAATTTATTAGTTTTGATTGATAAGCCAAAATTAAAGCAAATTATTAAAAAGAGAAGCTTACATTAGCGATGTCTAAATCATATTCCACAAGGTTTCTTATCGATTCCTGTGTGTATTTCTATGCATAGGTTTTCACGGCGATGGGCAAAGAAAATTAAGAGTGGGTATATAATTCTTTACTGCACATAAGGACAGTTACTACGGAAAGTCATACAGTGGTTTACAATCTAGTAATTCTAGTAATAAGTTATTAACATATTTACACGAAACGTAAAATTCAACTGTTTCTTTTTTCTGTAGACTGATGTAGTACGTTTCCAAATCATCCTATTAATTACTTTTATTAATTTTCCTGAGATAATAGGGGTAACCTCCATAACCCCCCGGTTACGCTCCTACGCACCTCCCTCAAGAAAGAAATCTTAGACTTTTTAAGGTATCTATATACGTTTGAAATGTAAATTTTTTACAAATTTCCCCCAAAAATAAATTATATTAGAATAAAAGATTGAAGTCTCTATTTGCAGTAAATGTTAAATTTGTTTGGGTTAATAGGTCATAAATGTATTTAAATCACGATTTAAAGGGTTGGCGCAAGCCTTCTTGGCCTGAAAAGTTAATGGCATTGTTCTTCATATTCTGTCTGATCTTTTTAAAATTCCCTTTCCATTCTAGCTGTAATATTTTTCATAGCTGCTGAGGATGTAGTACTGCCTTCCTCTAATAGATGGCAGTCCAATGTCAAGTTCCTATGCTGCAGGGGCATTTTGAAAGTTCCAAATAAGAATATTAAGTTTTAAAAGTATCCGTAAACTTCAATTCCCCTTTTCTCAAAACTTTATTTCTCGCAATTTTTTAGGATTCAAAAAATTATAAAAACACTTAGAACTGAGCTAGAGGCTTCATTCTTGCACCAAATGAAAGCCAATAAACCAAGTCAGCGCCTGAACCTAAATGGTTGAGAATATGTTAAGAATTGAAGCTGTGAGGAGTTTAAAAGGAACATTGAATAATTTTATTCACCCGCCAAAGTTCTAAGATTTTTTTTTCTTATTTATTGTAGGGCATGCTAGCAATAACTTAGGTTCAGGATCTAACCTACATTATGAGGAATCATCACATAATTTTTACACATAGTTTGCATGTCTTTTAAGCAAACCAGAATTTTTTTAAATTTGCATGTTTATTTTGCAAAATAATTTTTTTAGACCACAATAATATTATTTTTTGGTTAACTAATATTGCATTAACTTAGTTGAATGATATCTGATTCACTCTAAAAAAATAAGAAATCCTGTTTGAAAAATGCAGATTTTCACTTGAAACGTATAAAGATACATTAAACTCCGTATCGGGTGTTTCCGAATCGCCATCCATTCCTCAAGTTTTAAATCGTGAATGTGCACTGGCACTCCAGCATTGTAGGTTGCATGTTACAGGGGTTTCAGGGGCGATACTAATTATACTATATTCCGTTTCTAGTGGTGGCTCTTGAAGTGTAATGGTGTGTGATCGTCAGAATAGGTTGTGATGATCTGTAAAGGAATAATGAATAATTAAAGGGATCTTCGTTGCCTTCCTATTGTACAAATGACGCCCTGGTACTAAAGAACCAGCCGAAAGGAATATTCTGAAAATGTATACTAGTAAGATCATATTTCTCAAAACTCTTCGAAATAGGAACAGAATAGAATAGAAAAACTGCAGAATGAAGTGGGATTGGATCTGAAATCTTTTTGTTTGAAATCCATCGCCCTAACACTCGTAAACAAAGCTTAGCTGCAGGTATGTAGGTCAGATAAACAAACAGATAATCTTCAGATTTCTAATTCATAACGAACGAGACGTATTGTTACTATTATTATTCTTATAATTATTATGTGTTGTTTATTGTTGTTTTGTTGTAGTGATTATTATTATACTGTATTACAGAATATATGCGGTAAATAATTCACTTAGTGTTCATAGATACTATAACATTACGTATTGTACTGTGGTACACTAATAAATAAACACTTAATAGGTCCGTCTAGGGATTGATCGGTCCGCCGGGCGGGCTGCCTTGGATTGGGTGATGGTTGCCGCGCCTACCGCAAGATTTACATGTAAACAGCCAGCAAGCGTAAGTGAAATCACGTACTACAGTACATACTTGGAGCTTACCTGCATCACAATAGTTGTTGAAAATGGAGCCTTCGAGTGCGAACACATTCATTATATCTCCGGAAAGTATATCCGTTTATGCGTTCACTCGTGAAAGTTCATGTCGACTGATTACCTTATATCTTGTAGTTTTGGTTGAGTTCAGTTCGTGAAGTCCCCAAATCCCCCGTTATTCCAAATGCTCTTCTTCACTCCCAATAAAGGCAAGCCCAACAGAAACTTAATAGTGATTTATAGTGATTTGTTTATATATATTACGATTTAGGCTATGTTTAAATAAATTTATTTACATTACTGCTAATGAATTGCTTAATAAAGTATTATTATAATAAAGTGTTCTTGGCTTCCGAGAATCACGGAATATTATTATAATATTTAAATATGGCACTCTATTAGTAACAACCATTTATGGTAGGTCCATATAACAATATTAATAGTACAAAGCCTGTCCTTTGTATATCAGATGCATGTGAAATATGGCCTATTAACTCCATCCGGCAGTTTCTTACATCAGTTTACCTGATTTTATTTCTCTCTCAGTGCAGTTGGTTCACGAAACATTTATGATATCTTCAACACACAAGCTTTATATACAGAAACACCACATGAGTAAATCTTTTCGTCTCATCGATCCATCCTTTCTTACGGTATAATATGTTTTCCTCGTCTCAGGCTGCATTCCTATAGTATTACAGATGTTTCGTTCTCTTTATTTTCCCGTCATCACTTGTAGATATCAGATATTAAATTCTCTCTTATTCCTGGAAGAAAGGAGAATCTCTAGACTTTATCTTTAATGCTGTAACTTGTGATCAAATTTCTTCTATATTCTTGTAATATAATATTCTGTTGGCCGACACCTTTTTATTCTAATAATGACAGTTACATGAAATATATTTCTTATCTCAGACTTCTATATAAAATTACAACAATCTATCATAATAATAAACATTACTGAAGGACTCTTTGCTTGGCCTAGGGATTAGCGTTACTGACTGCTGATCCGCAAGTCTGGGTTCAATCCGTAATACCTCCTAGAACTTTTCTGAGATAGGGAAATCTACAACTGGATGCACTCAGCCTTGTGACATCAATTGAGGAGCTACTTGATAGGCTAAAGAAAGAGCGGATCCGGTCTCGGACAATCGTGGCAGTCGGCGTATTGATCACATACCCCAGTCCTGCCATCTGGCTATGGTAGGATGGTCGGCCCGGTCCCCAGAGAAATGTATTGCCATGGAGAATGTTTGATTCTCATAGGCTGGGCGCAAGTTGGGACGTAGTTTGGTGAGGTGAGGTGAGTGACTCACCGTGAGTTTCTGTGGAACACAGAAATAAATACAGTGAGTCCCACGCAAGAGTTGGCCAATGACGCGGGTTTCTGCGTCGCGGCGGGCACAGCTCCAACTCCCGAGCGATCGGGTGAAATATCTATGCAAAGAAAGCCGCAAACGGAGTAATGACTCAGGTTCTCACATTTACAGTTAAAATTACAATGAAAATAACCACGTACCTCATCACAAGAGATGTTGGAATGTTCTCCTCTTGCATCCACACAATACTGGCACCTTTTTTTAGAAAGGTTGTAAGTCGCCACTGGGTTGTTATCTCATATTGAGAACGCCTGGTGGTACACTGGGATATATGAGTCAGTTGGAGAATTTAGTGTTGTACCGCAATGTTGCCATGGTAGCTAAAGTGGATAGAGCAGCGGCACGGACAGCCGAAGATCCTGGTTCAAATCCCGGCTATGTCACTGAATGTTTCAGTCTGACTTCACCTTTTCATGTTATTTTAAGGTTTAGTCTTCTTCTTCTCCTACACGGTTAGGCCCTTTAGCCTGTTCCGGCTCCAAAATCTTGTTCTGTCCATCTTTTTTTGGTCGTCCTGGGTTTCTGCATCCTTGTGGTCTGTAATTATATGCTGCTTTAGGTATTCTGTTATCTGTCATCCTTTCTAAATGTTCTTTCCAATTGCTTCTATATTCATTTATTGTTTTATTTAGTTCTTCCACATTTAATTGTTGTCTTATTTCATTATTTTGTTATTTATCCAATATTGTGTATCCTGCTATAGGTCTAAGGAATTTCATTTCAGCTGTCTATATTCTTCTTTTGTATTGTGAGGTTGGTGTCCATGTTTCTGATCCGTAACTTAAGGTGGGGATGGCCATTGTTTTGTATAACTTTATTATTGATTCTTTTCTGGCTTTATTTTTTAATGTCCTCTTTATAGTTCCTGTTATTTGATTAACTCTATTTAATTTTTTTTTGTTAATGTCTGTTTCAGACCTGTATGTTATTTCACACCCAAGGAAATTAAATACCGACACTTGTTCTATGCTTTTATTTTCTATACTTATTTTAGACCGGACTGAGTAATTACCTTTAAATGCCATAACTTTTGTTTTCTCTATCGAAATCTCCATATGATATGTTTTTGAAATCAAGCTTAATTTGTGTGTCATTCTTTGGAGTTCATCTTCACTTTTCGCTATTAGTAATTGGTCATCTGCAAAAACCATTGTCTTTACTATTGTTTTCCCCAGATTAATTCCACCTATTGTTTGTTGTTTCCACGATTTTATCATGTCGTCAATATATAGATTAAAAAGAGTGGTTGATATTGGGCAACCTTGTCTAACACCTTTAGTTACCGTTACTGGTTCTCGTTAGTTTATTTTAATTTTGGTTTCTACATACAGACTCCTAATTACGTTTATCAGATGCATTGGTACTCCTTTGTTTTCTTATATTTCCCATAGTGTTACTCGACATACCTTATCAAAAGCTTTTTTGTAATCTATGAAAAGAATGTGTGTTTCTAGGTTAAACTCTCTACGTTTTTCTATTATTTGCTTAAGAGAGAAGACATTATCTATACAGCTTCTGCCTTTCCTGAAGCATGTCTGTTCTTCTAATAGTAGTGTATCTGCTATTTTTGCTAATTTATTATTTATCATTTTTGTATAAATTTTATAAGCTGAGCAAAGTAATGTGATGCCTCTATAATTTTCTGGTCTTGTTCTATCACCTTTTTTAAATAGTGATATAATTCTTCCTATCTTCCATTCTTCTGGGATTTTTCCTTGCTTCCAACATTTATTATAAAAGTCTAACAATCTTTTCTTAAAGTCCTCCGGAGTGTATTTGAATAATTCTGTGTTAATATTATCCACGCCACATGCTTTATTACTTCTACTACGTTTTAAAACTTCTTCTAATTCTTCTAATTCTAATTCATCTATCGCTATATTGCTATTTATTGTTTTGTTTATTTCTTGTATATTTTGCTCTTCAGTCCATAAATCTTTATAATACTGTTCCAGATCTTGTTCTTTTAAGACTTCTAAGTTTGCTCTGTCTTTTTCATCTGAGTTAAGATTCTTAATAAATTTATATACTTTATCCTGTCGTCCATGAAGGTTATATTCCATATCTGCTATATACTTATCCCAATGCTCTCTATTCACATTACGTGTATATTCCTTTACTAATCCTCTGGTTCTATGATACTCCATTTTTGTTTGATCAGTTCTATCATTTAGATATCTTAAATACGCTTCTTTTTTGTCTTTCACTAATTGTTGTATTTCGGGATTCCACACTTTGAACCCTTTTTTCCTTCTGCACAATTTTTTTTGTTCCTAACCCTTCTTCTGCTGTTCATTGTATTAATTCTTTAATACTATTCCAATCTTCTTCGATTCCATCTTCTGGACTTTTTATATTTGTATACCTAGGTATAACCTCAATCTTCTGACATATAAATCTTTTATAGATTCATCTTGAAGTAGCTTTACTCTATAATTTTCATTCTTTCCAGTTTCTCCTTTATCACTATTTATTTTCCTTGTACTTTTATACCATTTGGTTTATATCTCTATTTTACTGATTGTTAGATAGTGATCACTGTGAATGTCACTGCCTCTAAATACTCTTGTATCTCTAACTAAGTTTTTAAATTTCTGATTTACTATTATATATTCTATTATTGAGCGAAAGCTTCTTGCACTCCAAGTAAACTTATGATTGTCTTTTTGTCTGAAGAAGGTATTTCTGATTCTTAGGGCATTAAAACTTGCAAACTCTAATAGCTGTTTTCCATTTACATTTAAGGTAGTTTCTCCATTATTTCCTGATACTTGTGGTATGGGTATATTTCCAATACCGGCATTTAAATCTCCTGCATTTACTAAGTAGTCTTTATTTGTTTTATCTATTACTTCTTGTAATTGTTGATAAAATTTGTCTGTTTCATCTTTTTTACCTTCTTCTGGCGCGTACACTCCGATCACTGTTAATTTTCCTCTTGAAAGTTGGCATCTTATTTCCATTATTCTTTCATTGATCCATGTATATGACATTATTGATTTCTTTATTTTCTCGTTTACTAATATTGCTACTCCTGCTCTTGCTCGTTCTGCTATATCTACTCCACTATAAAACAATGTATAATTTGTAAGGTTCTGACTCCCTCTCTACTTCTATTTAGTCTCTGTTATTATAGCAATGTCTACTTCTCTTTCTTTTAATTCTTCCTCTAATTCCTCTAATGATGAATACCACGTAGGCTACATTCCAAGTTGCAATTTTTATTTGATCTTGTTTAACTTTCCGTTTTCTTTCTCGTTTAACCATGTTCTGTGCTTGTGTCGTCAACAATGTATCAGTCCGGCAATTATTTTGGGGCTTACGAGTAATATAATTTTACGTGGATGGGTTACCAGCCCTTCGCACAACTTCTAAACCTTTGAAGGAGGGGTTTGTCTTACGAGTAGCCTTCTCCTAGTAATGCTGCCTTTTGGGCTATTGAATCATGACTACCCAGGTTTGTCTTACGAGTTTCCTTCTCCTAGATGTGTGGCTATCCTCAGCTAACGAGTCACATCCACCCGCTTAAAAATTCCTCTTCTGCCAAATACGCCGTTCCGAAGGATACCTTCTCGGCCATATCTGCTGTTGAGGACGTCTTCTGGAGTACTTCTTCGTCTGATCCCTAAAGTTTAGTTAACCAGTATATTTAATATTTTCTTACCTGGCGGGATTTCGTGTTCTTTAATTTACACATGCGATCACATCATGTTTGGTTAAATTTATATTCATCGCCCACCAGTTTTACGTTTATTATTTTCAGTTTAGCTCAGTTATAGTTTTATTTAATTTTTTTCGATATTTTCAGTTTATTTCGTCACGAAGAGATGACCCACCAACATTCATTCGATGACATATCTTACTATTTTGTACCGAATCAATATTAACTTAGTACATAAAAAGAGTGTCGATGTCGGCAATGCATTTAACGCTAAACCAGTTTGAAAATATGAGTATCTGCACACAGAGTTTCATGCAAAAGAATGAGTCAAGACATAACAACAAAGCATTCCTAAAAGTTTCAAAATCGATATGAAAAGATATTCATATGGAATGGATTCTAAATTGAACGCTTCCAATGAAAGCTAGGTGGTATATACTAGTCTTGGTTTGTGCCCACTTTAAAACTTATTGTATGTAAAGTGACGAAGTTGCAAATTGAGTACAACAGGTTCCATTAAGTGATGAAAAACGCGGATCCTACAATATTTATATATTACAAAAAATTATACTATAAATGTATATAGTATATTTTAATAAGCCATAATGACGTAGAACCTGTAGTTCCCACGTTATTTACGGTTTGTAGGCCTACATCATCGAGTGCTGTAATTATGAGTGTGCTTAAAAACTCCATCCAAAACTAATTTTAGAGAGTAATAATTTTTCTTCGTTTTACTTGGATAATCTGTTTACGTAATGACTTCTCTAAGAATTATGTTCTTTTCGTTACGTATATTCTTGATTTGCGTATTTTGAATTAGGTTATGTCCGCCGGCGTGGTCGTGTGGTTAGCGTCGCTGACTACAGATCCGTCGGTCCGGGTTCGATTCCCGGTACCTCCTCGGATTTTTCTGAGGTAGGGAGGTCTGGTAGGGGTGCACTCAGCCTCGTGATTCCAAATTGAGGAGCTACTTGATAGAGAAGTAGCGGCTCCGGTCATGAAAACCACCAATAACGGCCGTGGGTGTCGGCATGCTGACCACATGCCCCCCAATCCTGCCATCTGCCTACGGGAGATGACGCAGCGGTCGGGTGGTAGGCCAAGTCCCTCCAGGGATGTAGCGCCACGGAGTTTAGTAGTTTTTTTATGATTAATTTCCACACTTCTAAATTACGCGTGCTTAAGATAGGTGTTTGACGTATTCAATCATTATTCTTTCTTTGAATGCATGAGATTTAGCATGAATTCTGAAAGTACAGGTAGGACTAAATGTTTGCATGCGTAGTAAAACTGTATTATTGAAGGATCAGTTACGTTCAATAACATTTATATAAAAGTTTGATAATTTCTAATTTTCATAACTGCTTGAAATATACAAATATAATGGATAGAGCGTGCACGACGATTCCCGAGCTATTCTGAGTTCATTTCTTGTTTAAGGGTTTACCATTCATGCCTTTCAACACCATCTTCCCAAAAATAAAGACAGAATAGTTCCCACACAAAGAAATAAATTCAGATCCGAAATACTCCACCACAGATGATATTGAAGTAATAATCACTCCCATGCATGTTGAAATCACGAAGACGATAAACAAAAGTTCGAATCATACTTAGTCCTAATTACGAGTATTTTGGTTGAGGCTTCTTGAAGGACAGGCTAGGGCCACTTGGGCCTGTTTTAATGCTGCGGTTCTGCATGAAAATGCACAGCAGAAAAATCTGCAGCCCTCATAGCCACATGAGCCTGCTTTCGTGCTGAGATTGTTAGTGAAATCAAGCCTCGCCTGTCCATTCCTTCCAGCGTTCTGGTAAATATTGTGAGCGCCCAAATTATGTACAATAATTTCCTATTAACCAGTAATGCAGTAGTTGCAGTATGTGCTGGAGTAGTTGTTAATCGGCGCCGTAGACGTGAGAGAAATTACTGGATGCATCCTATAATAGCTATAGCTAGCCTTTTGTTACGTTGTGAAAAACGAGTGACGAACGTGAAGAGGAATGGGCCAAAAAGGAACCATTCATAAAAAAATTACTATAGATACTGTGTGAGGTTTTTGAATTGCAGGAAGAAGGGAGTGCGCATGCGCGACGGTTAAATTTTTTGAAGAGGAAACCGTTGGTGTGGAAGCGAGGGCAGTACCGATCAGGAAGCCAATAAGAAGTGAGTGAGAAACCGAGTCAGAGAGAGGTCGCCGAGAGGAGCGGGCCTAGCCCGCTAGGGCGGGTGCATTATGCACTTCGCCAGACAGCAGTAAGAAGTCAGCGAAAGAAAGGAGAGACGGACTTGGGAAGTGGAACAGGAAGGTTGTGCAGAGAAGGAAGGTTTGAGTCGGCGAGTAATGGGAGTAAGCGGCAGTTATGGCGACGGAGTTGTCTGACGTTCTGTATTAGAACGTAAGCAAAGATAGACATCCAAACGGGAAAACAATGACCGATGGCTGTGGAGATATAGCTATCGGACTGGGACGAGCCAGAGTGTTGGTTGACTTACGTCGTGGCCGCCGTAGTGAACATCAGCTGGAAGAGAAGAGTATGGTTGAGTCTAAGTGGTGCTTAGATTCGAATGAGATCCATTAGGAGATGGACACCGATAAGAAGAAGGACTGACTACGAATAGTGAAGATCAACGCTGATCTACGTTTGTTGAGTATCCAACAAGTTGTTATATTAAGACATTTTTCAAACGGGGAATTTTAAATATAAAATTTCAGTATTGAGTCTTCTAAGGTGTGACTGAAGAACAGATTATCTTCCAAAATATGAATAAGTTATAAGGATTGTGAAAAGAGTAAGAATAAACAGTAACTTAGATTATCAGCAGTTTTACAGTAGTCCTATGTTTTCACTTTCTGTCGGGAAGGTTAGGAAAGAATTTGAGTTCATGAAGGAAACAAGAAAGAGTTGTTATGCAATCTATGTATACTTTGGGTGTTCATGGGTTGTTAAGTCACGACCGAATACGAAGCTGATCTTTGCTGGATAAGCCTATGAATACTTTTGCATTTTCAGACAGGTCGCGAGGAGAGTACGGAAGAAATTATAAGGGGCGTAAAAGTAATCCTTATTTGGGCTCCTCCCACTTGGGTTTATTTAAGGTAACAGATGGATATCTACATGTCTAGATGGCATGCTGGCCTTTAATGTTTAGTTACTTTAATTATGAGAGTAGGATTTGGAAAAGAGTAAAGGAAGAACTGGGATAAAAGAATAGTATGTGTTAGGGAAAGGAAAATTTGTTTGATGGTAATACACTTGGAAAATGAAATAGAATTGTAGATTTTCGTAGTTCAAGTTCATAGTTAGGTTAGAAAGAAAAAAAAGAATTTAAAGAGAAAAAAAGAGATTGAAAGAAAGAGGAAAAGCTACTTAAGGGTGATGAATAGTTTCGAAATGGAATTAAAATTGGGATTCAGAAACATAAATGTTCACGAAGCCAAAATTAAGTAACAGGGAAGAATCGAAGAAAAAGGGGATTTGGCAAATAGATTAATCAATTAAAGTGTAGAATTATTAGAAGAATGAACTTGAATAAAATACATAGTGGGTTAAGAAAATGTAATTCAAAGTGAATTTTAATCAAGAGAGGCTTGAGTTTAAAAAAGTAGATTCGCGTAAAGCGAACACAGGTTAAAATTGAATTGAAAACAATAAACGTGAAAGTTTACTTCAGAAAGTAAAAGTGAGAGTAAGTTTCATAAATGATAAGCAATAAACGTGAAATGTTGCTTAAGAAAGTAAAAGTCAGAGTAAGTTTAATAAATGATAACCAATAAACGTGAAATTTTGCTTAAGAAAGTAAAAGTCAGAGTAAGTTTGATAAATGATTGTGGTTAGTATTTTAACCTAACAGAGAAAAAAGTAAAGTTGTTAAAAGGAATTTTGGAAAGTATAGTTTGTATGTAGATCGAACTAAGTAAAGTGGATTAAAGCTTAAAAGTGAATTTACACAAAGGTAAACTAGAATGTGAAAGTGGGTTGCTTTAGAATAGCAGAGATTAATAAAAGAAAGAAGTAAAAAAAGAAAAAAAGAAGTCTAGTAGTAGGCCTATGGATGACTGAACCTAGCTTAATTGAGTAATTGTTGAAAAGAATTACGAGAGTTTTTCGATGGTCGAGTCATTCAGCCGCCCCACTAGCAGTTATATACTTGTCAGGGACCTTGTCCATCGAATGGTCGAAATTATTTTTTTTAGGCTTTTTCTTACGTCACCGGTTGCAGGGGAGATGTCAGGTTGGCTGTAACTCAGAACCTAGACATAACTCGCTGTATCGGAGGTCTATCGCCAGAGTTCAATTCTTGGAAATATGCCTAAATTTCACTTCTTTCTTCTACATTGTCTTTACTAGTTATCTTTAAAAACGAATTCTTCTTCTTGGAAGGGACAGATAGGGACAGAGTACCATAGGGTTATACAGTAACTGAAACTTAAAGGAAAAGAAATAGAATTCAGTATAATTAGAAAGAAACATTTATTAGAAGGAAATTTATATGGTTGTGTTGTAGTGTATTAATGAGTGAACTGTTATGGTTGGATGATTCTGATGAAATGTTTATTGTTTTGAGGCAGTGAGCCTGTGGTTAAATGAGGGATTGGGCCTGTTTAATTGAGCGAATATGGCGCTGTATCCATATAAAGGTTAGGTTTGAGATAAGAGGAAATGCTGATTCTCGTGAGCGTTTGCGGCGCCTTAGCCATAAGATGGTGAGATGACTAGAAAGTGTTAGTTTCTTCTAAGTGTACATCTGTATTAGATAAAGTAATGTATTATTTCATTGTAATGATTGGAGACCAAAATAGCTTAAATTAAAGTATAGAAAGAAATAAAACTAAATGGTAGATTACTAGCGAACGCAACTAATATAAATGGGAAATGTCGAATGGTGTTTCATAGACTAAATGTTGGTAAAAATACATCACACACATCTAATGATTCTATTGGATTAAAGGCAGTTACGGTAGATATAAAAGGTTATTGTAAATGAAAGAAAAAGAACCTGAAAAAGACTGATTTTGAGTTAAAAAATATTGTTATTTGTGTTAGAAACACATAGTTATTATTCTATTCATAATATATGTATTGTGACTTACTTAAACTAATAGAACCCATCCCATTCTCGACTGTTTAAAATCTGGCTGAAAGGCATATATATATATAGGGGAGAGTGTTGTACCTTGGGCCATTTTTTATTGTGTTGCCTTTAACTCGAATTCTAATAGCATTTTCTTAGTTTTTTAGTCTTTTATCAATGCACTGTGCTTTCTTAATATATTGGCATTAGTTTTAAGTATGTACTCCAGTAAAAAATAAGTATAAGAAAAAAATTTAAAATATACTGCACAGTGGCTCAAGGTACAACACCCTCATGTACCATGGGCCATACTGCATAAGGGCATAAATAGAAATTTCCAGAGGCTGAAGCCTATGCGATGTGTATGGGGGGAATGTTACCATCACTATACCAGCAGCTGATGCCTTTTTCAGAGCATCAATAGACAGATGTGTCTCGTGATTGTCCAAGATCAAAAGAACCCTATTTTCTTCAGTTAAGAAAATGGTCAAGAAACTTTAAAAAATGTTACTTCATTTGACCACCCAGATAAATTAGCAGCTCCCATACACCCAAGAAGGCCACCGAACAACATTCTGTCCTTGAAATGAACACGAGAGAATATGAACAAAGGAGGTAGTTAGTTTCCAACAGCATTCACAGCTCCAGTCATAGTGACTAGTTGCCCTCTTTCGGTTGATGTTGCACTTCCAATCTGTTTTAGACTTTTAGGATCAACGATGTTTGACTGTCCCTGCACAGTGCTTAGGCCAGTTTCGTCCAAGTTCCATATGTTTTCGAGAGGAATGGGACCAAATCTGTTGCGAACATTTTTTATGTTATCGAAGAAACATTTTCTTCTCTGGATCATTCAAATTAATTTTTTTAAGAGCCTTTTTCAAAATTCTTGCGTCAGCAGGTTCCCGGGTCTTACTACGAATCATTGTTGTCCTGACAACAATACTGGAACACATAAAAATAAAATATAATGTAACCTCTTGTACCATAGTCCGCCGGCTCAAGGTACAAGACGCAGTTGTGGCTCGAGGCACACGATTGTCTGTTTCCACACAAATGTTGCTATCGATATGATCTTCCGGTATATAAATAACAAAATGTATGGTCATTTTACTCACCAAATAATAGTGAATCCAATGGATATTCGCAAAAACATCTTTATGCACAAGATAAACTTCAATTATCAAGCAACTGGCGAGGAAAAATTTTTAGTTTTCACCAGAAAAAAGAACTTTTTGGTCTTTCACACGCAGATCTGAAGCAAACACGTCGAAAATTGCACAGAGAATGCCTGAGGACACGAGAAGCATATAGTCCCACGGTTAGCGCGCTAGATGTGAACAGTTCTCAGATATTAGAGCTGGTCCAAGGTACACTATGGTCTTGGTACAACACTCTCCCCTACTATGTGAATGGACTTTAGTGGGAATTTAGTAAGGAAAAATAATTAGAAGTAATAATTAATGTTAATAACCATCAGTGGATCAATAGGATTGTGTTTTGTGGATGGCGCCGTTAACGAATAAATATTTCCACAAATAGAAGAGAAATCTGTTGACAATAATTTAAGGTGAAGAAGTTTGAGAACATCCTGTATGGTGTCGTCACACTTTATGCATACAGAAAGGGTGTTTCTGAACTCCTAAAATAATGAATTCGCTATCTATCTCAGGCCTGTCTAACTTAAGAGGAATTGGGGCCAAATACATTTAGAAAAGTCGTCTTGAGGGCCACACCAATTTACTTAATTTTGATTTATACTCACTTAACCAAACATGCACGTGATCTGAAGACCAAAATCGCTGAAATGGAGAAACTTTCATATCAGAGAAGTCTGAAAATGTTATTTCATTTTCTGCCTGGTTTTGAAGAATTGAACCAGCTTCAAAGTCACATAGTTCAAGTTCAAACTTTGATAGCTGATGCTCGAAGTTCACCTTGAAGAGTTCGTTCAAAAGATCCCGATTGTTCATTTATGTTTTCAAAATCACGAAATCTTGAATAGAATTCCTTAATATTCATTTCAGTGTCCTGGCTAAATGAAAAAATCAGAACCTCTATGTCATTTAATAACTCTTGACAAGCTGGAAAACGTGAAAAATATATAGACTGTATTTTTTCTACATTTGGCTTTAACATATTTCTGACATGTGCCTAAACAACGTGCGCAGCTTCAACTTAATACTCTAATATTTAAATGGTTTTTTTTTCTTTTTGTTGAATAATCCTGATAATAATGCATTCTTACTAAACGATATTAAGATTCAAAATTACGGGGGAATCAACAACTGCTAGATACTGAAGCTGCGTGGAAAAAAGCAAGTGCGGCCACTCTAGTCAGCGTGAAAACCAGCGAACAAATTGACCGCGGCCCATTCTCCGAGTGGGTAACCGACGCGACTGAATTGGTCCTCAGTCGGCGGGAAATCACGCTCTTGTCAATGTGGTCCATATATTCTGCGTCAAAACACGCATAAGCGCAGCATAAAAACACGTCCGTGTGGCCCTTGCTTTAAAAGCTGTTTCGCAAGTGGACAGTATCTGCTGCTGCTCTGGCGGGAGAGTTCATGTTCATGTTTCTGTTTATAACAACTTATGTTTTTACTTTGCACTTACACACAGTCTCCTCTTACACTTTACTTTACTCTCGAAATAATAGTAGTCTATTGAAGTCAAATAATAATAATAATAACAATAATAATAATAGTCTAACAATGATATGCTCCGGCGTCCAATCGCCGCAGGAGGAACACTAAGGCTATCACTTAAAAAAGGAAGCAGAGGCATCTTGATGTACAGCCGGCTGCAAAAAGGATGGGCCGCCTAAAAGTTCCCTATACATATTACTGCGCATGTGTCTCGTGCGTCTCATGCGTCTCATGCGTCTCATGCGTCTCGTCAAGCTAGTATACTCAAGATAACGTAGACCGCAGCCAAACCATTGAAACTGACTATATTTTGTTTAAGGAGTATTCTCATCGAAGTATCGTGCCATTAGCCCCGGTCGCAAAGTGGGACATTCATTAAGATAGATTAGATTTAATTTCTGCTACGCTATTCGGGATGATGCATGATGTCATTTCTGCAGTTTTCTAATTATTAAGAAATTTCCGCAGTATTTTCTTTCTGTAGCTGTAGAATATAGCGATGATGACATGATAACCGCCGGAAAATGATAATTTCAACATAGCATTCATATCAAATGTGGAGAGTCCCTATGCGAGTACAGTATGACATTGAAAGAGTGCGGTACATCAATAGAAACGAAAATGAAAAAGATCGAATTAGAATTGCTGAAACTTTATCCTCTAAAGATATATTACATTACTTTCACTTCTTAAGATCTTTTCTTTTTCAATTGGTTAAGTGAAATCATAAACTTTAAACTGCACCTTGCATATCATGCAACTTGGGTATGAATGCAAAACTATAAGGCCGGGCGCAAGTTGAGACGCAGTTTGGTGACGTGAGGTGACGTGACTCACCGTGAGTTTTGTGAAACACACAGATAAATGCAACAGCGAATGTTCGCACGCAGGGTGAGGTGACGCAGTATCAGCGCGTCCGTGAGCTGCGAAGGTTTGTGACCATGCTAAATTTCTCACTAGTGACTGCGACCTGCGCGGGCTGTGCGCAAGTTGAGACGCAGTTTGGTGAGGTGAGATGTCTCACCCTGAGTTTCTGTGAAACACAGAATTAAATACAACAGCGAAGGTTCGCACGCAGGGTGAAGTGAAGCAGTTTCATCGCGTCCGTGAACTGCGGAGGTTTGTGATCGTGCCACAGTTTCTCACTAGTGACTTTTCACTGCGCGTGAGAAGTTGTTTGTCCACCATGGAGGAGAAATTAATTGAAGCAGGTCGAGGGAGAAAAAATTGTAAAATTTTAGGTTTGGGAAGAAATTTCGAAGGGCATTGGAAAGAAATGTGATAAGTTGTTTATAATTTATTTTACTTAAATAAGATTAATTTATTTGAAGGGAACAAGGGTAAAGCGGTAGTACTCTCCGTTTTTATAGGCTTTGAGATAATAATACCTTCTAGTAGTGAATTTGGAATTTTGGAATTAGTTTAGGGAGAAAGCGGTAATATTATAGGTAAAATAAATTATATAAAGGGGAAAAATGATCGTATTCCATGCAGTTTGTACTGGTGAAAGATTAATGTCCGCTCTGAAAGTAAACAAACCTCTTGTCCTCAACTCTTCATATTTATTGTTTATCAGTTTGTTGCTATGCTCTTTTCAATCAAAAGCGTTTCTTGAATTAATTTCTATACAATGTGTTCAATTTGTTCTCCTATAAATTCCTTTTTCGTTTTCCGCTGTACCCTCCATTTGTTTTAGATAACATTTTATATGCAGTAAATTTTCGACGAAAAGAAAAAGAGTTGCATAAGCAGGTATAAATGTGTATATTTTCTATACAGATGTATATCATAACTAGTATAAACTATAAGAATATATGACAATAATTAATTAGTTGGGAAGTTTCATATTTGTAATTAAACCTAAAATGAAGGAGTCATCTTGAAATTTATTTTCAATTTACTTTCATAAATGTTTTGTAATTATGTACAGTAAAATTGATCCATGCTCCGTAACAAACGTTTCTGAAATGAAACATTTTCTCAAAATGATTTTACCAATTAGTTACGTTTCGCTTTATAATGTTTTCCCGTTCAGGGTTAAACTTAGTATCTCACCGGAATTTGAAAAGTAACCTTAATTTAAATTGCATTGAATGATTGAGTGTTATAGTGACATTAAAAATAAGAAACTAAAACGTATTATATTTATTAAAAATTATATATTAATTATGTCTTAAAGATGAATTTTCATATCATAATTATTAATTATATGTATATATGATCGCTGATTGTAAGTATTCGCAACATAACATTCAAAAATTTAAATTTGTAGGAAATTAATACATTCCTCCCAGTGTCGACTCGTAGCTAAAATTAGTGTGGGTGCTGCTCCTGAAAATGTTTAGCCTTCGTTTTAAATATTGTGCAAAAGGAAACATACATATTTAAAAAGAAAATTTATTCAGAAACTTGAAAAGACCCAGAAAGAACAAAATCAAACTTTTTTACTTACTGTAATTTTAATTGTTACAGCTCAAGCTTGATCTATTCGTTTAAAAATTAAATCGATTATTCTTGTGTTAATTTCCGCGAAAAGATCAATAATTTTCTCCTTGATTTGCCATGTTTCAAGTTTTCTGTTTATTTCTGCCGAAATAAATGAATCAAATAGAATAGCAGGAAACAAGATAATTATCTAATTCTACACTTTATCACATTCAAGAATATGGTGCATGGTTTTTAAGCCCAACACAAGGTCACTGTGGAAGTGACAGTGCTCTCTCTCTTTCTCTCTCTCTCGCAGCCTGCGCGCCAGCCGCGGCATTCCCCTTCCTATGTGGGCATGCGCACATCAGTCAAACACCACGCCGCTGGAACTTTGGAGCGCACTGGGGAATGCTACTGTCATTAAGCTGAAGGATTATATATTCTACAACTATAAAGATGAATTAAAGAAAAAAGGACTCATTATATTAAATGTTATCGATAATATCATGTAGAAATAGGGGTGCTGCAGTTCTACAGTTCCTATACACGAGTCGCCACTGTTCCTCACCATAAAAATGCGGCTATATAGTTTCTTTATTAATTATTATTCTTCAGTTCCAATACATCTTGACCCATTGCATTCTTCAGCATTCTACTGACTCATTGATGAAGCCATGCAACTCAGAAAAATGTTCAGGGTTACATGGTAATAATTCCTAAATTTTTTATGACAAAAATCGTCCTGAAGGATAACTTCTCCGTGCGTCTTTCTTTTCTTTAAACAACGCTTTTCGGAATCTATGTTGAAATGATTTGTCCTTAGAGTTCATCTGACTATGATTGCGAACTTTGTAAAGGTTCTATGTACATGTTAGTCGTTGTGCACATTGCTCACTTCATCATACACACGCAGTCGTGATAGAACTGCCTCTCAACTATCGCTCTCCCTGCGCGCAGTTCATTGAATCCTGCTTCCGTGCGTCACTCTGCGTCACCTCACGTCACCAAACTGCGTGTCAACTTGCGCCCGGCCCGTTTACAGAAAAAAAAACACAATTTAAAGGAGATATTTATTGCAACACACATAACTAGTGTTCAACTATTTTTCAACATATACGCTACCGAAATTAAAATATTTGTCTTACCGTGACATCAACTTTTGATTACTTGTGTCGTAGAAGTGTGCCGCTTGGGATTTAAACCACTGTGTGACAACCACCTTCACCTCTCTGTCATTCGCTGTCATTTCGTAAGGTGTAGGAAAAAATGGAAACCACTGGGAGGGAGGTCCGGGCTTTAGGGTGAATGTTTAAACACCTCCCAGCCGAACTTCTGCAGGAGATTTGCTAGGAGGTATTTAAACATGCACCTTACTGCCTGAACTTCACTCCCAGTGATTTCCATCTTTTTTCTACAACTAAATAAATGACAGGGAATAACAGAGAATGACAGAGAGGCGGAGATGTTTGTCACACAGTGGTTCAAATCCCGGGTGGCAGACTTCTACGGCACAAGTATTCAAAAGTTGGTGCCACGGTAAAACAAATGTTTCAATTCCGGTGGCGATATGTTGAAAAATAGCTGAACACTTGCTGTATCTGTTGGAATATGTATATCCATGAAATTGTGTTTTTTTTCTGTAAACGGTCCCAGGGAAACTTACTTTATGGACGCGCCTCGTAGCTTAGCTGGAATATGTCTTGTAATATCTTCTCCGAACTGCTATCGGGAAGAATGCAATAAAATTTCGTAAAAAGATTGTCTCATTGAGCAAAGAGGTGTGTTTGTTATACGCCGGCATCCGCTAGGTGCGACAACTCGATCGTAATGTATATTTGTATTTGTACAAGTAAATTACATAAGAACATATATTTTTAAGTGCATTAATCGATTTGTGCAATTCGATTTCATTAAAATGGCATTATTGTGTAAGTGAAATCTTCCAGCGTCAATTCTGAAATTCAGGTCGCTACGAAGCTCCGGTGTGCTGCAATCTTCTTTCCACCAAGCTTCGCTAACTGGCAGTTGGTAGTTTATCAGCCACTCCATTCTCCTGCTAGCATAACACTGGGAGTTGAATTTCCAGACAGTTTTTGTCAGGAGATCATAATCCGCGATTTTTGGCCAAATTCCAAATAAGTTATCTACCTGGCAGATATGTTATCAGGAGGTCGTAATACAGGCCCTATGAGTCCGATATTTGTTTTTAAAAGGAATGGAGAGTCAATTTCAGACACACCAGGTTTCCTGAAGAATTAAATAAGAATATCGTTGAGCAACGTAAAATCCGTTACAAATATGGAATTATATATTATGGTTATTAATTATTAATTATTATGGTTATTAACTTATTATATTAACGAGAAAAGTGGCTACAGTCTTTAAATAACTGTGAAATGAGTGAGCAATAATACCTCTACAATCTAATCTCAAAAGATCCTTAGCCTAGTTATTTTAATTACAAAGTCATTGGTCATACTTCTAGCAAAGTAACAAGATACTAATCCCAACAACAGGTGTTAAATTTTTGTGTTCAAGAAATTAATATCTGTTTATTCATTTCAGTTCTTTTCAGGAAATCCAACCTAGCATAACATTGTTTATTAACGAATTATGGGAAAGCGAACTCAGAAACTTTGCTACAGAAGACGGGGATGTTTTGTTAATGAACAAACTTCACAGCATTGATTGTAAGTTCGTTTACACTGGTCAATCGCTCCATAGAACTTCTAAAATTTTCTAAAGAACAAGAGTCGGCCCATCCTTTTTGCAACCGGCTGTACTATACATAACTCCAGTACCACACTTATGTGAGAGGCGATCTATCACTGTCCATCTGGTGCTTATGGATTTTGCTCCCCTGCACTTGACAGGGCAGTTCACATGTTTCGGATATGTACCTAACATGCCATGTATTACCATAATTTCAGTTTCTAAAAACTCTCTCTTGAATCCTATGCCCCCATGTTAGGCGAAGGGCCTCCAAGTGGAGGGTTCTGTTTACCGATGTGAATTTCTAAAAACTAGCAAACGGTAAGAATAGAAGCAAATCAAGTGATAATCACAATATAATCCCCCTAACAAACATTGTTTCATCTATTCCTTAAAAATTCAATCTTCACTGGATATTTCGTTATTAACGATCCTGCATTTATGCCGGGTTTCCGAAACGTAAGATATCTACTAGATGGCATTATTCAATCCGTAAGCGTTTCTGAAACGTTCGATAGCGGCTAATCGTTCTATAAAACGCCCTACAAACTATCGCATCACAAATCACTAGATATCTGGCGAAACGGTAGATAAACACGCAACATGGCGGAAATGCGAAACATTTATGTTGATGTATGTTTCGTTATTATGTTAGCATTTTATCTTACTTTATGTTACTAGCTTGTTATGGTATTAAAATTAAAAGTAGTAATGAAGCTGGCATTGGTTATTAATTTGTGTGTGAAATAATTCATAATACTGTACTAGAAAAATTGTATATTATCGGTTAGATGAACTTTGTTATAGCCTAGGCTATTAATGTATCCATCGTTTATGTGTATTAATTTCATTTCCTGTTGTAAGTTAATACTTTTAGGAAAACATCCCGAATATTAATTCACATCATATTTTCTTGCTGGTCATCTTCAATGCCAGATCCTATAAGGCCTACGTCTATACAGAAGAAAATATTCCCTGAAAGAAATACAGCAATCCTTTCAAGAAGTAGCCTATGATGGCATTCAGATTCGGAAAAAATGTAGCTTAAGTATATTAATTTTATTTTCTGATGCAACACTTTATGAAGAAAATATTGCGTTTTTACAGCACGAATATTAATACATAATCATCATCTTTCTCGTCATCTTCATCCTGAGGCAATAATTAGGCCTAGAGATGTGTAAAGCAAAAAGTATTCCCTGAAAGGATTAGATCTTTGACGATATTGAGTTTCGGAAAGAATCAGGCTGTCAAAGCAATGACCTATGGATAAATAGGTCATCATATTAAATAAGGAACAACTGCAAGCATGCCTTTTTCAGCGTTAAATTGCCCATCATTAGAATTGGGAACAACCATTGAAGCATCTCTAGAAGCAGTGTACATACTAATGTTAGTTTTGTAGAGTTATTTTACAGGTACGACAAGCCCTCGCTTCGATCCAAGGTGAAAGCTGTGAACGACAAGTTAAGGGATTTCTCTAGTAATCATGTAAATTTTAACATTGTATCTGTTAATAGCCTAAGAAGAGAAGAATTCACTCGACATGGACTCCATCTGAACTCCAGAGGGAAGAAGACGCTAGCAAAACTTGTTGCTGAAGAAGTAAAGAGTAATGTATCTAATTGTAGCAGGCCTATTCCTGTCATAATAGGTGGATCATGTCATTTTTTAGGGGGAATCTAAATCGAAGAAATAAACAACTTTTATGTGTACCTCAAGATAAGAATAATACTTCAGTTAAGCCAAAAACTAGAATTAATACATCATTTACATTAATACATCAAAATATAAGGGGACTTGAAGATAAAATTGAAGAATTCAACTTAGCAATTCAGGATTCAATTAATTCTAATCTACAGGAAATTCAAGTTATTTGTTTGACAGAACACCACTGTGCAGAAAAAGAGCTGGAACAATTAAAAATTGATAATTTTTCTTTATGTTCAAATTTTTGTAGACGCTCCAAAAAATGTGGAGGTGTGAGTATTTTTATCAAAAGAAACTTAGATTTTAATGATATAGACACCAGTTCCTTTTGCAAGGAACAGGATTTCGAATGTTGCTCAGCAAGAGTGGAAACTGACAATGACACGTTTGTAATAATAACAATCTACAGAGCACCATCAGGTAATTACAACTATTTTATCAATCAGTTAGAAAAGGTTCTTAATTCATTATATAATAATAGTGTAAATATGATACTGTGTGGTGATTTTAATGTAGACATGTCAACTGATAGTGAAAATAAGGCAAGACTTCTGTCCTTAGTAGGTAGTTATAATCTAGACTTCATAGTGAACTTCCCAACTAGAATTCAAAACAACTCTCAAACAACAATAGATAATATATTCTTAAATAAAGAAAAAAACTTGAAGTTTGAAGTAATCCCAATAATAAATGGGTTATCAGACCATGATGCTCAGATGGTAATGTTAAACAATACTGAAGCATATCCGACTAGCAAACATACCCATAGTAATATTATCAGAGTAATGAATGATGTTTCGATTTTAAGTTTCAAACAAGATCTTGCAAATGAAAATTGGGAAACTATATTTACCTATAACACTGTTGATAGTAAATTAAATGAATTTCTAAATATCGTGTTGCGACACTTTGAGGCCAACTTTCCAAAAAAGACAACTACTAAAATACCTAATTTAAATAATAAAGCATGGCTAACCCCTGGTATTAAAATATCATGTGCTAAAAAAAGAGAGCTCTATTTACAATACAGAACCAGTAACAATCAAACTCAGAAAGTGTATTATAAAAGATATTGCAATGTGCTTAAAAAGGTTATTAAAGAAGCAAAGAGCAGGTATTTTTCACAAATAATTAATAAATCAAACAACAAAGTTAAGACTATATGGAATATAGTAAAAAATGAAACAGGGAAAGCAAAGGAAAAAAGTGATTGTACGTCATTAATATACAAAAATAAGAAACTAGACAATCTATCAGATATTACAAATGCATTTAATAACCACTTCATAAATATTGCAGAGAATTGTGTTCCCACCAACAATACCAGTGTCAAGGCAATAGACCTTCTGACAAAATCTACAATTTGTAACCATAAATTTGAAATCACACTGACTTCCTCTATAGAAATTGAAAATATAATAAAATTGCTTAAAAGTAAAAGCTCATCTGGATGGGATGACATAAGTAATAAGCTATTAAAATGTTGCTGTTCGGAACTTAGTAAACCCCTTAGCCATATATTTAACTGTTCACTAGAAACTGGAATATTTCCTGAAAGAATGAAACATGCAATTGTCAAGCCCCTGTTTAAAAAAGGAGACAAAAATTTACCATCAAATTACAGGCCTATATCGCTCTTAACTTCATTTTCAAAAGTATTCGAAAAAGTTGTATATAACCGCATAGTTTACTATCTTAATTTGAATAATATTCTTACACCATCGCAGTTTGGTTTTAGAAGTGGCATGTCTACTGAAAATGCTACATTTAAACTCACCACAGAAATACTGGAAGCGCTAGATAAAAAGAAATATACGTTGGGAATTTTCTGTGACTTAGCTAAAGCATTCGACTGTATAAATCATGAACTATTAATTGAAAAATTGGAACATTATGGAATAGATAATTTAACATTGAATTGGTTCAAATCATACCTGTCTGATAGAACTCAAAATGTCGTAATAAATGGAAACAAATCTAATCTAGGAGTAGTCAGAAGTGGAGTACCACAAGGATCAATACTAGGACCTTTGCTATTTTTAATTTTCATCAATGACTTGCCACATAACTTAAGTGACGGAACAAAGGTATTGCTTTTCGCGGATGACACTAGTGTTTTTGTAACAGGAAAATCCCAGGAACAACTGGCAAGAGTAGCTACAAAGGCTTTTCACGAATTAAATATATGGTTCCAAGCCAATAAAATGACGCTTAATATCGAAAAAAACCCACTTTATTCAATTCAGAACAAAACAAAGATGTACCCAAAACCTTGTAATTAATTACCAAACACAAAGCATAGAAGAAATTAGTAATATCAAATTTTTAGGATTACAAATTGATCAACATCTCGACTGGAAGTCACATATTGTAATGATAATTCCAAAACTAAGTTTAGCATGCTTTACCTTAAGAGTCCTGAATCAGGTATTAAAACAGGATGCCTTACGCATGGTGTATTTTGCAAATTTCCACTCGATAATGAAGTATGGAATCATATTCTGGGGTAACTCGACCCATAGGGATAAAATATTTAAGCTACAAAAGCAAGCAATTAGAATAATGTGTGGAAAGAAAAGGAGAGAATCATGCAAACCGCTCTTTGAAAAATTAAAAGTCCTCACTCTCACAGGGGAGTATATATACTCTGTTATGTGTTATATGGTAGATAATATTGAGAGATTCCAAACTAATAGCAGTGTTCATGAACATATTACTAGAAACAGGAATGATGTTAATGCATTAAAACTTTTTCAGAAAGGCGCTTATTACTCCGCAATACAGATATACAATAAGCTTCCAAACAACATTAAATTATTATGTATTCAAAGAAAAAGCAAATCCTTCAAAGGATCTCTCAAGAAATTTTTAATGACTCACACCTTCTACAATATGGATGAGTATTTCCAGTTTGAATAAGTTTATAGTGTAGTATATTATATATCATTATTTATTACTTCCTTGTATATTGTAATCTGACGTGTTCTATATCCTTGAGTCCCACTCAACACAGGATCTACAGAACGAGATAACTACATCTACATCTACATCAGCATTCCTTTCTGTGGTAAATTAGCTATAGCTTAATTAATGTGTTACGTTTTACGCATTATGTTGTCAGATTGTGATGGGTGACATTTTCTCTAATGCACAAGTCTCGAAATCGAAATTACCGTAGTCTATCTCATATTTTACATTGCTTTTTCTTGTCAGCTGTTTCTCTGGTAAAACCAGACAGAAAATTCAGCCATTTTGAATACATAGCAAGAAGCGCTCCGATTGGTTGCTACACAATCACGGCCAATATGATATTACAGTAAGCACCGTGTCTCCATCTATTGACAAAGTGCTCAACTCATTTATCTGGCATTAGCTATTTCTTGAGCAAATTCGCTTTCGGAAATGGGAAGGTGTTCATCGAATCTATAAATGTATAGAACGATTAGCTGTCTAGAAGATATCTGGAGCTTTTATGCAACCGGGCCTTAGTGATATACATGAAAACAAAATGATATAGTAATTTGTTCCAGATAATGATTATAAAGTGTAAAGTAAATTAAGTGTCATTATGTATACCAGTACTGGTAATGATAAAATTAGACAATATTTACATCTATTTAGAACTAAAAAGTATGTACCTAAATGGGGAGAATCGGACAAATCATCTCTATTCATCATATTCATGATATTATTCGATCCCAATTAACATAGACTTTTAAATGAAAATTTCAATTCATTTTAAAAATGCATGTTTAAAAATTTAAAAAAGAAATACACAGAGTATTCTTTATTACTGTGTCAGTGTGCATTTTGTTGCATTCACTGCTTTTTTTCCTTAGTTGCCGTTGTTTATTTTTTTTAGCTTCTTAACATGTCACATTGTATCTAAGAATATTGCAGTTGTTTTTACTCTTTAGCCTAATATCCAGCATAAGAAATGTAAATGTTTATACTAAACAAATTACCTCAACTTACTTCCGGAGGGCAAGATACGTAATATAACCTTAATATGCCTTAGGTTAAAGTAGGGTTATAAAATACAGATTACTAAAAATAAAAAAGTACCTGTTAACGAAACACACATAGCAGGAAAAGAATTTATCAAATTAACTTCCTGCCATTTCAATTTCAGAGAGCGGTGTCATTGCAATTGCGTTTACATGGCTTCCGTTTGTGGAAGAAGTTGAGCGATAACATAAAAACGTTGTTTACCTTGTATTTTGTAACGGTTGGAAAAACTTTAACAATACTTTAAGCAATTCTGTTACTACATGATCACTGAGAACTACATATAAAAGTTTAATAATTTCACGATATCTGTTATTATTCTGTCATTCAAGTACATTTGAGATCTCCCGAGGAGTCAGCTTTTATTTTTTTATTAACAACACCTCCATAAAAATTGACCTTAAGAACCACCTCTTTCGGTAACATCCTATACTTCACCAAATACAATATAGGACTGCAGCACAAGAGATTGAAGGGAGGATACAAAGTAGTTTTACTGCTTATATACTGATATCTTAAGGCAGATATGAAATTTCCGGTCACCAGAATTTTGAGATTGGTGACGAAGATTTAATTTTGAAAAACGGCTTATTTAATTTTGTGAATTTAGAATCGTTTCCGCAACATAATTCAAAGTAATAGAAGACATTGCTAAATGCAGTCATTTTGACCTGAACAAAACATAGGCCTAACGAGGGGGGTTTTGGGGGTTTGAACCCCCCCATTGATTAAAAAAGGGAAAATAGTACTATTTATTTCATTATTGTGATATATCACTTTTTTAAAAATCTGCTTATAAATTACTTAATATGAGTTTAAAGCGTGGGAAACTTAAAACTCGTTATTGTGCACCTTAATTTTTAAAATTTTCCGGGGGGAGGACCCCGGAACTCCCCTCTCCAGATGTTATAACCCCCCCCCCCCATATGGTCGGCCTGGTTACGCCTATGGAACAAAATAACCTAGTTAACTACAAAATTTCGAAAATTTTCGGAAGTTTGATTTTGCACGCGATTTTGTTTGGTTTCTATTCCCTTTGTTTTACCCCATCGTTGCACTTGCTCCTCTAACAACAAACAATTTAGTTCATGTGATTGTTAGAGCCATTAAAGCTTATTCAGTCTAAGTACTTATTTAGTTTGTTTATTTTTTAAATTTACAAATTAGTTGATGCTATGCAAAAAATACAAACTTGTAATTGATATTTTTTAATGGAGAGGGTAGTTCAGCATGAGTGATAATATTTATTTAATTTTGCATATTTCAAAGCTATATAAGCTGTTATGTTTTATACGTAAAGAACAAGTATGGGAAAAGACAGTTCTTCATAATTCTTAAAGATTGTAATGTAAGAATGCAGCGGTAACAATAAGGCAACAAAATGTATTACTGAATTGTCTACTGCCATCAGACTTGAAATTTCATGCTCTGCATTAGGATGTCAATAGTTATAAGAGTCATTTATGGGGGTGAGGACCAACACCTTCTGCGAGAAGTCTACATACGCTTTACAAAAGAATTGCTAGCGTTTCATTCCGGAGCCTTCGGAGAAGATGGGTTTCGAGTAACATGGTTTTAAGGCCGTGTCCCTAAGCTGGAATAGTTATCTAAAGAATGTGGTAAGACTAGCAATTTCATGACTGTAGTAGGAGTTGAAGGAATAGGCGGTTTTCTGGTTGTGTAGACGGGTTTCTAATTCCACTATTCTTTTAAATGTTTATGTTTTGTGTACCTGAACCTCGCCCCCGTTCTACCTAACTCTGTACAAATTTCAGTTATAACCAATCAAGCGCTGCTGTGGACGTGTTATTGGCCTTATTGCACACTCTGAGAGACTGCACAAAAGAGTTAGACAAGGACGACAATTTTGAAAGTGTTGTGATAATTAATGTAGATAGTTGTAGTAACAGTAGCATGCATTCTTTAATCGTTGCTTCTGCTTCTATAGATTAATATCAAGTCGTCCATGAAGCAAGCATTCCAGATTGCTAACTGCAAAGGACTTTATTATGCGCTATGTAGGTTTATCTTTCGGTACTTACTGCTTGTGTTACTTCCAGTTATTTAATAAATTATGTAACCTATTTTTATCTGTCATTTATGAATATCTCATGAAATACTCGTTTCAAGATGTGAAAGTTTTGGCCCAAGGTATATTTTTAACATTGAAAAATAAGTGGAGAGAAAATAATTTTATGTTTAGGCGTTGTTAAACAACTGGATAGATAATGAATATTTAATGTTTATTATTAAAAACGCTTAAATAACTAATACGCGTAAATGGAAAATAGTCTGTAGCAATAGCTCCTACCTATACGCATAGGAGTGCATTTTTTAATGTTGTCACTAATGGATCCTATAAAGATAAGTATTCTGCATTTGTTATATAATATTTAAGATACAAAAGTACTTTTACATGTGATGGTAGAGCAAATGTTGATCCATGATTCGAGCCGTAATACTATCCAGAAAACATCATAGGCCTACCATTAAAACCATTCGTAAGATGTTCTTATGTGTAGTAGGTTCTTCTTTCTCAGCAATACGGCACAATTTAACGAAATGCAAATAATGTGATATTTTCTTATTTCAAGCGTACATAGGAATAATAAATAATGTAGTTTCAGGTTACAGAATATGACAAAATTTTTATAGTGATTCTCAAAATATTAATGTACTGGTACAATGAAAAAGTGCAAAACACTTATTTACTGAAGTCTTCGACTTCATACTGTGTTTGGAAATAATTTACGTCATAAATTAATCTACAGTATTTTACGTAATTTATGTATAATTACTGCCTTCTATTGGCTTCATTTTTATTTTAAAATGAGCAATGTTCGTTCTATCTAAGAATAGATGTGTTATAATTCATTTTACAAAGTACTGTATACAGAAACTTCACTGATACTGAGGATACTCTTCGTAGTTACATAAAACCATTGAAGCCACATGAAAATACTTCTCTTAACAAAAGAAGGACAAGGGGAAAAATTGGTCAATTTAAAACTTCCGCTTTTGCACCTTCCGCTTTGACTAAACCGTAAGTCAAATTTATACAGTATTCAATGCGATTTCATCAATTTGATGGCGTAATAAATATAAAAATTATTATTACTTTCCACAGCTTTATTAGGCTCAAAGTATAAAGATGACTACCTACAATTCTGAGGGATCATTTTGGCCTCAATTACATCTCATATATTTCCATAACCAATTCTCTATTTTAGAATGTTTTATTGCAATTATGGCTACCAGCATTTTTTTAAAAGCAAATAGCCAAGACTATGTACTCAATGGCTTTTTCCATACAAGCTTCATATTCAGACCGTCTAACCAAAGCGACGGTGTAAATGTTGGTCTAGATATCTGGAACCATATCTACATTGGAACCATATCTACATAAAGGTAAAAAATGTCACCGCAGATGGCTGCTTCACATTGCTAAGTCTTGCAGAATATCTGATGAAGACAACTACCAGTACTGTAGATACTCTAAAACACAGTCGATAGGAGGTACTTCCAACAGGAAAGAGTGGAACGCAACCACTCTACTGTTTTGTACTTTAAATATAACTGAAAATAAGTAAGTTTTTGTGTTGAGTACCCCTCTATTTCTGACAACGATAAAATGACACAGACCTATCCAATTCTAGAACGAAATTTGGTATCGATATAATAGATCAAAAGACATATTTCTCTACAAAGACAGGCTCAAATAGATGGCCAATGCATGTATTTTTTTTAAACTTCATCGATCTGCTGCTATTAATTCCTGGATTTTGTGTAGGGAAGTGACTTGTAAAATCTAAGCCGAAATAAAGTTATGTGAAGAACTCCAAGCACCTTATGTAATATCAAGAAATCTAAGAAAATCTCAGTCCCATTACCATTAAGATGGATATGAATAACCTAAAAAAGCACCTAAATGGCAGAAGTGCAAAGAACGATCCTGATGCAAAAGAAAACTAATGCAACAACATGTTCAGGTTTTAATAAGGTAGCGTGTGGCAAATGTAAGAACAAAAGACGAGATTGGTGACAGAAATCAAGACATTGCATGAAAACTACAACTGTAGACTAAGGAAGATAGTTTTCAAAATGTTGCCGCTTTATATTGCATTGAACACAATATTGTTCATATACATGCTAACTCCTGATGTGAGAGTAATCATGCTTACTATTACACATTATAACTATTTGTTTTAAATTTATTTTTCCTCAATTAAACTGCACAAACATCCTAGCTCTACTAATAACCTGAGATGAAACTAACGACTGGTGCAGCGCACTGGGATGACGGAATTCTGGGATCCACTGGAACTCCAAATATGAAAATAATAATGTGGTCATTGAAATAAACTCTGTACAAATACTAGAAAAGTAAGCATTCGATCAACGTTTTCGGAAATACATATAAATAATTGCATTAATTTTCACTTTTACATTTTCAACTTATGTGGGAGTGTTAATTAAAGATCTCAGTTCGAAATTTCTTTCTCATGAATTGAGACTTAAAGAGGTCAGCTCACAGGAGCAATTTATTTCTCTGTCCCAATCGATAATAGCCCAGCTAAATAAAGAAAGTGAACTTGATGGATATTTGGCGAGAATTTCTGAACTGGGGAAAAAATTCTCCACAAATGTAAAGGGAGAAGTAAAAGGAGAAGGTAAAGGAGAGAGGAGAATGGTAAGGTAATAGAGGTTGGTGCAGAGCGGCCTCCGAGGAAGTAAATGAAGACAAAAAAAGAAATAACCTCATTGTGGATCTTAATGCTGGAGGGATAAGACAAATAGCTCTCTTGTGAAATTACGTCTCTTCTAGAAGCGATAGTATGACGCTCGAATGATCAACAAATATCACCTTTATCTCCATCTAGTTAATACCTTTTAAAGCAAATGTACCATCCCAACTCCGTCGTTATTCGTTCGCAGTAAATTAAAGGCATAGTGAGAACAAAAGTGTTGCAGCCTACATTTATATTAACATTTAAAATATCGGGTGTTCGGAAATTCATATTACAAACTTGGGCTGGTAGAGGGGACTTAGTAGACAATATTTCGAATAGGAACCCATGTCCGGAAACGTACTGTTTCCGTGCTACAGCCGATTTACCGGTGTTGTTTTGCAACCGGATAGGCAGTACATGACGTCAGAGAATCATCTGATGGCACGTGACGTTTACCCTGCTGTGGTGGTCCTATTGCATGGCCCCCATGCTCGCCGGACTTAACGCCATTGGACTATTTCTTCTGAGGTCTTATGAAGAGTATGGTATACGGGGAAGAACTGCTGGCACGAGTGATGGTAGCTGCACAAGAGATTAACGGGACACCAGGTGTGATGGAACGAGTGTACCGGAACACGATTCGTCGGTGCAATGTGTGCAACGACGTTGGTGGTCGTCACATCGAGCCTCTGTTGTAGTAAGCAGTTTCGTATGGGACACATCCAGTGCAGAATACAGAAACAAATTTGTTTATTCCACTGTTGACACAAGTGTTATTGTGATCAATGAAATTTTTATGTTACTTTGGTATTGTTACCAAAATTTTTTACTTTCGTCTATATTGAGTCAAACGTCATTTACTTCTGTACCTTACGTCACACCTCATTTCACATGGTCCTCTTCTGACGTCATGTACTGCCTATCCGGTTGCAAAACAACACGGTATGTTTCCGGACATGGGTTCCTATTCGAAGTATTGTCTACTAAGTCCCCTCTACTAGCCCTAGAAGTTTGTAATATGAATTTCTGGTAATCTCTGTTAATAGTCTACTCAATACTAATTCAATGTGCAAACGAGAACCAATGTCATTACAATTAGGTGCTTCATAAATTATTGGAGTATAATCTCAATTATCGTGACTAAAAGGACTAGACAATCGTATAAAGTGAAAATACGAACTACAGAATATACCTGCACATTTTGTTGCTTGTTGACCTAATCTTGAGTCAGTAGATACAGGCTTCTTAGCTGATTTTCACTCCACCTGTTTAACTGTTTTGTTAAAGTGTATTGCTTTGGGTCACAGCAGTATCTAGAGCTACTTAACGGTTCTAATGGCCGAGTGCACCGACCTCGGTATTCAGAATACCGCGGTAAAGTTGCTTAGTTTACCCCGGTAAAGTCATATTTTCGTTGCATCGTGCTCGGTTTCGACTTTTACCGCGGTAAGATGAAAACCGGCCGTGAAGGAGCTGTAAAGTGAGAAAACAGCGGTTTTCTTTCCAAGATGGAGATCAGCGTAATGTATCATATTTATGATATCTAGGCCAAAAGCTAATTGAACATAAAGAATAATGAGAGACAGGTGGGGTTTATTTGAAGAATGAACGATGGTGCATATCTTTGCAAATACTGTGCTGTAACATCGATTGAAATTACCTTCCTTTCTTACCTCAACCAAACCAGGTCCATCGAGTAGGCTAGTGGGCGTAACCACGATTATTACGATTAGTACAGTATTTATGGTGTTTGAATTCAAAGGTTGGGCTCAAACGACATATATACGCAATATAATATTCCATTGTATCCTTATGAACATTTATTACTGAACAATAAGGCAAACAATAAATGAAATATGGAATACCAGTGGTCCTAGGCCAAATTTAAGTGAATGGCTGCATGCATCACGATATAGCCCGTGTATCTGTATATGTAAGCAATCTATCACAGCTGCACATATACGAACATAATTATAACAGCCCTTTCTTGGCTATGCACATGATTTTGCACCTAAAATTTCTACTAGTTGTACGGGAATAAAAGCGAGGCTTTGTTGAACTCAGAGCAGAGATTTCATGGTGTTGCTTTGCCTTGGATTGCACACGTGTGAGAATTATTCTTTAAAACATGAATGTTATTTTATTGAAATGTACAGACAGGTGGGATCTATTTGAAGAATGAACGATGGTACATATCTTTGCAAATACTGTGCTGTAACATCGATTGAAATGACCTTCCTTTCTCACCTCAACCAAACCAGTAGTAGCCTAGGCGAAACCAACTCATTTCACGATTGGTACAGTATCTATGGTGCTTGAATTCGAAGTATGAATCCAGACGACATATATACGCAATATAATATTCCCTTTTATCCTTATGAACATCTTTTTATTGAATAATAAGGGAACATATACATTGAATTCGGGACTCCAATAGCCTACCAGAGCCACCGTGACTGGCAGACGTGCAGAGAGAGAGAGAGTACCTAGCGGCCATGGAAGAAACTAACACAAACCAACACAAAATTTCTCCATGGGAGAAATTCATAGCAGAGTAACCGCGATATTTCCAAGCATTAGCAAACCGCGGTATTTTAGCAATGGTGCACAGAGATTTTGAGAATACCCCGGTGTTACGTTTACCGCGGTAACGAAACGGCTGAGAAAACCGGAGAATCGTGCACTCGGCCATAAACCAAATATCATTTATGTACTCGTAACACTGGAACTTCCTAAATCAATTATCTATAAATGTTTAACATCACTACCTCTGTTGAAAAAAAGAATTCAAAATTACAGTTAAAACATTTCAAAATTCAAAATTTATTTAAAACTTACATAAGTATTTTTGTCTCGTAGCGTTATTGCCAAATTTTAAAACATACATACAAAATATGTACTGGTACATACATATAGATATACATACAAATATGCATGCATATATATATACATACATACATACATACATACATACATACATACATACATACATACATACATACATACATACATACATACATACATACATACATACATACATACATACATACATTACATACATACATACATACATACATACATACATACATACATACATACATACATACATACATACATACAAACATACATACATACATACATACATACATACATACATACATTACATACATACATACATACATACATACATAACCACCGCCACCAAGATTGCAGAGGAGAAGAAACGTGTCCACACTGTACAGGAAGTCACAAAATGAAGGACTGCCCGACAGAAGAAGCATCATACAGATGTATTAACTGCATATTAGTCCAGTCATTTGGTGCTCAAAAAGGGGGTTACCTGGAAAGTTTTCCGGGAGTTTTGAAAATTTGTGATTATATAGATTTCGACGTGCTCTTTTCGAATTTTCACTTTGCTACCTCGTATCTTTGCCGCTCGCGCCGCCATATTGGAAAAATGGCGCGCAAAAACAGTTTTTTCACAATATCTCCTTTACGACTAATTTTACGATGAAAAAAGTTATGTAATAAATTAAACTAGAGAACATTTCCTATAATTTATGTCGTAACGATTTCTTTTGTAAAATGGATAGTTTCAGCGTACGAGCGCTGCAAAGTCTACTCCGACACGCGTTTTGCCCAAAGCCACGGAAGATGCGGATACGCTAATAATAATCAATACGGCAATCAACACTTCATCTACATTTGATTCCGTAATAGCTGTCGGCAAAGGTGTAGATCTTCTTATTCTTTTGACGGCTCTATCTACACGTTCCGAGACACACACACACATATATATATTCTCAAACCAGGAAAAGGGAAAATTTCGCAACGAATATATTCAACAAAAAGTATCGTAGATAAAACAGCCGCAGATAACATAATATTATTTCTGCACGCCTTCAGTGGCTGTGATACAACATCAGCACTCTTTAAAACAAAGAAAAATGTGCTAATGTATTAAAAAAAACAGAATTAAACGAGCTTGTCCAGGTATTCAAAAACCAAAACGCAGATCCAAAGATCATTGCTGAAGCTTCCTCCTTGCATTGTATGGTTACAGTGCCGTGAAAAGTGTGTCTTAAACAACTATAGATATAAGTTACATGCTTCACAAAGTCAGCATATGAAAATAAATTTAATATTGCATCGCTGCCATACGACGGAAGCAGTAGCACGACAACATTCGTTCCAAACCTATCACCAGGTTCAGCAGTGGTTTGGTGTTGAATATATTCGTTGCGAAATTTTTCCTATTCCTGGTTTGAGATTATATAGGCTATGTTTGAACGCGTAGATAGAGCCGTCAAAAGAATAAGAAGACCTACATCTTCGCCGACAACTATTACGGAATCAAATGTAGATGAAATGCTGATTGCCGTATTGATTATATCAGCCTAGAAAAAAGACGAAAATTTCTGCGGTAAAAACGAAAATAGGTGTGTTTGATTAAATTCGCTGTGCTAAATTCGAAAATACATTTCGTTTTTCTCTATCACATTTTGTTAATTGACAGTTGTAAACAATATTATTTTACATTTTGTATAATAACATAACTGTATGCAGCTTTGATGCTGGATTTTGAAACTTTTTCCTTTGCGGTAAGTGGTGTGATAGGTGATCGTAACCAATTTTGGGTCACTGAACATGAATCCGTTGACCGTTTCTACGTAACACGCCATGTTTTCTTGCAATAGGCACTTCACAACGAGAGATATAAGTTATTGCTTAGACTAGCTTACAGGATAAAAAGTACTTAAAAACGAGGATAATTTTGATAATACTTTTCGGGGAAAAATCAAATAATATTTTCAAACAGTCCAAGACGTAGCCTATGTATTCCAGTATTTTTTGTGAGTGCAGGCCAAATAAATTTATTTTTTCCAAATCATCTGATGCCGTACAAATGCTCAGTGACAAAAAAATCGAAGTTTGTTTGGAGGGGGAAATATTAAAGATTTGAACTTTTGGGAATTTTTACATTGGTTATAAGCTAAAATCTATAAAATATATTTTAGTTGAGCAAATGGTATCTTATTTATCTTATTACATTGATCGAGCTGAACGGTTTTGAATTGTATTTTAATAAATCTAAAATCTATAAGTTTGCCAAATTTCAAGTTTCTAGCTCATCTGGAAGTGAATAAACATCAATGTTAATAAGTGGAAGATTAGACTGTCGTAGATGTGAATGATGTCACGGCTATCCAGCAAGTTTTTCTATACTTATGGGGCAGCTAGAAACACCAAATTTAGCACGCTTATGACTGTTGTATGTGCCCAAATTCCTACCAAATTGTATGATTCTATCTTTCATACGATGTGTGCCAATATTACATAATGTGAGAAAAAAATACAGAATTTATTTAAAATAAAACAATCTAACTCAATCTAAGGGATAACCGATGAAGATACGTCAAAAAGTCATAAGACCAAACTTGTAGATCCCTAAAAATCCGTTACTGCTTCTGCAACAGGTTTTTTTATACGACTTACCGTTTAGCTACTATAAGCCCCCAAAAAAGTCTACACAGACCTTAAAATTGCGTCCGCCATAACAGCAAACACGAAAACTAGATGTGTAACAACAAAAATAATGGCATTTTTTAAATCAGGAGACCTTATTTAGTTAAAATCGCTCATTAAATGCTTTACCGCAAAATGATGCAGGTAGTGGCGTATCCGCATCTTCCGTGGCTTTCGCCAAAACGCGTGTCGGAGTAGACTTTGTGGCGCTCGTACGCTGAAACTATCCATTTTACAAAACAATCGTTACTACATAAATTATAGGAAGTTTTCTATAGTTTAATTTATTACATAACTATTTTCATCGTAAAATGAGTCGGAAAGGAGATATTGTGAAAAAACTGTTTTTGGGCGCCATTTTTCCAATATGGCGGCGCGAGCGGCAAAGATACGAGGTAGCAAAATGAAAATTAGAAAAGAGCACGTCGAAATCTATAAAATCACAAATTTTCAAAACTCCCGGAAAACTTTCCAGGTAAAACTACCAAATGACTGGACTATATCGTACAACAATTACAATAAGAACGACAAAGTAGACGAACATCACTCCTCCCTTAATAAAAATTGTCCCAGTTTGCAGGCTGTGCTTCAAAAATACATGAAAAACATCGATTATTAATAATGGCTACTCAGAACCAACAACACAAAGGAAGACAACCTACGAAAATAGAATACATTAAATGTATGCAAGTAAACCTGCAGCATGCTAAGGCAGCAACGGACAATTTAATGAAGTTAATAGAAAAAGATGAAATTGATATAGTATTTATCCAAGAACCGTGCCTACACCAAAATCGACCAACTGGTATACCTAAAAAATTCAGATCATACCAATCTAATGAAGACAACATCAGAGCGAGTGTAGTTATTACCAACAATAAAATAGATGCTCTGCTAATAAAACAACAAACTGGAAAAGACTACGTACTGATAGAACTGAAATACGGAAGCCTGCACTTCCTCGCACTTAATATGTACTTAGACTGCACTGAACCAATAGAAAACGTAATTACAAAAATCGAAGATATACTACAGCTTAACAGAGACATAGGCATAATGATCTCAATGGACAGCAACGCCAGATCAACAACCTGGCACGACATCATAACCAACACCAGAGGGAGAATCCTCGAAGACTTCCTGGTAAGCAACCACCTCCACCTATTAAACGAAGAAAGCGAAAGAACTACCTACAATAGTAACCGCGGATCCAGCAACATAGACCTCACCATAGCAGACAATCGCCTCCTGTCATCAATGGGAAATTGGGAAATATACGACCAAGAGAGCTGTTCCGACCACAGTATCCTAAAATACACAATTGGATCACCAAACAATACTCAAATGAACTTCAGCTACCAAGGCATAACATACAATGTTACAAAGGACAAGTATGGCCAATTTGAAAGACACCTATTTGAAATAACCTCCAATGCTTATAACAAGGCAAACTTAGAAGCAAACAAAGAAGAACTGGACAAGACCCTATCACAAAGAATCGTAGAACTCCCAGGAATTGAAATCGAAATTGAAAAATTTACAGAAGTTATTCACACGGCATGCAAAAGAACTTTCAAAACCCTTAGAACCCCGAAAGCAGCTAGGCGAACAGTTCCATGGTGGACTGATGACCTAACAATATTGAGACAAAAAACAAACGCTCTGAGAAGACGTTACCAAAAAACAAAAAACAACAATGAACTTAGGGAAACCCGCAAGATCAGCTACCTGGAAGAAAAACGAAAATACCAAGCAGCAATACAAAACGAGAAATTTAACTCATGGAAACAATTTTGCTAAACGTCATCAACCATTAATCCTTGGAGCGAAGTATATAAGCTTGCCTCAGGGAAAACAAGAAGAAGTTGCACACTCACTACTTTACAAAAGCCAGATGGATCGACTACTCGCGATATCTCAGACACCCTGAACTGCTTGATCGACTATCTTATCCCCGAAGATAGTGAGGAAGAAGAAACGGAACATCATAAACACATCAGAAGCATAATAGAGGAACCCTACAATACTCCAGATGATAGAGAGTTCACCCTACAAGAAGTAAGACACACTGTAAAAACTTTCAACCCCAATAAGGCCCCAGGCCCAGATGGTCTGACTTCTGAAATAATAGGACTAGTTTTCCACACCCTCCCAAACTTCATAACCGCAATATACAATGAATGCCTAAGAAGAGGTTGTTTCCCAAGAATATGGAAGGCAGCTACTATAATTCAAATAGTTAAACCAGGAAAAGACAACATCTCCGATCCATCGAAATTTCGACCAATTAGCTTACTCAATACTAGCGGGAAAGTACTAGAAAAACTTCTAATCAATAGGATTATGCATGCACACGAAAGAATTATTAAAAGAAAACCAGTACGGCTTTACACCGCAAAAAAATACGACAGACGCAGCACTTGAAGTTAAAAAATTCATAGAACCAGTACTAGAAAAAAGGAATATAGTAGCAATGGTCAGCCTCGATGTCAAAGGTGCCTTTGACGCCGCATGGTGGCCCGGAATCCTCACGAGCTTACGAGATTACAAATGCCCCAGAAACCTATACAAGCTTTCCCAGGATTACTTTACTCATAGAACCGCGACCATGTCCATCAACAGCGAATCGGTTCAGAAGAAAGTTACTAAGGGTTGCCCACAAGGATCTTGCTGCGGGCCAGGATTCTGGAACATCATATACAACGCCATCCTGAACCTTAACTACACCAGCCACACGAAGGTAATAGCATTCGCTGACGATCTGGTCTTACTGGTCAAAGGAGAAACAATAAGAGAAGTAGAAAATTACACAAACATTGAATTAAATAAAATCGCGGTATGGGCAAACAGAAACAAAATGAGATTCAACGAAAGCAAGTCTAAAGTTATGCTAATGACACGCAGAAAACGGAAAGAAGAGAAAGAAATCAGCATCTACCTCAACTACAAACCACTACAACAAGTTAACACAATGAAGTACTTAGGAATACTATTTGACTATAAACTAACATTTAGAGAACACATAAACTACGCTACAGAAAAATGCACCAAACTCATATTCATGCTTTCAAAATCAGCAAAACTAAACTGGGGCCTCCAGTACAAAGCCTTGAAAACCATATACAGTAGAACCCCGATAATTCGAGCTAATTGGGGCTGAGGCTACCTCGAATTACAAAAAACTCGGATTATACGGAAATATCACTAAATCAATGGGTAAATCGCAAATAAATGTTTAATGAGCACAATATTGGTTTAAATAATAAATAAATAGGCCTACATACCTGTGTTACGCCTGTATGTAGGCCTATATATTGTCAAACATTTCCAATTTCCTACATCGGCATCCTTTAAGGATTAAGTTAATGTCTGACCCTTAATGGAGTGGAACGGGAAAGCGGCGCTACTAGGAAAACACTTTTAATTACCATTGTCGCTGAGTAGGGATTACTGTAACAATACAGTATTCTTTACTGAAAGGATGGTATGCACTGTACAATTGATTGACACGAGGTCCCGACAAAGAAAGATCGAACCTAACGGTTTCTGTCAGTCTGTAATAGAAATGCATTAGCAGTCTGAAGCCAAGGTTATTTCTGTGTATTATGAACAAAAACCCTAAGTGGGACAGTTTTACCTGCATTTTTGTACATGGAAAAATTGAAAGAAAGCTCAAATGTAACACATTCAGAAGTGCGTAAAACTTACATGCGGACACCGTATAAAAACGGGATTTTACTCTAGTTTTATGGAAAATTTTAATTTTCTTAAGACCAGCTCGAATTACACGGAACCTCGAAATACCGGGGCTGGAATTACCGAGGCTCTACTGTATACGGGAGCACTTCTACCCCTGCTATTATACGGAGCTCCGGTATGGAAAAACACAATGGACAAAGCATTCTACAAAGCAAAAATGATACGAGTCCAAAGACTAATCAACATAAAGATTGCAAAATCCTACCGCACAGTGTCCAACGATGCACTGTGTGCAATTACGGGAATAACCCCGATCCACATCAAGATAGCAGAACAGCTGAAGATCTATAACCTCAGTAAAGACAACCTATGTGATCACGACATGGAAACAAAGAACTGGACTCACCCGGCAGACCACATGGACTGCAATGTAAGAAATGAGGAAACTCACCAGCTCAAAATATATACTGACGGAAGCAAAAGTCACCAAGGAGTAGGCTCAGGAATTGCTATATACTTAGGAAATATACTAAAACAACAACTTAAATACAGACTAAACGAAAGATGTACAAACAATCAGGCAGAACAATTAGCGATACTCAAGGCTTTACAACACATAGAAACAAATTATACCGAACATACAAAAGCAACGATGTACACAGATAGCAAAATAACAATAGATTCACTTACAAATAAAGATAATCACACTTACTTAATAGAAGCAATAAGAAGAAAAACTGTCAAAATGAACAAAGAAAATTGGATCATCAACTTCAATTGGATTAAAGCTCACGCAGGAAACCAGGGAAACGAACTTGCAGACCAGCTGGCCAAGGATGCGGCATCAGACAACGATCTAAAAGACTGTTACAAGAAGATACCGAAAAGTGTAATATCCAGTGAAGTGAGAGCTCTTAGTGTTACCATCTGGCAAAACGAGTGGGACAAATCAACCAAAATAGTGATAACAAAAACTTTCATCCCAACAATAGCAGAGAGACTAAAATACAAAATTAATTTAACCCCTAATGTAACTGCAATGATAACTGGTCACGGCAAGACTAGAGCTTACCTACACAGATTTAAAATTATAGAAAACCCCACATGCCCTTGCGACAACGACCTGCAAACAGTAGACCACCTATTGTATGACTGCAAATTAATCGAAACAGAAAGAGACTTACTAATCGCAACAGTACTAGAGACTGAAAACTGGCCCAACAATAAAGAAGATCTATTAAAAATATACTTCAAGAACTTTAATAAATTTGCAAACAGTTTACCTTTTGGCACCATATTGTAATCAAATTTTATCTTGATCAAAGTTAGTTTATGACAAACAAAATTGTAAAATAGAACAAAAACAGTTGTAGAAGATAAAGAAATACATGTAGTATTACCTGTAATGGAGCATGTAGTAAATAAAGTGAATTTATAAAAAAAAAAAAAAAATACATACCTACATACATACATACATACATACATACATTTTTTTTTTTTTTTTATATATAGAATACAGCATGTTCCATTACTAAGTTAAGTAATACTACATGCTAATTTGACTTCTTTTCCTTAGTAATTATAATATTTGGTAGCTAATGTTCTTTACCTGATACTATTTGTTATAGTTTACCATTATTAGTCGTGTTATATTGTTCTTATTGCAGTGAGTCTAAGTCTATGGTGCTTGCAAACGTTGTTAAGTATTTTATGTATTTCACTCCTAGTTCGGCCTTCGAAACTGGCCACTTTCCACCTTTATTATTTACACACGCTATCAACTTCTTTCTTTGAACTTGTAATTTGTCACATACATATATTACGTGGTCAACTGTTTGGTCCCCGGTTCCACACACGCACGTTGCACTGTCCTTAATTTTGAAGCGGTAGAAGTAGCTGTTGATTCTTCCATGTCCGGTTAACAGTGTGGTCAAGTTAGGTGTCATCCGTAGTTTGCATTTTAGTCTGTCTTGGACGCTATGGAAGAATGACTTGGTATGGAGCCCTTTAGTAGTAGATTCCCATTCTACTTTCCATCTTTCCTCAGAGATGGCTGCTAGTTGTTTCTTTACTGCACTTAATGGAATGTTTGCGTAACTAATCTGTAGGTCAGCGTTGCTCGCTGCCTGCTTCGCCAGTCTGTCTGCCATCTCGTTCCCATAGTTCCCGACATGTGCCTTCACCCAGCTGAAGTTTACATGCCAGCCGTCATTTTGCAGTAGTCGCAGTTTCTTTCTGATGTCGTCTATGAGATTGTTATGGTTGCGTCCGTTCCTTAAGGAATCGAGGGTGATTCTGCTGTCTGTATATATGGCTATGGTTCTTTCGTCCGCTGGTGTGATATGATTGAGTTCTTTCATATATTCTATGGCTTTCATGATGGCAAGTTGTTCTGCCTGATTATTTGAGCAGCCAGGCAATAGTTTGAATTGTAATTCTTGGGATATTTTGTCGCCACTGAATACTACTATTCCTGCTCCAACACCTAGCTCGCTCTTACTTCCGTCTGTGTAGATTTCGTATGCGTACTGTGTGTTTTCTCTGGTGTCTATGATTTCCACAAGTTCAGCCGGGTGTGTCCAATTCTTGTACTGTGTGATGTGGTCAGTGTTAAGGTCTCCGTGTCTATGCGTTTTTTTCACAAAGTACAAACTCACAGCTTCCTGTATCTTGAGGGCAATAGGAGTAAGTCCTGTAACAATACATAGTGCTTCATATGATGCAGTGCGAAAAGATCTTGCTACTCTAATGTTTATCAATCGTTGTACCCGTTTGAGTTTCTGAAGATTGTAATTTTTTTCCAAAGCTCTCGACCAGACCGGAGCTCCATACGTTAGCAGTGGAAGGATCGCGCCTTTATAAATAGTCCTTAATGCTTTGTCAGTTAGTCCCCAATTTATTTTTGCAGTTCTGGAAAGAGCGTTCACCAGGCTTATGCACCTTTCTGCTATATAAGTAATGTGTTCGTTGAATGTAAACCTTTTATCCATGACGATGCCCAGATATTTAATTTTGTCGACTTGTTCTAGTTTTCTGTGGTCGAGGTAGACGTGTATGTCTCTATTTTCCCGACGTTTCCTTCGTGTAATTAACATTGCTTTTGACTTTTGTTCGTTAAATCTAGTTTTGCTGTTCTTAGCCCAGGTGGCTATCTTTTGGAGTTCAATGTTGATATAATTTTCAGCTTCGAGTACAGTGTTACCTTTTGTGAGTACTATGAGGTCATCGGCGAAGGCTATAACTTTAGTTTTATTGGTGTATTCTAGTCCGAGTAGAGAGTCATAGTGGATATTCCAAAAGCCAGGGCCGCAACAAGATCCTTGAGGGCAGCCTTTGGTTACGTTCTTCTGCAGTTGAATGTTGTTTACTGTGAGTACTGCTGATCTCTCACTGAAATAGCTATCTGCAAGGCTATATAGATTTCTAGGGCACTGGAATTCCCGCAGAGTTTTCATAATGCTCGGCCACCATGCCGAGTCAAAGGCTCCTTGGATATCTAGGCTAACGAGCACCAAGTACTGATTTTGTTGTATGATTTCATCCACAAATTCTTTCAATGCCATTGCTGCATCTACCGTGCCTCGTTGTGGGGTAAATCCAAATTGATTATCATTTAACAAAGAGTTCGTGTTGATGTAATGCATTATCCTGTCAATCATGAGTTTTTCGAGTATCTTTCCGCTTGTGCGTAACAGGCTGATTGGTCTGTATTTGTTAACGTCTGTACTTGAGTCTTTCCCTGGCTTTATTATTGGGAGAAGTCTCGCTTTCTTCCATTGTTGTGGGAAGTAAGCACTATTGAGGCATTTGTTGTATATTGCTGCAACGTATCCTGGCAGTAGTCTGCAACGTATCCTGGCAGTACATACATACATACACACATACATACATACATACATACATACATACATACATACATAAAATACATAAACACTACACTCCATCGGTCTTACTCATGCACTATTTGCTATTTCCTTGGCTAAATAAGTGGCATTCAGAGGTACTAACTAACCAACAAAGATGATATTCTGTATTCCGTTGAAAGACGTTGCACCTTCTTAGCGTACCTTTGCGCATGCGTATATCCGTTTTTAATAGACCTACCTTCTACAACGTCGCGTCGCCTCCTCCCGACCTCAGTGGCTCATTCCGACTGAATCTTTTAAGCCAATCCACAGTGAAAGGCGGGGGCTTTCTGTAATGGTTAATGTATGTTCCAGCATACTGATAGGATTTTATAACCTACCATTGAAATTGTTTGGCCTATGTATTCAGACATTGGGCTGGAAATCATTCTCTCTTGAATGTATTTTATTTATTTATATATTTATTTATACAAATTTATACAAATATACAAAACAAAACAAGACCACCCGAATGAGCAAGCGCTCGTGCTCGGGCACAGTTCAGCCATTTACGTTACAAAATACAAATTACAAATATATAAAGAAAATATAATATTAAATCAATACCTAAAAAATAATAATAAAAAAGAAAGAACAGAATAGTAAAAAGAAAAAAGGAAAAGTAGTAAGAACAAAAATTGAAACCCTGAGTTATTACAAATAAAATAGTTCCTTAATTGTCTACTAAGTACAGAGTGAAGTAACTTTTGAACTATGAAATAAGATTTTTGATAAACTTATTGAATTTTTTGTTGTTCATATGTACTATTTCTGGATGTGACCTAATTATAGAGTTATAGAGTCTTGGGCCATAATAAATGCTATGTTTAGAGCCAGAAGAGGTGAAGTATTTTGGTTCTATTAAAGGCAATGTTTTATTTCTTCTAGTATTGTAATTATGAGGATCCGATACATGTACGTTGCGGTATTTGTGAAAGTATTTTAAAAGTGTGAGCTTATAAATTTGTTCTACAGTCATCACATTCAATTCAGGAAATATCAATTCTGTTGGATATTCTATAGGCTTTTTTAAACAAATTTTTATAATTCTCTTCTGTATTAGAATCAAAGGAGTCAATACAGATGTGCCGCTTCCTCCCCAGCCAATGATACCATATTGGAGGACAGATTGTATTAGAGCTAAGTAGACTGTCCTTAAGACTTCAGTCGGTAAATATTGTCATCTCTATAATTTACTTAGCAGGTAACCTGTTATCTGATCGTTAATTCTCAATATTATATTTTAACAATAATTATTTCTCTATTATTATAAAACTAATATCTGACGATGGAATGTTAGACTATACCATCAATGGAAATTAATTAAAATGCATGAACAGGAAATTTGCACTATTGTACTTAATTGGTCTAAGTGAATTGAGATCTAAGGGATCTCGAATCGAAAATAGTTTCGATCTTTGAACGTGGCGTAAGGGATGCGTTCGCTCCTCTCACGCAGCGGGCCCGGTTCGAGTCCTGGTCAGGACATGTTAGCTAGGTGCTGTTTTTTCTGGAGTTTTTCATCACCTGTGCGACAAATGTCGGGTAACTTTAAGCCCTTATGATTCCCAGATAACATCTGACCGTCATTATCATCTTCATCCCATCCTCGCCTTGCTTGATTTTGATTTTGAGTAAGTTTTTAATATGACTGTATTTACTAAATATTCATTAGATATGGAAAATAATTTAATATTTAAAATGTTTGCAAATACACACGACGTGTATAAGTCTTTATCACGCGTACCAATTAGTATGTTATTGTCTGAACCCTAGAGGAATATTCTTTTAGTTACTTTCAATCAAACCCAATCGCCAAACTAGCAGCACTGTATATAAATATTCATACCATTATAACATGTCATATGTCGGAACTGTTCATGCAAGCTAAGTGTTTTTTCCAGCATATTTATTATGTGCAGTGAATAGGTTTAATTCAAATCATCCGCCAGGTGTTCTTGCGCCAAGTATTAAGTTGAGTAGGCGTAGATTACATCATATCCTGAGCGCGAGTTCTTGGTGTCGGGTATTCCCCCTATTAGGGCGCCTTGAAGAGCGTCAGGAAGCCTCATCAGTATTAAGCCTGCAGTTACACGATCAAGTCACGGTCTGACACTGCTCCGGTTTTCTAGTAATAAAAGCCTTTTCGCGCGCTTGTATTTTCACTAGAAATCATTGGAATAAAACTTCCTTATAAGTTTTATTAATTTCAAGTAAATTACTTATATAGAATTTACTTATTCTCCGTATTACAAGTTCATTAGATTCACTTATTAGTTCCACGTAAGTACATAGCGTGTGACGTCATCACTCACCAAGAAGCTATAAATCGTGAACAATCAAGTGCTAATAGCTTTAAATACAACCATTCTACAGTAAATTTAATTACCTTTAATTTGATATAATTTTCATTGGTAATTTGCAAACTTTACGAAATTACAGTTTTTGGTGCAACATCTGCGCGCCAAAACTTAGTTCATTGTTTTCAACGTATTTATTTCAATCATCATTTCTTTCATATAATATTCCTAAGTGTTTACAAGTGTTAATAAAGTGTAAGTTTATAACTTTTAGATGGTTAAACTATTATGATCCTTGCGATCCCTGTCTCCAGTGCCTTGATGTATAATCCACTCTTGCTCTAAATGGTCCTCCGAAATTTTATACTTCTCACATGTACATTGTTTCATCCTTACATGAAGCTACCCTATTAATCTATCCTTCATTTTCTTTGAACCCAAACATTGTTCCTCACGGACCGGGATTTCGGTTCAGTCCCAAACATTGGCTCCTCACGGGCAGGATCATATTGGTACAATCATACTTATTGCACACTTGTATTCGCAAATACCGTTTCTCGAGTTCGTCTCATTCATCATTTGCTTCCGCGTCGGTCAGTTCGTGAGTTCCAGCAACCCTGAACTTCGCATCGAGGACAGCATCAAGCAGCAGTGATACAACTCATCGTGGGATTCCGGTCACCAGCGAACTTCAAGAAAGCAGTGAACAGCTGACTCACATATTATCGTGCAGCAGTGGTAGCATCTCATCTTTAAACTTCAAGTAACAACTTATCTCATCATGGAAAGTGACCTGAGAGATTTAACGAAAAAAAGGGGTTTTCTTAAAAGAAGATTCACATTGATACAGAAATATTGTGACAGCCTTTCAGAAGAAGTTGATGTGTTTCAACTGAAAGTTGAATTTGACAACCTTCAGGAGCTGTGGGAGAAATTTGAATGTTTACAAGCTCAAATTGAATCCCTCATCGAAGCCGAAGAGGAAATAGATTGTCATATGCAATACTATGAAGAAATAAGAAACAGCTATCGAGTGTTGAAAGCTAAACTCAGTGGTCTTCTGTTTCTACACGAGCAGCAAGTGCATAGTGCAAACTCTGTGAACAGTCAACGATCTAATCATAGTGGTAATTCGCATCACACGTGTCAGTCTTCTGCTTCACAGTGCAACAATAGAAATATACAATTGCCAAGAATTCAAATTCCAGTATTCAGTGGAGATGTAACAAATTTCAAGCATTATCATGACACTTTCAGTAGCTTAGTGGTAAACAATGATTCATTAGATCCCATCCAGAAATATCACTACTTGTTGAGTTCGTTGAAGGGACAGGCACATACTCTGGTCAAAAATCTTCCAGTCACGAGCGATAATTTTCCAATAGCATGGAATTTAGTGTGTGCAAGATTTAATAATACTCGAGTTATTGCCACAGCTCACATCAAAAATCTACTTTCATTACCAATAATGAAAGATGAAAATGTTACAGACTTGCGAAACTTACTAAATCAGTTTCAAAGCAATCTTAACGCCATTGAAGCTCTCAATCTTGAAATCCCATTGCATGAAATTGTGTTCATTCAATTAATATTGGATCATCTTGGTGAAACTACACGCAAGGAATGGGAAAGCAAAATTGACTCACAAAGGTTCACACCGCTTCAAGAGTTGATGAACTTCCTTGAAGCCAAGGCTCATTCGTTAGAAGTGCTATCCAATTCTAACAATGTGCCAAGCCCATCCAAAGAAAAGAGTGAAAGACATACACAAAAGAAATCTGTAAAAACGACTCGTCAATCTTATGTTGCCATCAAAGGTGATACATGTCCTTGTTGCAAGGAAAGTCACAATTTATATAAGTGCGACAAGTTTTCACAGTTGAGTGTAGATCAACGTTGGGATTTTGTGAAAAGCAAAGGTTTATGTGCAAACTGTTTCTCCAACAGTCACAAAAGAGACCATTGCAAAATCAAGTCCTTCTGTAATTGTGGAAAGGCTTCACACAGCAAACTGTTACATAACAACACACGAGACAGTAAAAAGGCTCCTCGACAACCACATCAGCCGTCTGAATCTACAGACGATGTACCTGCTAGTTATTGTTCGATAAAAGAAAATTCCAACCAAAGGGAGATTTTATTAGCAACAGCAGCAGTGCATCTTGAAGATAGACAAGGAAATTTAGTGTTATGTAGAGCGTTACTGGACTCAGGAAGCCAATTGAACTTCATAACTGAAGGTTTGGCCAAGAAGTTGCAGCTGCCAACCACAGATGTCGACACTCAGATACGAGGTATTAATGGCACCTCTTCTTGCAATCACAGTGTTAAGGTTAATCTGCGATCCAGAATCCAGAATTTCCAGGCTGAAATGAGTTGTCTAGTAATCCCTCACATTGCAAACAACCTTCCTTCAGTCCGTATAGATCCCAAACATTTCAATATTCCTAGTGAAATAACATTAGCGGATCCTAAATTCTACATCCCTGGTGATGTCCAACTCCTCATTGGTGCTAGCTTGTTTTACCAGCTATTTACTAATGAGCGAATAGTCACTCCTAATAACCCAATTCTTAGTAACACTGAACTTGGCTGGATACTTAGTGGAACTATTCCCAAGAAGGCAATCAAATCCAAGAAGGTCACATTCGCTCAACACAATTTATTTGTGACTGTTGATAATGTTGATACACAGTTAAGACGATTCTGGGAACTAGAAGACTTTCCTAAACCAGTGTTTACTAAAGAAGAAAGGGAATGTGAAGAGCACTTCGTACAAAACACTATTCGTGCAGATGACGGTGCTTTTATAGTGCAATTACCCAAGAATCGATCTGAAGACTCCTTGGGAGAGTCCAGGCAACAAGCCGTAAAACGCTTAGAGCATCTGGAGCGAAAATTCCAAACCAACTCTGTCTTGCAAGAAGACTACAGGAAGTTCATGCAAGAGTATGAAGAATTGGGACACATGAAAAGGGTTTCACTCCCACAGCCAGGTGAAAAATGCTTTTATTTACCACATCATGCTGTGATAAAACCATCATCCACCACAACCAAAACCAGAGTCGTATTCGACGCTTCTGCAAAAACATCTTCAGGCAAGTCCCTAAATGACATTCTGAAATTAGGGCCTACAGTGCAAGATGACCTATCATCAATTATAATTCGTTTTCGAACATATAAGTATGCGTTCTCAGCTGACATCTCTAAAATGTACAGACGCATTAAAATGAACGAGAGTGATCAAAATCTTCAAAGGATTGTGTGGCGTTCCAGCACAGATGAACCCATACAAGATTATGCCTTAACTACAGTCACTTATGGTACCAAATCAGCTTCATTTTTAGCCATAAGATCTCTGCACCAGCTGTCAATAGAAGAAGAAGCTAAATACCCTCTCGCTTCACAAGCAGTCAGGACTTCCTTCTATGTAGATGACTGCCTGGCAGGACATGATAATCTTCAAGAAGCGCTACGCCTTCAAGAAGAATTAATCCTCATGCTTGACAGTGGCGGATTTCCCCTGCGAAAATGGTGTTCCAACCATGAAGCATTGCTGGAATCTGTACCGTCATCTTATCGAGAGACCCAATTGCCTCTATCTCTTGACAACAGTGAAAATGCACATGCCCTTGGTTTACTATGGCATCCTGCAACTGATAATTTCCAGATTCAATCCCATCCTTCTCTCCAAACTCATACTCGAGTTAAACTTACCAAGCGTACTATCCTATCAGTCATATCCTCCATTTTTGATCCTTTAGGCCTTATCAGTCCTATGGTTATCAATGCCAAAATCTTCATGCAATCATTATGGATTGAAAAGCTTGGCTGGGACGAGGAGGTACCTTCACACATAGCAGAGAAATGGATTGAGATCTGCGACATTTTAGGTACAATACACATGATGCGTATTCCACGATTTGTTCTCACACATGGTACCCTTCAAGATATACAGATCCATGGCTTCTGTGACTCTTCAGAAAAGGCCTATGGTGCATGCATATATCTCCGTTCTGTGAACAGTGAAGGTGAAGTTACAATTAACTTGCTATGTTCCAAGTCTAAGGTTGCCCCTCTTAAAAGGCAAACCATTCCACGTCTTGAACTTTGTGGAGCATTATTGCTATCTAAACTGTACAACAAGGTGTTGAATGACCTTAACATTCAAACCTCACAAAATTATCTATGGTCAGACTCAGTTATTGTTCTGTCGTGGATAAAATCAGATTCACGAAAGTGGAAAACATTTGTGTCCAACCGTGTGTCACAAATACAAGAACTTTCTGAAGCAGCAGCCTGGCGACATGTTTCTACAGAAAACAACCCAGCTGATCTCGTTTCAAGAGGTGTATCTTCTGAACATTTGTCTGATATTGATTTGTGGTGGCATGGTCCTAATTGGCTATCACAAACACCAGAGTCATGGCCTGAACAGCCAAAACAATTAAGCCCTCCAGATTCCTCAGAGCAACTTACTTCCATCTGCATGGCAGCTACTGTAGTAGAAGATAGTTTTATTACAAGATTCTCTAATCTCAAGCGCCTGCAGAGAGTTACTTGTTATATGTATAGATTTATTTCTGCCTGCCGCCATGAAAATAAATATCATGGGCCTATTGCAGCAGAAGAACTTCAACATGCTTTGCAAGTTTGTGTTAAAATCGCTCAGAAAGAAGCTTTCACCCAAGAGCTGAAAGATCTCAGTAATAATAAGCAAACTTCAGTTAAAAGCTCCATCCATTCATTGGTTCCATTTCTAGATCAGAATAACATTATTCGAGTGGGTGGACGATTAGAGAAAGCAGATCTTACACATGATGCAAGATATCAGGTCATATTGCCTTCCAGACATCACCTGACGAATCTGATTGTGCAACATGAGCATCTAAAGCTGTTACATGCTTCTCACCAGTTGCTCATCGCATCATTGAGACAAGCCTATTGGATACCTAGTATTCGAAGAGTAGTAAAATCTATTTTGCATAGATGTTTACCCTGCTTCAAGTTAAAGGCAGAAGGTGCTCAACAGTTAATGGGAAATCTTCCTAGCTACAGGATAACTCCGGCTAGGCCCTTTCTCCGTACAAGCAGTAGATTATGCCGGACCATTTCTCATAAGATATGGATCTCCACGCAGTAAAACTACTGTGAAAGCTTACATCGCCATTTTTGTGTGTTTAGTGACAAAAGCTATTCACATTGAACTAGTCTCTGATTTAACATCAGATGCCTTCATACCAGCCCTAAGAAGATTTACATCACGTCGTGGACTCTGTAAAGAAATCTTCAGTGATAATGGCACTAATTTTGTAGGCGCAAACAACAAATTAAGAGATTTGAGATTGTTATTACAGTCAACAGAATTTCAAACTACAATTCAAAACTTTGCTGCAAATCACGATTACAAATGGTCGTTTATCCCTCCGAATTCGCCCCATTTTGGTGGTTTACATGAAGCAGCAGTGAAATCCATGAAGTTCCATCTCAGAAGAGTTATGGGATCTCAAATTCTCACATATGAACAGCTTTGTACACTGCTAGCACAGATCGAAGCTTGCTTGAATTCTAGACCACTCATTCGTCTAAGTGATGATCCAGCTGATCTGTCATACCTCTCTCCTGGTCACTTCTTAATTGGAGAACCTCTCACATCTCTCCTTCACATCCTATTACGGAAGAGAAAAAATATGTAGAAAAATGGCAGCTGTTACAAAATCATTTGCAACACGTATGGAAACGCTGGTCTTCTGAATATCTTCACTCATTACAACAGAGGCAGAAATGGAATTGTTCCAGCGACAACATTCAAATTGGTACTGTCGTCATCTTGAAGGAAGACAACATTCCTCCTCTTCAATGGAAACTAGGCGTCATCACGGCTACTCATCCGGGAGAAGACGGCTTAGTGCGAGTGATCACAGTGCGCACCTCCAGTGGTGAATATAAGCGGCCTATAGTGAAAGTGTGTCCTCTTCCCCAGAACGAGTAGTGATAGCGCTTGCTATGATATTCTGTTCAAATTTTCCATTGAATTACATTGCTTATATAGTCTAATCCTATGCCATATCGTACTCTTGCGAGATGTGTTACATGTATTTTTCCTTCTATCAATCTTGCTATTTGAAAGATCTCTCTCTGTCTTTCATTTCAAGAGTGTCTTGTGCTTCAATGTAAATAGTGAACTCAATGCTTTCTATACAATATCATATCCTTGCAATATATGTAAGAAGTAATTTTCCAACACATATCACATGTATACATACAATTAGAATCAGTGCTTGTTTTGTGTACATACAAATGTCTTTCCATTATAGCTTGCATTCCTGTTATGTTTTTATTGACGTTATTCGTCAAAGGCGCGGAGTATGTTCATGCAAGCTAAGTGTTTTTTCCAGCATATTTATTATGTGCAGTGAATAGGTTTAATTCAAATCATCCGCCAGGTGTTCTTGCGCCAAGTATTAAGTTGAGTAGGCGTAGATTACATCATATCCTGAGCGCGAGTTCTTGGTGTCGGGTATTCCCCCTATTAGGGCGCCTTGAAGAGCGTCAGGAAGCCTCATCAGTATTAAGCCTGCAGTTACACGATCAAGTCACGGTCTGACACTGCTCCGGTTTTCTAGTAATAAAAGCCTTTTCGCGCGCTTGTATTTTCACTAGAAATCATTGGAATAAAACTTCCTTATAAGTTTTATTAATTTCAAGTAAATTACTTATATAGAATTTACTTATTCTCCGTATTACAAGTTCATTAGATTCACTTATTAGTTCCACGTAAGTACATAGCGTGTGACGTCATCACTCACCAAGAAGCTATAAAACGTGAACAATCAAGTGCTAATAGCTTTAAATACAACCATTCTACAGTAAATTTAATTACCTTTAATTTGATATAATTTTCATTGGTAATTTGCAAACTTTACGAAATTACAGTTTTTGGTGCAACATCTGCGCGCCAAAACTTAGTTCATTGTTTTCAACGTATTTATTTCAATCATCATTTCTTTCATATAATATTCCTAAGTGTTTACAAGTGTTAATAAAGTGTAAGTTTATAACTTTTAGATGGTTAAACTATTATGATCCTTGCGATCCCTGTCTCCAGTGCCTTGATGTATAATCCACTCTTGCTCTAAATGGTCCTCCGAAATTTTATACTTCTCACATGTACATTGTTTCATCCTTACATGAAGCTACCCTATTAATCTATCCTTCATTTTCTTTGAACCCAAACATTGTTCCTCACGGACCGGGATTTCGGTTCAGTCCCAAACAGGAACAAAGTAATGCACTGGTAGTTAATATCGGACATTGCTCACAGTATTTGTCAGCTAATTCTTCTTTATTTTCGAATTGGATAGCGTCTATCTTCTGCAATTTTTCTTTTAGCTTTTTCACGTAAATATGTCCTGGAAGTGTACAGTGTACAAATAAATTCTCCTAGCGGTGCATTATTACCCGCTACAAAAATAGTAAAATTTGAATATATTTTTTCAGTCTGGGAAGATGAAACGCCATTTAAAAGAACGTTAGGACGGCAAACGCATACCGGTTGCAGCAGTGGAGACATCTCCTGGTTCTAGTTCGCTACATCCCTACTGGTTTAGTTTGGAGCAAAGATTTATCGTTCACCAAGTAAGACTGTTTCTATGAATGGTGCTTAGGTTATACCTCATAAGTTCCGGTATAAACTAGCCTTCAGAGATTTTTGCGAATTTTAATCAGAATTTGTATATTTTTTGTATATTTTTTGTTTGAGCACCTTAAGTACAAAATTTAAACAAAGTCGTGACAGTTTTCGACAAAATCGCAAAAAAAAAAAACTAAGTTCTCTTCGCGTCAAATGACATTAAAAGTAAGATTAAGTCATCGTGAATCTTTGTGTTATATCACCAAAAGGAACCTAACTTCAATATAAAGGTTTTTTACGATTTTCGTTCTCGAGCTATGCTTTTCACAGGACACACATTAGATATGTTTCTAAAAATAGCGTTTTGGAGTCGGACACCTCAAAACGTGTAGACCCTATTTACGTTGAAAACGTAACATCGAATTTCGGGATGGATCACAATACTTCCTCTATCTATTGTATCTAGTACGAGTAGAAGAAGTAAATATATTTGGAGATCAGGAAGCTGTCCTGAATAAGGAATACTTCCAGTCAGTGACTTCATAACAGCAAGATACCTTCAATACATATGAGATACAATAATTAATATCGGTGTTGATCAAAGATGTAAAGTTAGTACGTACAAAGGAATGCGATATAATTATGAAGTAAGGTAACTAAAGGAAACGAATTTCCATGTAGGCCTATTCATAATTTGTACGACCTGCAGCTTCCTTGTTGGTTTGTTATAATGATTTCACGGATCATATATCGAATGTAAGTAGGATTATAAATCGAATCATATTTCTCTGAGTTTTCACAAGTTCTTTTCAACCAAATAATGTTGGAAGATAACTGGTATTGTATGCTACATCAATTGAACCTGTATTTTACTTTGTTGAGAAGACAATGAAGGTTCAACAGATGTAAGATTGTTTATTCACAAACTCAGCATGCGAGTGCCAGTTAACCTCGATTCCTATTTCACGTTATCCCACCACTTCCACTACTACAATTCACACAATATCAGACTCCGTGTAAATAGACTAGGCCCAACACCCGACCGCTGCGTCATCTACCATAGGCAGATGGCAAGTTTGGGGGGACATGTGGTGAGCATGCCGAAACCCATGGCCGTTAATGGTGCTTTCCATGACCGGAGCCGCTACTTCTCTATCAAGTAGGCCTACCTCCTCAATTTGAATCACGAGGCGACGCTAACCACAAGACTGGTCACAATATCAGACTGGTTTCTCGAAATTATCCTTATTCTGTCTATGCCTCATAGTGTACCCATGATCCTAAAGTTATCTTCAATTTCGAAGCCTTCTTCTCACTCTCTCTCTCTCCCTCTCTCTCTCTCTCTCTCTCTCTCTCTCTCTATCTATCTATCTTTCTCCCTGTTCTAAGGGGCAACATACGTTGCGTTACGTAACAGTTCACATAACTTGAATTCTGAGGCCTATCAATAGATCCACCTAGTGACTACGTAAATCGCAATATAGCTTTGGTCTAAAATGCCATCAATATATACATAATTTATATTACATATTATAGCATATTATCATAACGATTAGGGTATATTATTATTATTATTATTATCAACATCATCATCATCATTACATAAGTATTGTCATAATTTTTAGTCTTCTGTCATTCTGCAGAACAGGAGAGAGAGAAGACGATTTTTTTGCGGAAATGCTGATATTATTTTCTAAAAGCTTCTGCATCATTTAAGCTGAGTGCAGGATAATTTTTCTATTCCATGCTTCAGCGAATGCCTTAAGACAGGTCATAAATTGTAGCCTGTTATTTTTACGCTTCCTTACGCCATATACACAAATGGTAGGATACAGTGTATTATAGTGAAATTAAATTGCATTGATGATTATGACCTAATAACAAGCAATTCCTTTTTTAAATGATTTATCAAACAAGTTGCCAAATAATAAATTATGAGGAGCATGGAGGCGCAAGAGCATCTACGAGAACTGCATATTATTCCTTAAAGAAAAATACTACACACAATTTGGCGGTCGGAATTTTTTAGCACATAACCTTCTTTTTGGATCTATCGCTGCAAAAACTATTATATGGTTCAACAAAGAAGAAACAAAACATTTAACTGAAAGTATTATTGTTGATTCGATAACCATATTGAATCATCACATTTACAGCAATAAATAATGTAAGCTTCTGTTCATAAGAATGGTGTTGAACTCTTTATGTCTGTACACTCCATGTACTTACAAAAAGCAGACAACTTCAATCACAATGAATTATTTTCATCTTCAATAAGACATTATTAAATTAAACAACCAAATAAGAAATAGGCAAAATTAGAACAATCTGATTCCTTAAATTAGGGCCTAACTCAGTTTGTTAATGTTTGGTTCAAAAATGGAAGTTTAAGACGAGTAGCCTACCTGGTTCAGCGTTGAGACGGTTCCGATTTGAAGATTCTTTTTATATTTTTTTTATTTAACCCAGAATCAGGAAAGGTGATTTATTCGATTAAGGACCGATTGTATAAACAGTTTGATCTTGGATCAGAGAGTTCACGCTGAAATCGGAAATTTTTGTTGTATAAACGCTAATCTGAGATCTATTCGCACTGAACTAGGATCAATTTTGACTGGAGAAATTTCTCCGATCAGACTCGTTGATATAAATTCAAGAGGCTGTTTTCTTATTTGAGACACAAGATTAGCTCATCATAAACATAATTTTAGGCTTACCTGTGTGGTTACGATAAATATCAAGAAAATACACAAAAGACAACTTCATACATTTCTAGCTTGGACCTCAAAACTTGTTTTCCTGTAAAAATTTGACATTGAAGGTTAATCACAAGCTTCCCTAGAGTGCATAAGTATGTTTTAAACAAAAAGGTGTTTTTCTTAAACTTATTATACAGTAGGGTGCACTATGCCAGAAGTAGGTAAAAAGTTCTATCCACTGATACTTTATTCATTGCTGTAGTAGTTGCGAAAAAGGAACGTTGACAACAAAGATAATATACAGTATTTGATTACAGGCAAATAAATACATAAATAAATGAGTAAATTTGTTGACATAACTCAAAATGTTTAAAAACTTCAGATATGTCACAAGCGGCTACTGAATGCATCGCTGCTTCAATTTCTCATGTATAGAACCAACCACGGTAAAATATTTGAGATGCTGTTTAAAGTCTTCAGTGTGGAGAAATCCTCATGATATAAGCACATGAAATATTTTAGCTAAACATTAATAGAGATGCAAGTCAAGAACCTCAAAGAACTAAACATTAAAAAGATTAAACGATGGTCAGAGAGGGCTTCAAGGCAAGTCACATATTACTGTATCTTTTACTTTTATCTCTACTTCTCGTTACTTAAAACTGTCCGACATGGTTGATAAAGTATATGAAGACTTTCTCAAAGGAGTCCCTTCTCTATCAAATAAAACTTAGAAAGTACTGTTCATCAAGCATGGTTTAATCCTGTTTCTGCAGAAATAGGATGAGTTTTTCTATGTATATTTATGTATTTCCTGTTAATAGTAAGAACACATAAAAAAACCCTACCAAATAATATAACTTCCTCACGTTATGTTTGTGGATTAACTACAGAACAGTGGTAATAATAAAAAATCATCCTTTTGGTGAGTAAAATAGCACTTTTTATTTCACAGCGTTAGTAAAAAAATACACCACTTCTTAAATACTTTGATAAACTACTTAGGACGTGATTATATGTAATATAACCGACTAAAATGCAATGGCATATTTCATAATATTATGTTGTTATACTAGTTATATAATGCCCTGTGTTTATGCATGATTCATATTTTTATGCGAAAATCCTACTGGAAATCTTTAATGTATTAGGCCCAGTCTAATTCATAACATGAATATTGTTATACGTACTCCTTTATTTATTTGTTTTGTTTTCATTTTTAATTAAATAGCATCAGTGTTATATGTCCAATTTAAGCCTATTAGCTTTTAAATTAATTACTTGATATTTAATAAATTCATTTATGTAATTCATTTACTTCAGCATAGGGAATCATATAAATTATTATAGGTGAGTTTCCACATCCTTGGAAGGTGCTAGAATATTATAAGCCACATACACATACAATAAGAAGATGATACTTTTGGTTTTCCATTATATTTCCATGATATATATATGTATATATTCATGGCTATTCATGAGAAATATCATTCATATTTTGTACTTAGCACTGAAATTATACTGACTAGCGATGCTTGTACTCGTGTTCATTTTTAAATCGCTACAATATCATAATTTCTTTAATAGAATTTCATGTTTTAGAAGTAAGGCAGAGAAGTTGGTTCTATAGAGGAAATTGCTCCTCCAATGTTTGGATCAGAAATGAAAAGAAAAGATAGTAGGCCTTTTGGATTCCACTAGCCTAATTCTTGCTGCCTATGCTGTTGGTGTTAGTGAAAAAGTAAACATACATTTCCGTTGTAGCGAGTGAATTATGTGAAGCCTAAACATATCTTATGGGTCATGTTTTACGTGTTAATCTGCATAAAATATTTTGTAGCTTTGTCTTACTAATATTATCTAAATAACCTCGCTGTATAGCAATATAGGCTTACTTAAGAGCGGGAAAGTCGAAAATCGTCATAATATACACACATATTGATGGATGATCGTTTATATATATAGTGGCTGCACTATATAATTAACAAATAAGCCCATGAATATCAGGGCAAAGGCCTCCTACCGGATTGTAGGGTTGGCTTAGGTATACTCTCTCGGTTAGCCGTTCCAAGTGAGTGGAATTATAATAAAACCTGTCTAAGGTGAGCACCGTTGGATCTGGACAGATCTGGTCAACATATAGAGGTGGTCATTTTAAAAAGATTTTCAGTGATCTATCAGAAGTTTCATTAACCTATACAGGTAGGCATATACCGAATACAAAAAAAAAATTGGAATAGCCTACGCCCTACATTAATGTAGATAGAACTCAGTAAGACATAAAATTGAATTAATCTCAAATTTTATTTTAAATTTAATATCAATAGTTGTTAGGCCTATTACTGAGCTATCATCATCATCATCAGCAATGCTGTTCAATAAACTGTCCTCCTCAAGATTTGTGTGACATTACAGTTGTAGTTACTTTGAAAAATAATTTTTTATGTTTGTTTGTTTCAAGTTCATTTTAGATTTGAGCATCCTCATTTCATTGTCTGTATATAAATTAAATAGGCATTCAAGAGCGTTTGAATTATTTACTTTACAATGTTTAATCAATTGACCAACACATTTTACTGCTTCACTGTGTGTTTGGATCGGACTCTCTATTTCTTCCTCCGTGACAGTAATTTCATAGTTATCATCAGGTGCATCACTGTGCTCTCCTTTCTATTCATTTTCACTCAAAATTTGTTACAGCACATCCTCCGGGGTTGAGAAGAGACCACTTGGAAGACGAAGACGTAGTTAGGAGGACAATATTAGGATAAATTTAAGGGGAATGGGATTTGCGAGGGATGTTTTGAGTTGGCTCAGAATAGGCTTGAATGGCGGGCTCAGGTCATCGATATATAAACACACTGGATCGCTAACAGCAGTGGCTCAGAGCGCCAGAAAACGGCCCCGCCACCACGCGCCTCCCCCCATCAACGGTGGGCAAGAACAGAGCTCTTATAGAGCTCTGCGCTTTTAAGATGGCCGCCGAGAATGAGGTATTATCCACTTCCGGTTATCTCAAAGGCCTGTGTTTACAATACAGTTCTGTGCTTGTGTCTTGTTTTGGAAGTAATTATGCCGATTAACTGCTGTGTTTTCGGCTGTTCAGCCGTTTCAAACAAATATTTAGGACTTAGTTTTCCAAAAGAAAGGGCTGTTTTTCAAGAATGGATGGTAAAATTGCGCCATGGAAAAACACCTTCCCAGTACTCTCGTGTTTGCAGCTGTCACTTCACAGAAGATGATTTTAATGTTCCTTTGAGCAGTTTTGGCGAGTATTTCATGTTTTTTTAGAGTAATTAAGATATTTTTGATATAGTAGATGTTGAGAAAAATATATAAGCCTATGAAATAATAAGTATACCTGACCAACTTAACCTCGTTTAGGCTCATAATCAAGTTTCATTTCCATGTTAAATTAGTATTTCATCTTTTCAGTGTAATTTTTGTTGCCAAATTATTTGGTCATTTATTTTGACATTTAAGAATATCAATGTCAATCGAAATTTCTTCCGTAACCGATAAAATGGTCATTCTGTATTGTAATTGAGTAAAAAAACAGACTACAGTACATACAAATTTTTAGGAACACATGGGTCCGGGCTTGATGATTTTTTAGAGTAGAATGTGGGCCTAGGCCTAAGGTTAGCTTAAATGTATCTGAAAATGTTCAGATTTGTTGTATGCCTGTAATAGAAACTCTTGTAACAAGTAGATCAAAACCTGATAAAGAAAAATGTAATCATAATAGGCCTATAGTTAATTATAACACTAATTTTGTAAATGTCATGTTTCTTTTTATTCAAGGTTTTCTAGGTAAATCAGATATGTTATGTATTATCTCATCAGACAATAATTTGGAGGTAATTGGGATGGCGGAACACTGGCTGAGCCCAGAAAATATAAATTTGTCAAATATTCAAAATTTTAAAGTAGCCTCTTATTTTTGTCGTAGTCATAAAAAGCATGGTGGTTCAGCTATTTTTATTTAATACAAATCAAAAGACAATAGCAACTGTACAACTAATAATTTTTATTGGTATTTTGCAGAAGAGGCTTAAATACTGTTTGATAATAAACATTTACTTTATGAAGTAGCCCCTCAGAAAATGCTTTGTTAAATTTTATGTGTTGAATAATGATCCCTTCTTAGTCCAAATAACAAAGTCACACCTGCGAATATCAGTAAGTAACATCTGTGCCTGTACTTGTGCATAATGTTTCTTATTCACTAACTTGAACTTGATGAATTTTCTAATTGCTAGAGTCCGGCCAGCTATCATACTGCTGCCTGCCCTACGCTTTTCGAACCAAGTGGTTATGGAGTTTCGTCAAAAAGTTTAAACCGTTCTTTCTTGAATGAAATTTTGTTGAAGAAATTTGTCGAAGGAAAGTCGTGGGTACTTTCTGATTCTATAACCTCAACTTCGAATAAGGCAAAGTTCCTATCCGGATTTTTCTCTCGCCTGAGCAACCTGCAACCAAAACAAACAGCGTCGTATATTAGACTGTGTGTTCAATAAGTTATGATACGAAAAAGTTCATGCATATTTGTAAAAAAAACAACATGAAAATAAATCGTGCAACAGTATACAAAAATATTCGAGACCGCAGGCATATTGCACCATATTAGAACAGTTAGCGAACGTTTCAGAAGACAGGTAGCTTTGATTTCTCACCTTGCAATCAACTCTTGCTTTGTTAACTATGAAATATTTGTTGCACCATCTTCCGATAACATCCTTTTTAACTCCTTCACTGTAAAATTGGCGAACCGTCCCGAACTCATACTGAAAACACACAAGAATGAGGAAACCGGAAGTTGACAATACCTGAATGTGGAGAGCAGCGCGCTCAAGTGGCAGGAGGAAAAACTAAAAAAGCCCAGAGCTCTATAAACAGTTCGAGACACTCAGGAGACACCTCTCCACCCATTCAATAGGGTTGTGTACAAACAATCACCCTCAGTTTATTGGTAGCAAGCCGACAGTTAAGTTTATAAGAGTAATTGATCAGTTGTTTGATTACTTGAGTAGCCGTCACCCATTAAGCTATCAAACAAAGATTATGATGACAAAATGCTACCTGATGCTTCAAATTACTTATCAAAATTAAAAATTGATGGTATTTCTATTTTATATCATCCAAGGAAAACATTTGCCATTGGGTTTTTTTAAGTGATATATGCTCTATTCAAAAGTTAAGAGACAGATTTTTAGCAATGAACAATTTTAAGTACTTGCTTAGTTATAAATTGTCACAAGACCATGTAGAGCTATTTTTTCTTGTGTTAGAAGTGCAAGTGGTCATAATAACAATCCCAACGTTAGGCAGTTTCAATGGGCCGTTAGAAAACTAATGTTCAGAAATAGTGTAAGGCCATCAGCTAATAGCAATTGTTTACAGTTTGACCCAAGCCATCAGAATTCAGTTCTAAGTTTCTCAGTGGTAGATAAAATAGTAGAAGAAGATAATATTGACTCTGACTTACTAGAAATAACAGATATTTTGGATAACTATGAGGAATCTTATTACAAAGATAACATTTTGTATTATATCTCAGGTTTTGTAGTTAAAACTATTGAGAAAAGACTAAATGTGAGGAATGTTGTGAATTGTTATTGACATGGAATGACAACTTAAATAGATACAGGGTTCCCAGACGTCCCGTAAAATACGGGAACGTCCCTTTTTTCGCTAATGCGTCCCGTTGTTCGAAAGAAGTCTTCGGGACGCTGTTTTGTCCCGTATTTTAATTTTTTTACTGTAATTGTAATTATTTTTTATCCTCCAAAGATAATCCAGAAAAATGGGACGGCAGTACTGGTTAACGGCAGTACTAGCTTCACTGCGATTTGCGGGACCATTCGGGATACTTAGCATGAGTATGATCATGTGGCTTAGGGAAGGGGGGTCCGGGGGGTCCGGACCTCCCCCGAAATCAAAACATAAAATTCTATTTCAAGTTGTTTAAGCTCTATTTTGTAAAATATTTAATTATTTTATTTAATAATAAAATATGAACTTGTAAATGTAGGCCTATTATTTCCATTGTTCAATGTGTTATTTAACTTTTCTTATAAATACTAATAAGTGTTACAACTTAGGTAACAATTTCTTGTTTAAGTTGGCATGTCTTGGAGTATGGTAAACAAATTTACTAACTAGTTTTCAGTGCTAAAAGAGCGTAAAATGTGATTTTCATTAGTTTAATATTTAAAAATTTTCCCGGGGATGAGTCCCCCAAACCCCCAGGCACTTTCGACTCTCCCCAAAATCATTATCTTGCTACGCCACTGGTTGCACCAGTGACTTAATTAGAAAATTTCAAAACGGAAATGTGAATAGCTCATTTTCTATTTTTGAAAGATAAAAATGGAAAAGTAGAATTTCAGAAAAACAAACTGTGTGTAAAAACAGTAAAAGCATTATTTATTGTAAAATTGTTTTTCAATGAAAATTATGTGGAATTTTAATTTCCATGAAATGCTGCTTCGAAATAAGCAATTGTTGAATGAAATTCATTCCTTAAAGAAGTATGATTCATGAGTGTGATTTGTAATACAATTAAAGGTGAGCCAATTATTTATCTTTTGTTGTTGTTTGTTTTAAATTTGAAATAAACTCTGGCAAACCCACATGTGGTACCCAATGCCTTGGAATTGTATTGTTAAGTTGTTTTCAACACAGATCAAAGTGTCCCGTATGTTTTCCTCATATTTCTGGGAACCCTAATTTACACACACTTGTCTTTACCGATTTTGTATCAAGAGGAAAATTGTTAAGGGCATCTGAAAATGCAATAAAAATTGTGAAGTTTAGGACAGCATTGTATTTCACCAATCATAGGCTACCAGTTTTGTAAACTTAACACCAAGTTCATCGTCACAAAACCATGTATTCATTTTAAGGATTCAGTATTTAAATGCCTTGTAGGTAATGATGACTTTGGTGAAAACAATCACCAACTTACTCTAATTAAGCTCATTGGAAATGTATTCCTTAAAATTGTGTGCCATCATTTAGCTAGAGAGAAAACAAACTCTGCTATTTCAACAAAGTTTGGATTTCGACAGAAATGTACGAAGTTGATCTTGTTTAGTAATGTGTAATCTTTTTTGTGTAAAAATAAACATGATTGTTGCATAAGAGTAGTCTGTCCTTTTTTTTTAACTTCATACCATTTAAATAATGCAATATACAATTCGAGCGAGCATAAAACAACGACAACATAGGGATTGTGCCATTTAAAATAATGCAGCTGCACGTGCTTCTTGCCTCCCGATGGTGAGGGGAGCGCCCTACCTGACTGGACCGAATTTCTACCGCGCAGTCAGCAATTATATATCGATGGCTCAGGTAAGCGCGGCAATAAACCAATGGGTCCCATAAAATGTATAATATTCCTTTACCATGCTTAGGAATTATCTATTCTCACAGAGTAATTAAGTAAGAAAGCTAAATAATATCCTAACATCTCTCGTGTTAGTTCACTTGCACGATTTTTTTTTCAGTTTTATTACTTTTAACCTATAGGCCTATGTACGCTAAGCCTGCATTTATCGCGAGGGCACCCGGCCTCCGGAGCGGACCGTAGAATTCAAGGTATATTCCCGGCGATAACAGTATCGGACTGAGGAATGGATGGTTTGAAACACAACCTTATTGTATTTCCAGCAACCAGTAAGACGTTCTCGTTGAAAAATACAACTTCATTGCATTTCAACGAGAAAAGGAATAAACAGCTTATGAACACACAGAAATCACAGTCGGAATGACGTCACTTGAATAACATAAACATGCGCTTGGAGAGATGTTCGTCGTAGATCTTGATGTTTATGAAGCTAATTAAATACACATGTAAATGTATTGGAACGGTATACAATCGGAGGACCAGCTATAATTGTAGCAAAAAGATGTAGCTTATTGAAGTTATTACTTCTCACTAGCTAGAATATTTGCATATTAATGTTTCTTAGAAATGATAACATTTGAATGTTTGCAGTATATAAAGCTCAGAACGAGGATTTACAATGAGTTAATTGATTTACACACTTTACTTGCTAATTGATAAATGTCTACATTTATTGTCAATCACAATTTCATTAAATTCTCTTTGAGACTGCGAATCTCACGAAGCCAACTAATCTTTGGTCCAAATATGCTGTGAAACGTACCTTTGATATGTAGTTCACGAAATTACTCACAAAATGAAGGATTTCCCTTTGATTAGTATGAATGTCCTCAGGATTGATGAAGATTTATTATCTTCGTAAAGAAGTCCTTGAGGTCCTTAATATTGCGTTACATGCAATCTTCATGGTCGTTGAATTACTGAATCCGTGATAAAAATTAAGAAAAAGGCCATTAGCCCGAAATTAGCAATATCTTGAAATGCTAGAAACCTTTAATAAGTTGAAAAAGAGCTCCTTGCTCTTGGAAAAGGTGAATGGAACGTGGATGAAGTTATCCATTTGGAAGAAGTGTAATTAAAACAACAGAAGGTTGAAATAATTAGATAATCGCCAACCCCCAAAAAATAGCTTGATCAAAATATATTTAATTAATTAATCAATTCATGAAAAACACTATACTAAATGTATAATCTCAAGATAAAATAAAATAAACAAAGAAATGTTTAAATAAGAAAGTATTTAGAAATAAATGAAGGCATTTGTATTTCGAGATTAATGACAATAATTGTCAAGACATACTGTAATAAGTAAAACTATGAGGTTTTTAAGATTAACAAATGAAAATTTAATCAAAGCCATCTATAAGCTAAATTTGTAACATAGCATTAGCAAGTAGGTATCACAAGACGTAACACCTGCTCTTACTCACTGTAATGATTACAGCTTTTCACTCACTTTTATATTTATTTGTTTCGCTGACTATGGTTTTGGGGGGGATGAGTTAGGTCTTTCACTGTGTCCTTCCACTTCTTTCTACCTCTGGCTGTTCTGGTCCATTTTGTGCCTAGTTTTCTCGTTAACTCGTCACCTTGGACGTCCTCTACACCTTTTCCCTATTCGGGAATTCACATGGTTGTACATAGTTAAGAGGAAAATACTGATAACAGTCTTCGTGAACATTTTCTAGTAAGTTGAAATATTGTCGTAGCCTCGTTCTATATTGTATTTCCACTTGTAGAGAGTTTAGCTCTATTAACTTTAATGCTGGGACTTACATTCAGTGCTTTGATTCGCTTCATTAACAGCTAAGTAGCTATAGTTGGCCATTCGATTGACCGAAAATACACTTATAATTTATAATTGGCACAGGGGAAGCATTCGCTCTCCTCACGCAGCGGACACGGATTCGATTCCCGGCCGGGACAAGTTTTCTTGTGGAGGTTTTACCGGGGTTTTCTCTCACCTGTGACCCCGGACATCATCTGGCCATCGTATTACCTTTATCTTGACCCAGCCTTGTTCGGCATGAGTGTGGGTGTGCGACTGGTGTGTCTCGTCCTGTGTGTTCGTGTTGTTTCGGAGGTGACCCTAGCATTGGGCTGTTCATCCATTCGGGGAGGTCCTCCATGCCCTTGTTTAATTATAAAAAAGTATGTGTGTGATCCAAAGGTAATCCTTCTCCCGACAGGTCGCAGTCCTGTAAGGCCCGGGTAGCATGGATTACGTAATCATCCCAACAATGGAAGAGGTCAAACTAAGAAAAATAATAGAGAGATAATTTATAATTTAAAGTAATTTTCCTCTCAATATGAAGATTTTCCATGATCAAGAATAGAGAGATAATTTATAATTTAAAGTAATTTTCATCTCAAAATGGAGATTTCCCATGATCAAGAAAATAATGAAGCTGACATTGTGGATCTGAAAATTTCAGCGCTCCATGGTTTGGAAGACCTTCATTTAGATTCCTTTACACCATGTTTGAAATCAACGGCATCCACAGATTAATGAGTACACCGTTGAGAAACTGCAAAGCAAAAGCGGAGTGAAGAATTTCTTCCACCGGGGAAGCTTCTTTTAATCAAATGGGGGCTCTTACACTAAGAAGGATCGCGTAGAGATAAAGTAAGTGCCGTCATCACAGAAGGATGGTATGTAATGTCACTTTCCTTCTCGTCTCGTCGCCGGGAATAATTACGATGAGCCTGAAGAAGATCATAAATATACTACGTTCATTACCTCTTGAACCCTTTGAAGAATTATGGCTTTCTCTGTATCGTCTGAACGAAAATAATTGCGCGTATTTTGACTTCACTTTTGAGTGAAACCCGGATTAAAGGACCGTAATTGGTTCATGAGAAATTGTGCTTGTAGAGGGGTGGTTACTTAATAGTGAGATACTGTTTCAGAGAATACGTTTAACTACTGTCATATAAAATACTTAGAATTTCAAGAGGGTTAATGATCAATCTTCCTTTGTCATATCCTCTTTATTCCACGGTTCGGGTTTCAAAAATTCTCATATATAATTTTCTTCTTAAAATTTTATTAATCTGAGTTTTGCCATATCAAAATGTTTGTGCTAGTTTTCGTTCTGAAATTGATTTTTATTGCTATTAATTACTTAACTCTGAGCCATTGGTAAATGACTCTTGATGTAATTATTCATGATTTATTTCGTATATATTTATTTTGGTATATTTTTGTACTGTCCATTTAATATTTACCTGCTGCGTATTAATTTTGCTGTATATTTCCGTTGTGGCACTGTACTTCCGGTGTTCTATTATTCAATTCCTGTTATTCAATTCATTGCTAATTAAGTATTTCTTGAATTATTCATTTAGGCCTATTTACTTTTTAATTATTTATTTATTAGTTTCATATATATTTATTTATATTTAGTTTGTTATTTACGCTTCTTAATTCTATTCTATGTGTGTTTCCTGTTATTCCCGTATTATTCCGGTCGAGCTAGTGTTTTGTCTTGTGGCTTGAGATCCGGTACGTTGGCCTGATGGTGATCGCTGCGAGCTCCCATGAAGGAAGCATGACATCTGAGTCAGCTCTGCTCTGTGCAAAAGTAACGTAAAGATATGTAATTCTCCGATTAGGCAGCTCATTAATTAGGCCGTGAGGCCATTATACTCAAGATATGTGTCTGTATTGGTGGATACGATAGTTTAATCATGCTAGAGCCTTAAGCTTTTACATTTCATTGTATTCTAAGTTATTTCGTTCCCTTATTATTTCATTTAGCGCTTCACGCTTCCATTTCATTCAGCGCTTCCATCAATATTACTAAATATTACTAAATACTTGGTTAAACTTTAGTACCGGTTACCTTCAAATAGTGTTATTCACTTTTGCATTATCGCTTGGTGTATATTGCCGTACTTTTCAGTTTATATAAATCTTTCATACTATAAATCCGTTGATTTCCACCTGTTTTCAGTTAGCTTTGTTTTGGTATTTTAGTTTTTTCTGTCTTGTTTCGTTCTTTTTGTTGTTCATCATTATTTATGGAAATGAATATAATACGCATAGCATCGAATTAAGCATTCGGATCCCTTTAGGAGATATTCACGGCGGATTTGTTTTCCGGGGTGCGCCAGTCCCCTACCTAGCACTTAAACCTAGGGACAACACGAAAGTCCTGAACCCGGGAATCATGAAAGGCAGGCGTGCAACCGACACGGAAGACTGACTACTAAAGAAAATTCTTTAATCTAAATTTGTATTACTAAACTTAATTCCGATAGTGGGTATATCTAAATAAAGTATTAAGTACAAACCGCCTACAAAACACTACCAAAAGCTAGATGAGGAATTAGCAAGTGAAAACGAGATCTATATGTATCAAACAGTGCTAGCATATTGTGGAACCAAATTATATTGTATTTGCTAATTATGCTATAAAGTAGAGTCCCTAAAATGTCATATATATGGGGACGTCATACATATATATAAACATGTATATATAAGCATATATATAATGTACATTCAGAATATCATTAGAATAAAAAGTTAGAAGAATAAAAGCTACACATGATTGTAACGGTCACAATGATCTAAAAGTAAATACAAAATTTATTGTATTATTTACTCATAGGCGTGTACCAGTCAGATTATCTAAAAGAATTACAATAATATTCCACAACTCATTGAATCATATTATACGCATTAAAAGCTAAAATTAAATAATCTTGTTGTCAAAGTCTGAATTGAACATATCTTACTCCAAAATAATATTTACATAAGACTTGAGGCTTTCTCGGCGCTGATTATTAATAATGGTTTCGCGGACTATAAGCCGAGTAAAGGGATATAAAACATCCAAACTTTCGCTCCCTGACATCTCTGCGGCCTTCGTATGGAAATGAGTGTGGAGTCCAGACCAGATCAAATAAGCTAACTGAGGTCAGGGCATTGTGGGCGAAGTCCGCGATGCGATAACTTCGACTTTGATTCCATACCTGCATACAAAATGCATTGGTGAAAATGAAAACGTGTTCCTATCCTATAACTTAAATTTGCCCGCTAATGGCGTTTCGCATAGGACTTGAACGTATGCAGGGCAAGTGCAATGAGTGTTGGGGTTCGGGCCGTATCCCTTTTTTAATATAATTTCGGTATTCGCCTTACAACCAGGCAAAACCACAGAAAACCCTGATCAGAACTTACAAAGGGGGATTTGGTCATGGTCTTCCATTCTGTAATGCCTGACTGGAGTTGGACCAACTATTTGGGATGCTTATCAGCTGAAGGCTTACACGTAGTGAGATGGGGTATTATCAGGCTGAAGGCCTCAAAAATTCTGACGACTTTAATCGTCCCCTGGGAAGCGCAGGCGCTTTCCAAGTTGCCGTACTAAAACGTTCTCAGCATAGTGAAGCTTGGAGTCGAAACTCTGTGAAAGGTTTCTGATGTGGGTGGCAAGTAGTGGAACCTTTAGGTCTTCGTTTATCTGCCTGTTACTGAAGTACCAAGGTTCGCCCGTAGCTAGGCGAAGACATTTCGACTGCACAACTTGTAGTATTGCGACATGCGTGAGTGCTGCGGACCTCCAAGCTGGACTGGCATAGGTCGAATCAGTTGCTTATAGAGCAGCGCTCCATTCGCAGGTAAAAGTCCTCCTCTGCCATTAAGCAGAGGGGATAAAATTCCAAGCCGCTGCATAACTGTCCGTCTAACCTGGGTAACGTGGGGTTTCCAGGTCAGCCTTTTGTCCAGGGTTACCACAAAATATCTGGCTGTTTCGACCCATTCGATTGGCTCTCAGAAAAGTCTACAAGGCCTAGGCGGCGCCGTTCACTGTCTTCCAGTGGAGAGCAAAGCTGAGCTCTTAGTCACGTTGATGGAAATTCGTCATTTTGTCAGCCAGATCTCTAGCTCTTTGAGATATGTCTCGAGATACGTGACGATTAGTGCAGACCGTTTCGACGTTGCATAAAGCGCCAAGTCGACGTGGCGGTATGGTGTGGGCATGTCATTTACATACATGCTCTAAAGAAGACAGGGGAGATAAGTGCCCACTGAGCTACTCCAGCCCACAAGAAACGACGTGAAGATGTGGCTGACTGGAAGTACGTCCTATCGGTAAGGTAGGAAGTGATAAATTTCACTAAGTAATATGGGAAGTTGAGGAGAAGGAGTTGTATAGGATACCTTTGAGCCAAACTGTGTCAAAGGCATTGGCCACATGAAGGAATACTGCGCCGGTTAGTCGCTTTTCGAAAAGTTTCTCTTGACTCTCTCAACCAGGTGAGCTATCTGCAGAGTCGTGCTATATTTGGGTCAGAAATCAAACTGCTCATCACGAATAGCACTGTGCCTGTTGACGTGCCTTAGAATTCTGCTTAGCAGAATCTTCTCGAAGAGCTTCCCCACCGAATCAAGAACACTTATGGGTCTATAAGACGAGGGAAGTGTCGGTCCTTTCCGGGTTTTCGGATAGAGAGAGAGAGAGATTCAGAGTAAATTCCCTGGTAGGGATATCCACCTGTCGAGGCCGCCTCGCGATTCACGCATAGCCCATGTGACACGGAGATTAAGGATGGGCGTTTTGGGGAGGGTAGGAACCGTTCGGTGGACCCAGCACCACCTAGGCCTCCCCGCCCTCTAGGTCGGGAGCATCGCCGTAGTAACGCCACCGACGTCCAGTCATGGCAGGGATCGTTGGACTATGCCTCCCCCTGCTATGGTACCGGTCACGCACACACGACGACCCCCCTCCTCGTACCCTGAGTACGGGAACCACTGCCACGTCGAATCCAACACCAAGCACGGTAAAATCTGGGCCCCGGTCGGGCGCCTCCGAAGAGAACGACCCCTAAGGGAACCCAGACCGGCTCAATACCGTCCCGACTACTGTTTCAGCAACAGTCGACTAGGCCAGCGCTCCGTCTGCAAAAACGGGGAAACACCACTTGTAGGTGGAGATGACCCTTTGGCGGCCAGAGGCTAAGTGGCGGCGCACCCTGCCCGCCATAACATCGCTTAGCACGCCCATCCGAATCCTAGATGCCCCAGTACGCATCACCCTCACTGGTACTTCAGTCTACAAAGGGGGTCCCGCCCGTTACCTCGAAAGCCGAGGATAGGGCTAAAGTACACCCCTCCACCACCATGTCCCTGAAGTACGACACATGGCGCCCCTAACTGTCCGGGGAGGAGTATTCACGTAAACGCTTATTCCTCCTCCCCCCACACCATCACAGTGTGGGGCCTGCATTCGCAACTTACAGGACCCGCCCGATAGCCTAAGAGGAGGCGACTCTGTGCCATCCCAGAGCCCTGGTCACCGGTGCACCCAGCCACCGGGTCATCCCAGCACGGGGGGTTTTCGGATAGAGAAAATCATGACATGTTTCCATGCAGGTGAGAAATGTTGCCTCTTAAGGACCGAAATACAAATTTTGGAGACGTACGCGATTCGCCGTTGTGGGAGGTTCCTCAGAACCCTGCTGGGAATACCGCTAGGACCAAGAGCCTTACCAAGCTTGAGCTCTTTCATAGCCTTGACGACATCTAATGGGGTACTTAATTCGGGTCGACTTGAAGGAGCAAGGTCAAATGAAGTCAGTTTCCTTTCAACCAATTCAAACACGACAGCATCCGAAGGATCATCAACTGGCGTAAACTGAGATTCAAGATCGTTAGCCAGGGCCTCAGCTTTATCAGAATCTGATAGAGCGAGTCCTCCTGGCACTCGTAAGGGGGTGTGGGATCAGAGATCCGCATTAACCTCTTTTTAACCTTCCAGAGGGACTGATCCTCTACGTTTAAGGATGAGAGCGTCTCAGACCAAACGCCGTTCTTCCACTTCTTCAGGTCATAGCTAATAGACCGCTGTAGCCTATTAACCTTAGCTTTGATAGCGGTGTCCCTAGTTGCCTGCCACTACCTTCTCAGCCGGTTTTTCTTCTGAATATCATAGAGAATTGCCGGCGGTATTGAAGGTCGTAAACAGGTTTTCGGTCGACTCTTTGGTGCTGATGCCTCCAGAGCTTCTGTAATCGCTTTGGATAAATCCTCAATCCTGGCGTCTGTATCCTCCTCGGTGTTTACCACGGGATTCCCAGGGAGTTTGCATTGCAGGTGGTTCTGGAGGCTAGTCCAATCTACTCATTTTACGTCTGGCCAGTCTGGAATGGTTACGAAGGATGTACGACCTTGGAGATAGAAGAGGACGGGCAAGTGGTCTGAGCTGAGAGCTGGGCAGGCAGCCATACTCACTGGTAGTGTGAAGTCCTTGACAACCATTATGTCAAGAACATCGGGATAGTGTGTTGTACAGTAAGGATCCGTTGTTGGTTCATCCGGTCCATAAACGATACAGGAAGTCCCAGTTACAGACTCTACCAGTTGAAAGCCCCTGGCCTTGTTAGTCTGTGAGTTCCAATCCGTGTGCTTGGCGTTTAGATCACCTGCTAAAATCACAGGTAGCCCGCCCCCAAGACACTCGGTCAGATCTGCATCTATCATGTTCCGGGTTGGAGATAAAAAGACGGCCACGAGTTTGATGGGCCTACCTGCAATCAGAACGTGAACAGTAGTGGCTTCCAGTTGCTGCAGACCCGAGACCGGCACGGTGCAATTACCAATGCCCTTTCGGACAAGGATCGCTGTGCCACCCCCCTGAGTAAGCCTGTCATTTCTACATCAAACATAGTTTGCCAGTCGAAACCGCAAGCCCTCCAGAAGGTGATTCTTGTTCAGAAGGCATATATCTATGCCATAATGACTGAGGAATATCTCCAGTTCCGCCTTCTAGCTGTGAACTCCAACAGGTTCCAGTAAGCAAGCCTCATGAAGGACCGTGCGTTCCTTGCGTTAGTTTGTATTGTCATAGGAAAAACGCGATAACTTTGACAACTGCCTTGGGTCGGAAGGAATGGAGCCTCTTTAAGTAGACACTTGGTCACCTCAAAACTAGCTTGCATAGGAAGATCATCGAAAAGTTGACTCAACGTCTCGGAATAACTTCTGGAGTGTTCCAGAATAGTATGATTGCTACAGGTGGCATCTACGTTACGGTTTAATTGTAGACAAAGTTCCACTATTGAACGAGATGGAGAGAAGACTCTGCCTCGTTTCCATACGTTCTGCATGTGGGATCTGCACTCAGTACCATCACATGTAGGTATTCCTTTAGGGTGTTATGTCCAGTTAACAGAACCACTACAGCTCTAAGCTGACTCAAATTAGCCCGCCACGAGTTTGAACTCGAACTCCCGAAAGCGAGTTGAAGAGACTCGTCTCGCATAGTTCAAAGTAATATGTGTTTCCTCAAATAGCACCTCAAAAATCGAACATTATACTTATCAAGACTTCCTTATTTCAGTTCTATAATGTTGTTTACTAGCAGGTACCCACGGCTTTGTCAGCGTTTATTAATTTAATTTCAAATAATTTATTTCACAGCAAAATAATTATAACTTTATTTGATTAACATTGATATTGTTTTTAGGTATGTGATATGAATGTTATAATTTTATTTTTAATTATATTTTTATCTGTAATAAACCAATGAGATAAGAAAAAATGTTGAAACAAAGTACCAGATGGAGTTAATGAGCCATATTTAAGGAACTACTGAGATTTAGACCAAGGTTTCTTGAGAAAGTTTGATCGTCATATGTGAGGGAATAAGTGGGATAACTAGAATATTAACAGAATAAATTTACAACAAATTCCTCACATTAACAATACCCCTTTATTTTTGTAAAACTTCTGAAGGCATTCAAATACGCAGCCACTTGCCTTCAGTTCACAACATCGTAGTCAGTTCAATGAATTGTTGAAAATTTGCTATTTAAAAAGTATGTGACCGTTAATTGGTAGTTACTCCGCTGGCAGTCAACCCATTTGGTCCAAAATCAATAGGGTTATTCCTATGGATTTAAGTGTATATGCTATGTTTCATGAAGATCTGATAAAGAGATTTCGAGATGGACAGTCATTTCTCCCGTTCACCGATAATCTAAGAAAGTACCATTCTGGCACTTAATAGACTTAAAACGAACCACAGATTCATGAACCTCACCCTTACATGAAAATCACTCCTAAATAATTAAAACAATTAATAACCCAAAACAAAAAACCCTGCTTCGATGTGAATTTCACGATTAGAGTGCGCTGCCCGGGGAAAAGTGTGATTTGATTGAAGATACCCGATCCAGAAAACACTCGCTTAGTCAGTTCTGTCCAAATTGATCGAAGTTTTCCATTTTAGGCCTTCATACATTATTCCCCATCTGTCAACCAACGTAAAAAGTTTCAGATCTTCGGGCACCGTAGATTTGGATGGGCATCTCACACACACAAACACTTCCTTCTCTAACATTTTAAAGTACGTTTTGAGTAAGTGAATCAAGCAGCGGGAAAACAAAATCGGAGCGCTCGAAAATCCGATGCATTATGTTTAAAAAAGTCACGTTCTCCACAATTTTTTGCTCATAACTCGCGAACGAACGTGAAAATTAAAATTCCGGCTTCGAAATGCATTCGGAAACCCTTCTTTCCATCTATGTTTAAAATTTCAGTTCTGTACGTGACGTAGATTTGACTAGGCATCGCAAACAAACAAATACTTATTATATATCATAGATGACATAATAATACGCTCAGTTTTTAAAGTTTTTAGCTAGTATGACACGAAAATAATCATCTGAATTTTCTATTTCACGTACATAATGCTCCGAATGCAGCGAAATTCATTACATTCATTAATGAAGTGCAGAAATGAAAACTTGAAAGTATGAAATACAACTCCCGCTCTTTTGGAACTAGTGAGCATCCGTGTTTCCTGTCTGTGCTCGTTAAAGAAAGAAATGAGGATGCCTTTGCTATTTTCTTCCGAGAATGATACAAATGAGAAAATGGTATCACAATTCCTGTAAATGAAGCCTTTCAAATCACGTTCGTTTGTTAAAGCAATACAAGAATATAAAATTTTTATCTTACAACAGTACCAACGTAGAAGATCAACTACGTATATGTGATAGCATAATCTTGTTCAACGCGGAAACAACATTGTCTGTATCTGGACTAAAAACCTCCCAGAAGCTGTTTGCTTCGGAGAGTTTCACTCGAACGTGTGTGACTGTTTCTTGTGTAATATAAAATTAAATATAGTTAAACAGCGAATTTATTTGGTGGGATGTCAACTTAAAGTGAAATATCTATAGAAGTTGCGTTTGACGATTTCCGTCGTAAAACATTCTGACTGTAAAGTTCCTACAAAATATTTATTTTCTTAGTTGACGAAAAATGGCGTATAACATGTTTAGTTTGCACTGCGCAGAGGAAGTGGAAAAGACAACAGTAGTAATAGGTCGCGCTTCTTTAGGTTTTTAATATCCTGCACATGGGACTGGGCAAAATGACCCCCTACCCCCTCCAACACCTGCCGTCGCACTTACGCTTTTTGGCCAGGGACGTCGGGATGAATATGCACTCTTGCGCAAGGTTTTATCCTAATGGCTTTGAAGTTACGCCCTATAGTTGGGAACGTCTGGAAAAGATGTCATGCATATGTCTTTATGACCGCACTCTAACCCTCGGTTAAGTACGTACGCACCTGTAGTTAAGCTTTCTGGCATCATCAGATCAACAGCTGTCCCGTTTGAAGTCCCTACAGTTTGGACTTTTGTCCATATGATCCCAGATTCATGACGTTATGTTAGCCTGACTTATGCCCTTTTGACCACTGTCGGGACGCTCTTACGTTATCCTGGTTGGACCCCAGGACTTTTCACCCGTCTTGATATACCCTCCTCTTCCTTGACTACGGGTTATTGGAGGGGGAATGTTGCAATCTTATGCATATGTTGATTTTATGATTTTATAATTATTTAGAGTGTTGCAATCTTATGCATATATTGATTTTATGATTTTATAATTATTTATTAATTTAATATAATCTTGTCACCGGCGGGGACTCGAACCACCGAAATTAAAATCTTCAGTTCCCCCTCTTAACCACGCGGCTATAGGCAGATTTGTTATTTATGCTTTGTGTGATATAATAGATTCCTCCTCCATGACGTCATGTTCAAAGTTTTGGTTACATTATGGTTCCGGACATTACTACCAGAGGCCGCATATTCAAGGTAATTAAAACGTTGTCTATGAGAGGGAGCAGTGTGTGGCTACGGAGACATTTGGTATTTGAAGTATATGGGATGTGAGATATAACAGTTAGATTCCTCCTTCGTGACGTCACGCGCAAGGTTTTGGTTACCAGAAGGTCCCGGACATTGCTACCAGAGGCTGCATACCCCTGGTTCATGTAATTAATACGATTTCTAAGACGTTGGTCCCAACCTTTCACTTATTTTTAATACTAGAAGTTTTCTGTAAAATCTTTCATTAGATCAATCCTTCTCGGCGTCTAAAAAGTTGTAACGGTCGTCAGTGTTTTGTTTTCCGACCGACAACATACTCCTTGGCTACTCTACTTTTAAAATTATTCGTTATTCTCCTGCGCATGCGCGTACAGCTCCCTTTCCGTTAGCGGGGTCTAGCGATGAACTTTTCTTTCAGTTGGCCGATCTCAAGAGATGTGGTTCTTTAAAAAAAACTTGTGCACCTTCGGTAGTAGGCATGGGTGAGTAAGAATATATCGTAAGATTTCGTTATTTGCCCCTAAATTCACAGTTTCTATTTCGGGTTCTAAATTATTTTTTGTTGATTTCATTATGATGTGATATATTGTTCTGTCTTAAAACAGTTTCAATCAATTGGTTTTTAATATATCAAATATCAATATTCCTAAATTTTTTATAAGAGATTATTACTCGTAACTTTGTGCGCATTTGATTTCTACACGGCCCCGCAGCTCACTCTAGTTATTAAGTGCCAGAATGGTACATTATGAGATTGTGTGGGGGACGGAAAATGTCTGTCCGTCTGTCTGTCTGTCTGTCGGTCTGCCTGTCTGTCTGTCTGTCCGTGTGTCTGTACGCGGCATAACTCAATTAAGCTTTATCAGATTTTTATAAAACTTGACATACTCATTTATAACGTCCATGGGAAGAACCGTATTGATATTGGACCAAATCGGTTGACCGGTATCGGAGTAATGCTCAATTTAGTGCCTATTTTAATGGAAATATATGAAGAAGGTGCGATAACTCAAATGCGTTTTATCGGAGTTACATAAAACTTGGTATACGCATTTATAACTTAAATGGAAAGAAGCCTACTTAATTTGGACCAAATCGGTTGAACGGTACCGAAATAACGAGTACGTCTATTATAATGCAATCTTCGTTCTCTGACAATTCGAAGCATTTTGATTGGCTCGAGGCCAACCAATCAGCGTAACTTTCACGAATAGTACAAAATTAGGAAAACAGTTTCTTTACTATATAAGGCCTAAGTGAAATGAACACAATGAACAAATATTCTAATTTTACTTTTACTTACAATTCGCATAGATCTGAATCAAAAAAAATTTTAATAAGCTGCCAGTGTAAATTTCTTAAAAATCCTGGAGTCAATTAATAATGGCGGCAAAGCCGCGGGCACCAGCTTTAAAATATTGATAATTCAACCCCGGAAATATCGCGAATAATAAAAATCCAAACAAACCATTCATTCCCTTGAAAAATATAATTTCTGAAAATTACTTAAATTTATCAAATCAAATTCATAACATAAATATCTGTCAACAAACAGTTCAGGTACAATGCCGCATTTTCTTTTTTTTAACATTGAGGGCTTTGATGCAATGCTGTCAGATGTTTGTTTACTTTGTTGTTCTAGTTGAAATTGAGTACTACATGAATACTGTGTTATACAGAAGGTACATTACTGTGAAATAATTAGCGGAGTTATTTTACACTGAATTTCAAGTTGGAATACATTTTAGATTTGATAAATAACACTATTCTATCACTTATGCTTATGAAACTAGACCGCCAAACTGACTACGTTGGCCAAATGGTAACGTCTTGGACTCGTATTCTGGAGGTCCCTGGATCAAATCTCGGAGCCGGCAGATTTGACAGGAATTTTTTTCTATTATTATTTTTTTAATGTGAGTGCGCGATTGTCAAGATATCACAAATCTGTAGTTCTGCTGACGCTGGTCGATTTTAATCTGATAGACAAAAAACTTATTTTCTGCATATCATAATTGCAATTATAATTCATTCAGCAAAAACATTCTGGCACTTTGTTATATCAGTTTACCTGATTTTATTTTATTCTTGCTCAGTTAATTTATTTTAGAGATTTACGGTTCTGTAAATCGCCATTTTCATCACGTCGGTCATTATGTCGGTTCTAGATAATTCCACCCTCATGAAAGTTTTCATCTGCTCCATATTCAATAAAATTTCTATTTAAGGAATTTATAATATTAGTTAAGAGACTATTTCAGAGCACTAATTATTTGGTTATTGTCATACTCAGTTTCCTACCTTTTCGATGGGTGTAATTTTTTTCAACTGTATAAATTCAATTCTTATGTTTTATTAGATTCGTGGTTTGATATCCAGAGTTATTCTTGGATTTATTCCTTCAAATATTATATGGCACTGTAATTCCTGAATAAAGTGTAACCTATATAGGCCTGAATGTACTGGTTTTGAATAATAAATTTGGTTAGTAACATTAATTGAAATTGCTTTCTGGTAACGACATTCTACGCTTTCGTAATTACTAATTATATGTAATGTCTATTTGCAGTTATAAGTAATTTAAATTAATGATTTTGTTTAGAAATATTTTACATTATTTGCTACAGTGCTTGGATTCTTTAAATTATTTTGATCATGTTTTAAATTCCTTGTGCATATATTCTGAATTCACAATTAATTATTATTTCATTAAGAAGAATTTCTATTATATTTATTCCATTATAATATTTCTTTCTAATTTGCCTTTGGTATCCAGAACATATATTCTGCATTTAGGATACATTTCAGTTATTGGAAATTGTGCTTGCAATCTATATCCTGCATAACTTAATTTCTTTTCATATCTACAAAGTACATCTGAACTGACTGCAATATTCTGACTGGACATGAAAATACCAAATCATACCAAAACAGAGTTGGAATAATACACAATCCTCTTTGATCATGCAACCAAGAGGTACAGCAGTGTAACACCTAATATATTCTTGCGAAAAGTTAAAATGTGAAAGGGTCACTCTTAAAAACGGTGAGAAAAGGACGGAGGTCAGTGACACAAGGACAATTATGTGAATTTATAGGATTAAGGATATAATAGATGTAGCAACAGAATAGCATGTAGTTTTACTAATTTGTAATGGAGCATGCTGAATATAGCCACTTAAATGAAAAAAAAATATATATAATGTAACCGTTATGTAATGTAATGGTATATAATATAATTATGTAAACTGTAAATAATTATAATAATTATAATTTACTTCTTTGTTGTCAATGTTCATCACATTCGCTGTTTTGAAGATAAATAGGTTTTCTCCGTTTTCAATTTTTCTGACTTCCGAAAATTTACGGCAGCATTACATTTAAGATATTATCTACATTTAAAGGCCAAAATGAACCTAAATAATAAGCTATGCTATACATTAAAAGCATAAACAAATGATTTGAAAACTGTCCAATTGAACTTTTTAAGAGTAAGATTACACTACCCAGCATCATTTTGCGGTAAAGCATTTAATAAATGATTATAACTAAATAAGGTGTCATGATTTCAGAAATGTCACTCTTTTCTTGTACCACATCTAGTTTTCGTGTTTCCTGTCTAAAAATGTCATGGCAGACGCAACTTTAAGGTCTGTTTAGACATTCATGGGGGTTTTATTTATTTATTTATTTATATTTCCCTCTGGTGTAGTAAAGGCCTTCAGGCCTTCTCTTCCACTAACCAGAGGTGGATAATTCAAACCTTACCAAATAATCTAATTAAGAATAATAATAACATGATTATATTATATAGATGTAGATTATGTTAGTGAAGACTATAATTAAAACTATACTAAACTATAGCCTGATAAAGGAAATTTAACATTGTAAGTATAACAAATTAGAGAGAGAAATAATAATAATAATAATAATAGGTAGAAAAAGGAAAAATTAAAATTAAAATAAATGAAACTAATACAAAAGCAACAATTTTAACATGAAAGTAATATATAATATAAATGTTAATGGTTGGAAGTCAAGTGGTCAACTAACTTCATCTTGAACGTTCTGAGTGTTCAGCAGTCTTTTATATTCTCAGGTAAGGAATTCCACAGACGAGCTGTCCCGACAGTGAAGGATGAAGAAAAAAAATGCAGTATTGTGAGGGGCTTATAGTAGCTAAACGGTAAGTCGTATCAAAAATCCGATTGCAGCAGCAGTCATGGATTTTGAGAGGTCTACAAGGCTGGTCTTATGACTGTTTGTCGTATCTCCATCGGTTATCTCTTAGATTGAGTTAGAATTATTAAGGGTTTTTTTTTATTTTTTTTATTACATTCTACTCACATTATGTAATATTTGACACACCTAGGACGGATAGAGTCGTAAAATTTGGCCGGAATATTGGCACATACAAAAGCCATAAGCGTGCAAAATTTCATGTTTCTAGCTGCCCCATAAGTATAGAAAAACTTACTTGATAGCCTTGACGTCATTCATATCTATGACAGTCTAATCCTCCACTTATTAAAATTGATGTTTACTTACTCCCAGATAAGCTAGGTACTTTAAAAATGGCAGACTTATAGATTTTAGCTTATAACCATTGGGAAAATTCCATAAAGTTTAAATCTTTGATATTTTACCCTCCAAAATAAACTTTGAATTTTAAAATTGCACAGCTTCAGATAATTTGGCAAAAATAAATTTATTTGGCCTGCGCTCAAAGAAAGGAATGGAATACATACGTCTTAGTAGTAGTAGTAAGTATTCTGCCTTCCGGCAGGTTTTCAAACTTGGTACGCGAATTTTGTTTTCCAAAACTGTCTATCCTCTGCTTCCTCCTTCAGCATCCAATATTTCCGCTTTTACCTTAAATCGTCCAACAGCTGAATTCTTCTTCTTCCAAGTCTAGTTGTACCCTCCAATCTTCCTTCTACGACATCATGTAATAAGCAGTTCCTTCTGAGAATGTGCCCAACCCAGTTTGCTTTCCTCTGACGAATTGTGTGTATGATTGACTTCTTCTCACCCACTCTACTCAGAACCTCTTCGTTTGTCACCATGGTCATCCACTTTATATTTTCTATCTGTCTCCAGCACCACATTTCAAAACTTTCTAAATATTTCTTCTCTAATTTCCTCAAAGTCCATACGTCTTGGACTGTTTAAAAATATTATTTTATTTTTCTCTGTATATATCATCAAAATTATCACCTTTTATCCTATAGGCTAGCCTATGCAATAACTTATATATCTCTAATTTTTTATTATCCTATTGCAAAAAAAAGTGACGTGATAAGTAGAAACGGCCAACGAATTCGTGTTCAGCGACCCAAAGTTAGTTAAGATCACCTATCTCACCATTTACCGCAAAAAAACTGCATACAGTTATTTTATTGTACGAAATGTCAAAATAACATATTTCAGAATTGTCAATTAACCAGATCATATAGAGAAAAACGAAATGCATTTTCGAATTTAGCACAGCGAAGTTAATCAAACACGCCTATTTTCGTTTTTACCGCAGACTTTTTTTTCTTTTTTGAAGGCCAGTGTTATTCTTGCAAATATAACGTCTTAAGTTCTATATGCTCAGTCCTATGATAAACTGTTGTTGTTATCAATTGTGTTACCGGTATATGTGAATACAGCCATAAATATTAATTCGTGACATAATGTTTATGTCATCAGTTAAACAGGGTTGATGGATACCTTAAAAGTTAAGAAATAGTAATGCAGTGGTCCCCTATTCTAGTGCTCGATAGAGAATTGGTGATAAGCTACCTCGATGGTTTTAAAATTAAAATCGGCATTTGCTTCTGCATACAAGGAAAACCATGAAAATTTAACTCAAATTGGCAGGTTTCGGGATTTCGGGATTTCGTACGCTTATTTATGTTACCCTAATCCTTTCTCCCCACAAGCGCTGAAAAAAAGAACTGTGGAAATGATAGTTCTGTGTATGGTCAAAATTTACTTTATACCATGGCAGAGTCACTTGCAAAGATAACAACTCCCGAACGTAATATTTTTTGTGAGCTCGAGTTCGCGAGGTCTAATTCAGGCCAATGGGCCCATCGGCGAAGTTCTGGATGTGAAATCAACATTCGTGGGTGGTATAACTAGTTTCAGGCGACGCGATGCATGTGTAACTTAATGGTTGAAGTTCAGATGGCCACGTGTATCAGAGGAGTCTGTGGAACACGTCAGGAAAATATTAATGGAACTTCGTATCTAGACATGCTTCAAAATTGTATATTTCTTTAACTGGAGAATGAACAACAACAAACCACGAAGAGCGGGGATGGTTAAATGAAGTTTTCCTCCATTGGTGCACCGGTTGTCAAGGTGCAGACGACCGGCATCTTCTCCAGTGACCTCCAAAGTCTCCTGACCTCACCCCCCGTGACTTCTTTTTGTGGGGATGTGTAAAAGATGATATTTTATGTGCCATGTGTCTCAGCTAAGACGCAAGTTGTTGTAGCAGTAGACTTGCTAACCTCCGTGTGGCAAGAAATAGACTGGCTGGATGTGTGCCGTATCAGGAATGGTGCTCACGTTGAACATTATTTTTAGGGCTGCTTTCTCGACACTTTCGATATCTCGATACTCTCGATACTTGCATGGTATCGGCATCGAGCGATACTTCAGAAAACTCGCTCGGTACTTTTTCGATACTTTGGTAATTCTGCAATTTAAGGAAGTATGGTATCTCTTTCTGCTTTTGGTAGTCTACTAAATATAGTAAATACTTCTATTTCTCCTTGAAATGGACAAAGCCACTCTATGACTTTTGTCTAGTCATAAATAAAGTCTTTCCAACTTTTAAAATCCAAACAGAACAGATTCTTAATTGTTTCATTTCGTGTCAAACGTTTTAATAACAACAAACAAGCAAGATGACTGTCCAAACCAAATTGTAAGTTTTGAACAAAAACTTGAAAGTGGAGTGTTTCAAAAACTAATTTTAGTTTTAATGTAGAGTTTAAAAATAATTATAGGCTACTGATGTTGTTATTACACAGTTCTCTCAATTTTTTTTATTTTTAATGTACCTTTTTATTGAAACTGGAAATGTTGACGGTATCGAGTATTGAAGTATCGAGTATCGAGGGAAAATCATGTATCGGTATCGAGTATCGAGAAAATCTGGTATCGACCCATCCCTAATTATTTTGTAACTTGTGAAATAGAAAATAAAATATATAGATTTCAAAATATCTGTGGAACAATTACAAGAACTCTCCACGGTAAATTACACAGAGACATATCAAAATTCCATCTCTATTACATGACAGCAAGACCTGGACACTAACGGAAAATTATTACAAGCGTAACCAGGCTGTAAAAATGATGTTTTTGTGATCAGTGGCAGAATACAGATATGGCAAGAAGAGCGATGGTATTAGGAATGAACTGGGAAATCTCTCTATAAATGAGAAAGTAATGGGAAATCGAACAAAATAGAAAGAATATTTAAACACATAGCCTGACACAAATATAGCAAAAGGGACTCCATTATACACCATGAGGGAAGAGGGATCCAGGTCGCCTGAAAGCAAAATGGGAATAACAAATAACCATCAGCTGAGGATGAGGGAGCTGCTTCCCTCGAAACCGGTTCTACATAAATAATGTATGTTTGACTAATTTTAATTTTAATTGAACATGCTCTACTGTATAAAAGACTTCATACTGACTTTTATATGGGAATAACAAACTTTAGAGGCCGGAACAGGCACTATTGATGCCTAATCCCTGAATGTAAAATGATGATGTGGAATAGAAAATATACTAGTTTAGAACTCCGATAATCATTGTTCACCCAGTACCTATAGTACAAGCAAGGAAAGTAAAAAATGGTTATATAATATATTGCTGATATGGTCAGGTCATAATAGAAGATATTAAAACTTCCCAAACTACAATAAGCAAAAGAGCCTGGTTATAGCCTACATCTGTAAAACACGATGAAGCTTTTCTAATCATTGAACTGTGCTAATAACGATATAGGCAATAGTAAACTCTAGTAAACAATTTCTTATTATTCTCCAGGATCACTATACACGCGCACATTGAAGAGTGATGGAGTACAGGAGTCGACATAATGGCTCTCCAGAGGAACAATGAGACGAGGACTGTTTAGCTGATTTATCTCTATACAGCGAAAGTGTTTCTGGAATAGGTTTCACAAATTGAAAGCAGTCGTGGCGTCATTAAATTTGCATGGAGAATCCTCCACCTGATATAACCCAAGTGTGCTCTTAAGCATACATAAGGGAGGACAATCACATTAGGAAGATCAATCACTGCATTTCTCATACACCCATTAGACCTGTATTCTACCATCGTTTTCCACTTCCCATCCCCCATGCCGTGAATATCTGTTAAACCTTACAACCAAAATTCTCATACATCGAGCAGTCTGTAATAATATAAACCCATTTCGTTATATGATAAATTACATCCTTCAGGCTTTGACGTACAGGGCGATTTCTTCAACAGTTTAAATAAATTCATATTAAATATTCATTACCAATACAAACACGTTGCAATGGTAGTTCAAGTGGGAGAGCAGCGGCACGGAAATTCAAATTCTGGCTATGGCATTGAATTTTTCAGTCTGACTCTACATTTCTAGCTTGACATACACATGGCCTGTTCTAAGTTCCTTTTAAAGTATTTTAAAACAATCGTTTTTCCAAAAAAATTACATTTCCAATTTCCATTCCTCAAATAGTAATTGAGATATGTTATTTGTCAATTTTTATTTAAATCTTTTCTTTTTACATGTTCCTCCATTACTATCATAACTGTTTTTTTGTATGTAATGATCTACATTATAAAAAGGAAAATTATAATGAGAATCAATATTTGCTTTTGGAATGAACACAAAGGAGGTAATTCATAAGACCTATAACGTGGAACATAAAGTATTTATTTGAGAATGTTAGGATAATCTATTTTGTTATTATGTACACGTAAAATACGGACTATAGGACGCTCCGGACCATAAGATGCACCTTTATTTTAGGATGAAAATTTAAAGGAACAGAAATTTAATGTGATTCTAAACGAAAAATGTTAAAGGAAATAATATACTGTACATCATTGCATAAACAAATTATAACGTATCTCTTTCAGTATCAATAGGCTATAATATTTGGAGAGAGAAAAGACTTCGCAGTACTTATACTTTTCTTTTTTAAAAAAATGGCACTTAGAATCATTGCTAATTTCATTCCAAAAATGGTAATTGAGATACGCTCTTTGTCAATTTTTATTTAAATCTTTCCTTTTTAGATGTTCCTCCATAACTATCATAACTATTTTTGTATGTAATGATCTGATCCTATTTTTATATATTTTTTTATAATATTTGGTATCTGTTTTACTATTAAATGCTGTAATATTAGTATTAATAATGTATTTCGTAAAAGATCCACCACTATCAAATCTAGATGAGGAAATAGTTACTGAAAACGAGATATATATTAGTTTGAATAGTGCAGTTATATTGTGAACCAAATCAAATAGTACTGTTGATTATGTTACATAAGTTTCCCCTAAAACATTTATACAAAACAATTGGGGATTTCTTTTTACAACATATAGTATGTGTGTCCAGAAATTCAGTATGATAAAAGATTAAATGCTAAAAATTACACATATACCAATTACATAGATTCAAATATATATATATATATATATATATATATATATATACAAAAGTGAATATAATATTGTTACATATTGTAACAAGGGCTCGTCGGGGGTTCGAAATCAGAAATTAATTGTCTTCTGATTGAAAAATGAAGATTCCTTTATTTCGTGTAGCAACATTCAATACACAAGCAGATAACTCCTCATTGTTCTCCAGTTCACTTGTTCGCTGCTCACTTCCACTGTGCTGATTCCAATTCTAAGCACTGTCTCCGTTCACACACACTGTGCGGACTCCCAAGTCACGGCAGCTCGACACCACGTCGGTCAATCCACAGTCCTCGCTGTACAACACATGATCCACCCGTCGCTCTCTGCTGTGCGCTGAGTTCACCAGAACGGCACTGTCTCAGTTCAGTTCAATTCACCAGTTCCTCAGTTCATCAGTTCACTTCCAGTTCACTTCCTCAGTTCATCAGTTCTTCAGTTCACTAGTTCCTTCGTTCACTAGTTCCTTCGTTCACTATTTCCTCCGTTCACTAGTTCCTCCGTTCACTAGTTCCTCCGTTCACTAGTTCCTCCGTTCACTAGTTCCTCCGTTCACTAGTTCCTCCGTTCACTAGTTCCTCCGTTCACTAGTTCCTCGGGTCATCAATTCACACTCCTTCAGTTCACACTCTCTTCAGTTCACATTTGTTCTTCCACGGCTCGCTCACGGGTTTATATAGGGCTGTCGAATGTTCTGGAGCTAAGGTCGCGATGTTTTTGTCTGCGCACGATCTGGAAGTCTGTGGTGACGCCCAGTCACACCCCTTAGCACGCGGCTCCTCCCCTCTAGAGCGCATAGTACACTCACTGTGACGTGTCTCCAACAAGCCAAACCTATTGGCACGCGGCTCCAGTCTGTTCATTAAGAGAGCCGCCTTATTTCTAGATGTGTCGATTTCTCGAAGCTTCGCGGCATTGTGACAATATGTTTGCACCGGTCAAGTAGTTTAAAAATCAATTTCTTAAATCATTAATTATACTCTGTATATTAAAATCTAGAATGATACCATTCTGTTGTCATTGAAATGTTCACAAAATAGTCGTCCACTGTCTATATATTTGTTACAAGTGCAAGATTATAAGACAATGCAACAGCAGAATATAGCACCATCGCAATAGTGAAGCCATCCAATCTTGCACTTGTAACAAATATATATAGACAGTGGACGACTATTTTGTGAACGTTGTGTCATAAGATAATTCAATGACAACAGAATGGTTTAATTCTAGATTTTAATACACAGTGTATAATTAATGATTTAAGAATTTGTTTTTTAAACTACTTGACTGGTGCAAACATATGTAACAATCACTGCCTTCTAGACAGTATTACTCGTGTACACTGCCCGTCCTATACGACTAATTTTGCGTACGCGGCGACATTACAGATGGCAGCACCTTTCACACCCCAGCTGCAATACCCTTTACATTACCGTATGCTGTGTTGCCCTCTGAACTATAAACTCGGAAACTGAAATATGCTAGAATTTCATGCTATCTGGGTGTGAACTGTGTCGCCTCTACTGGAGAAATTAGGCAATTTAACAAAACTCTGAACTCCATGTTAAAATTAAGCATGGACGGGCAATGTAATTCTCGAGACAGCGGTGGTATTACATTCACATTTGTGTATATATATTTAAATCTATGTAATTGATATATGTGTAATTTTTAGCATTTTAATATTCTATCACACTGAATTTCTGAACACAAACTATATATTGTAAAAATATCCCCAATTGTTTTGTATAAGTGTTTTAGGGGACACTTATGTAACATAATCAGCAGTACTAGTACCGCCTGAGTAGAGGAACCTTCTCTTTCATTTAAGAACCGGGTTTTCGGTACGAGATAGTATTTAAACATAAGGTCTCAACAAACGAAAATATCCAAGTACCAGTGAATGGTCAGTAGGCCTACCTTCCGAATTCAAATTATCAAAAATTTAACATATCACAACCCACTCCGCTGTACAGAACCATCTCTATATGCTGCTGCTGCTGCGTCATTTGTTGGAAATAACTGCCTTTCATTGTCTAGCCACGGGGTACACAATAGAAGTGCCCTAACAACAGCTACAGCACTAATTTATTTGTTAATTTATATTTCATTATCCATGAAGATAAAAATTCAAATTTCACGAAATGTCAAATATATTTATGTGAAAGCATTTCACGTGATCAATAACACAATGCTTAAAGTGTGATATGAAACAAAGAACCCAGTTATGAGCTCTATTGCAATGTACTTAGGTGACATTAAAATAAATATAATTTATTTCCACATACAATGCCGTATATTCATAAAGGCATTATATCTCCTTTTCAAAAAGTATACCGTACAGCATACCGGTACTCTGAATATAAATGTATTGTTTGCTTTGTTCTAAACTAGCTCAAAGCATGACAATTCACAGGCATATTTTCATTCATCGCAGTAAATTAGCTTTCATAAATCTAATAGCGTGTATTAGTAATGATAAATTAATCATTAGAGTAATGGTGGGTGCAAGAGGCGCTATCCTTCAGAAGTGTGTCACTCTACTTCAAGATCTGGGAGTCACAACATCCACCTTTAAAGAAATTTCCTTACAGGCTTTAAAGTTTTCTATAAGAATACTTAGATACCATTTGTATTCAAAACAGTAGTTTTCTTCTTCTTCTTTAGTGATAAACCTATAACACATTTTTACTGCATGCTGTTATGATATTCTTTGTCAAACTGGCAGCGATGTAGAGGAAGATTGTTAAAGTAAAAAATAGTAATAATAATAATAATAATAATAATAATGAAATCAGGCAAATTGATGTAACCAAGTGCCAGATGGACTTAATAGGCCAATATCTCAAAACATGTATTTTACATTCATAACTCCTAGATGAAGTTTTGTATTCTTTTCTTTATGTCTTGCTTTTGTTTAATCAATAACAATATGCAATTCCGGGGTGCGCGGGCAAAGAGAGTTAAGTCCACCATCCTAAAAAATTGAGATATGTCCATAGAGTTATAGATAAAAATGTTTTCGACATTTGTGTTAAGTCCAGTAAGTCATACTCAAAGTTGTACGGTAGTTATGGATGTGTGCCTCATAGGTTTATCCATCTCTAAAGCTATGTTGGGCTGGTAGCCTATAGTGTGTTAAGTCACTCTAATTCTCAGTAACAAGAAAGTGGACTTAACTCTTTGCCCGCGCACCCCGGAATTATGATGTGCAGAAAATAAGTTATTTTTGTAATCGATCTTAGAGTTAAGCTCCAGATCGATTCATTAAGCAGGGCTTACGGAAAAACAAAGGTCTAAAGTTTGATAAGCTTATGTGAAGGAATATAAGGGTCGCGTTATTTGTCAAAGCTAGTGTATTGCACCTTCCAAAGCCATATAAGAGCACTGCAAACAATAATGGAGTCATGTGACCGGTACCGGTCAACAAGTTTATTCCAAAATCAATAGGCTTCGTCTCATGGACATTATAAATGCATATACACCAAGTTCCACGAAAATCCGATAAGTGTATTCACGTATGCTGTATCGTGCGTACAGATACACGGGCGGACGGCTCTTAATAATAATAATAATAATAATAATAATAATAATAATAATAATAATCGCCTGGCCCTTTTTCCGCATGGTGTGGATACTATCTACAATAGCATGACCTTTTTAAGTGTGCATCGGTGAAAAAAGGCGGAAAATAAAAAATTATCCTATAATATACGGGGAATGTATTGGATGAATGAGTGGCTATGTTAGTCTTTTTTCTGGATGAATCAGTGGTGTTTAATTAACAATCTCACAAACTTATAAAATTGTATTACAATTGAAAATTGGATGACATTTAACGGGTCTCGTCTGTTTAAATACCTCTGCATGAAAACTTTTCACACACTTCTATTTTTGGGACATTTCAATAAGCTCAAAACGTATAGGCTTGTACAATTATTATGATATATATATATATATATATATATATATATATATATATATATGTATATTAGGTGTACGAAATGTTTAGATAATTTACTTCCAACCGTGGTCAATAAAACTAAGCAACAATTTAAAAACAAAGTTAAAAAGTTTTAGCAACCTCCAATATTAGTGGAAGCTTCTTAAAATAAAAAAATCAGCGTAATTAAAGAATCATTTAGGCGTAACGTGGAACAGCGCGAGAACCCAATTATACTTTATTTAAGGTTTATTTATATTTCTTTGAGCATCGAGGTCATGTCAGGAGTTCAGGATCTACGTGTATACCAGTAGGCAATGCAAACTATTGATGTGCAATTGATTTCTATTGTTTATGTGTTTATGGCGTCTGTTAATTTTCAACTAATATTTTTTTTTCTGAATATGATAAAGGATGAGGGGGCTATTCATGGTAAATAAATATCTCATTCGGAGAATGCCTGTACGACCAGGGAAACCATGAAAAAAAACAGTCAAATAGGCCGACAACTGAATCTGAACCCAGGACCTCCCAAATGCGGCCTTTTCGCTGGGTGAATACTTTTCTTGTGTTCGTAGAGTCAAGCAATAACTTAGTAGGCCTATATACTGATTCAAAACCCCTTGCTAATAAACTTCATAACAACTAGACAAACTACAGATTTATTAGATGCGGATAAAGGAACTATATGACGGAGGAAATGGAGGCGGAATAGCCTACAATTTCCACTACCCATTTGAATGCAGAGATACATTAAAGCAAAGGGTTTTTACGGTATTCCTAGATTTAAATTACATCTCTTGAAGTGGTTTGCAAAGAAATAAAAGAAGAAAATGAGTTTTCTTGTTCTCAAATTAAAACAATTATGGAGCATGCAACCACTCTTTCGCTAAATTACTTTCTGTCGTATATTAACATAAACTGTGCACGATTTTATGTGAAAATATGGTTTCAGGCTTTAACAATTTAAGAACGAACCACAAACCTGGCAAAGATGAAACAACAGAAAAGTTCAGGATTGGAATGAGTCCAAAACTAGAAGTAGAGATAAGAACAGTAACATATGTAGGGTGCGGAATAAGAAGGATTTATATTATATCCTGTGCCAGATGCTGCTTTTTTTCTTCCTCTTCATGAATTAAGCAAAAGAGATGTTAGAAACAGAATCAACTGAAAAGTTATTAAGGAAGTCATTCTTCAATATGATACTGAAGAAAACCATTTTGTTTGAATTATGTTATTGGTTTTAACATCGTCGGAACATGACGAGTTCTTGTAGTTAAGAGTTTTCAATATGAAAATAAATGGAGCTATTGTCAATAGGTAAAGGGAAATAAAAAGAGGTCACTATGAAGGAAAGTGTTCTAAACAGAACGATGGAATGATGAATTGTTTAGCTGCATAATGAAAATACGAGTTTTTAAACTAATTTCATCACCTATTCCACTAAATTTTTTTCTGAAGTTTAAGCACTTTTTATGAAAATGTACAGGTACTGAAGTTTTATGTCTGCGTTAAAATAATTTCTTCCACCTATGTTCAATTAAGATAATATTAAATAATTATATAAACTAATCTTAAACATACCTTATTAAAATATCACAGTACACGTAACATAAGTTACTGGTCTAAAATATTAACTTATAGACAAACTAGTACAATTTTCACTGTTAAATTTGTTTTAATGTTACGAAAGATTACCTGAAGATGGCGAGTTAACGCCGAAACCCGTCATGAAAATGAAGCCAACAACTACGTTTTAGCATAGGATATACACTTTAATCGAATTTAAGATCATTTTTAACACTTTAAAGACATTTTAACACTGAATATTGAACTACTGATTCTTTGTAGTTATATTTCAGATCAGTAACTTATGTTACATACACTGTGATATTATAAATCCTTATTACCTGCTCGGCAGTTCTATGCAGATAGAATCTGTTCAATTTCAATTGAAACATGACCTAGAAATCTCGCGCATAGTAGGGAGGGAGGATTTACTTTGCTTCTTCGGCCCTTGTCACTCCATAGCCCTCTAAACCAATAGAAGCACATGGAAAGCAGGTGGTTCAGAAAATCAATATTCCCTCCCCAACAGTGAAGTATTTTCCACTGCGCATCCAAAGTCGTGTTTGGAGAACGATGGAACGGCCTCTATAAGTAGTCATATGCATTGGCTGTGGAAAACAACACGGTGGAGGGCTATAGCGGGTGTATCTTCTAACTAAACTAGATAACATAACTGCAATACACTTATAATACAATACAGATCACACCCGCTTGGAGAGTACACAGATGAGTGGATTAATGACATGGACATAGACAATAGATAATAATATGCTGTAAATGGAATTTAGGTGTAATTGGAAAGTTTTTTGATGAACGACAAAAAAATGTATTTGGGGAAAGTTTGTGCTTTAAATATTACTGCACACTTATCTGCATGAAACCAGTTTAACTTTATTATTATTATTATTATTTTCTTTATTCTTCAAAGTACGACTGACTTTAGGCGGTGAAACGTATTAAAATCACTTTCATCTGATTTTGAATTTATTACAAAAAAAAATTACCTTAAAACTTCCCATATTATATTTAAAACAGTTTACTTGGTACGTTACATGGTTATTTAATGACGGTTATATACTGCAACTAAGGCCTGTGACCGTTGCCGATGTGCCGGAATTTTGCCCAGCAGGAGTTCTTTTTACACACCCTTAAATCTACAGATTTGATCTGTCACATTTATGCACACATAAATGCCATCAACCTGGCCCAAGATCAAACCCGCAACATAGCTCTCAGAATGTCAGCACGATATTGACTGCGCCACCCAGTTCTAAAACAATCTCAATTATTATTATTATTATTATTATTATTATTATTATTATTATTATTATTATTATTATTATTATTACTATTATTATCATTGTTTGTATATGTCACCTATTATTATTGTATATCATCATCATCACTATCATCATTCCTGTATCATCAATCATCCCATTATTATATAAGAAGCCTACTGTTTAAAATTTGTAAAAAAAATTGTCTGTAGCTTCCTAAATAAATGAAATGAAATGAAATTGTTATCATCATCACCATCAAGTATCTTGCCTTTGAGATCTTCTGAACATGGTATTGTAAAACCTATGCCTATGGTTCCATTATGTCTACCTGTTCATACGACCTAGAGTTGGTTGTCATCTAATATTATTACTATATTGTTATTATTATTATTATTATTATTATTATTATTATTATTATTATTATTATTATTATTATTGGTATCTAACATTTGCACTTAGTTTACATACAGTAGAACCTAGTTTATCCTGCCTAACTGGAACCGGATAATCTGGATAATCTGGGAATTAGGCAATATTGTTTACACTAATGCATATTATAAGCTGTAGGCTTATATATCAGAAGTTGATGTTTATTATAGCTGTATTTACATAAAAAAATTAATCTCTTTTTAACCCAAGTACTGTTATAATAACTAGCGAGTTTCACGCACAAAACTAATAATACAGTATTATAGAGCACGATGTTTACTTGAGTAGTGAAAGTAAAATACTGTGATTGGTCGAGCTGGGGTTTACTGACAGCAGCGTTAACAACCCCACAAGGGATGTGATTTTACGACAGCAATAAGCCACTATGCACCGCGTGACGGGTAGACCCTTTGCAGCTCTGTCAAAACAGGCCACCGGTGACCTATTTCGCAGACAATTAATGTACTACATGAAATGTATTGCACTGCATCCCTAGCCCATGATCTTCAGTATAGACCGAAAAAACCGAATGAAAAAGTGATCCGAACGAACCGGAGAATCGGATCAAAGAGGGCCGGATTAATGAGGTTCTGCTGCAAATATATGAAATTATAAAGTCACTTTATTTTATTTTCTGACGTAAACTAGCAACTGCTTCACTTCATTGAGAATCCAATCCGTGGTTCAACTTCCTAGCATTTCCCTCTTTCTCCTTCTCATTCATACATATTCTCACTCTCTCTCTCTCTCTCTCTCTCTCTCTCTCTCTCTATCTCTCTATCTATCTCTCTATCTATCTATCTCTATCTCTCTATTTCTCGCTCTCTCTCTCCCCTTCTCTCTTTGCAATATGAAAAATAAATGAAAATTTTAATGGTTGTAATTTATGTTTGTAATGATCAGTATTCCTCATTGTAACTAATTATCACCAAAGTAATAAAACTATAAAATGTCAATTTCGACGTTTATGAAACACCCGTTTCCTCATATAACGTGAAAATACAGTTTAATATGCGCCTTAGTATCCATTTGATTTGCATTACAGCACTCGACATGAACTGCAGCTTCGTTCTGGTCCAAGAGATGGCGTTAATGATTTTTCCCCCGTCGTTAACAATGACTCAAGCAAGAGTGTCCCTCATTATATTATTAAAGTGCATTTGGTTGTTCGCATTTATTTTTGTACTCTTTGCTAGTGGAAATGACATATAGAACAAATTAAATTACATCGATTGAATAAGATGAAGAGGGAAGGGGAAGGTAAGCGGGTGAATGTGTTGGTGGAACGAAATTCAGTAAACGAGAAGTTAGACTTCTTTTTACCATGAATACGTCTCCTGTCTGATTGTGATTTGAACTCCGTTAGCCCAGAGCTGGCAAACTGGTACTGAAGTAAGTTTTATTTTGACACAACGGCGACTAAATCGCATAATTGGAATCGCATAATTGCTGGAAACGAGGATTTTTGCACGAATAAACGGGGGGGGGGGGATTGTTTTTAATATAAACATAAACACTCAATAATTCTTTAATAATAATCTAAATATCACAACTCAGAACAGAAAGTTGAAACTTATCACTTTTTAATAGTTTCTACATTTTTGTTTTTGTGTGTATAATCGTGTAGTGGTGATAGTACCTAGTTTACATTTTTAAATGATATGAGAGTCGCTGTGTTGACTGAATAATATTTTAGGCCCATCTAATAAAAATGGAGCAGTAAAAATGGATGAAGTCTTCACAAAAATAACATCTATCGAACCAAGCACATTAAATGTTACACTTTTTTCATCCAGAATCGGATTGGAATGTCTCTTTTTTATTAGACCTACCAGATAAAAATACATTCACCATGGTATTTCATTGATTTGTTGAGATACACCGTAATAAAATCATATATCTAATTTATTAGCCTTTACTAAGAAAAATCACTAAGTTTTCCTATAGTAAGAAAAGATAGGCTACTAAAGAAATTAACAATTTATTAGACTATAGGCCTACCTCATTTCTGTACCAACATATTTCACAGCTTGATTATTTCATATTGACTTCATGGATCTACAACAAAACGGGAGTGAAAATACAGAAGGGGAACGTTTTTAATAAAACTACAAACGAATAAGGACAGAATTTCAAAGGCCGTTCGTTATGATGTCATGAAAGTAGGCAACGAGGCGTATTACACAATCAGTGAACAGTCTAGACACTAGATCAGGGTCGGGAACGAAGGCACTGAAGGCGCGAAGTTACCCTCCCTCTCGTCCCCACTACTCTATTTCAGGAGCGAGGTAATAGGTTTGTTCGCAAAGTAAATCCCTAACTGTCACGGACCATGACGCATGCGCACATTGTCGGTCTCGCTGCGCAATGTATGCGCACAATGTCATAAATCAGCATATTCAAAATGTGCGCATGCGTCGCGGTACTTGACAGTACATGATTTAGCTTTGCGGACAGACCTAATGACAACTAAACCGGTTGTCTCAGAGACTAGTCGCGTGGCAGTAATCCTGTTCAGTGTTGGCTTGTGTGCAACATGAGTGAACGAAGATAATCTAATCGGGACTGGGAGAACAATTTTTATTTTTCAAGATGATAAAGCACAGGGTTTGATATGTCCTACTATTATTGACTACATTACCAGCATTGCCATCAGGAGGAATTTCAATTCGGCTCATGTTGGAACCTAAGGCGAGGTTCTATTACCAACAGAATTGTTGATCTGGCAAAAGTTTGGAGAAACGGTTGATAAACATTGTTCATTTTCCCTTGCCATGGACGAAACTACTGAAAATAAAGATACTGCTCAACTTGCTGTGTTTATAAGACGTGTAGATACAGAATTAGCTGTGATCGAGGAGCTGCTGGACATTTATTCCATGAAAGATCACGCTCGCGGTAAATATATTTTTGAGGCAGTGATGGTGATAGTGTTAAAGTTTAAGCTTGAATGGGACAAGTTGGTCTGCGTAGCTACAGATGGGGCTCCAGCAATTGTGGGAACAGCAATGGGTCTAATAGTGAGACTGCGAAACTTTCTTTGTAAAAATGGACTTTCCTCTAATAGCTTTGTAGCCATTCACTGCATTATTCACAGGGAAGCACTGTGTGCAAAATCAGCTATTTTGAATAACGTAATGGATATCTGTGTTAAGATTGTGAATGTAATCAGAGCGCATGCTCTGCGGCATAGACAATTTCAGGAAATTTTTATACTCACAGATTCCGAATACTTAGATTTACCATACTTCTGCCAGGTAAGATGGCTAACCAGAGGCAAAATGTTGCAAATAATGTTTGATCTACGGAAATACATACTTTCCTAGAAACCAAAGGGATTGCAGCTCCAGAATTTAAAGATGATATTTTTGTTTGTGATTTAGCGTTCTTAAGCGATTTAACGGTTCACGTAAATGAACTTAACCTTTGTTTACAAGTTAAACACAACAAGATTGTACATTTAAGTTTTAACAGACTGTGTGAAAACATTCAATCAGAAATTAAATATGTGGCGGAGCCAAATAGGAGGGAATAAATTGCACCATTTCCCATCCTTAAAATCGGTCATGAAAGATAAATTGCTTGATATGAAAGAAAAATATATGCCACTATTACAGGAACTATCAGGAGCATTCTCAGATAAATTTCTAGTCGTGCAAGCGTTAGACAATGACTGCAGGCTTTTCGAAAATCCATTTACATTATGATCCTTTGGTGGGCCATGACGAACTGTAATAAATTGGAATCAATTAACCTTCAAAGCAGCACACCATTGCGCAGTTCAGGAGAACTTGGTTTGGATTTATACACTTCACGGCCGAAAACATTTCCCAAGCTCGCCTTTTTGCAAGTAAATTATTGGCCATGTTACTTATCAAATTGAACAACTTTTCAGCCTATTGACCTTGAACAAGAGCTTGTTGGGCAGTCACATTTCTGATGAATATCTACGATGTGTTCTATGTTCAAGTTCATCGAGTTTGCAGTCGGATATTAAAAAGATAATATCTGCAAAGAGACTAAAAAGATGCCAACTGTCTAAATTAACACAGTGCCATTAATAATACATAATAATGTACGTTTAAATAATTTCACTACACTATTCAGCTAAATTGTGACGTTTATTTTGAGAATTACGGTGTAGAAATCACTTAAATGCCACTAGTAACATAAGGGAAATAAGTAGAACTAATTAATAAATAATGTTAATTATATAGACCTGCTTTTCTAAGCTCAAGGCTTGACTAGAATATTAGAACTGTGCTTCAACGTTGCCATTGCGTCTTTCCTCATGGTACCTAGTTGTCCCATTACCTTTCTTTGTGCCTTCCTAGCCAACTCTTCAGCAGTTCAAGAAATATTCATTTCTTTACTTAAAAGATCTCTTATCCAATATCCGAGGTACCGCCACTGTAGCATGCGTCATGAGTCTGCCTACATCTCAGGTAGAAGGAATAGGGATGGGGCGAGTGTAGGGGTAGAGCACTTCTCACTCTCAGTGCATTGCTTGCCAAGCCTGCTCTAGATCATAGCTGAGCAACTGAGGGGAAACGTTTTAGTACCCCACCCATGCTGTGACGTATAAAACCTGCTTTTCATGTTCAGTGTCACGTCGAAACTGCTTTATTCTGACGTCAAGGGCGACAGTAGTGGGAGACATTACCCTACCGCACAGTGGCACAATGTGAACCAGTTGCGCACCCGTGGTCTAGATTAATTCCATATAATTGAAAATTCAAATATATCATTATTTTGACATGATTAATAAAATACTCAAGCTCAATTAATAAATGTAAATAATAAATATAGCGAAAGTATTCACTAAACATAAATCACAATGTAACAAAAATACATGGGTGTGACGAGTTGCATAGGGCCTAATTGAACAATGAATTCAACAAGGAACAAGAATTAGTTACACAGTAGATCTAACATTTATCTAGGAATATTCCAGTCTTTCGTAAGGGAGCAATTCATACTAAGATACTTTACACAAATTAGTCGTAAATGTACACTAGGCCTGATTAGAAAGTTTCTGAAGAACTGACTAATTAGAAATGCATGTTAGATTAATTGCATATATATATATTGGGTAAGGTGGTACATATTCGAACATTGTACAATTCTGAACGAACTAAGATTTTTATCCACTTTTGGGTTTCAAAATTTGGGCCAACCTGTTTTTAATTATTTAGCGTCCATACTGAATGTTTTGTTGACCTGTATCCGCGAGAATGATGTTTTAAGCTGTCTCATTCGGCCGTAAATTATTATTTTCCAATCGAAGGTAAGAACTCCAGGATTGAAAAATGGCACGTTATAAAATTGCTTATAATTCCACGATGTGTTACTGGAATATATTATTGAGAATCAATTTTTAAATCATACCAACAAATAGCGTAGTCTTTAATACATAAGTCATTGGCACAACATGTGTCATTCGTGAGCGGAATTTGCAACTATGTAATAATTTACAAAAACTAATGCGAAGTACAAATACGAACACACAATCTATCATACGTCCAAGTGATCCGGTTTTTTATAAACTGCATTTGAGTTAGGCTATGTACTGTTCACTGTTCACGCCGAGCTACGGTTTGCAAACAGGGAGAACATCCTAACAGCGCATCGACGAGAGGTGGCGCGCATAGACGCGTCACACACAGCTGATTGTATTCAGCGCCTTCGTCATCGTTGGCAAAGATGTGTGGACGCCTTGGGGGATTATTTTGAAGGTTGTTAGCTCGTAAGAGAACAAGTATTACGCGTAATGATCTCTATTTACGCATCTTTCAATGTCCCTTAACCCATAGCGCCATTTATCCGGATCCCAATTTAGTAGCAGCATTGCGAAGAACATTCCAACGACTTTCAATCGTATATCCTGATTTTTGTTTCTTGCAGCTTTATTGACTGATAAATAATAGTTGTCATGACTTCTGAATTGACCCTCGTATATATATAACATAAGTTAATATTTTATCGCTTTAATTCCGATCAGAAGCAAACTCTTTGGATTTATAATATTAAATCAATTAATTCAATATTTTGAATAATTTTGCTTTTACAGCGAAAATCAGTTTGAATTCAGGAAAGGTAACTCTACCATGTATGCGGTTGTAAAAACTGGTACATAACATTTTAATCTCCTATGAAAAGGGTGAATGTTTTTGTGGAACTTTCTGTAACCTCAGCAAAGCATTTCACTGCAATGACCATCAGCTGCTATTAGACAAACTTGAGTGTTATGATATAAATTGTAACGAAATGTTACTCTTTGGGCCTGTATTACCACCTGCCGACATACGTGACTTCGAGCTTAACTAGAAGATGTCTTGTAATACCACCGCTGAACTGCTATCGGCAAGAACGCAGTAATTTTTTTTTAAATGATCCTTAGCTCATTGAGCAAAGAGGTGTGTTTGTCGTAGTTCGGTAGGCTTCCGCTAGATGAGGCAGCTCCGATTTGTATATGTACAATTAAATTACACAATAACATATCGTTTTAAGTGCATCAATCGTTTTTTGCAATTCTATTTCATTCATATGTGAACATAAAATGACATTTTTGTGTAAATAAAATCTTTCAGCATCAACTCTGAAATTCAGGTGGCCAGGAAGCTTCGGAGTGCTGCCATCTTGTTTCAACCAAGCTTCCCTAACTAGCAGTTGGAAGTTTGTCAGCCACTCCATCCTCCTGCTAGCTTATCTAGAAGTTATCTTGCCAGACAGATTTTGTCAGGAGATCATTATACGCAATTCTTGGCCAACTTGCAGATAGGTTCTCTATCTGGCAGATAAATATGATATCAGGTGGTCGCCGTACAGGCCCTTTAAATTTTATCTAAGTTGCAGAAGGCAGGCTGCTTATGTTGATTGAGCTTACTCTTCTGAATCAGTAGTTGATATGGGAGTGCCTCGGGGGACTATTTGGGGCCAGTCTTCTTTCTGATTATTGTAAACGACTTACCATCTAATCACTCAACTTTGATGTATGCTGATGATGCTGTGTTTTTTAAATCATAGTCATAATAATCTGAACAGAGAGGTTGATGATACTATATCCAGTGCATCTGCAAGTTCAGCTCAAATATTTGTTGTTGAATCAGGGCATAACGTCCTCTATAACGTTTACTTTAATGCCGGTTGTCGACCAAAAGCTAAGCTAAGTTAGTTTAGCTTAGCTCACATACAGTGCGGGATTTCATATGTAGTTGTGTCGACAAAACTACACATGAAATCCGGCAAAACTATATATGAAATCCTCACTGTATGTGAGCTAAGCTAAGCTAAGTTAGCTTAGCTCTTGGTCGACAACCGGCATAGAGCCTGTATTAGATAATACCCTTAAAAATTTTGAATTTGTGTTCATGATATCGCAAGGTTCACACAAGAACTAAAAAAAATCATAGAATAGATTAAAGGACATTGTAGTAAAGGAAAATAAACGCACAAATAGAATGATCCATTATGGAAATACAGTCAACAGACTTAAATTATAAACTAACAGAATCTTGAAAGAAAGCATCCAGGCAAAGTTAGTAACTGATAAATATTTAGAAAAAGACAGTCAAGGACGGACACAGAATGATTATAATCCAAAATAAAAGCATTTCTATTTTTAATAGGGCAAGGAGGCCGGACTTTATAAATTACTTCATTTCTATGTACGGTGTATTTTTAATATAGGCTACCCGTGAATGTAACATACGTTTTTCTGCTGCCTGAAAACATTATGCTACGTAATAAACTGACAAGATATGAGAATAAGATTATTATGTACAGTGTACGTTGAAAAGGAAATTATATTTATGCTAACAAGGAAATGTTCCCGCTCGAACTGCTTGTTTGGAAGAGTTCTCGCTAGAAAAACTTCCTTTTGTAAGGAGTTGATAAAAACACAAAAAAACTGAACCCGATTTTAATTAATCTCGAGGAAACTGGAAGAAAAATCACACCCGAGAGTTGAAGTAAAAAATACCGCCCCAACAAGTTTCAGCTGCCTTCGTTGAACATTAACTTTTCTATTCCACTTAAATCGCTGCACGTGAACTGAAAGTTATGTGATATGTATATACGATTTTTAGATTTAGGCCTAACATGTATATGACTGTATTTCTGTCTCTCTGTTTCAACCACCACAAAACGGCTCCATGTGTATAATGACTGTTCGAATTATGATTATTTAAAATTTCGGTAATGTAATACATTATTTATCACCTGTATTTGGTGTTTATAAAAACGAAATGGAAAGATAGAAAAATTTCCCTTTTCTGTTTAATTACTAAAAATACCAAATGGCAAAACATTCTTAGAATAACAGATTATTTTTACACATGATCATTTAACAAGAAATGCATTTCTCATGTGGTCTATTAACAAGTAGGAATCATGCTCTCATTACGTTCTGTTATTCAATGTCTATGGTACTTTATAAGATTACTTGGTGGACGAGAAAATGTCAGGCCGTCTGACTGTCTACCCGTATGTTTGAACTCGCGATAACTCGAGCACGCTTTAGCACATTTTCTTGAAACTTAGTACACTCAATTATAGAGTCTAAAGAAAAAAATGCTGTTGATTTTGGACTAAATCAGTTGAACGTTACCGGAGTAACGATCAATTAACTATTTAAATAGTAAATCATGACTATACTACAAAGATGCGTAGCTAACTCACTCACTGACATAATTGTTACCAACTTCCAGATGAGCCAGAAACTTGAAATTTGGCATAATTATAGCTCATAACTTGTAACGATGGAAATATTCCAAAAAGTTACGATTTTTTACTTTTACCACCGAAAAGTATTTAAAATGGCGGACGCAACTTTAAGGTCTGTGCGGAATTTTATTTTCGGCGTATTTTAGCTAACCAAAAAGTCGTATCAAAAACCTATTCCACCTGCAGTAACGGATTTTGAGAGATCCTATGGTCCCATGAGTTTTTTCGTATCTCCATCGGTTATACCTTGGATTAAATTTGTTATTATAAGTAATTTTTTTATATTTTCTTATCATTATGCAAAAAATCTTTTAAAGTTTTGATTTCCTATTTTACGCCTTCAGATGTTTTGGAAAAAATAAAATAATATTGACAAGAGTAATTTGTTGTAAATTCGTTCTATTAATATTATAGTTATCCCAGTTAATCCTTCATTAAATACTGATCAAACTTTCTTAAGAAACCTTGGTCTAAAAGTCAATAATTTCTTACATATGGCTCATTAACACCATCTGGCAGTTTGTGTTATGAATTTACCTGATTTTATTTCAATCGTTAAATTTTACAATTTTTGTCTAATCCGAGTACATTTAACTTACCTCTACGGTCTTATAGTTATATTTTTAGCAGCCTCTTACAAAACAAGATTTTTAATAGTTTATAATAGTCTAGAAATATGATCCTACATAGGCCTACCACTACCAGTATACCTCTTAAAAAATTTCTTTGTCGTCATAGTTTAACTGGTATTTTTTAAATCTAAAATGTAATTTATTCTTTCATTATAAAACGTATGTGTTTAATGCCATGGAGAAACAATGCCAGAGCCATCAGAAGAAACACTATGGTTTACAACTTGCGAAAATAAATAGAGATTACGTAGTGTTGCATACTGAAAAAGGAATCAGAAACTCGTGTCAATGAGTAATTGAAACTAACTACTTGTGTTTACAGGGACAAACGGGAAAATGATAAATTAAAAGGATAAAGAAAAAATTAATTGAGAGAGCTCTACAGTGTGTCAAGGAACATAATGAGAAATATTTGGGATAAATTTGTTTTCCCATGGATTGTTTACAGTTTTATTCTACTTGCAACTCAAGACAAATTGCGTATCAAATTACTTTGCACGGTTTTATGTCAACCTATACATTTAATCAAATGCATTTACAAATCTAACTATACGAAAATACAAATTCAAAGGAGGACAATAAAATATAAAATATTACAGAGGAAATCTTATAAGAAAGATAAAGATCCCGCATGAAATCTGTGCCGATTGCTCAAGTCATTGCATTACGTTTTCGTGGGGACTGTAGCGTCGATTGGCCTGTTACCTATCTCTCTCGCACAACAGTACCTCCCTTCACATTTGTAAAGGCCAAGCTACCTCTCTCTCTCGCACAATAGCATGTCTCTCTCTCTTGAGAGTAACGGTCTCATCGGCACAGATTTCGTGCGAGATCTTTACATACGTGAGAAATAAAAATTAATCTCGTGTAAATATCGTGTTTGGAGAGTACAAAAACGAGGAAACATTAGTTAATTAAAAATAATTAATTTCAAAAAATCTTTAAATTCAAATAGAACATTTTTCATCGTAAATATTTTATAAATATTTTTCTTGTACAATAGATGTAATGACAGGCAACCAACAATAATTAGATATAAATAGTAGTTAAATTATTAAATGAGCTAATGTTTCTAAAAATATATTCAATTTTATATTTTTAATTCATCAAACATTTGTTCGTTCTCATCATGATATTTTGGGCTCCTTGAAACTCGACCAAAAAGTCTCACCCAAAAGTATCACTTTCTTTATTGAGTTTAACTATTTCAACCATTAAATATAATAAATTCCATTTCAGCAGTCGATTCCGACCAGGTAAAAATGAAAGATGCATCACGATTACTGACTGGTCTACGCACAGGCGTCCTATGAAAAAGGATAAATGTACGATAAGGGAACCTTAATTTTATTGTTCCCGCAACTGTTAACCGAATAACTGTTTAATTCATCTAATAAACAATTTATTGTTGAGGACAAAATAAAAAATACCAAATAGAAAGACTGTTTACACAATGTTATTTAAGTCGTGCATAGTATTTATTTTCAGTGCCGAAGTTCGTTCATCCTTTGGCACAAATACTTTGCAGTCCCTTGTCCATACATACTAATAACCCTTTTGTTTAGCTAAATCTCTTGTAGTGTTAAGAAGGTCACGAGAAGCACTATTCAGATGATCAGCAGCATTGATATGACCGTTAGATTTTAGTTGTGGATTTATTCTGCGTAACAGGATTCCAGGACTCTCCGGATTCTTCTTTGCCTCTACCTTGAATTTCAGAAGCCATGAGTTGCTACTTCTCCTTTTGTTAAAACGGATTACAATAGTTTCCACTTTGCCATTTCTCGCAGGTATTCTGTGTGCAATACTGACATCAGAGACCAATTCATTTCAACCTTTAGCTTCAGACACTTTAGATATTACATCATACACCGATTCATCTGTAGACTATGGATAACCAAATATCAATACATTGTCTCTCCTAGTGCATTGTTGGAGATCGTCTATTTCTGTTCTGAGCAATTCTCCTGAGAGAGGGCACTCACTTGTGACCGAAACAACTTAACCTCTTCTTTTGGTTGCGTCAGCTCTTCAGCGAAAGAATCAAATTTGAGATGAACTCTACAGTTTTCTTCAGTTCACTAACCTCTTGTTGAAAAAGAGCATTTGAGCTCCTCAAACATTTTCTTCATTTCCACAAGAATCTTGTTCTCTTAGTTCGAAGTATCACCATTTACCCCCTTCCAACAGCTCCAACAAAGCACGTCTACACCCAACGCATATGAAAGTTTATATTCAATATGCAACATTAATAAATATTGTAGTGTTAAAATTACACTTGAAGATTTACATCTCTTTGAAATGCTGAATGGTGAGAAAGTGAAGATCGTTGGCTCCATTCACAGAGGGGTACAAAATAATACACAAGACAACAATGTAACAGAACATACATATTATAATTTATGGAAAAGTGGATTATATCTTGAAGAGTAGGCCTACACTGAAGAGTTTACTTTTAGATTTTAAAATGCCAGTACATAGTCATTGCTTTAATACTTTAACATTCTTAACATATTGATACAACGTACCGTTATTACACGATAAAATACAAGAAAATACCTTATTAAAAATGCAAAAATGCCCTAAAAGCTTTTCAAATGCATAATAGACTCTAAAAAACGTTCTGCCAAATAACATATTAGCTTCAGCAGTCCTGAATTGCAGAGTACAACATGTGAGGATTCTTAAAGAGGTGACCTGTAACTGATAGTTGGTTTCTTAGGACAAAAATACATCAATGTTTCTTGGGAGAGTATGATGCTTTGTTCATTAATAATAAGCACAGAAGTGTGGCATGTAACTGTTAGATCATTTCTCAGAACAAAAATGTCAATTTAGTTATCATACTGACAAAAACAAAACAGAGTTGAAATTAATTTTTAGAATACATACATTATACGCCAGAAACTACTCATTCTTTCGTGAGAAAAAAAATGTGTAATAATGGTTAATAAGCATTTTCTTGCAAAACGGGCAAACATATTATTTATTTAATTCCTTTTATTGTGAAGTACATTTAGCCTCTATCTAACTGAACTTACCAGAAAAAAAGATGCACATGCATTGGAATCCTAATCCTGGTTATTACTATTAAGAACTTACCTAAAATTAGAAGGGTGAGGTCGGACACGGCGAGGCTGAACAGGTAGTAGTTGGTAGCGGTGCGCATGGACTTGTTGCGGGCAATCACCAAGCACACGGCAACATTCCCCACGATGCCAGAAACAAATATGAACACGTAGATAATAGTAATGGGGAGCACCACTCTCAGTGGTAAATGTTTGGGGCCCAGCATGTGGGCTAAATAGTCTTCCATACTCTCGTTAAATACATACGAGGTAATGTTCTCAAACGTATTATTTAACGGCGCCTCTGTACTTTCCATTGTACTTATGTTACAAAACTACGAGTATTAAAACAATTAATAGAAAAAGCTTCACACAAGAAGGCACCAAATGTCGAAATCTAAAAATAATCACTACTTCACTATAACTTATGTGTAATCTACTGGGTGCTCCACGCAAAAAAGATTCTAATTGAGAACTGTGTATTTGCACGATTAACACTGAACTTTGAAATCACAAAAATGGAGAAATGAACAAATCTACCCGAAAGAATTCACTTTTTGTCTTCGAAAAACGCTGTTTACACATCCGTGTCTCCTACCGTTGTTTTGGATGTTGGATATTGTCGTCTACCTGCAACAGACAAGAGGAAATTACTGATTATTTTCAAAATACATTTTTCTCAGAATAAAAGAGTATGCAGTGTCTGCAAAACTTTTATGTTTAACTAGCTTAAAAGACTCGGAATCACCCAGGTTTTCTATTTTGTGCTTGTAATTCGACATTTAATTATGGAGGACTTTCAATTTTCCAATTCTAGGTCCTTATATGGGGATCTAATATCTGAAATGAGGAAGATTGACTTTTCATACTCAAACTATCCCCTCATAAGAAGCTAGATATAGCTTTTTGTCGCCCGCAGAGGACTTAGCATTATTTACAACCCATTGCTTCTACACATAATGCCCGGTAGGCGTTAAAATAAGAAGAAACAGATATTATAGTAACATAAAATTGTACTCTCTTTATGAAATGTTTGATTTCCCACTCTCTTGTTCCCATTCAGCCGTTTCGGGGCTGAAATCAAAATGAAATTCATTATCACTTTCACATCTTCCTCTCCAAAAACCAAGAATATAATAATTTACTGAGCACATAGGACTAAGATTTTTCATCCTATTTTTACAAGCTTAGGACTTACATCACTATTTCTCAACTAAAACAAAGCCTACAGCGACGAATAACGTATCAGTGGATAGGATTCTATATCATTTTTTTACATAGCATACTCGCTACCCATCTTTCGCACAAACTCAGCAGAGACAACTGCATACGCTCTCCCCGCAGTATGACCTATTATAAATCAAAGTGTGAAGTGAGAAAATTATATTGTCCTTCCCCAGTGTAGAGGAAGTTATGTGATGCATCATGTCCGGTATTTATTAACGTTGTTTCAATCTCCATAATTGATTTTCGAAAATGAATTCTATTTCTAGCCTTTCTAATTTGTTAAATCTCACTATCGTACAACTTCCAAAGCTACCAAGAAACAATAGTCTACTGTTTTCATGGGGATCTGACATGCAGTTAACTGCATTCCGTGAATTTAGTGTAATAATTTACATGGAAGGGGTAGTTTGTTTCCATTTTAATGTTGTCATGTTTCTTTCCTGGTTTAAGTGGATATGTGTACAAAATTTCGTGAAATATATATATATATATATATGATTAACATAATATGAGAAAACAGTAGCTGCAAAAACTGCAGAAAGAAGTATAAATATTTTAATCAGAGCTAAAACCGATGCTGCAAATTTTAAAATGTAGGGAATTGCTATATTCCTAAGAATATCGGCAATAAAAATTATAAATAGGGTACCGGTACATAATCGAGTGCTTCATTTACGGAATGAGTACCTATTTATGAACGGGAGAGTACGAAAAGTAAATAATAGCTACCTCTTCCCGTAATAGGCCTATAACTGATTAACTGATTAACTGAAGTTGCATTCAATTAATTTAACTCTTCCGAAGAAAGCGAAGTCTTACGAGTGTAGGCTAGTCTTAAGGGCAAAGCGAGAACAAATTTTATGTATCTTGCCATAATGTGCGTTTATTTAGAAGTTCCAGTTTTCTCAGCTGTTCATTGACTTAAGAAATTATCACAACCTCCTGAACGTCATGCGATACCGTTGTTTACAAATCATCGTTAATGTTGACTCGATTGCATCTAACCTTCTGCAATGGCATAACTGACTCAGTTAGGTATCTGCCCTGTTCTTACGACAGCGTAATTTAATATAAGTGATTACACTTTAATCCGCGAAAATAACTATTTTGCTTGCATTTCTTGAAATTTGACAAACTCGTATTGATATTGATATTGTAGTAAGGTACAGTATATTTAGCCTATCTCAGCGGATAATGGAAAACGAATATAACACGAATATATATCTTTTGACAGGGAAATTGAAGGCTTCCTTTGAGTTTGAGCTCGGAACAGCTCAGGATTCTTCGGCATACGCTGTCCTCACGTTTTCGTATTCAATTACTGTGATATTTTGTTCCAAAAAAATACGCTGTGGCGTAGGGGATGCGTTCGCTCCTCTCACGCAGCTGGCCCGGGTTCGATTCCTGGTCGGGACAAGTTACCTAGGTGGGGTTTTTCTGAGATTTTTCCTCACCTGTGAGACAAATGTCGGGTAACTTTAGGCCCTTGTGGTACCCAGATATCATCTGGTCGTCATTATCATCTTCATCCCATCCTCGCCTTGTTTGGAGTGAATGTGTGTGTGTGAATGCTGTGTCTCGTCCTATGTGTTCGTGTTGTCTCGGAGGTGGCCCCGGCATTGGGCTGATCACTCATCCGGGGAGGCCCTCCATGTCCTTGTCTGGTCAAAAAAGTATTATGTGATCCAAAGATAATCCCTCTCCCGACAGGTCGCGGGCCTGTAAGGCCCGGGCGGCTTGGGTTGCTTAAATCCTAAAAGGGAGAAGTAATACCAAGATAAAGAAAGAAAGAAAGAAAATAAATACGATGTAAAAATTTCTACATATTTTAAGATTTCAATCCGTCCATCTGTTTTGTACGAAGGTTGAGCCTCATTTCAAATGATTGTAATATGTGGAATAGACGTCCTCGTCAGGGGCTTACAATTACCAGGCATTTTTCATAGTTTTCTTAGGGTTCCCGTTTCCCAGATTTCATTTAATCAACACATCCCTATCTCCTTCCCTCCCTTGCTCTTTCTTCACCTCGTCCATTAGGTGAACCGTCCATTAGGCTCCTATTTCCCTCCCCCAGCCAAAAAAAAAACTTACGGCTGGCACCGCACGTATAAATCCACGTGGTTGGCAAGGCTATAAGAGAAACCACTCCCATCTTCTAATACAAGTCCTGATCCTTGACCGGTGTGGCAGACTGTTTGGCGGAGCAGTAATCTGGGTCCGGCGGATCTAGTCCGTCTGGTGCACCCTCAGCAATACGGAACAATTCGGGATGAGAGAGGGGCTTCTAAACATGTATTATTGACAGAAATGTCCTTTAAGTTGATAAATGAATAAACATTACTGGATCATGATCATTCAGCTCTCTTGTGTTATAAGTAACTCACAACCTCATAATTGTACCATACGCAATGATTAATCTTCATGATGTGACTTGATGGAAATTAGTGAAAAAAAAATAAACGCGTTCTTTTACGTGGAGTTAATAGAAGCAGAGAATACCTCTTTCGGATGGTAATAAACCCGAAACGTTTTAGATTGATTTCAAGAGTCCTATTTGTAATTTTTTGTATTTTAGTTCATAGCACTGCTGTTAGCATAGATCGCTGGACGAGTCAACATCGGACGGAAGCATATTTGAAGGAAGGTGATTAAGTTGCCATAACGCAGCGGCTGTTTCAACAGAAATAAGAAAGGGCCTACTCGGTAAACATTGTAAAAGTGGGTCAAACAGTTCAGAACAACAGCTTATGAACCAAATAACAATCCACCTGGTAAACGATGGTTTCCGCGTTCCACAATGTCAATTGACCTTCTCGATCTCCGGATCTCCTATCATAGGTATTCTAAGCAGCTTAGTTAAATAAAAAAAGTATGTCTATAGCCCAAGAAACGTTCAAACATTCAGGAATTAAATAACTTCCAAAGAGAAATTTAGGCGCTTACAGAAGAGATTCTGTAGAAAATAGCTAAGAAGCTTTACCTCGAGCAGAAGATTGCATTGCCAGCTGAAGGTAATTTACAAAATAGTGTCATGTTTTGAATGCTTTACAAATATGTTCTTATTACCTGTTTGCAGTTATATGTCATCACTTTACTGTTAAATAAAGATATGTTGGATTTAAAAGTGATAGATGTTTCTGCGGTCCCTGTATTTTGAATTATGATACTCATGCTTAGCCGTTAGAAATTACTACCCCATGAGAATTGAAATATAATCCTGCAGCTATAAATTAACGACGCCCTTCCCGTCTGTTCGTGAAAGGTGGATGTAAAATTTAAGAATAGCTAGCTACTGGCTGAGTTTCAGATTCATTCTTTGTACTTCAAAACCTGGGTTGCGGTTTTATAAAATATCACATTGAAAATATATTTGATCAGCCCTGCTGTCAGCAGTTGTGTAATCGCGGGTAGTCAAAACGTATCCGGCAGTTTCATTTCACTTAGATAAGTTTCGTTACAAATCGTGTAATACTTTAGCCTACATTTACCAACAATAAAAGAAGTATAAAGCCTGATGCCGTGAGTGAGATCCCCCGTAGCTCAACGCTTGCCTACGATGCAAGCAATTCAGGTTTTAAATCCTGGTAAGAACCTCCCGATTTCATGGAACTCGTGGTTCGAGGCTTCATGGCTGCAAGCAATTCGTGATCGTGGCTCGTGATTGCAATGCAGTTCGTGGCTCTTGTCCCTAAATATAACGTGGCTCCCAACGTTCCAAAAACACCCCTGAAACTTTTTATACCGATCTGTTTAGCCGCCTTGGTGCCATGGTGCAGGCTGCGGGTTCGAGTCCCGCTGCGGGTATTGATGTTTGTGAGTGTTAATTAGAAAATAGACAACAGATAAATAAAACCAAAATCTGTTTTAAAAATTATTTCGGAAAATATATTGATCGGCTAAAATTATTATAAGCACAGGAAAAAAAACCCTATATAATATTATGCAACCAAAAAAGTACAGATCACGATTCACGATTCTATTTCCCATTACATTTGCTCAGTGGTTTCATGACGGCTAACTATGTTAAAATGTGCATGTTTATTTTCCGAACGGTTTAATAGTTTTAAAATGCCACTTTCAATGTCATTTAGTAATCAAAAAATAGAGCATTATGTGGAAACTAACCGTAAATTCGTCAATTCTCTATATCAAAATTAGGAGTGATTAGGAGCAGTTACAGAGAAACGTAATGACAAATAAGCTAATTTTTTAGAGTTCAATCCCCATTCAAATGGGAGGACTTATTTAATTTTTTGGCGGAATGTTCCAGAATCTTGTTTGTAAAATATTATTTTAGGAATTAACAAATATTTTCGTTATTATTTTTTATTTATACTGTTTAACTTACTTTGTTGATAGCAAACACGGATATTTTAAGTTCATATTATTTTATTTTGAATGCAGAGGCTTAATAATTATAATGATTAAGAAAATGTTGAGTACAGAGAGCACTAGATCTAGATTTAGGCAGCAAGCACAAGACATTTCATGTACCCTGTGATGCGTCCCCGATACAGCCTATCAGACTTTTATAGAATTAATCGGATTAATGTATTACATAATTCTTCTATGTTATTAAATTATGAATAAAGTAGAAAATCAAGTTGATGCTTATGTACTTCAGTTGGGCATTACTACCATCAGTAAGATAGACTACCCATGACGGAATCTTCGTAATTTATTCCACCAAAACCTAAACTCCGTGGCACTGCATCCCTGGAGGCACTAGGTCTACCATCCGACCGTTTCGTCATCTACTATAGGCAGATGGCAGGATTTGGGACATATGGTCGATGATATTTACACCACCATTCCATTAAAACATTTAAACCGTGGGCGGAAAACTATAAATGTGATCGATTTTTAAACTACCGGTACCTACAGACCCAGATATCATTTACCTCCTTCGTTGCGGCATGAATATTCCATAAGTAGTCAAATACAAGTTATAAGTCAAGCATCCATGAGTTTGACTGAATTGACTGACCTAGAGTCTCCTAAGGTTAAATCACAATATCTTCCATGTGTTTCAACGTTTCTGCAAAAGCTACACTCCTCCCTTCATAGATAATAGATCTAATCCTGGGCAGAATCAGAAAAAAAATGTTTAAAGTATGTATTTAGGGCTAAAGGTATAAAAAAAACTTAACCAGCCAAAACTCCGAGTGACGTAAAACATTGCGTGGTGATCAGGTTATCAGTAACAATGATTTTGCATTAATAGTATGCACAAAACTCCGCAATAAGTTAATTCCTAAACTGTCGAAATAAAACGAGTTCATAATACTATATTCATAACCTACACGAAAAGATGGATATATGCATTCAAAAGCCACAGATTATTGTCTCTGTTGGACATTTCATGAAAATAGTATAGAAGAAAAATTCCTCCAACACTGAAACTCGAACCCAGGACCTTCGGCTACCGTGCCGCCGCTCTACTAACTGAGCTAGCCGGAGTTCGATTAACAGCGCCAGATTCTATTCACAGAACTCCGACTAAGGAGATACAATGAGGTAAAGAAATAAACTGGCGTCTACAGTGCACAGAATCGTTCGTTTGTCTTAATCTTAAAACAAAAACATCCCTGAAGTAAGATTAGGTTATCTCAACTAGTGCAGATTTATAAAATAACAGGATATTTCACTATTTTCACTACTACAACATTGGCGATCTTTATTAATTATATAGTTTGTATCAGAACTAATGGTTCCCTATTGTCAAATTAGTTATAGTGTAAACAAAAACCAGTATGGCTGTCTCACTCTTAAATCATACGAGTAATCTGCTAGAGTGAGACAGATACTGGTTTTTGTTTACTTCTTAGAACGGTAAGACTTTAGTGCGTTTGGCTCATTCTGTATGTCAATAAGCGATACTGGGGCACTGGGCTCTTTTTCAATATTATGCACGTTGATTCGATAGGACTTGACCAAGTAAACAAAGCAGCCAATAGTTACATATAATGGTACTTACATATAGTAGTCAAACACCAAAAAAAAATTATCAAGCATATTGCAACTTTGAGACATGATTACTGGAGTAACAAAAAATTAAATCATGAAAATGGTAGGCTATTAATTAGCAAATCCAGAATTACAATTTGAAATCTCGTGGCATGAATTGTGCATGCCTGATGTAGCCTAACAGTTTGTTTAATATTTAAGGAAGAAATCGAAAATCAGCCTTATGATGTCACGATGAATATTGTTATGAATCTAAAAACGATTAGATGCCTTCCAAAAAATTCAAAATGTAAATACTGATACTATTAGCATTCTTTTAGTCTATAAATAAATATAGGTCTACAATGGGTATCCAAATATGAATTAGAAAGAGAAAACAAAACTTCGTATTTTAAATGTTATGCAGAATAGAAACTACCAACCTCATACAGCAAGCAGGAGAACGGAAGATAATTTGCCTTCACGATATAAATAGTAGGTAAGAAATCACTTCACTGCTCTTGGGAGGCAGAAAGGCACTGAGACTTCCTTCTCACGTGAGAATGGAAGCAAACACAGAGATAACAAGAAGCAAATAGTATGGATACACGTACACCTTACTATTTCTTAATACCTTCTTCCTATTCTTTTTCATTCTTTGTAAACAAAATCACAAAGTGTCACTCACACATTATGTAAAATATGACTTTCTCTTATCAGGAAAATGTTATTATTAGTAGGGATAAAGTGATCATAAACGGTCCGGAACAACATTCTGGATATATGAAATTTGATGCAATTACGCACTACAACTTTTCAAAAATGTTTGCTAACATTTTACTAAGTAAAAACCATTCATGTTATTATTGTTAGCATCGTCTTAGTCATAATTTCTTTTCACTACATTTATTAGTAGCCTACTGTAATCATTATAGGTCTATTCGTCACTCAAGGAGAATACCGTAAACAATGGCTACTTTGATCTACTTTTGTGGATATTTAAGACATTACTTCTATGATTAAGCCAAAACGTTTCTTTTATACTATAGTTTATTGCATATACTAGCCCTTTTTTTTATAAACTCACAATCTCAAAAACTCTAAAATAGAAGAACTCGACTTCCTCTTGCTTTTAAACACATCCTCGATTCTGTTAGGCCTAAAATATACTTCCCACATGAGCATCGCAATATATTATTTATTCTGTACAGATTTTTCCTAAATTTTTCGGAATAGAAAAACAGTTCAGTAGATGGCATAACTCTTAAAAGGGTAATTTTCTCCTTTCTGCTTACATTAGATACAGAACTTTGATTGATCAGCTTTACAATTTTGATTTAACGCCAAGAAAAGATCACACGCTAGAAACTGGAAACGACGTCATAAAGTAAACAAATTCTGTGCTCTCTTCTGTACCATTGCAGTCATCTCGCAGGATACGAAGATTTGCATGGAAAGGAAAAAGTAAATTGACCTTTATTTTTTAGCTTAGATCGTAATATAAATCTATTGGCAGTGTTGTCAACGAGGCTGTGTCCAGGACGTAAGAAAATGAGTTCCAAAGAATACACTTGACCTACTTTGTTCTATCCATTTGCTCATCTTTCATATGTACTTTAAGTTATTTCAGCTTCCACTTCTAAATATACCTTCTGATTTTCTCTTACATCTTTTAAATAGCCTATATATAATAATATTATTGTTGTTATTATTATTATTAGTGCAAGGCATTTGGTGATTTTGCACCTTTTTTATATGAACGTAAAATGAAAGCTCGAATATATATAAATGTGTAACAGGAAATAATTGATGAAATAAGGGCAATTGTTTTTTCATTTTTTGCTTTATTTTGTATTTTTCGTCATTTCCAAGATACAGGTCATTTTTTGGCAATCTTTAAGCCATTTTCGGAATTTTTAGGTCATGTTTCAATGGAAGTAGAGAGGAGCTTTTCCATGTACAGTAGTATTATGTCTGTCTGACCCCGACGAAACGCGAGTGAGGAGAAGAGAATCCAGCGGTGTGGGTTAATTCAGAGACCTTCCCATCCCGCCGATCATGACAGTAGTAGCTTATATATCTTTAGTCAGCGTTTGTGTTTACAAACAAATCCCTATCCAAGTACAGCTCTGGCAGATATTTTTACCTCATTCATTAAATGTTATAACACTAACATTAAATGTTTTAACTCTAACATACAGTATGGAACTTTCATATATTTACTCTACATACCAAGTGTGGTGTTACCGCTGTGCTCAATTACAGGACTGGATATTATTCCATAGGAGTGACACCAGAGACTGAGAGTCTTTCCCCTTTACCATTACTATCAGCATCATCATCACCATCACCACCAACATTATTAGCATCCGAATCACTCTCACTAGAAGCATCACTATCACCACCCAAATGAATGACCAATTCTTGAGCCGCATCCAGGAGTCCCTCCCTTTCCAGATATTCCTGTTCAATATTCTTCACGTGCTGGCATCTCCGTTTCCACTCCTCTGCAGATATTGAGGAAAACTTCTCATCCGTAATCTTCATGACATCTTCCATTTTAAATGTCACATTGTTTTCGGCTACCCAATTTTTTACAGTAGCCCATATGAGTTCTATCGGATTGAGCTCAGGGCGATAAGGGGGGAGCCTTAAAACATCGTGGCCATGTTGCTGGAGAAGATGATCGATTTTGTAGCTTCGGTGTTGTGGCTTAAGTGTCGGTATTAGTTCATAAATTTCAGCTTTTGTCTTACTATGAAAGTTTTGTTTCTCAAAATTATCGTTTTCAAGGTGGGACTGCAACCAAGATATCATCACGTCTTTTCGAGAATTCGATGTGGGAGGCTTATTCAGCTGCACGTTATGGTACGGGGCATTATCAATAACCAAGACTGAGTGAGGAGAAAGATTTGGAATTAGTCTTTCCTTTAGCCACTGCTCGTAGTTATTGAAATCCATGTCCCCATGATAGTCCCCTGTTTTTCTGTGTGAAATGAATCTCAAATAAGCATTGGGCACAAAGCCATGCTCTCCTCCAGCGTGAATTATAATAAGCCGTTGTCCTTTCGAAACTGGCGAGAAGAGTCCACTCAGCGATTCGTCACTCCAGGCACATGGTGTAGTATGTGTTGTGTGAAGGTAGGTTTCATCCATGTACACTATTGAACGCCCTTCAGTCCTATACTGATGAATAGACCTTAAATAGGCACATCTGAGGGACTTTATTCTCTGTTGTTCCACAAGAATTTTTCTATTATTTCTTGTTTTCCTCCACCGAAAACCAATATGTAAAATAATTTTCCTGAGTGTAGAGATGCTACCCTGAAAGTCAATTTTTTCTTTTAGTCTTGAGTGTATTTTTTTTAAAGTCGGTCTCTGCTTTTCTTCAATATAGAAATTATTAATTGTTCGTCGGACTACTTCTTCGTTAAAATTGTCAGGAGATGATGTCTTCGAGGTACGTATTCTTTCTTTATCAGGGGTAGAAAAAGAATTAGAAGCTCCTTCTTCAATACTTTTGGCCTCTTTCACGATTCGCTTCACAGTACTAATGGATACACCTGTAGCTGTTGAAACCCTTTTATATACAGATGCACGCTGACCCCTCACATCCCGAAAATATTTATATACATTATATACTACTTCTCTTGTCTGCGAATGAATAACTTTACTCCCTCCCAGTTTACTATGAATCGAAGGCATGTTGCAAAAGTCTTGCGCACAACTGCACTCACCTGAAGCACTGTCTGTTAGGCACCGCAACAAGAGATGTTCCTTCTTCCGAGACCTGTGTACTAATAAACAACCACCCCTTAACATGACAATTTTTCTATAGTGGACTCGTCTGTCTACGGCGCATCTTTCTGAGCAGTGTCAGACAGAAATAATACTACTGTACAAATCGTTACTTTCAGACAACAGACAATCGTTTTAATTTGAGAATCTCCGCCAAGTGTTCATAGTTCATTTTAATGCAGGTTTATTTAATCACTACAGCAGTTTGTCTTGTAGAAATAAAAAAAATTCCGTTCTTTTTAAATGACACATATTTGCTAGGGGCAATTTGATGGGCATGCCAGTTCAGAGAGAATTTCATTTTCGCTAACGGTGTCCAAGAAGTATACATTTACTTACAACAAAATAAGTGTGTTTCATATTGTAAATTCATTTATTACGCACTGTCTTCCATTAAATTGCTTTTAGCAATCCATTACTTGGAAAATCTAATTATAAGTAATAATAGTAAATTTATTGGTCATTTTTTTAAATTTCGTGTCATTTTTTCACTATTTTTAGGTCGTAAATACACTTTCATTTGGCATTTTTTCATTATTTTATGGTCATTGCCTTGCCCTAATTATTAAGTACTCCTATGTTACTTAATGCTAGTCGTTAAAGATTTAGGGTCTGAAATTTTCTATAAAATAATGCTTTTTCTGGTTTAAGAACTTTGTTTAATAATAATTTCATTTTAAGATTTACATACCGGTACTTCAAGATTGAAGGAGCATAGTAGTAAGTTAGTATTTGAACAAAATACGAAAATTGCGAATTAAATTGAAAGTATAGCAAGATAAATTAAAAATAATGCAATGATAATAGGAATTGACAAGAAGAATACAATAAAGTAAGGTATGAGTACAAATAATATCACAATCAAACTAAAAAAAATCCCTTTCATCTCGGCCTACGTCCATAGGTAAATTTCGAAGTTCACATTTATGTATGGTTCTATAAATTATCGAACTATCCAAATGAATCTAACATTTTCGCACATTCCAGGCAGCAAAAAATTTCCAATATTTTCTATTCCATGCATCTAGCACTTTCGTAGAATTTCTAGAATATTCTCGACAAGAATGGCATGGCCTTGAGGTTGACAATTGTCTCGGCGCAGATAAGTTATTACGGCATGGGCGTCCGCAGAAATGTTGTCAAATGATCAAATTACTATCACTCCACCATCACTACGCTACTACTACTACTACAACCACTTGATTATTATATTTTTATTATTTTTATTTTTATTATTTTATTATTTTTGTTATTATTGTTATTATTAATTAATAATAAAATAATTCATATTCTTCATTTAATGTATGACTGTGGATACAAAGAGAAAAATCTGTTGTAGTACACTCACATGACTTTCCTATCTCTTACATTTTCACATGTACTTTTCATATAAAATGAAATACTTCCATTAACCTACCTTCATTGCAAAAAATGTTTGGCTAGAAAGTTTAGGGGAAGCAATTACTCCTAACAAGCTCATATCAGAGGTAGTCAGCTGTTACAACTCGTGTTTTGTCCAAACAACGCTAACTATAGTATGTGGAAACTTAAGCCTCACTTCACATTAGTTGCTTATAGTCACTTGTTTAAAGATTTATGAGCAAGCCTAAAAATTTCTAGGGGGGGGGGGCAGCGGCCCCTAAACTAATATGTCATATTCCTACCTAATAAACACAACTGGGTACCTACATACCTTCAAAAAGGTTTAGTGTATGAAGTTAAGCATTTTTTCTTTGCTTGGAAGGAAGGCTGTGTTGATGTACGTTTATCTTTTCTTTAGGTATTTTCTCTTAAAGCAGTAGTCCGCAAGCATTGCTTCGCTCCACCATACGTGATTTCGTCTTTTCATCCCCCTAATTTCCTGCTAGCTTATAAGTCATGAGTCCCAAATTATGTGGAAAGTGGTCAAGGAGAGGGTGCCAGAAGTTAAGTCAATTTTATTGCAGTTCAAACTTATATTGCAACATGTTTCTTACAGTTTCTTCGTATTGCAAGTCATTTTAGGGTGACCAGATGTCCTGCTTTACGCAGGATATTCCTTATCCTACAGCCTGCGAGTAGGCTTGGAAGTCTCTTAAATAATCTAAATAAACTAAACTCCGTGGCTCTATATCCCTGAAGGGACTAGGTCTACCAACCAACCGCTACATCATCTGCCATAGGAAGATGGCTGGATTGGGGGGGCATGTGGTCAACATGCCGACGTACACGGCCCTTAATGATGGTTTCCGTGACCGAAGCCGCTACTTCCCAGTCAAGGGGCTCCTCATTTTATATCAAGAGACTGAGTGCACCCCGTTCAAACAGGCCTGCGGATCTGTAGCCAGCGATAGTAACCAAGAGACCACGCAGGCGGTCTCATAAATATACTGCTAATAAAAATATCCTGCAAAATGAGATTTTATATGAAGTATAATATTTTCACGTTCCTATAGAGTTTATTATTATATGTAATAGCTTATGATTTGAAGAAAAATAAAGCTGACATCCCTAATGGCAGCTCAAGTTTATGGTAAGAATTCCACTTATATACTAGTAGTCTTTAATAAAGACCATATATTTCTTGAATCCGATTGTGAGAGGAAACTTTTAGAGGTTGAATATTCATTAAAGTATATTTATATATATTTGTCAAGTACTAAGTTGATATATATGTAAGACATATTATTGAATGTTATATGCTACTCTTTTTTCAGTTGGTGAAGTTTGTTAAACCAACAATTATGAAATTTTAATTGAAGATTGCTTACTTTTCTTACAGTTTTTTAGACTTATCGACATATACTAAGTTAGGTTAAAAATAATAATTTTTATTAATAATATAGTAGCCTTTAACCAATGTTCAAATTTATCCTAAATAATGGCAGCTATTTCTCATTAACTAGTAAGAGATCAGTAATCGTAACATACTGTGAGTTCCAATGTCGTACTGTAACAAACATTGAGCATTAAAACATTGCGTAGAAATAGGGTAATAAGAATTAACAGTGATATAGTTTTATGTGCAACATCTTTTAATCAATTCCAATCACTTCATTTTTTACTTGTGTTCAATAAAAAGAGTGATTATCATTAAAGTGGCCACTATAAGATTTCCTTTAAGACCAAGATGGAAAAAACCAATGGTCTTGTGTGTCTAGGTCACTTTAACGATTGAGTCCTGCTTTTGTGTTTGAAATTCTGGCCACCTAAGTCTACATTTAGGGTGGCCAAGGAATTTACTGATAACTTCGTTAAAAGCACACTATGCCTGAAGTTCTATATCGTTCATAATGTTCATAAGTCGGTATCTTTCATTAGCTGTCTGATCTGAGGTCCATCGAACACACCCTCTTTTATTTTAGCCTCAGAAAATTGGAAAGTTACGGTATAAATACTTGAAGCGCAAGTCATTCTTATCTAGCACTGACCAATTGTTCCATGATTCCAGGATTAATGTGAAGTGGAGGCATTCTCATCTTCTTAGGGTCTGGACTGGCACGTAATACATTTCTCTCCAGGAGTTAAACTCTTAGGCAATTCTTTTGTTGACCAGTGTTTGTCCGTACATCTACTGTTCCATTCGCACAAAAAGCAAATGGAAATTTCTTATATCCCTATTGGGTCTTACTAACCAAATGAGATACCATAAACTTTTTGATTACCACAAAATACCCGCTGATGTTAAGGTATTTAATTTTTTCTAAAAAAATATTGAAGATTGTCATACTTTATTCACAACACACTCAACTACAATTTAGAGAAATTTGCTTCTATTATGCAATAAAGCTGATCTGAAACTTGCTTACAATGTATCAGTAAAGTAATGCCTGTCATGTCATTCATGTTTGGCTAGTTTATAGTTATCACCGTGATATAGCAGCATAATCAAAAGAATGTTAAATTACAAAAAAATCTGTAAATATTATGAAAAAATTGATATCGTATTCAAAATCAACAGGCCATTTTCCATATAAATTGTCTAGTTTTACCAAGACAGCAAGGTCATCGCAGGCCAGTGTTATTATTGTAACCACATCCACATATAACCAAGCTTAATTCTATGAAAATATGTGCTTTTCAGATGTAGCACAGAATTTAATGTCTTTTGAAAGATATTTGTCTAGGGCAATGTTATTAATGACCTATTAATGAAAAGAATAGAATGATAATCCCTTCCTTATGAAGAGTGTCCTTTGGTTCAGTAAGTTATTCATTAATTCGTAATAAGCGTCCTAACGATATTCAAGGATCTATATAAATAATTATATTGGACATTTTATATTCACATGTGTAGGCTATACAATGTCTATTAAAAAAAGTAGCTTACTGTTTGTCAATTTGTTGCTTAATTTTTTATTTGTTAAATTGTAACTTATTGTTTTGGTTTATTACCCTGTAATCGCCAGCTACTAACTGTAGACCCGAAGGTCTGCAACCGATCCTGTAACGGTCATATTGCAGAGGTAGGAGATCTTGAAGTGGGACAGTCAGCATCTTAAGGACAACTGGAGGTAGGCCTACTTTAATAAGGAAGTGTTGTTCCTTACTGAGAAAGCCATCACTAAGGCAATTTACTGAATGTAAAAATTGAACATACTAAAGGAAAAACAAAGGTTCGTTAATTATTGTTATTGACGATTAGGGTTTTAAATACTTGCAAACGGAGAATCTATTTTTCACGCTAGTTTTTAATCTTTATATTTTTTTAATTGCTTCTGCATTAGAAACTAAATTATAATACTAAGGTTATCAGATCATCTATTCACTCATACCCAACTCGAAACGCCCATCTGCTGGATCTCCCCATACACAGACTGTGGCTACAAGTTGCAATTATGTAGGTATTAGACTAATTAATGCACTGCCTTGAAAGAACTGTAAATTTTTCTTTATTATTATTATTATTATTATACATTGTTTTAGGATAAGAATATAAATTTTACTTATTTTTAATCCTCTGTAAAATCTCGATTTCTTTAAATTTAGACTTTAGGACTGTTTGAATTTTATGTATTGTTATTTTATCTTAATCTATGATCTGGCCAATTGTACAACACTTAACGACTCAATACATATGATTATGATTATGATTACATTTACATGTACAGTACATGATGTGTAGGGTACTCCATGTTTATGATCTCTTGGATTTTTATTCGTGGTTAAGGTTAGAAGAATGACACGCCGTGGAAACTGACACCAATCTTGACGGGCGTAATTGAATTGATTCCCAAATCTATGAATTGGTTCTCGGATCGTCCCAAAGCCATACTGGAGTTGGTTAAAGTTTGATTTCATCTCACGTTAGACCAAGCTAGAAAATATTCCCCTTCACATCCTCTAGCCTATAGACTTAAAACTGTCTCCTGTCCTAGGAGGTTAAAACGTATTTGCTTGGTGGACACGCTGCGTCGGAAACTTCATGATGAAGATTTGTAACAAATCTGTCGCAGAAATGCCCTCAGAAAGTTAAAGATAAATTCTTGTATGAACGAAAAGTTAATAGACAAGTTGTTATTGTTGTTGGACAAAATATCTATGGGTGTTTTGTATACTTTGGTCACAGCCTTTTGAGACCGTGGAATGGGTAAACGTTGTCCGCTCTAGAACCGGTTCTAAAGTAAACAAGTAAGTCTGTCTCACTCTTACGTAGATACGAGCAATGTGTTAGGTGAGACAGACTTACTTGTTTACTTTAGGGCCGGTTCTGGATCCACAATATATATCCTTTCCACTGTCTCAAAAGACTGTGACCAAAGTATCGTACATGGCTGTGCAGTCTGTTGGTGTAATACATGTTGTCTATGGACGAAAAATTCTGAACGAAACGTCCTAGACCCTATTTTTCGTTGTCGGTAGGAATTCACTATAAAGCCTCATCTCAGGAAAATGAGAATGCAGACTGAAGAGGAGAAATTATATTGCGATTATGTTTCCATTCTTTCGTTTTATAAAAAAAATATGTGGAAAATTAGTGTTTTCTTTTTAACAGTGAATAATCTAAGTCAGACGGTGGGTGGATATAAAAGTTATGAATTATTAGTATTGCACCTTGGTTCCTGAGCTACAGAACCCAGAAGTTCGTGAGTGGTAAAAATTAGGTTATCTTTTATAATGGCAAAACTTAAATCATATTGTTGGGTTGAGCTAACTAACCTAGCAATCAAATCTTTCTATTGAATAGAAAGTAAAGAGAAAATGAAAGGGAGAAAGGAAAGCTTGATTTTTTAGAGTATTCCATCAACGAACTAGCGCAAGATAAAAGTGAAGAATAAAAGATACAATTAAGGCGCTTGATACACGAGTGGGCTACATACTCCAAGGAGAATTATTGTACTGTTCGGGCTAATTAAGTTCCTTGACTTCGCTCAGAGGTATTATTGCATTCTCTTCTAGAAGAGCAGCAATGGCCTTGGGCACCATTCTCGATCGAAGTTTTACCGCGGTAAAGTTATCATTTTACTCTGTTCATCCTAAGTTTCTGGTGCATCAATTTTTATTACGCCTACGTTAAACGTATTATTTGTCCAGAATAAAAAACTTAACAGCTCATAAAGGAGTGATCACCTGGAATTGATCACAATGAAGTTCAAAAAATAGCGCGCGACTTGTTAATATTTCTTCGCGGAATAAAATTAATAACGTACATAGATAATTTTAACCAACGCCAAATTGGTGTTATAGTATGTAGGTGTAGCTGGCTGGCACGTAAAGTAAAAAAAATGGATTGAATGAGATTGACTTCAAAATCCAAAATTGGGAAAAATATGCTCAAAGTTAGGCAGAAAGAACAAATCAAGCCTGCTACTCATACAGAATAAGAAGTAAATGAAAATGAAGGACAGACATAAAGGAATCTAGGACTCTAGTATGGGGACTGTATTCCAGGTTAGCTGTTACGAGATGATACAGTATTGCAAAGAAAAATATAGTAATTTTATTTTGTAATTTACAATGTACAAGAAATGACAGACATTTTAAGCTGGTATTGTAGTTTTAAAGATTCTGTGCTTTTAGTATTTAGTATAAGCTGTATGATTAAGTAGACTATTTGAATAATTGTATAGTTTCGAAATGTTAGGCTCTTGCCTAAATGAAATACAGGTTTGGGAAAATTGATAAACAGCTCCTCGGCTAAAAAAGGAAAAGCGGAATTGGCTAGAACGGCCCAAGATTCCATAATATTACAATTGCAGAATTACTGTGTAAATTTGCAAGAATGAATGCCTTCATTTACGCACATAAAATTACCTATGGAGATGATAGCCCTGTCATGAGACTAAAAGGCTCCAAATATTATACATGCAATTTCAACATTATGATTTTGCAGAATGGAAGTTGTTTTTAAATTGTTCTTGTAAATTACATTATGAATGCCTGTTAACAAGTTAAGTGTGCCTTACAATAAATGAACGATGTCTGGAAAGTATAATCTTAAAGTTTCCGTGTGATATACTTAATTTGGTAAGCGGTGAGACAGTGTGACTGTTGTTCTGGACCTGTTTCAAGCGACTGTACTGTAGTAAGAATTTCGCTATGTGGACATCCTGTGCGATGTTCTGGGCTTCTTAGTATATTACGGGCTGTAGATGGCTGTCATGTTTTATGCGTTCACCTAGTACTTCATCTTGAAGACTTGAATTACTGTTTAAGTGGGAATCTTGCCCGATGCTCTCGATGCTTGCTTCTTAGCTGCTGAAAGGTTGTTGTGGCAATGCAGATGAGGTCAAACGGAAAACAGTCACATACCTGATAAATACAATAGGGTGAGTTCATAAATCGCTCTAGTTATAATTGCAATCTGCTGAAACCGATGGATGCAAATAGGGAAATTTTTCCCAAACAAAAATCCGTAAAGCTAAAGAAAAAAGTGTTAGCTTTGCATGCCATAAAATAAGTTAAAGAGATACACTTACAGAATTGCCTAAATTAAGAAAAAATAGATCGACAATCGATCTGGAAATATATCGATATAATCCATTGGCAATTTTAACTCCCAGGACAAAATGCTTTCAGAAATTGAAAGATTTGAACCTGCAATTTAACAACCATGTCACACTTTTTGTTTAATCTTTTGTAGGTTGGCAGTACTGCTTTGTGCTCGCGCACGTTGACATGTTGTTCATTTATCTCCGCTTGTGGAATGTTTGACCATTATGACACCACTGTTTGTTGCACTGTTGCACATTATACATGGCAGCGCCGCTCAGCGTTTGCACCAAAGAAGACCATTGTGCAATGATCCTTTTTTGTCGTCGGGTGGTGTACCAGAAGCCGAAAACCATCGAAGACTATACGCACAATATGGGACCAATATTTTACCACGGCGAAGCATGTACAAATATATTGAAAAGTTTAAAAATGATCGGACAAGAAAGAACGAGGAAAGAACAGGGCACCAATCAACATTCACTAGGATGCCAACATTGATCAAGTGCGTATCATGATTCACACAAACCGCAGAGTGACTGTCGATGAAGTGGCAAACCATATGCAAATTAGCCATAGTCCTCCATATGACATTATTCATAATAGGCTTGGCTTTCATAAAATACAAGTATGTGCAAAGTGGGTCCAAAAGCAGCTCACTGAACAGCACAGGCACAAACGTGTGTCCATCTGCCAATGCTTACTGGACCGCCGTGCTAACAAAAGTAAGGTTTTTCTTTAACAAATAGTCACTGGAGACGAAACGTGAAAATTCATCACTTTGAGCATGATAGCAAACCCCAAAGCATGGAATAGAAACACCCTGCATCTCCAGTCAAAAATAAATTCAAGAGTCAGCCCTCCGCAGGAAAAATGATGATCACACTTTTCTGGCACTCACAAGGGTCAATACTGCAACATTACTTGAAGGGCTCAACAATAAACAGTGCGCGTTATAGTGAGATTTTGAGCAACGAGCCAAAGCCTGCAATTCGAACCAGACGTCGAGGTTTATTGTCGAAAAGAGTTGTTTTGATGCATGAAAATGCGCGCCCACATAATGCCGCCCACACTGCTCATACTATTGCGAAACTGGATTTTTGATGTTAGAGCATCATGTATACAGTCCCGATCTCGCTCCGTCAGATTGTCATCATTTGGCTCACTTAAAGATCCCTAAAGCAGCCGTCGATTCATCACAGACCAAGAACTGAAGGAAGCGATGCATACATGGCTTCCTACTCAGCCAAAAAACATTTTCCTCAGGGCATCAAGAAACTTGTGCAACGATGGATCAAGTGCATTGGGAAGCAAGGGGGCTATGTAGAAAAATGAGATAAATGAAAGTTTTGTATTGTTGTTGTAATAAATTTTAAAAAGACAGTAGGGATACTTATTGACTTACCCTCGTATTAAACCATGTATAGGCTAACACAGTTGTGATTTACTCCTCTACTATCCTATCAATATTTTAATGGTAAACGCAACTACAGATCACCGTTACAAAGAAGATGCCACTGCGTAAAGTACCTCGCCGGCACCTGGCCGACACTGACACTGACCTTGAACACCATGTGCACACTCCCAGCACGGCGTGCTTGCGAGTTGTTGGTCAATGAACTAAATTTTTTACATTCATTTTATCTATTTATAACGTCATAAACAAATGAATTAAACAAATAATTATTAATAATAAAATCAAAGCGATCAACAATTGGATGAGTTCTGTTTTTACGAGACCTTTGATCTCCTATGGATACTTTCCTTTGGCGAAATAACAAGCTAGCTCTGAGTTAGCCCTTATCAAAATAGCGGTCAGCTGACGGGATCGTTACACCCCGTGAGTGTTTTGACCGCGGCAGTAGTTTGACCATGTTTCAGGAACCCTCGGTTATTTCTTTTTTTTTTATCGAAAATGGTGTACACGGCCACAAAAGTTGATATTGATTATAGAATTAAAATGACGCCTTTGTTTGTGATTCCTTTCCCTTAGTATTATATTCTTTAATTTCGCATAAATATACTTTCGAGAATGAGTTTCACAATAATATTATTGATCTGCTAGATGTACTTGTTCGCCGTGTTGCAAATTGCAATAGCCTATAGTTTGCCTACCCCTATGGTTAAATATTTGTATTTAAAAAAGTCATAAAAATAATTTTAATTTGGAGACTTAACTGCGATCTATTAAATCTACTGAAAATACGTGATGTAATCGTGGAAAATTGTATTATTACCAGGATTGGATTTTCTTGCGCACTGTAACTATTCGAACACGATGTTTGAAATTTTTCACACTCCCGGTATTTAATGGAGAAAGATTGGCGTATTCAGTATCTAATAGAAGAGATTTATTTTCATCTCAATGCAACAAATCTGAGTTATAAGCAGGCTTTAAAACTTGGTGCCCGAACCCACAGAGGGAGTTGATTCCGGTTACCAACAACCTGAGTATAGGGGGTGGAGGGTGATTGCGTAGGCTGATAAGACAGTCATTGATAGTAGTACCGAGAAGTGAATGCTCTCGTAGTACGGTGCCTCTCAAATTGGTCAACAGTGTACCTTGTCATTGTGCGTGTTTAAATTTATAATACGTGTTCGGCATGCCGAAAGTAAAGTGTTCTATAACGCAAACATATATTGAAACATTTGGGAGGGACTATTATACACAAACAGGAGAAAGTATCTTTTTGCATGCTTGTAATGTGAGTTTAGATAATGAGAAGTTATTATGTGGTCTTCCTATATCTGTATTGCGATTTGTTTACTATCACGTGAACTAGCATATGGTAGCTAGGGCATACACCGAGCAAAGTCTGTACAGTACGGTTGCTGTTAACATATTCGATCGGGCACTAAGTTTTAAAGCCTGGTTATAAGTAAGCGAATTGGACTCGCATTTGGGAGGGATCGGGTTTTTCATGGTTTCCTCAGTCATAAAGGTAAATGCCGGATTGCATGTTTGCTTACCCTAATTCATCGCCTCTATTTCCTCCTGTAATCATATTGATTAAAACTGAATATTAGTTGAAATGAACAGGCGTCATAAACACATCAACAGTAGATAACAGATTCTTATCAATTGTCACAAACTTACTTAGGCCTACTGGTATACAAACAGAACCTGAAATCTTTATACATCCTCGATGTTCAAAGGAGTAGGCCTATTAATAAAGCTGATTTTTTTAAAGTGAGGTTATAGGCCGGATATTATAATGAATATAAAGAATCTACATCCGTGGAGTTCTACTTGAGGTACTGTGCATGTGAACTTTATTTATAGGCTCAAGATTGTTGAATAATAATAAATAGGGCACGGATTTTTAGATTGTTATAATTATGTAGAGTATATCCGACTATAGCTAAATCAACTTGACTCAGTCGAAATTACGATGTACCACCCTGGAATTGAACCTTGGTTCCTTGGAAAGAGACGAAGGTGTTATTCCACATGACATGCGGGAATCAGCAGATAAGTAGAAGACTGTGTTGGAGAAGAGATGATGACCGCAAATGATATTTCTTATTTAAAAAGGCACAGGCGAGCAATGTAGGCCTATCTTAACTTAAAGATTACAGCAATGATTTTGGTTGTTCTTCTGTAAGAGAATATTATAGGAGAAAAATTCCTCCGACACTGGGACTTGAATCCAGGACCTTTGGCTATTCGCGCCAATGCTCTACCAACTGAGCTAAGCCAACAGAGACAATAATCTGTGGTTCATGAAATCTTATATACCTATTTTCTTCTGTAGCTTCAAGCTCACGCGGTATAAACATTAGTAACATCTAGAAAAGTAAAGTAACAATCAATTTGTTAAAAAAATTAAAAATTATGTTGTATGTTACGTTGAATAAAATCAGGTAACTGATATAAGAAAGTGCCAGAATGCTTTTTTTTTAAATCAGTGATGATTGCAATTACGATAATCAGAAAAGAAGTAATTTTTGTAATCTATCTCCGAGTTAAGTTCCAGATTGATTCATTAAGCAGGGCTTGTGGAAGAAAAAAGAACTAAAGTTTGATACTTAACCTTAACTCATACTCGTATAACCGGTATAAGAAATTCTCAAAATATGTCACAAGTTCGCAATATGCACTGGCAAAGAACTCCGCTTAATAGGCTATACGAAGGCCTAATTATTTCACAGTAATATACCTTCTGTTTGTAACAGTATTCATGTAGTACTGAGTTAAACTTGGTCAACTAAATAAACAAACATCTGACCAGTTTGATAAGCACATGTGAAGGAATATGTGGGTGGTGTCATTTGTCATAGCTAACTCTATTGCAACTTCCAAAGCCGTACATTAACAATGTAAAACAATATGTTGTCATGAGAACTGATTTGCATTTGATAAACTCTTTCTAATATATTACCATAAAATAGCCACTAATGGTCATTACTCCGGTACCGGTCAACCGATTTGGTCCAATATCAATAGGCTTCTTCCCATGGACATTATAAATGCGAATACCATTTTCATGAAAATCCGATAAAGCGTATTTGATTTATCGCGTGTAAAGACAAACGGACGGAAGGACATGCAGACGGACAGACATTTTCTCGTCTCCCTCACAATCTCATAAAATACCACTTAATAATATGTTTGTAACTGTGTGTTTTTATGTGAGTGTGCGATTGTCAAGATATCACAGATCTGTATAGTTCTGTTGATGCTGGACGATGGTAATCTGATTTTTAAAAAATAGACTTTTGTTCTTCCGTAAGTCCTGCTTAATGAATCAATCCGGAGCTTAACTCGTAAATTGATTTAAAACAAAAAACTTAATTATCTGCATATCATAATTGAAATTAGCCTATCACTGATTAACAAAAGCATTCTGGCACTTTGACACATCAGTTTACCTGATTTTCTTTTCTTTTGTAAACAGCGTGCAAAAGTTAGAAATATTCGTAACTCGAATCAGTTAAAGAATTCTGTGTAATATAGGCCCACTTTTGATGTAGATAGCTGAAAAGAGTATTTTAGATAGTTGAAGATGAAAGAATCACGATTAACGATAGATGTTAGTAAATAAATTGCAGAAAATTATGCCACTGGGTGGTATAAAATCATAACACTTTGGTTGCTTCACACGGAAAATACTCTTTTAGTTGCATATTACTTGCACATTATTATTTCATAGACTCAATCTGATTAAGATTGATCATTTTAAAATTCACTACGCCATTTAAAATGTGAAATTTATCGCGCGTGATTGTAAAAATCGTCATGCTTGGTGGATGAAAAGCGTTGTTTTAAGTTGCCAACCATGTAGGAGAAAATCAATAACAGCTGTCTGTGCGCTTCAATATGGCTGGCTCCACGGTGCGTAATTCATTACAATAAGTCTACCATATATTAAGAGCCAGTATGGCACTTTATGAGATTGTGTAGGGGCGGGAAAATGTCCGTCTGTCCGTCCGTCCCTATGGCTGTACGCGCGGTAACCCAAATATGCTTTATCAGATTTTCATGAAACTTGGTTTATACATTTAAAATGTCCATGTCAAGAAGACTATTTATTTCGGACCAAATTGATTGACTGGTACCGGAGTAACGACTAATTGAAGGTCACATGCTTTTTTTTTAATGGGAAAACATGATTAGGCCTATACCGGTACTACAATGCCGCTTTACTAATCATTGAGTCCAATGCAGTCGGATGTTTGTTTATTTCGTTGTTAAGTTGAAATGAGTAGTCTACTACATGAATACGGTTATATTCAGAAGGTATATTATAATTAGACCTACGTACAGTCGGTCAAATAAAAAACGTCGGGACTCGTATGCTGTTAAAATTAAAGTTTTGACGCATTAGTTCACAAGTTTCCTATAAAAAACACAAAATACAGGTCATTTTCGGAACATATGAGGCCATGCGGCAGGAGGGAAAATATGAACAAGGAGGGAAAAAATGAACATCGCGGAAATCGCAACACACGATATTCAACTTAATGCATTGTCATAATTCATTTTGCTTTGTGTCATCGCCACATACAAATGCTAACGTGAGAGAAAGTGTGGTTAGGGCTGTAATTGACCTGCATTTTTCGGTTTCTGAAGCAGCGAGAAGGTTCCATATTTATGAAAAGAAGCTCAGAGGTGGGAACGTTACTATAATGCGACCGGAAGTTTTCATAGCAAACGTTGATCTGGCCGGAAGCGTATTTCGATGCTAAGATTGGTTGCAGATGCTGAGCGTAAGTTATTGATTTTGCACTACAAGTTCCGGTATTATAAAATAAAATCTTTAAAAAATGCTCCTTGAATAAACATATTCCTCGCGAATCTATTAATTATTAATATTATAACAATTTGCAACCAAGAATATGGCGGATTTGAGGCATATAGCCACAGCCTTCTATACATGTTTGTTTTGGAACAAAACTGACTAAATAATCAAGAAAATACATGGATAGACAAGAGGCGTGTGTGAACCTAACCTTAAGTCTTCCTGTACATGCGCATATGCTCGTTCGTGATACTTAATCAAATACCGCCCGACGTTTTTTATTTGACCGACTGTACATTAAGCGGTGTTTTCTGCCATTACATTTTGTGAAATGTTGACTTATTTTAAGAACTTCTTATATCAGTGTACAAGAGTATGAATTAAAGCTAAGTATCGAACTTTAGACCTTTGTTCTTCCGCAAGTCCTCTTTAATTAATCGATCTGGAGCTAACTCGCAAATGGCTTACAAGAATAATTTATTTTCTGCATATCATCATTGTCCACCGCTGTGGCTCAAGGGATGCGTGAGAGGTGCAAACGCAGCGGGCGCGGGTTCGATTCCTGGTCGGGGTTTTCCCTCACCTGTGAGACAAATATCAGGTAACTTTAGGCCCTTGTGGTCCCCGGATATCATCTGGCTGTCATTATCATCTTCATCCCATCCTCGCCTTGTTTGGAGTGTGTGTGTGTGTGTGTGTGACTGGTGTGTCTCGTCCTATGTGTTTGTGTTGTCTCGGAGGTGGCCCCGGCATTGGGCTGATCACTCATCCGGGGAGGCCCTCAATGTCCTTGTCTGGTCAAAAATGTATGTTTGTTTTGTGATCCATAGTTCATTCCTCTCCGGACAGGTCGTGGCCCGGTAAGGCCCGGGAGGCGCGGGTCGCATAAAGGTCCCTACAGGGGAGAGGTAAAACTACGAAAGAGAGAAAAAATATTATATTTTCAATTATCACTGATTAAAGCATTCTGGCACTTTGTTATATCAGTTTACCTGATTTTATTATTATCTCACAAATGTTACGGCTGTCTAAAATAGTGTATGATACTGGTGGTAAAATGATCTTATTTTGCTCGTAGGATATCGCCCTTAGGGCTCTTTTCATTTTTAACGAGGAAGCCCTAAAGATTGTGTTTAGCAGGTTAAGTATCAAACTTTAGTTCATTTATCTTCCACAAGCCCTGCTTAATGAATCGGTTTGGAGATTAACTCGGAGATAGAATGCAAAACACTTGTTTTCTGCATATCACAATTCCCGTAGGCCTAAATCACTGACTGAAAAAATGCAGTCTGGACACAAACACAAAATAATTGAGTACTATAAACAGGTATCACATTGTTATAATGACCTAATATAGAGTCGTTATTAGGCCTTAGTTACATTATGGTACTTTATGAGATTGTGTGGGGGACAGGAAAATGTATGTACATCTATCTGTCTGTCTGTCTGTCTGTCCGTCCGTGTGCCTGAACGAGTGATAATTCAAACACGGTTTATCGGATTTTCATGAACCTTGGTATCCGCATTTATAATGTCTATGGGAAGAAGCCTATTGATATTGGTCCAAATCGCTTGACCGGTACGGAAGTAATGCCCAATTGAGTGCCTATTTAATGGTAATATATTAGAAAGAATTTATCAAATGCAAATCAGTTCTCTTGACAATATATTGTTTTACACTGTTCATGTACGGCTTTGGAAGTTGCATTACAGTTAGCTATGACAAAGAACACTACCGACATATCCCTTCACATATGCTTATCAAACTAGTCAGGTGTTTGTTAATTTCGTTGATCAAGTTGAAATGAGTACTACATGAATATTGTTATATGCAGAACGTATATTACTGTGAAATAATAATTAGGCGTACATAGTTGTACGTTAACCGGAGTTCATGGCAAGTGCATTTTGTGATATGTCGACATACGTATTTTAAGAATTTCTTATATCAGTGTATACGAGTTTGAATTAAGGTTAAGTTTCAAACTTTAATCTTAATGATCGATCTGGAGCTTAACTCGGAGATAGATTACAAAAATAACTTTTTTCCTGAATATAATTGCAATTATCACTGATTAAACAAAATCATTCTGGCACTCAGTTATATCTGTTTATCTGATTTTATTTACATTATAATTTAACAAATACTATGCTACAATGACTATAAAATGGCAACCATACAGAACTTTTTTATTTACGGTATTACCACAACAACGGTCACTAGCAACGCAGTTTTCACCAAATCGAATCTTATTTTATTAAGTGCCAGAATGGTACATATCAGAATGTGTGGGGGATGGGAAAATGTATGTCTGTCTGTCAGTGTGTTTGTACGCGCGAAAACTCAAAGCTTTATCTGATTTCCATGAAACTTTTTACACACAATTATAACGTCCATGGGAAGAAGCCTATTGCTATTGGAACAAATCGTTTCACCGGTACCGGAGTAATGCTCAATTTATTGCCTATTTTATGGCAATATATTAGAAAGAGTTTATCACATGCAAATCAGTTATCATGGTAACATACATTAAAGTGTTCATATATAGCATTGGAAGTTGCAATACAGGTAGCTTTGACAAATAATGCCACCCACATACTCCTTCACATATGCTTATGAAATTAGACGTTTGTTCTTCCGTAAGCCCTGCTTAATGAATCGGTCTGGAGCTTAACTCGGAAATTGATTAAAAATAACTTATTTTCTGCATATCATAATTTAAATTATCACTGATTAATGAAATGCATTCTGGCACTTTGTTACATTAATAGAAATTAATAGAAAATCATAATATTTTCAGTGATTTTCTACATGGATACTACAATTAGATTAGTTTGCAATTAGATTACAATTGATTGTAGATCAGGTAGATCTACAAATACAGCTATTTACCCATCCTATAAGAAGATTGTTACATCTCTTGATGCTGAAATCTGCCCAATTGGAATATTTTGTGACTTAAGCAGGGCCTTTGACTGTGTTGATCACAAATTGCTATTGGATAAACTTGAAATGTATGGTATTCCAGGATTTGTCCTTAACTGGTTTTAAACATATTTAAGGCATCGTAATCATTTTTGGAAGTGTCATATTATAACAGCAATGAAGCTCATGAGATTCCAAATCAGAATATTTAAGTATTGATGTAAGTGTACATCAGGGTTCTATTTTAGGTCCTATTCTGTTTCTTTTATTCACTAACAATATTCCATTACACTTAAATAATTATTTTTTAATTACGTGCATTGATGATACATCTGCAAAAGTAACTTGTAAAGGCACTAATATGATGACAATTTAGTGTAACAACTTATTGCAGGAGCTGATGGAATGGTTCAATGTTAATAAGATTTATTTTAACTTAAGCAAGACAGGATATACTCACTTTCACATGCATCAGAACAAAGTGACATAAATACAAGAATTTATCTATGTAGTTATATTCAATAATATTAATTTTCTTGGTGTAGTATTTCAAGAAGGAATTTATTTGAATAGTCATTGTGTAAAATGAATACACTCAAATGTTGTATGCTATCAGTTAAGGGTTCTTAGAAACAAACAAAATATTAAAGTTTGATTTTTCTTTTATGATGCAGAAATTGAATCAAGACTTGCTTATGGAATCTGCTTATGGGGATCTTGTTCTCTGTTGACTAATTTATTCATTGTTCAGAAACGTATTTTACAATGTATGTTTAAAGTTTGGCCTGGACACTCTTCAAGAAGTTATTTTAAGCAATGTACTATTTTAACGATATGTGATTTATATATTTTAAAACTGTTAGAGTGTATTTATGTAGGTAAACATAAATGATTTTAAAAGCGATAAAGACTTACATACCTAACTTACAGCACTGGAAATAAAGACGCTTTGAACATATCTTCTCATCGAATAAGTTAATTTAATAATTCATTCATGGGGCTTGGTCTTCAACTGTACAATTCCCTGCCTGTCAGGGTTACATTCCTAATAGAATTACATTCTTGAAAATTTGATTATAACACAATAGTAGTAATAATAATAGCAATAACAATAATAATAAATAATATTATCGAAATGAAACTTAATATTAAATGAACATTTATAAATTATTACCTAAAGGACCCGGCGATACCTGTTTTTTTTTATTTTGCTTGTACTTCGAAGTCAATTTTGGAGGGGGCCCTTTTAATTTTCAAAATTTAGGTCCTAGAGGAAGAACGACTTATCATACTCAAGAAGTTTGGATTTTGCACCCCTTTACTTCTAAAGACCATGAATGGTGGGGTTGAGGTAAGAACAGTCAGAAATTCCTATTAGTCTTGCCTATCTGTGTGTCAAGTCTAGTAAAATGAGCCGAGGAATGTAGATTTAAACGTCATTTAGTAGGGATTAAAGCATTTAAGGGATTTTTTTCCAAATTTAGTTTTATCTAAATTTGCTCCTGGTTCTATTAGCTCTGTGTAAAGTCTGGTAAAAATTGGTAAGAGAATGTAGATTTTTAAATAAAATTTATATATAGCAGGGTTGCAACATTTTAGGAGTGGTTTCTTCCAAATTAATTTTGGTTAAAACTTTCTCTTGGTTCAATATATAGGCTATATATCACAAAATAGGGGTGAAACATCTAAAATGCGGTTTGTTCTAAAATTAGTTTTCCTACCACTTTCTCCTGATTCTATACGTTCTGTGTGTAAAATCTATTAAAAACACGTCAAGAATGTAGATATAAATTTTGGTGATATAATAGGAGTAGAAACATTTAAGGGGTGGCTTCTTCCAAAATTAACTTCACCTATTTTTTCTCTCGCTTTTATAGGGTCTGTGTGTAAAGTTTGGTAAAAATAGTTCAAAGAATATAGACTTGCAAAAAGATCACATAGTAGGGAATAAAAATTTCGCAAGGGGTGTTTTTTTTTTCGAGAATGATTGTCTCGTAGAATTTTTACTCGATTCTACAGGGTACATGTGTAACATTTTGTAGACATTGGTCAAAGAATGTAGATTTGTGGGCCTGTAGAGAAAATATTACTTTTTTTTTCAAATTGAACCCATGGGGGTTGAAGATAAGGGAAGGAGGGTGTACCGTCGTTCTATCTGAAGGGCATGATTTACAATAATTATTATATAGAACAAATAAATTTCGAGGTTTTCACGCCTATGTAAGAGCTTTGTCTTCGTGAGTAGATCTGGCATCAGTGCGATGCATAAGACCAATACTATCTTTTAAGATTGGGATGATCTATAGCTTGCCCCGCAATTGACTTTTGCCCCAGGCTCCGCAAATCGACGGGACGGCCCTGTCTCCCGTGAGAGTTTAACAAAAACAAACAAACAAACAAAACAAAACAAAAACTTTATGTAAGGCAGTGAACGAAGCTAAGTCTGGAAATCTCATACACTCATATAACCATATTTAGCCTAAGCTTGAGCAATATAACTTTCTCAATTCAAATTCTAACGAGCTCTACCCCCTCGTTCTGCCTCAAGTTTATGCGTAGCACTAAATGTGGATGTTGTTGACTTTGTTATAAAATTTGGGGATTTATAAAGTTTGTTATATTCCAGAAGTGAAATAACTATTTTTTGGCAAGGAGTACATACATATGCTACATACATATATTTGTGAAGTAATAAGTCAACTTATGTTGAAAATAACCCGTGGGTTTTGGTACCGAAAATAGGAACATTAATTATTTTTTAGTGGAAGAGACGTGTTCATTAGTGACAAATACTTCAAAATATTTAGAGTTATATTATATATTATATTTAATATTTAATATATATAATATATATATATATAGATATATCGATATATCCAAATGAAATATCACTTTCATTATGAGCTGATATCTGAGGTTTTCCCAGACGGTACTTTCTAATCGTAGAATACATTCCATAGCCGGCTTTTTAGCTGTTTCATTATAATTATTAAATCTTAGTTTATGAATAATTCGCGCTTAAGTGTTAATAAATATGATTCAACTATGTTGCTCTTAATTTTTATTATTTTTTAATTAATTATTGCGGGCGAAGCTGCGGGGACCTGCCTGTCTGTGCGCGATGACCAGCAAAATCTACTACACTCAGAAATATGAAATTTTAAGCATAGGCCTAATGGACTGAAGTGTGGCCATATTCACCTCCAAACCGGATATTTAATTTTAGCTTTCGTTCTCTAGTTATGAGTGAAAAACGTGATTTTTGGCGCTAATATTTTTCAAGGAAGGAATCTTATTATAGTTTATAAAGAAGCTCTGTAAGAAAAAATTCATCACCATGATAGGACATTGGAAAGCACTTCATACGTTACATTTGGAAGTGATATAGCTCTCTTCACAGAACAAAGTAGTTTGTTAATAAAATGTTTTAAATATGTTCCTGTTAAATAAATTATTTGAAAAAAATTAGCGGCCGAAGACGTGGGAACATGCTAGTCATAATAAAACAAAGCTGTTATAGAAAGTAAAGACCTCGTGTAAAAGTGTAAATATTTTGTTTTTATTTTCGTTAATATTTGAGAAAAATAGGTTATGGTTGCTTGCTTTCTAAAGAACTTATGTAACTTACATATTTCAGAATTATATTTGTCAAGAATTATCTGTCGGATAACAAATTCCATTAATAGTCTAGTACATTGAATAATGCAACGTATTAGTGATGCAATGTTCTATTCATCAAAATAACGTAATTTACAATAATATGGGAATGTCAAAACAAGGCAATGAACTATGAATGTTTTTCTTGTGATTATTACCACAGGCTAAAATGTGTAGATATACTCTTTTTTTTTTACTTTATGAGCTTTTTTAAACCGTGCTCGTAATCTAGGTTCATAATTTTACCTTCTCGCATATACGTAGTATAGAGAAAGTATTGTGATCGTGACAAAAAGTCAAAATCGAGATAACACCGGGAAAACATGTTTCACGATGCCTAGAAACCGAAAAAAGAGTTTTTGGAATGAAGTCTATCCGTCTGTCTCTAGACAAGCACAGCGGGTAAAAGGTTTACTTCATTTTTTAATTACGAACTTTTTCGATATGCGCCCGCTCGGTTGGTCGGTCGAATCCTACAACCAAGCACGCTCCTGCAAGGTCGGGTTGCATACACAACTTCACGGGTCTTGGAGCGCCAATCTGTTTACACAGATAATATTTATAATCCAGACCAGGTCCCCTTACAAGAGTAGTGTGGACTTCCCTGGCTATTTGTTGCTCAGACGGTAGTGAAATTCTTTCTCCGTGGGAATTTCGAATTATAAGATATGGCAATTGGAAGAAATATGTAACAGAGTATCTCTTAATATCGGATATTTATTTGCAACTGTATTTTGATTGAATTTACTATGCTTTACTGATGACGAATTTATTTTCACAGATGATGTAATTCAATATAGTATGACGATAGATTTTTATGGACTTGTAAAAATATATTCAGGACGTACTTTAGACCTGACGTAAATTATTAACTTCTATTCAATACGACGTAACTTATTCCTTTTAATCAGTACTTTTATAAAGCAATGATATACTATGAATGTATATATGTAGATAACGCGCTACTATATAACTACCGTATTTTACGGACCATAAGACGCTTCGGACCATAAGACGCACCTTCATTTTAGCATGGGAATATAAAGGAAAAGAAATTTAATATGATTCTAAACCAAAAATTTTAAAGGGAATAACATTCTTCATTGTATAAACAAATTATAACTTTGTACAATGGAATCGGTGTAAATCATTTCTAACTTAAAACGTTCGTTGTATGAAAGTCTCTTCTGTATAGGTGGCATCGCGTAAATTTTAACTGAACCGATTTCTCATGAAAGACTGAAATACTTTCACACTCTCTAATCCCCAATTCAGCATACGGTAAGTGTAATGGGACAAGGCTGTTTAAAAGGTCATTGCCTTTATTTAAACCACCCGGCAGAGACAACTCCTTTCGTATAAAAGAACTCAACATTCCTTTCTTTTCGCATTGAATACTCTCATTTTACGATTTTGACAAGTTCACTGAAGTGTCCTACAGTTTGCCAAAATTTGTAACAATTTTATCGTTTGAAACACTTTGTTTATAACTATGGTATTCCGGCAATATTTACTATAGCCTAGTTTAATTTTTGTAATGTACTTCAGACCATTAGATGCACTTTCAAGGCTCTGTTTTCAAAGTAAAAAAACTTGTGTCTTATGGTCCATAAAATACGGTATCTACTCGTATTTTATTATACACGAAGGAACTTAATACTTGATGCCTCTCTCTACTTAATATTGCGCGGAGCTAAAATCTGAATACGTCTATCCTCTCCTGAGTCCGATCTTCAACAAGACGCATATACATCTCTCAGTTCCCTCCCTTGAATGTTTTAGAGATGGAAAATTCTGTTCTAATTATGTTCTCATTGGCTGACTCGACCCTAAGTCGAATACAGTACTAAAGGGCTGCCGCACATTGGGCGTTTTGTGGTCGCCACCGGTGGCGACCACTTGTGGTCGTGTCAACCACAAACGCCGCCACAAACGCCGCCGCCGGTGGTCGCCACTAGAAGCTTACACGACCACGAGTGGTCGCCACTTCTACCCAGAACGGCTTTCTCTGTAACAGTTCTGAATTAAAACAATTAAATCCACTCGAACATTTAAAATTAATACTTCATAACTCTGACTGTGAAGACCTTACGGTTTCTGAATGCCCTTCTCTTAAATTGTCTGCAGAATTAAAATTTTTGGGGATTATTACTGATCAACATTTGAAATGGGATAAACACATTTCACATATGTAATAAAATACAAAAAGCAAAATATCAATTTGAAAATATCCGTAACTGTATGGCCATATTTTATTTAGGCCTAGTCGAATCCATTACTCAGTATGACATTGTTGGATGGGGTAGCATTTCTAAAACTTTTCCTACTCCATTAACTTGGTTACAAGAACGTACAATCAAAATTTACTTTAAAAAGCGGCTGGACTAACCAATTGAACTAATCTATTCAGAGTTTAATGTATTTAACATTAACCAAATTTATAGATACCCTTTATTAAAATTCTACCATAAAAATAAGACAAAATTCTAGCTGTTCCACATGAACACTGCACAGGACGAAATAGAACTAGTAGGCCTAATTTAGTAGAACCAAAATGTTTCACTTCTGCTGGTCTGTCACATAGCTCTATTTTTGGTCCTCGTGTGTATAATTCTAAAATCACATTACATCCAGGTGTAATCTAATGTAGTTATGGAGTCTTTAAATCTAAAATTAAAAAAATACAAACTTTAATTTTCCTATAATTTAAATATTCTCTTTCTGGTACTACCATCATATTAATTATAACTATTATTACTTAGACTATATCACTTGAATGATGCCATGGTTCTCAGCCTTTTCCACTCTCTTCTATTACCTGTTTATTATATTTTGTCTACTTCTTAGTTTTAAGTTAAGTTTAGTTCAACATCACACTTCTACTATAAGACATAGGCCTGTATAATCGTAACAATGGAACTGCCCCCGAGCACCAGCTCCTGCACTTTCGATGTTTCAGGACCAACATATGTATTACTAGCATGTGCCCGCGGCTTCGCCCGCGATAATTATTTAAAAAATTAAAAATTAAGAGCATAATAGTTAAATCATTATATTTATTAACACCTAAATCACGTGGACTACATACCACGATTAGATAGCGTCGCTTGGTAAAAGCGACCTCAGATTCGATTTCCTTGGCCCAGAATACCCCTGTACAGTGAGTTTCGTCCAAATCGAACAATGTTTGACCATATTTAGGCCTATCCTTCTTCCGTGTAGGTTGAAAATTTCATATGTCTACGGGCCTTGACATTCTAAACAAATGAATCGACCAGCGTGGGCTTACAACAATCTAGCGATCGCGATGCTTTTATTACCACGGTATGACAAAAATAGCCAAAGCCAACTGCAATTGATTTGACATTGAAATGTATTACTGAAATCTGGTGCTTCGACAGCGCTAAAATCACGTTTTCTGCCAGTTTTTCACTCACAACTCGCGAACGAAAGCTAAAATTAAAAATCCGGCTTCGATGCGCATTCGCCCACCTTTCAGCCCATCTATGTTTAAAATTTCAGATCTCTGCGTTCAGTAGATTTCGCTGGGCATCGTGGACAGACAGACAAACACGTCCTTTTATTATTTTAAGATAGCATGTGCCCGCGGCTTCGCCCGCGATAATTATTTGAAAAATTAAAAATTAAGAGCATAATAGTTAAATCATTATATTAACACCTAAATCATGTGGACTATATATCACGATTAGATAGCGTCACCTGGTAAAAGCGACCTCAGATTCGAGTTCCTTGGCCCAGAAAACCCCTGTATAGTGAGTTTCGTCCAAATCGAACAATGTTTGACCATATTTAGGCTAATATTGATTATCCCTATAATAATAATAATAATAATAATAATAATAATAATAATAATAATAATAATCGGTGTAGGTTGAAAATTTCATATTATGTTTGCGTGCCTTGACATTAAAAACAAATGAATCGACCAGCGTGAGCTACAACATTCAAGAGATCGCGATGCTTTTATGTCGAAGGAATGACAAAAATAGCCAAAGCCTAGTGTAATTGATTTGTATTACTGAAAACTCATGCTTCGAAAACTCAATAAATACACGTTTTCTGCCCGTTTTTCACTCCTAACTCACGAACGAAAGCGAAAATTAAAATTCCGGCTTCGAGGTGCACATTCCGACCCTTTAGTCCATCTATGTTTAAAATTTCAGATCTCTGCGTTCAGTAGATTTCGCTGGGCATCGCGGACAGACAGATAGACAGACAGACAGACACTTCCTTTTATTAATATAGATAGACTAGCATGTGCCCGCGGTTTCGCCCGCGATAATTACTTTATAAATTAAAAAAATGAGCATAATAGCCTGGTAAAACCGACCTCAGATTCAAGGTCCTTGGCCCAGAAAACCCCTGTATAGTAAGTTTCGTCCAAATCGACAGACAGACAGACAGACACTTCCTTTTATTAATATAGATTTAAATATTTATGTAATTATAATTTTGATATGTGTTAAGCAAGACTTTGTAAATTTTTATTTACATGATGTTTTATTTAGTTAATGAATTTATTGTAAATAATATAGATTGAACTATTTTTACTCCATGTTAATAACAATTAATGTAATATATTAGGCCTATATGAATTGTATAGAGAAATCTATATTAATAAAAGGAAGTGTCTGTCTTCCCTCGTCTATCTGTCTGTCTGTCCGCGATGCCCAGAGAAATCTACTGAACGCAGAGATCTGAAATTTTAAACATAAATGGACTAAAGGGTCGGAAAGTGCACCTCGAAGCCGGATTTTTAATGTTAGCTTTCCTTCGCGAGTTATGAGTGAAAAACGGGCAGAAAACGTGCATTTTTTGCGTTTTCGAAGAATCAGTTTTCAGTAATATATTTCAATGTCAAATCAATTACAGTTGGCTTTGGCTATTTTTGTCATACCTTGGAAATGAAACTTCCGCGATCGCTTGAATGTTGTAGCTCACGCTGATCGATCCATTTGTTTTTAATGTCAAGGCACGCATACATATGAAATTTTCAACCTAATCCCGAAGAGGATGATTATTATTATTATTATTATTATTATTATTATTATTATTATTATTATTATTATTATAAGTGGGATAATCAATATAGGCCTAAATATGGTCAAATGTTGTTCGATTTGGACGAAACTCACTATACAGGGGTTTTCTGGGCCAAGGACCTCCAATCTGAGGTGGCTTTTACCAGGCGACGCTATCTAATCGTGGTATGTAGTCCACGTGATTTAGGTGTTAATAAATATAATGATTTAACTTTTATGCTCTTAATTTTTAATTTTTGAAATAATTATCGCGGGCGATCGCTTGATTTTGTAAGTCCATCCTGGACGATTCATTTGTTTAGAATATCGAGGCCCGCAGACGTATGAAATTTTCAACCTAACACGGAAGAGGGATATTCAATATAGGCCTAAATATGGTGAAACATCGTTCGACTTGGACCAAACTCACTATGCAGGGGTTTTCTGGGCCAGGGAACTCGAATCTGAGGTCGCTTTTACCAGGCGACGCTATCTAGGCTTCGGCAATTTTTGTCATACCTTGGAAATAAAAACCCATGCAGGTCGATTCATTTGTTTATAATGTCAAGGCACGCATATATCTGAAATTTTCAACATAGACGGAAGAGGGGCAATCAAAATAGGCCTAAATATGGTCAAACATTGTTCGATTTGAACGAAACTATACAAGGGCTTTCTGGGACAAGCAACTCGATTCTGAGGTCGCTTTTTCCAAGCGACGCTATCTAATCGTGGTGTGTAGTCCACGTGATTTATTTGTTAATAAATATAATGATTTAACTATTATGCTCTTAATTTTTAATTTTTGAAATAATTATCGCGGGCGAAGCCGCGGACACATGCTAGTAATGAATATATTAGTGTATTTCGCATTGTCTAAATGTGCTAATCTCTGGAGGAAACATTGAATAAGTAAATAAATAAATAAGTCCATAACAAAAACAAAATAAAGAACATAATCGTTAACAATGTTCATAGCAGCATAGCAAACTATAAAGACAATAGACGTATAATAAATATTAAAAAAAAAAGGTTTAAAGTAGAATAGCAAACGAAGTAACACAGGACTTGTTACTTAGTTCTTTACTTCATTTTTACTTTCCTTCATTTTGTATTTTATTGTTACTTAGTTTACCTTTCGTGCTGTTTCTGTTTCTTCAATTATTTCAGACGAACCAGTAGAACAATACAAACCATTACTTTCAGGCAAAAGAAAATAATTTTCACTTGAGAAACTCCGTCCATTCAGATTTTCTGTATTCATTTTAAATTTCACAGATTCATGTATCCCAGTTTCAATTAGTTACTTTATTAGAAAAAAAGAGTGATTTTATTGTAAATTAAATATAATGCCCTCTCTTTTATTAAATTCCTCTCAACACATTACTTCCAAAAAGCTAATTATCACTAATGAGGGATAACTTATTAATTTTTAAATATTTTATTTCATGAATGTATTTTCTATTTTTCATATTTTCTATTTACTATTTTTTATGCCTTGCCCTAGTCATTAGGGCACGCAATAGATTAGGAACCCAAGTTCTTCAGGAGGGAGCTCTATGCCAGTGTAGAACGCCGGAGGGGGAATAGACGCGACCACTAACGCCCAATGTGCGCCTATACCCGACGTTTTGTGGCGACCACAAGCAGCGAGACAAGATTTTCCCCCAGCTTGTGGCTGACGTTGGCGTTAGCAGTGGTCGTGTGTGCGGCTACTCCATTTAAACTCCATGTAAAAGCCTTCCCGCTACTTGTGGTCGCCACCGGTGGCGACCACAAAACGCCCAATGTGCGGCAGCCCTTATGTGCAACCTAGGCTTGTCCCTAGCAGTATTTCCGTTGAGAAGAGGGCTTCTTCCTAAAACACATATGTCAAAGTTGACAGATATTACTGGCGACGGAGTGTCGTGCAATACCGCCTACTACATCCTGAAGTAAATTAATTGTTTAATAATTCCTATGTCAAAAGTCTGATGTTAATTTTATGTCCATAATTAAATATGATGTCCTTTTGTGCATGTTTTGATATAAGTCTGATAATAATTGTCCGATAATAATTAATTCAAGGATTCATTATAATTGAATTTTGATATGAAATAACTAATTAATTATGTGATGTGATATGTCATATTGTAGGTCATGCTGTGCTCTTTCTGATGATGTAATTAGTTTATTTGTGGTATTTTTAAGTTCGCGTGTAATTACTTATATAAAACTGTCTATGTGGAGGTGTAAGTCGTAAATAGTCGTAAATGTGGTGTGTGAGTCGTGAATTTAGGGGTTGTAAGTAGTGAAACTGCTGCAAAATTTTATCAAATCACCCAGAATTTTTGTTTTATAACTGAAATTTTAAGTGGATTTTTCACGAAAACGTTTTTTAAACTTTGATTTTTGTAAAATTGGCTCTTACGATTTTCATAAAAATTTTAATTTTGAAACTCTTATCTATGATTAATAGAACTGCTATATCCGTTTCTCTGCAAAAATTACTTACTTTAATTTACTCGTATCTATTTTTAATTTTTCGATTATCACAGTAAAGTGGCAGAGAAAATTTGTTAAACACATTTCTTTATACAATTAATAGGTCTCAAGACAAAAACGAAATAAATAAGGTTTAAATGCAGATTTGAGAACATATATATTAATTAAAATATGAACTATATTTTATTGCCCATAGTAACAAGAAAATAGTAATCTACTTTTGTTGTGAAAAGCAGTCAGTTTAGCTCAGGCTTAATGAACACACCAAAACCAATTACAGCGAGGTGGTATAGGCTAATGGGGAAGGGGTCCTAGGTTCAAATCAAACCTTGTGGCCGCACAAATTGACTTGGGCTTTTCACGGTTTCCTCATTCGTGAAGGCAAACGCCGGATTTGTAGGGATTGGTTTATTTTCCATAACTCATCGCCGCTATTATGATAATTTAAACTGTATATCACAAAAGATGACATCACTGAACAATAGAATGAGATGCACGCGAATGAGTTGTTACAATAGACTACTGGTTCATGCAAACATTCTATACACGTGATACAACCTATATGCAGTTAAAGCGTGCATTATAAGCTAAGTGGTAATAATTATAACAATAATAATAAAATAATAATAATAATAATAATAATAATAATAATAATAATAATAATAATAGTAATAATAATAATAATAATAATAATAATAATAATAATAATAATAATAATAATATCAATCACACTTAACTGCGGTTTTGCAAATGCTGCTTCGTGCTGTTATGCGGTTTGTCTACGAATGATCTTACGATGCTGTCAATGCAATTATTCGTCCGCCATGCCGGCAATGCAGCTCACTGTTATACTGCACTGTTATATTGACTGCGGCAGGTACCACAATGGGAGGTGTTAATTAAAATTAATTCTACAAATCACTTTCTTAAGCACCATATTTTGTACAGATACCTAAATAGTGCATAATAATATCCACATAGTTAAGCACACGGAGCGGAGGGGGCAGCCGTAGCGGAGCGTTATAGAATATTGTTGATGTCAATAGGAACTCAAGTTACATAATGTGACCACCTAATTCTTTCACCATTGGATATAAAATATAAAGGAAAAAATTGGGAAAATACATGTTTCTATACTATAAGCAAAGTTGGCGATCTTGGTCATGTCAGATGATTTAACAGTAGACTATCTGTTTCAGAGATGTTTTGTGGAATATTAAGATTTTCAAAATATTTAAGCTTTTCTTGTGCACATTCTTTGCTCAAAGAGAGTTCTTTCGTTATGGGCAGGTAATAAATTTTGTCAAATGCATGATTTACTTAAAGAAATACAATTTATTGACTGATGTGTACTGTACATCCACTCAAAATATCAACCCTCCGCCATTGATTATTATTATTGTCATTATTTCACGGTAAAAGCCTTGTGAATAAAGATCGGCCTTTATGCCTTCCGTTCTAAGATACCGGTTAGTTGTATAAACATGTATTAAAAAATTGTCTCAATAATTTACTTTTCTGTGCTAGTTTTTAACCCGTATATGCGAGAAAGTTTGTGCAACATGTTTTGCACCATTTGTTTTTCTTTAGAAGTATATTAAATATATTTCAGAAGTATGATGGTCATGAACCTTCTATATGTCAACAGATAATAGTATTTGATTATCCTAACAGAGTAGCAATAAAAAATATTTCTTTCAAGTTGATAATTTAGATTGTATTAATCAAATACTGTCCATACGTTTTAATTAAGTAATTTCGGATCATAGTTTGAGAGAAAAATGGGCAGCTTCTTGCTAGATGAACTATCTGACTATGGTAACTGTACTTAAGCAAGTCTTTTCCATGAGTTGAAGATATTGGAAACTTGACCTTCTATTGTAGATAATGAGAATGCTACTTCTTGTTAAGTTTTATTCCGTTTTAAAATTATTAAGAGAATGAATAGATTCTGGGGATCTGAATGTGTTAAGAGAGAAGAGATTTGGAACAACTAGTAGACTATTACCATCCTTTCAACCTTCATTATATTTCATAACCATAGTTTTCATAAAGCACATGACATGTTCACCTCTATTTTACACAGGGAACGCCAAAATGTTTTTTGGCACTTTGATAGATGTTTAAATAGCCTGTTCCTTGTGTTCAAAACACCGCAGTCGACATAATTGGACCTCGTTTAACCCATTTCCCTTATCGGGAGTCGATGAGTGAAATGTTCCCATTGTCTGAGAAATTAGACCAGTGGCGGACGCAGAAATTTTTTTCGGGGGGGGGGATTTGAATAGGTAGAAAGAATACTAAAAAAAAATTAATCAACTTACATATGCAATTAGTTTATAAAACTGGCCATTTAGAGTACTTTTTTCAAATTTCGGGGGGGGGGGATGTAACCCCCTATCCCCCCTGCGTCCGCCACTGAATTAGACATACTCCCCTTCAAAAACCCTCAACCTCAACAGGGATTGAACCAGCGAACTTTGGTTCTAAAGGCAGGCAAGCTAATCTATGAGGATGCTATAATATTATTATTGGGTTTAATTGGAGAGGGACATCAATTGCAGTATCTAAGTCCCTATTTTGCAGATTTTGAAATATCAAGTCTTTCAGCAATTCATACGTAAGGTTCTGTTATAGAGAATACAAGATTGAAAATTATGACTTACCATTCGCTGCAGACTAAATTACCCCATGGGGCCATGTAAGGCCTTCAAACGTTTAAATCAGTCCGTGGCATGATTCATTATCAGATGTTCTATAATGATAGAAATAGAAAATAATAAATACCGATCTACTTTTATTTCCTTTTTCATGAGAACATTTTAGAAGAGAAATTTCCCTGACTCTCGGTTCTTAACCCATGACCTTCAGCTTTCCGTGTCGATGCTCTACCAACTGAGCTAGCCAGAGTTCGATTCGCAGCATCAGATGAAATCACTCTGCTATAGCTGAGTATCCTTAAATGTTTACTTCACTGAAAGGCATTTTCGTCATATTATGCTGTATCGTGAGGCACACTAATCTTGTGATTTTGTAACCGGGTTTCCACTGTTATTGAATTGAAACGTTTAAGAAACAGAAACAATATTCTTTGGTTTCATGAACACATATCTACTTACTTTTTTAAGTTTGTGCATGACAAGGGGTCAGGTCTGAGACGATAACACAAAATATATTAGGCCTATATGTGCATCAAATTCCAACCATGTTGCCCTGACGCACTAGAGTTCATCCTAAAGCGGATAGCGATAGCGTTGGCAATTTTCAAGTTACACACCACTTGGGCAAGCCACATTACATGGTGATGTGTAACTAGGAGAAAATTATGAAGAGAAGAGTATGTGTAGTGGTGTTTGTGTAGTGTGGGGTAGATTTGTAGGGTAGGTGATGTGAGGAAGGTTGGAGGGAGGCATTAGCATACTCTTGTCGAAAGACACCAAGGGGGCCGCCAGCCTTAACATCCCCTTCTGACGTACGAATCACTATCAACAATGACATATGGCTTTCACGTCATAGAGGATTGAACCCAAACAGACTTGTGATTAGAAGCTGTACTCCTCCACCTTTTTAAAGCCAGACCTTCGAGTCAGATTAAAATCCTCACCTTCCGCGAATCGAACCCGGACTGCCCACATTCCAATGAAATTGTAAATTGAATGTAAAACTAAAAATATGCAACATTAGCCTATACCGCGTGAACCAAAAATTAAGTCAATGGACTTCTGTCGTATATAGCGTGCGGCCAACGGGCATGGGACGACCTATCAACCGTGAAGATTCAGGTAATAGGATAGTCAAATGAAAAAATAATTCCAGTATTTCACTCGCCTTTTTTGAGAGTATATGTTGAAATTGCTGACCTTTCTGATTTATACGTAGACCTACTGTATCTGACAACGACGTACAAATTGTGTATGGGTGGGAACTTCATGCTTTTAAATCCCCTTAACATTGATGCTTGTGATAGCCCGAAGTCCTGAATTAAACAACTGAACTTTTCTGTTCATGATCTTTCATTAATAATATTGTTTATTGTTGTACCTAAATCATGGAAATTTTAAATGTCAGAAAACGGCAAAATACAAAAATTTATTGGATACTTTTATATATATATATATATATAATAAGTAAAGTAAGAGCAAAATACCTTATTATTCGAGAGGTTCCTTCATGCCCCGTCGTCTTCCAGACGTGCCAACCACCGTTTATTTTACCTGGGCCCTCCCACCTCAGTTCCACAGGCATCCAGAGCCTCTCGAACCCCGGATACTCCGGGAACATTGCGTCATCTGGCCAGGAAGACACAATGTTAAGGTTGAGAAAAGTTCCTCTGAACTGTATTAGCCTATATAGTTAGTTCACTGCTGCGCACACTATAAGCGAGGGTTATGCAACAACAACAACAAAAATATATTTAATTTTTTTAGAATATATATTTGGAATATCATTGTTTTTCGTGATAGATAACTTTTTTTTGCATATTTCAGTCGTTAGATATGAAAGCATATGCTAAGGTAATGTCCGTGAAAAACAATTTAAACAAACCGTTGATTTTAAGCTGTAAAATGGCATATGACATGTTGTGCCATCTACTAACTAAAGAAAGAACTAAAAGAAAATGACCGTTTTTATAGCATTTCTAGTTTAAATTTCAAAATGAAACATCTTCCCAATGATATGATGCACTTAAAAATAAAGAAATAAATGTTTTTGACATTTTCATGATTTCTGCCACCATCTCCCCTTAAGGAGGAGAGAGAAAGGAAATGGACACATAACCTATATAATAAAGAGGATTTTCTTGTTTATACTTAGAGAAAATCTTTTTACATATTGTAACAATAATTTAGTTTTCATTTCTATAGTAAGTTCCTCTAATTTTCTAGTTTGTAACAAAGTCACATTTTAACGAAACTGAGGGTGACAGAAAAAAATTGAGATCAGATATGGAATCTGCAACAAAAATACCATAAGAATCATCTATTAATTTTCAAAAAGATTTTAAAACTTCTTTTTTTCTGTTGGCCTGTGTTATCAAAGAATAAAACACCCCAAAACACTATTCTAAGAAATCAATTTCATTCACATTAAGAAATATATTGCCGTGTTTTTCTTTTCGTGCCCCTTATTAATCTTCCACTATTTAGCCTATGGCCATAGAAAATATTATTTACAGCCTAAAAGGTTCCTATAACGGTACGAATTCAGAAAAAACCCTTTAGGAAGGCCTACAGGCTGAGGTAGATTTCGAAGTGCTTTTGGTTTAATTTATTGTAGTTGCGCAGAACTCTTCTTCTTTAGCCTTGGCATGACAAACCCACAATAATAACTGCAAAAAAGAGGAAAGAGCACTGCAACGGGGCCTAAATACGCTATCTATCGGTGGATTTAACCAAGAAACTGCTGGTCTATAGCAGAGGTGTACATATTCTGATTTTAGCTTGCTTGCCCCTTTGAAATTTTGCAACCAGCCACAGCTTTTAACTTGCTTGACAAGAGAGCAAGCCAGATTGCTACGTTACTGTCGCTATGAGTCACAAGCTCTTCATAACCTGGTGGGTTTCACGGGGCCTAAATAAACTTAAGGCCTGGCGGAAAGAATATGAAACTGGGTATATCAGTGCACTGGTAAGTCGTGCAGTTTCGTAGTTGAGGAACTTCAGATGTGTTTAGAGTGCAAGTAAAAGGGGAATGGAGAATTTTACCCTGAAGGAAGCCGAGGAGAAACTAAAATGTGGAGAGTTTGGATTATCAATGAACAAAGGTACTAGTCCGGCATGGGAAAAATTTTCAAATATTTTCGAGAAAACATAAAAAAATCATTAATAACAATAACAATAATAAAAGTAATAAATGTGTTAAGACGCTAAAACGATTTTTAATACTTTATCCACTTTTTATTTATCTACATGATGAATTTCTTCTACCAGCATGTAGAAAAGCAAGAAAGTATTAAATACACTTAGCAACTACAGTTGTTTAGCTGATAGGTTAGTCGCAAGCTTATTCAGGCTAATCCATTCAAGCCTAAAGAAACCTGACGGCTTGCTAGCTGCGACGCTCGCAACTTGCTTGCCTGGCGTTCAAGCGGGCATGGGCAAGCTAAAATCGAGATTTGTACACTTCTAGTCTATAGGCTACTTCTGGTTTTATGAAAACTCATAAGCTTACTATGTATAAAAAACTTCGTTTTACATAACCAGCAGTTATGAAGAAGGAAGAAATTGAAATAAGAAGAATTGAAATATTTTTTTTATAAAAAGAGAGTAGGCCTATTCTGTAATTATGTTTCAGCTACTTAATGGAGGAGTAGCGGCTCCGGTCAAGGAAACCATCTTTAACGGCGTGGGTGTCGGCATGCTGACCACATGCCCCCCCCCCCCAATCCTGCCATCTGTCTTTGGTAGATGACGCAGATCCCTTGAAAGTTGTAGCGCCACGGAGTTTAGTATAATTTCATAAATACAAGCAAGAAATAATGTTTTTATACCACAAGGCAATAATACTAACCTTGTAGTCCCAATGTTCTTTGTGGACAACACTCCATTTTCATTGAGCCGTAACTTTCAAATTAAACTCCTTTTTACTGAAAATTATTTTATCACAGTAATATCACAGTGTACAATGTTCCATATGAAATAAAAATAAATCTGAAATCTTTGTTATAAAAACAGAGTTGTTTATAATGTTTCATATTGATATATTTTATTATTTATTTTTCATTTTGCCATGCTTTTTGTTCTAAATGTGTGTAACGATTATTTTTTATATTTTAAATTCTATTACATTGGTAATTTTATCCTTAGTCGGTCCTCACACATTCCTTTCGGCAGGCCTTCAGGCTGAGGTATATTTTTAAGTGTTATTGTTTTTCAAACATTCAAATCTCGCCTTATATGAGAGCTAACGAGAAACTAGTTATTGATTTGTAGAGTACTCATCAAGAAATTTTCTACGATACCCCACAAGACGTGGTTTCAAAAATTTCTAATTTTAATCCCCCCACCCCCACTCGTACCCCCAAAACCCCCAAATCGTTGGTGTCACTGTGAACTCCATAGGGAGTACTCTAATTTATTCAAACAAAGATTCCCTCTATACTTAAGAGGGGCCGAAATATAAATTTTTCAAAATTTCAACCCCCTCCCCGACACCCCCCCTTGGGTCAATTTTGCTCATTAACGGACTTGTCCGAACTATTGGGCCTAGAAATAACATAATAAAATTTGGTTCAAATATCTTCAAAATTACACACACATACCGTATTTTACGGACTCTTAAGACTTTTAAGCACTTTGATTTTAGCATGCACATTTAAGGGTCAACAAGTTTAATGCAATATTCTAAACAAAACAAAATTAAAGGGAATAATATACTTCATTGCATAAACAAATTATAACCTTGTACAATGGTATCAGTGTAAATCACTTCTTACTTAAAACCTGCGTTGTATGAAAATCTCTTCTGTACCGATTGCATCGCGTAAATGTTAACAAGTGAACTGGGTACTTTATAAGATTGTGTGAGGAACGGGAAATGTATGTCCGTCCGTCTGTCCGTGTGTCTGTACGCACGATAACTCAAATACGCTTTATCGGATTTTCAGGAAACTTGGTATACGCATTTATAACGTCCATGGGAAGAAGTCTATTGATATTGAACCAAATCGGTTGACCATTACCGGAGTAATGTCCAATTTAGTGCCTATTTTAATGGTAATATATTAGAAAGAATAAATGAAATGCAAATTAGTTATCATGACAACATATTGTTTTATAGTATTCAGTATACAGTATACAGTATACAGTATTGTTTTACAGTTTTATCGACTTTGATTTGCATTAGAGTTAGCTACGCCACCTTTATATTTTCTAATTCTGCATTGTTACAAACTAAAACTTAGCTTAACTGGTTACTATTAGAAAGTTTGATCAGTTGCTATTATCATAGAAGTTTCTTGAATATTAAAGACTGTAATTACATACCAACTTTGATATTGAATTTTGATTGCTTCAATTGCATTCATATTCTAAAGAAGTATAGGCCTTCATAGATTTTTATTATTAATTCTACATGGTTTCAAGTTAAAATTTACCTTAACTGGTTATTGTTATTAGATTGAATAGCCACTATTAGTATAGTAGTTTCCTGCATATTATATCTACTACTATATAGCTATTGTTGTTATAGATCTTTTAATTATTATTGCCAAACATGACCTTTGCCTTCGGTGTTGAAGTGTGAAACCAGTACATCCTTAAACCAAATTCAAGGAAGTATACATGCTGATCTTTGCAGATAGATATTTTAGGATTTATTAGCTTGAGTGTCTTAAAAGACTTTTATACTATTGTTTGGAATTGGGTCATAAGGTTGTTGTTATTCCACAATAGGGATTCAGATATTAAGTATAGCAGTTGTACAGTTGTAGTAAGGTGATTGGACATTTACATGTAAATTAACTGTTTATTAGATTTTATATTTCTACACAAGAATACATGGATTGTTATAACTGTTTTTGATAATTACTTCTTATTTACATTTGTCCTGGCGTTCATCCCTCTGTGTTCACCGTCCTGCCAGAAAACTGTTCTTTCTACTACCTCTGGGTAGGCGCTAAGTTAGATTTGCAACATTGATTATTGATTTTCTCTAGGTATTATATTACTATACCCAATAAAGCAGTATTTCCCCCGCTCTACAAGCGGTGCAGATGGTAGCAGGTATCCCTTTTTCTTCTGTGCAGTCGGTGGAGGGATGCGCCGTCTAGTCGCATCTGTCATTCAGTGTATTTGCTAGGCCGTGTTAATAATTTTCTTCGTAAAATTCAGTTATTTCTTTGAATTTGGGTGTTTGCTTTTATTATGTTCTTGGTGTCTTGGCAGTTGTCTGTGTCCTTTGTGTGAGTTGCTCCCTTTAACTATGATTGATTATTGAGTTAAAGTTATGTGGCTTAGTTGTATGAGCTGAGTTTGCCTTTGTTAAACCATGACATTTTCACTTATCGTATTCCCTGGCTGGCGAATCCTTATTCCCTTCTGGAATAATTTTTGGCAAAATCTACACGCCTTCTTCAAATTTTTTTTTCCTTGCATTCAACAACGTCCCTATAGATCTGCCTTTGTATATATATTTAAATGTAAATATTTGATGTAAAAACAAAAAAGAGAGTTTTTGTAAAAGAGGAGAAATGATAAATTAGAGGATAACATCCTGGAAAAGAAACCAATCTAACCCTTAAATAAACTAAGGTAAAAAAAGGTTTGAATGAAAAACAGATTTATGATTATGTAAACCATGTGAAATGGCTATACTGCATATATTTAATAAGAAGAGAGGACTAAGCCATAATGGAAAAGAAAGAAGATGTTAAATTTATGATTTTAAAAAATCAAAGGCTAATAAGAACAATGTATTCATGGCGAGACTAACTTCAAATTTCGACAAAATTTACCTTAAACCAACGAAAGGTCTGGTGCTATAAAAAAGACTTTTCTGGAATTATTTGGGGATCAGCAACTCACACTGTGTGCCCCCCTTCTTATCATGCAAGATACTGTGCGCTGGTGGATTCTGTTTCAGTGATGTTGGATGGTGGAGGCTGATTTCTTCCGTTCGGGCGTGTGCATGCCACGTCTGTTGGATGGTACAGAGACCATCACCGAGTAAGCTGCTCGGATTTGATGTTTGCCATTGTGTGTGGCCGGATGGCTCTCTCTTCTTCTGGTGTTGCCCATTCTTTCTTGTGGCTACTCTGCTTCCATCATCCTGTGACTTTGATTCTAGAGATAAACAGGATATCTCTAGCAGCTATTTGGAGATAAACAAGATATCTCTAAGAGTTGTGTGGAGATAAACAGGACATCTCTAGCACCTATTTGGAGATAAACAAGATATCTCTAGAGTTGTGTGGAGATAAACAGGACATCTCTAGCAGCTTGGTGAAGTTTATGTCAAGATATCTTCAGCAGCTCTCTTGTACATATATATTTTTCACCTTAGCGCCAGTTCCTTATTAATTTGACATTATCTCTATTGCATTAATTGCGATATCTAATTATTGATTCTGTTTATGGACAGCAGTTTTAATAATAGTGGGCCCTGTAAAAAAAATTGCTCAATCTTGAACTTTGCCAATGAGGCATTAATTTTTTAAAAAAACTGTGGAAATTAATTATTCTATTAACTATTTTGCCACGATATACGTAGGATGTGGAATGGACACGTGCCAGTTTACACATAATTGTAGTGGGACTCAGATGTTTACTCATGTGTGAAGTCTTAGTATGGCACTGAAATATAAACAGACACCCCATACTCAAAAACTTGGTCCTTATAAACATTTTTGGATTTAAACGAAACTTCTTTCCGCATTCAATAGGCGGATTTATTATTCCTATATATAATGTATCTCTCTTGTGTTTTTTTAAACTCAATATTGGTGTACCTTTTAGTGAGGGTTTTCTTAACTGATTTTGGCAGATCTATAGTTAATTTTATGTTGTGCTTTGTGTGAAAGTTAATTATATGTATGAAGGTTCATTTTGAAATAGGGGCTAATTTATATAATTATGCTAATTAAGCAATTTAGATGTAGCCAACCAAATCTATTTATGATAAGGCTGTTAATCTTTCAATGTGTATGTTAATATTGACACCCAGGGTGTATCAGCCAAGTTGACTAAATTATAGGACAATTTTGAAAGAGAACCCTTAAATATTGAAATTGGAATAGTACTCCAAGTGTTTTGGGAATTATCTATGGGATTTCCTTTCGGGCAGAAGCGGGAGGATTTGTAATGATATTTTGTATTTGCTAATGCCTCAATCTATCTAGTAGTCACTTCCGTTGATTTTATATTTCCTATTGTGTTCTGTTATTAGTACTAATTTGGACTTAGTTGTTCCTTCCGGTGACGTATGGCTTCAGGCTTATGTTTTTTCCCGCATGGTCGCGCTTGATGCGTTCCCGAGGCTTCTTGGTGGGATGTGGGAACTAGCTCGCGGAGTTGTTGAGTGCAAGTTACAGTAGTATGTAGTGCCCTTGGATTATAGATGTGCCTTCACGGATTCGTCGGGATTGTTCGGTGAGTAAAAAATGTCATGGTTTGCATCATTATTAAAGTCATGCTTTGGTAAGAAATCCCTTTGAATTTAATCATTGTCAGTAATTATGCCGATTTTGTACTTAGGGTTCAAGTGGAGGTCATATTGCACATGAAGTTACGTACTTATGAAGTTACGGATAATAGAATGCTGATCGGGCTTCTTCCGTATGTTTTGCGTAACGTAGACTTCGTGCCAAAGACACCAAGAGATATTTATTTGGGGTATTTAAATCATATAAGCATTTTTATGCGTTTTATGAGTATTTAAAGTTACCCGAAAGACTGGTTTACACTAGCAGTTTCCTCTCAAATTCATTATGTTCATGTGGTTCATTATCGCAAATATTTGTCTACTGTTGGTTTTAGTAGGCTAGCTTGAGTAATTCCATTCTGCGGACACATAGTCGCGTGATTCTATTTGTGAGATGTTACTCGCAGGTCATTGATTTGTGTACTTTAGTAAACGCTACTCGCTTGCGTAATCTCTTCTTTTCCAATCCTTATTTTTAACGAGAGATCTGCGTAGGTGCTATTTGTAGGGTTCTCTTTCTATCAGTACAAGTGGAGTACGTTATATACCTTTATATTTCTAACTCTGTATAATTACAAACTAAAACTTATATCAACTGGTTAGTATTATAAAGCTTAATCAGTGGCTATTATTATAGAAGTTTCTTGAATATTAAGACTATAATTGCATAGTAAATTTGATATTGGGTTTAGGTTATTTCAATTGCATTTATAACCTAAAGAAGTATAGGCCTACGTACATTTATATTTCTAACTCTGTATAATTACAAATTAAAACTTATTTCGACTGGTTATTATTATAAAGCTTAATCAGTGGCTATTATTATAACTTAAGAAGTATAGGTATACGCACCTTTATATTTTCTAATCCTGCATTGTTACAAGCTAAAACTTATCTTAACTGGTTACTATTATAAAGTTTGATCAGTTACTATTATCATAGAAGTTTCTTGAATATTGAGACTATAATTGCATAGTAAATTTGATATTGGATTTAGGTGGATTCAATTGCATTTATAACCTAAAGAAGTATAGGCCTACGTACCTTTATATTTCTAACTCTGTATAATTACAAATTTAAACTTATTTCGACTGGTTATTATTATAAAGCTTAATCAGTGAAGTATAGGTCTACGCACCTTTATATATCTAATTCTGTATAACAACAAACTAAAACTTATTTCATCTGGTTATTATTATAAAGCTTAATCAGTGGCTATTATTATAGAAGTTTCTTGAATATTAAGACTATAATTGCATAGTAAATTTTATATTGGATTTAGGTTGTTTCAATTGCATTTATAACCTGAAGAAGTATAGGCCTACGCACCTTTATATTTCTAATTCTGTATAATTACAAACTAAAACTTATTTCAACTGGTTATTATTATAAAGCTTAATCAGTGGCTATTATTATAGAAGTTTCTTGAATATTAAGACTATAATTGCATAGTAAAATTGATATTGCATTTAGGTTGTTTCAATTGTATTTATAACCTAAAGAAGTATAGGTCTATGCACCTTTATATTTTCTAATTCTGCATTGTTACAAACTAAAACTTAGCTTAACTGGTTACTATTAGAAAGTTTGATCAGTTACTATTATCATAGAAGTTTCTTGAATATTAAAGACTATAATTACATACCAACTTTGATATTGAATTTTGATTGCTTCAATTGCATTCATATTCTAAAGAAGTATAGGCCTTCATAGATTTTTATTATTAATTCTACATGGTTTCAAGTTAAAATTTACCTTAACTGGTTATTGTTATTAGATTGAATAGCCACTATTAGTATAGTAGTTTCCTGCATATTATATCTACTACTATATAGCTATTGTTGTTATAGATCTTTTAATTATTATTGCCAAACATGACCTTTGCCTTCGGTGTTGAAGTGTGAAACCAGTCCATCGTTAAACCAAATTCAAGGAAGTATACATGCTGATCTTTGCAGATAGATATTTTAGGATTTATTAGCTTGAGTGTCTTAAAAGACTTTTGTACTATTGTTTGGAATTGGGTCATAAGGTTGTTGTTATTCCACAACAGGGATTCAGATATTAAGTATAGCAGTTGTACAGTTGTAGTAAGGTGATTGGACATTTACATGTAAATTAACTGTTTATTAGATTTTATATTTCTACACAAGAATACATGGATTGTTATAACTGTTTTTGATAATTACTTCTTATTTACATTTGTCCTGGCGTTCATCCCTCTGTGTTCACCGTCCTGCCAGAAAACTGTTCTTTCTACTACCTCTGGGTAGGCGCTAAGTTAGATTTGCAACATTGATTATTGATTTTCTCTAGGTATTATATTACTGTGGGGGGTACGCCGTGGCGTAGTGGTTGAGGCGCTGCGCTACAAACCGGAAGGTCGCGGGTTCGATCCCCGATGAGGTCACTGGAATCTTTCAGTTGGCCTAATCCTTCTGGTGGCACTATGGCCCTGGGGTCGACTCAGCCTCTAACAGAAATGAGTACCAGGAGCAATCCTGGGGGTAAAGGCGGCCGGTGCGTAAGGCTGACAACCTTACCACCTTCATGTGCCGATGTCTAAAAATCTGGGAGCCTCAACCTCCCGGAACCCTGTGGGCCTCCATGGCCTGTAATAGGGAACACTTTACTTTACTTTTATTATATTACTGTACCCAATAAAGCAGTTATTTCCCCCGCTCTACAAGCGGTGCAACACTATTATTTCACATGTCTTTATCAAACGAGATTATTAAACTGAACTAGGTGGCCGAGATGGAAATGTCTCGGACTTACTTGCATTCTGGAGGTCCCTGGTTCAAATCCCATAGCCATATATATACACTGCTCAAAAGAATTAGAGGGACAACAATTTGATTGCGTGTACCATGTAAGTAGCCAGTGATTTCGCTATATCCTGTTGCTCTTATTCTTCCAACATGTTTTAGGAATGAGAGGAATCCTCCACATTACGTTGGAAAGCCATGGCTTTATGGCAGTATTCAAATGTATCGTGCTATGCCCAAAAGTGAAATGGACGAGCAATGTCTCACTCCGCCATCTAGTGAGTGTAAGTAAAGAGTGCGTCTCTATACTCATTGTGTATGTTTCATCAGTCAAGATGAGGTATCTGAATGAGGCAGAACGTGTTCGGGCAAATACATTACTGCAGGAAGGTTGGACTATTCGTGCAGTGTCTACAAAGCTGAATGTGGCTCATATGTTGTTGGGAGGGTTTGGAAACGATTTCGTGAAACTGGTACATACACACGAAAGCCAGGGCAAGGGAGAAAACTGAAAACATCGGTCAGAGAAGACCCATATGTGGTGAATTGTTCTCTCCGCCGGCGCTCTGCGACTGCCCGGGACCTACAAAATGATCTAAGAGGAGCAACTGGTTGCAGTGTCAGTGACCAAACAATACGCACAAGACTCCGAGAGGCAGGTTTTCGGCCACGAAGACCTTATCATGTCCCTCGATTAACTGCTCGGCACAAGAGAGATCGACTTCGATTCACTGAGGACCATAGGAACTGGCAGCTTCGTCACTTCGTCACTATTGTTTACAGATGAGTCCCGCTTTCGTCTAACAAGGTGCGACGGACATACACGTGTACATCGTCGTCATGGTGAATGTTATATTGAAGAAGCAGTCCAGGAAATAGACAGATTTGGCTGCGGCTCCATCAAGGTGTGGGGTGGCATCACAATTGATGGCCAATCGGACCTTCAGATAACCAGAGGCCGACTTAATGCTCAGAGGTACATAAACGAGATTGTACTGCGTCATGCAGTTGTAATGGGTCCCCAGTTTATCCTGCAACACGACAATGCGAGAGCGCAATCAGCAGCAGCCACCATGGAAACTCCCAGGACTTCCCGATTCAAACATTAGACTGGCCTGCTCAGAGTCCTGACCTCAGTCCCATTGAGCATTTATGAGATATGCTGGACATCCACCTTCTGGCACGTCCTGTAGCACCTCAGAGCCTTGAACAACTTGGCAGAGGTCCTTATTGAGGAGTGGGACAAAATTCCACACGAAACTATTCGCAGATTTGTCAGGAGCATGCCTCGAAGATGTGAGGCACTAGTACGGGCACATGGAGGGCCTACCAGATATTGAAATTTTTATTTTTGTATTCTATGTGAATTAACTGAAGGCGTTTCCACTTTGGTTCACGACATTGTGTTGAATTTCTGGCCACAGCACTAACACATGTGATAAGAAGTGAACAGGAAATGCACATTTCAGTTAAATAAAGGTTTCATTTTCCAGATAAAATCTATGTTTCACTCCAACCATTTTTGAAACAATAATGCAGGTGTTCAAAATGTTGTCCCTCTAATTTTTTTGAGCAGTGTATATATGTATATATAGTATTTTTATGTGAATGTGCGAGTGTCAAGATATCACAAATCTGTATAGTTCTGCTGATGCTGGACGATGCTAATCTGATTTTTTTTTAATCTAGATCTTTGTTCTTCTGTAAGTCTTGCTTAATTAATAAATAAGGAGCTTAAATCGGAAATCGATTTTTAAAAAAATACTTAATTTTCTGCGCATCATAATTGCAAATATAACTGATTAAACAAAAGCATTCTGGCTCTATCTTACATCAGTTTACCTGAATCTATTATTTACTGAATTTCATTGAGTAAAATAAATAGGAGTGGTGTTAACTCCATCCAAAACGAATAGGTATAGAAATTTGTTGTTATTATTATTATTTCTTAAAGGTTAAAACACAGATGCGCGACCCTTACAATTTATTTGTATAGAATAGATTTTAACAGCAAGCATAACCTATAAATTACGGATGCAATATTTTACAATATATACAATGTGTACTACATAGCGAAACAAATAAAAGAAAATCGGTTCATAGACTACAATTAATTATTTTAATTGACCAAATTTGTGGTGTATTTTAGTTTAACCAAATCAGGACACGTATTGCACGGCTGCAAAAGCTAGGCATAAAGAACTGATGAATTTGAATGAAGGGCAAAAGCACGCAAGAAATTATTCGCTTCTAGAGCACCTGCTGTCCTACAAGTGTAATCTATTAAACAGATCGTCTTAAACTTTAATTGAAGAAAATGCAAATGAGTTGCTATGGTAGCAAAGACGTGCTTAGTGAAGAACATCAAACTCGTGTGCCAGAGTTCTCACTTCTCACAAGGATCCAATGGTACCCATTTCGCGACCCGCGGGTCGCATGCGGCTCTAATGACATGTTAATGCAGCTCTTAAAATAATTATAATCTTGTTAATATTCATTTACAAATTCAAAACAGATAAAAATTAAGTACAAAAGTTGCAATTTTTTTACTTTCCTTGTGTCAGAAACGTTATGTCTGAAGCTTGTTTTTAGAAGAAATTCGCAATTTTAATACGAATATTTTAACCTTGCTCTTGATTCGACCACAGATTCTGTATCAGTTTCACTCTCAGTTGATTTTATTTGTCAATATCGTAATAGGCGGAATTTATAGGAAGAATTTTTAATAATAATACCCATGACAGGTCAGACATGGGGCATAGATTTTTTGAAATAGTTAAATCATTTTTCGGTAGATACTACATTGACTTAAACAAACTTATCTCAGTATTTACTGATGGTTGACCATCAATGATAGGTTCTCATTCAAGATTTAACCCCTTCTTGAAAAAATATTTAAATAAATACCAGTATTATTAACATTTCATTGCACCTTACATCATGAAAACTCGCTGTTAAATTTGTTGCACATTTTCAACCTGTGACAAAGCTATAAATTTCATTAGGGCGAGCAAACTAAATCGCAGGAAATTGAAAGAATTTCTTCAAGAACTTGGTCACAGTACAATTACTGTGTAATTGTGTACTGACGGAATAGTTTGGGAACGATTTTAACCTTCGCAAAGAGAAAAAAGTCTTAAGTGAACGAGATAAGGAATACCCACAACTATATTATTTTCATTCTTGTGTCCGACTTTAGCGTTGTGTACAAATATTTGAATAAAAACACTTTCTTAACGCACTTTATTTTACCTTAGTAAACTTCTGGACGGCCGTTTCGCAGGTGGTGTTCCTGCATCATCAGCAGAGTGCCAACTGAGGTCTCTGGAGCATGTGTTGGCACCTCTGGCAGGAACACCTGCTCCAGAGACCTCAGTTGGCACTCTGCTGATGATGCAGGAACACCACCTGCGAAACGGCCGTCCAGAAGTTTACTAAGGTAAAATAAAGTGCGTTAAGAAAGTGTTTTTATTCAAATATATTATTTTCACATAACAGGATTACTGAATGATGTGCAAATTCCAATGCAAGGTGAAAATAAACTTATTACTCAGCTGACAAACAATTCTTTTCTTGGAAGAAAATAAAAAAAATAAAAATCATAGATGAACTACGTAATAATTATATTTCTAGTTTCCAAATTTTTCAAAATAGCCTATTAACTTACTCACGAAAACTCAAGAGGAAAAAAATGAATTTGTAGTCCTTCATAGAATTGCTCACTCTACTTCGACAGTGTGAGATTTAATGATTTTTGAAAATTTGGAAGCCCATTCAGACTAATCGGAAATCCTTGGTCGGTTACGACAATAGATGTAACTGGGCTGTGAATTTTTGACCACGTAATTAGACATCTCAAAAATGAACTTACTGATCTTCAGCAAGATTAGAAACTTCGGGCTATTTTCCAACAGAAGCAAAAAATGAACACAATTTTAGAGTTTTGGAATGCAGTTCCAGAAAAACAGTTCGAAAACTTATTGCCCTGTGTATATAAAATCTCGTGTCTTTTTGGATCAACATAGGCCTACATTTTGAAAACTGTCTTTCAGCAATATAAAGTTCGTAAAGTATAAACATACTATTAAGTGGTTTGTTTACTCTAAGTCTTAGTCGCTTTCTTTTCGACTAGCGCAAATCTTGCAAATTCTTTAAAACATGGAAAGTTTTCCCGGCGGGTCCAGAATTCTAAGTCTGGAGGCCATCTCTCGTTAGCTAAAGTTGCAGCTTCCTGTAGCCCCCGCCGAGCATCAGCATATCTGGGGCATGTGTACACAAGCTTGGAACGCTACCCCGTTTTAGTATTTCAAATTCACAGTGAGGCCTATTATCATTTTCCGAAAAGTGTTCACTACACATCACTGATGTATTTCACTTGTTAATTTCAAAACTGGCGCTTGAACTCGCTTTAAACCTTTTAAATTGTAGTTCATTGTCCACTAGAAATTCACGATAACTGGACCCAGTAATTTTTCTTTTCTTATTTTTTGAAGAATGGTGTGCACCAATAGACTATCTGAAAATAATCAAATTAGACTTATGCTCATGGTGCTCGAAAAATACATCGGTCAGAATTACCATTCATGTTTTAATCCACGTCAACTCAGAGCATAAATAACAACTATTGCCAAGGGGAGGAAAACTCACCATCACTAATTCTCAACATTTAGGTCGAACACATTATTAATTACTAGTCTTGAAACAGGAATACAACCTGTCACAATGTAAAACAACAAACTTCTCCCCTCACGCTCTCATATTTTTACATAACAGACAAACAAAAGAAAACGTGTGGTGCGTCATTCGTGCAACGCTGCATTCTTTCGCATGGAAGCATGTGTGTAAGTAGGCCACCGTCGTCTCGAGAATTACACTGCCTGTCGATGCTTAATTTTAACATGGAGTTCAGAGTATTGTTAAATTGCCTAATTTCTCCAGTAGAGGCGACACAGTTCACACCCAGATAGCATGAAATTCCAGCATATTTCAGTTTCCGAGTTTATACTTCAGAGGGCAACACAGCATACGGCAATGTACAGGGTATTGCAGCTGAGTGTGAAAGGTGCTGCCATCTGTAATGTCCCTGCGTACGCAAAATTAGCCGTGTAGGACAGGAAGTGTATACACGAGTAATACAGTCTATTCTAGAAGGCAGTGGTGTAGGCTAAAGGCAGAAGGCAAACAAACAAAACTTTCCAAGAGCTCACCAACTCCTCTGTACTGTACTTTAAATAATACCGCACGCTCTTAGCTGGCGTGTCTACAATAGCAAGCTTCACACACAAGCTCTTTAGCACAGTCCTGGGAGCGTACGGGCAATATCGGGGAAAGAGCTTGCAGGCAATCACGCGCGGTGAAAAATTGCAGCCCAAAATACATGCACGTTCTTCCTCGCATAATCGTGTCAATAAAAGAGTACGCGCAGAAGATTGTGTATGTAATTGCCAAATACGCGCGAATTCTATCTCAAAAGAACGGTGCATGGAATGAATGCATTTTAGACACGCCAGCTAAGAGCGTGTGATATCATTTAAAGTTCATTACAGAGGAGTTGATGTGCTCTTAGAAAGTTTTGTTTGTTTGTCTTCTGACGTTACGTACACACACACTTCCATGCAAAAGAATGCAGCGTTGCACCAATGACGCACTGCACGTTTTCTTTTGTTTGTCTATGGCCTTTACAAGTTTTCACGAACATTTGAGTGCGCACCTGCCTAAACCAGAGCGATAAAACTTGTTTGTGGAGGAAGCTAATGCAGACATTCCACGCGCTATTTGCAAGCCTCAAACACAAGATAGATATATAAGCATTCATGAACAACACATTATTGTCTCTGTTGGACATTACATGAGAATATTATAGGAGAAAAATTCCTCCGACACTGGGACTTGAACCCAAAACCTTTGGCTATTCGCGCCAATGCTCTACCATCTGAGCTAACCGGAGTTCAATTCACAGCTCTAGATGGAATCTCTCTCCTATTACTGATTGCCCTAACAGTCTACCTCACAGACAGACAAGTTATGTCATATGCAGTACTGTGAGGCACACTAATTAGTGATTTTTGTGACCGGGCTCCAACTGTTATTGTATAGTTAACCTTCAAGACAGATATATAAGCATTCATGAGCCACAGATTATTGTCTCTGTTGGACATTACATGAGAATATAAAGGAGAAAAATTCCTCCGACACTGGGACTTGAACCCAGGACCTTTAGCTATTCGCGCCAATGCTCTACCAACTGAGCTAAGCCGGAGTTCAATTCACAACGCCAGATGGAATCTCTCTCCTATAATATTCTCATGTAATGTCCAACAGAGACAATAATCTGTGGTTCATGAATGCTTATAATATCTATCTTGAATGTTAACTGTACAATAACAGTGGGAGCCCGGTCACAAAAATCACTAATTAGTGCGCCTCACAGTACTCCATATGACATAACATGTCTGTCAGTGAGGTAGACCATTAGGGCAATTAGTCGTAGGAGAGAGATTCCATCTGGCGCTGTGCATTAAACTCCGGCTTAGCTCAGTTGGTTGAGCATTGGCGCGAACAGCCAAAGGTCCTGTGTTCAAGTCCCAGTGTCGGAGGAATTTTTCTCCTAGGCCTATAATATTCTCACACACAAGCTCTTTACCACACTCCTGGGAGCGTAGGGCAATATCGGGGAAAAAGCTTGCAGGCAATCACGCGCGGTTAAGAAATGCAGCCCAAAATGCATGCACGTTCTTCTCGCATAATAGAGTGTCAACAAAAATGTACGCGCGGAAGATTGTGCGTGTAATTGCCAAGCACACCCTAATTCTCACTCAAAAGAACGGTGCGTGAAATGAATGCATTTTAGACTCGCCAGCTAAGAGCGTGCGGTATTATTTAAAGTTCAGCACAGAGGAGTTGATGTGCTCTTGGAAAGTTTTGTTTGCTTGTCTTTTGCCTTTACATACCTACACACTTCGAGGCGAAAGAGTGCAGAGTTGCACCAATGACGCACCGCAGGGTTTCTTTTGTTTGTCTATTGCCTTTACAAGCACATGTTTTCACACCTGCTTAAACCCGAGCGATAAAGCTTGTGCAGCAGTTACCGGCATGGTCGTGTACGAATTAATTCGCCAATTCCCATAAGCGGGCGGCGAATTGCCGAGGCTTTAATAGCATACGCTCAGCCCTTTGGCCGGGCGCAAGTTGAGACGCAGTTTGGTGACGTGAGGTGAGGTGACTCACCGTGAGTTTTGTGAAACACACAGATAAATACAACAGCGAATGTTCGCACGCAGGGTGAGGTGACGCAGTATCAGCGCGTCCGTGAGCTGCGAAGGTGTGTGACCATGCTAAATTTCTCACTAGTGACTGCGACCTGCGCGGGCTGTGCGCAAGTTGAGACGCAGTTTGGTGTGGTGAGGTGAGGTGAGGTGTCTCACCGTGAGTTTCTGTGAAACACAGAATTAAATACAACAGCGAAGGTTCGCGCGCAGGGTGAAGTGAAGCAGTTTCAACGCGTCCATGAGCTGCGGAGGTTTGTGATCGTGCCACAGTTTCTCACTAGTGACTTTTCACCGCGCGTGAAAAGTTGTTTATCCACCATGGAGGAGAAATTAATTGAGGCAAGTCGAGGGAGAAAAAAATAGTAAGACACGTCACATTAAAATTTTAGATTTGGGAAGAAATTCCGAAGGGCATCGGAAAGAAATGTGATAAGTTGTTTATATTTTTTTTTACTTAAATAAGATTAATTTATTTGAAGGGAACAAGGGTAAAGCGGTAGTAGCCTCCGTTTTTATGGACTTTGAGATAATAATGCCTTCTAGTAGTGAATTTGGAATTTTGGAATTAGTTTAGGGAGAAAGCGGTAATATTATAGGTAAAATAAATTATATAAAGGGGAAAAAGGGTGTATTCCATGCAGTTTGTACAGGTGAAAGATTAATGTCCGCTCTGAAAGTAAACAAACCTCTTCTCTTCAACTCTTCATACTTATTGTTTATCAGTTTGTTGCTATGCTCTTTTCAATCAAAAGCGTTTCTTGAATTAATTTCTATACAGTGTGTTCAATTTGTTCTCCTATAAATTCCTTTTTCGTTTTCCGCTGTACCCTTCATTTGTTTTAGATAATATTTATATGCAGTAGATTTTCGACGAAAAGAAAAAGTTGAATTAGCAGGTATAAATGTGTATATTTTCTATATAGATGTATATCATAACTAGTATAAACTATAAGAATATATGACAAAATTAATTAGTTGGGAAGTTTCAGATTTGTAATTAAAAATAAAATGAAGGAGTCATCTTGAAATTTATTTTCAACTTACTTTCATAAATGTTTTATAATTATGTATAGTAAAATTGCTCCATGCTCCGTAACAAACGTTTCTGAAATGAAACATTTTCTCAAAATGATTTTACCAATTAGTTACGTTTCGCTCTATAATGTTTTCCCGTTCAGAGTTAAACTTAGTATCTCACCGGAATTTGAGAAGTAACCTTAATTTAAATTGAATTGAATGATTGAGTGTTATAGTGTCATTAAAAATAAGAAACCAAAAGTATTATATTTATTAAAAATTATATATTTATTATGTCTTAAAGATGAATTTTCATATCATAATTATTAACTATATGATCGCTGATTGTGAGTATTCGCAACATTACATAAAAAAATTTAAATTTGTAGGAAATTAATACAATCCTCCCAGTGTCGACGCGTAGCTAAAGTTAGTGTGGGTGCTGCTCCAGAAAATGTTTAGCCTTCGTTTTAAATACTGTGCAAAAGGAAACATACATATTTAAAAAGAAAATTTATTCAGAAACTTGAAAAGACCCTAAAAGAACAAAATCAAACTTTTTTTTACTTACTGTAATTTAAATTGTTATAGCTCAAGCTTGATCTATTCGTTTAAAAATTAAATCGATTATTCTTGTTTTAATTTCCGCGATAAGATCAATAATTTTATCCTTCATCTGCCATGGTTCAAGTTTTCTGTTAAATAAAAGTGCCGAAATAAATGAATCAAATAGAATAGCTGGAAACAAGATAATGGTCTAATTCTACACTTTATCACATTCAAAAATAAGGTACATGGTTTTTAAGCACAACACAAGGGCACTGTGGAAGTGACAGTGGTCGCTCTCTCTCTCGCAGCCTGCGCGCCAGCCGCGGCCTTCCCCTTCCTATGTGGGCATGCGCAGAACAGTCAAACACCACGCCGCTGGAACTTTGGAGCGCACTGAGGAATGCTACTGGCATTAAGCTGAAGGATTATATATTCTACAACTATAAAGAAGAATTAAAGAAAAAAAGACTCATATTAAATGTTATCGATAATATCATGTGAAAATAGAGGGTGCTGCAGTTCCACAGTGCCTATACACGAGTCGCCACTTTTCCTTACCATAAAAATGCGGCTATTTAGTTTTTGTTCAGTTCCAATAGATCTTGACGCATTTCATCCTTCAGCATCTACTGACTCGTTGATGAAGCCATGCAACTCAGAAAAATGTTCAGGGTTACATGGTATTAATCCCTAAATTTTTCATTACAAAAATCATCCTTAAGGATAAATTCTCCGTGCGTCTTTCTTTTCTTTAAACAACGCTTTTCGGAATCTTTTCGTTTAATGATGTTGAAATTATTTGTTCTTAGAGTTCATCTGACTATGATTCCAAACTTTGTAATGATTCTATGTACATGGCAGTCATTGTGCACATTGCTCACTACCTCATAGACACGCAGTTGTGATAGAACTGCGTCCCAACTTTCGCTCTCCCTGCGCGCAGTTGATTGAATCCTGCTTCCCTGCGTCACTCTGCGTCACCTCACGTCACCAAACTGCGTCTCAACTTGCCCCCGGCCTTAGAGGCTGAAGCCAACTCAGCAGTCAGCACTCGATACTGTAGTTTCTTGTTATTCCGGAGAAACCGCTACAAAATATATTTTCGTCTGTTTTGTTTGCATAACTCGCATTCGAAGAGAATAGGCGAAATTTTAGTTCAATTTGTACAGTATGCTTGACCAGATTAGCACAAAATGATCATCGGCCGCCCCTGATTATTATTATTATTATTATTATTATTATTATTATTATTATTATTATTATTATTATTATTATTATTGTTGTTGTTGTTGTTGTTGTTGTCCATTAGACTTGGAATCTAAATTGTGTTCCATAATTTTGTTTATTTAATAAAAATATATATATTTTTTGTAGATTAAACATGACTTCAGCCGTAGAGCTATGAATTAGTATGCATCAAGTTGAAGTTGCCTCTATTTATTTCATCACGTGTTATGAAAACAGTCCGCTTCAATGTCTCTTTGTCGAGGCTTGGAATTGGCATCTTCTTCACAATCAGCTGAACTTGTGGGTTGAAATTAATTACGAGTTGGCTGCACGGAATTAACGATCGCAAAGTTGGTAGTGCTGCCTATTGTTGTGTCATGTCTCCTGCAATGCTTAATTAATACACGAAGCCAAACAATGCTATTGGACTGACTTGAAGTCTGCTTGTAGTGCGAAATAAACCGAGAGAAAAATTTAATACTATGATGCCCTCGTTTGTCTTTATGTATCAAATAAATAAAAAAAAAAACAAATTGTTCTTTAAATTACAAAATGAATATAAAACACCTCACAACTTTCCTCTATTGTAAGGCTACATGCTCTAGAAAAAGTTCCTTAATTAATTTAACCTGATGAAACTCGTGCAAAATTGCACTGCATAGCTGACTGATAGCATTCGAGAGTTCAGCTTTATCATCACGTCGTTATGTTAACCTATTCATTCCTATAGTTCAAACAACCAACAAAGCAACGACGGTTCAATTAACGGTAATTTTAAAATTCAAAACTTCACAATGAAAGTTACTACCTGCAAATAATTTCATTTTTAAAAATAAATAATCTAAACTCAATGTATTAGGTGTTCCTAAAGCCCCGATACCAAATCAATTTAAACATAAAACGAGATTAGTCGTGGCTCTGGATTAATTTGAAGAGGTGACTCGCCAAATCAAACATGAGTTATCATTAATTATGATTTATTAAAGGAACTAAATACCGAAGTTTACCGCACATTTGTCTGTAGATGCAAGCAGCACGTGTTCAGTGTAGTCATTGCAGAATGAAAGTTTTACTATTGCACTTTATATAATAATATAAGGTTATAACAATCAATAGATAAAAGCTCCGATCCAATCTCTTCCACAAATAACTGCAGTTTCAAATGCCGCACCTTCCATGCTTTAGGCGCCAGTTGTTTGGCGCAGTTTACAAAAATTAAACACAGGAAGAGGAGCTAAGTTACGTTTCCTCACTAGTCGTCGTGACTGGACAGTGAATGTACCGACGCAGCCCGCCCCTAGTCTCTCTGACGTCATCAATGCCCGTAGCGCTGTTAATTCGCAATCCTTCAAAGTTACCCCGTCTGCTCTCTCTAGATAATGATGATGATGATACTGAGTTGTAATAGGCCTAATAATAATACTAATAATCATAATAATAACTACCTAGATATTTGTGTAAGATCGTAACGGAGTATACGGTTAGTAATGGGCACAATCGAATGATTTTAAGAATCGAATAATCTGTTCTCGAGTAATATGAAGAATCGAATGATCATTCGAATGAAAGAAGTTCTCGCATGAATGAAAGGACCCGAGAACTCATGATGCGATATATGAGAACTCGAGTCGGTATCCGAGAACTACTAAAGACTGACTCGATTGATAATAACTAAAATTATCATTCGAATGTTCAATTCGGCAATATCTTCTCAAGCATACAGTGAACCACATACCAATAGGAGTTAATTTTACGCAACGTTGTCAGATATTGCAATTACGCCATACTACAAGCGTTCACCGAGTAAAAATCCATAAGATAATAATGCTATCTCGTCTGCCGTGCGATGATCCGTAAAATGTATTCGGTTTGACAACATAGAACTACCCTGCGCGCACAAAGTTGTGGGTTAATAACACATTGAGCCAGGGAGCTTTCCCCGCAGCGGATATATGCTGGAGAGTGTGCTAGCAACACCAGTCATGTTGGCAGAACGAGCTTGCATCAAAACAAATCCTAACTCTGAACACCGATTTTCTGCGAATTCATTGGTGTTTGTCTTAATGCACTAGGATTGTCTGAAGTCCATATTTGTGAGTTTTATGATTTACATGTGTGAAGCCAAGCTTCATCTGTGAGCAGGGGCGTAGGAAGGGGGGTGCGGGGGGTGCGGGCCGCCCCGAGTGCCATCACCCAGGGGGGTGACAAAATAAAAATGTCTTTGTAAGTAAAAAATCGCTCAAGGGAAGAAAATAATAATATTATTTAAAGCAATTAAATAAGCTTAACAATTTTATATAGGTCAACATGCGTATTGAAACTTCTTTTAGTTTTAAATGCAGTCAACTAATAAAACGCGGCTGAACTGGCCGCTGTGTTGATACGAAGAATAATATTATGTTTGCGGGAGAGGTGTTTATTTCTGCCGATGCTTGTCTCTTCAGTTTTATTAATTTAAATGAGACTTCAACAATCGGTGATATTTTATATCACTCAAGCCGCAACCAATTCTACTCGCTGCGGCAGTCATGACCATGAGTTTGACGAAAATAAACTTCGAATGTGAGTTGACTCCGAAGTCTTCGGCAATCTAGATTTTGAACTGGTATGTGCACATATTTAAGAATAGATTAATAATACAGTTCCGTCAAGTACTTACATAACTTGTTTATGAAATTTATTAGGATCAACCCATAAAAAAATCTTATGTATAATTTACATAACTTCCTCTGTCCAAATAAAAGTTGGCCTCCCCTTAAAAATAAGAGAAAGTTGTCGCCAATCTTCGTGTCACATCCCCAAAAGGTACCTAACCCAAATACAAAATTTTGTTTTCGTACGATTTTCCGTTGCAAGAGGCCGTATTGCAAAGAGTGCGTATTCAGAGTGGGTGGCTTACAGTATAACTACCCATTCAGAGAATTATTTCGAAAAAGTGTTTCAAATAAAAGTTTTAGCTCTTAGTATCAGTAACCCACGGGCAAAATTAATTAAAAAAAAAACGTTAGAGCAGTTTTTGAGAAAACTTTCTTTGTGTAAAAGCAAGGAAAACTCTTCTCCAATCTTCGGTTCACATTTTGAAAGGTAGGCCTACCTGATATAAATACAAAATTTTGTCCTTTTATCAAAATTCATCTTTCCAAAATTCGATATTTCGCTTGGAAACAAAATATTAAAATATAAAAAATTCACTCCAAAAATAAAACTTTGCACAATTTCGGGTGTGTATTTTGGCCTAGAAATGTGTGAAACAAAAGATGTTCGCTTTATTAATGGTAACACCCACAATTCATTAATCTGTCGCGCACGAAAACAATGTATATCTGTCTTTCTATAACGTACTTTAGATTAATAAATAATAAATAATAATAATAATAATAATAATAATAGCATTTATTGTTGTTTAATAGTACAATGTACAGCATAATGTACTTTATATGTTGTAGATCTTTCCTTAATCCTAAAAAAAATGGCTGGATTGGGTTAACTATGTCTTTTATGCACCATTGGTAGCACTGGTTACAACATGGCGAGAACATGGGAACTCTAATCGCTTTATGGATGATTGATTCATAGTATGCCATGATTTCGGAGCTTAGTTTTGTTTTTATATAACAAAGTAATTATTACTAATTTTGTATAATCCAATGAGTTTACGAGTAACATCAGATAAATTAGTTGCAGCTACATCTATCGATAAACTCTTAAACTCTCGTGGGATCACCTTTGACTATCCAAAAAATAACACTTGGAACTGTTCCATCTTTTCATAATTTAAATTGGGGGGGTGACAAGAAATTTTCCACACCGGGTACCACCTAAGCGTGTTACGCCACTGTCTGTGAGTAAAGTTTTGTTCATAACCTTAACTCTATAAAATCTTGTTGGCTTCTGGGTATCTGCCACGTCATGTGTAAGCTCTCTGCCGACATTTCGACAGTAGCCTTGATAAAGACCACGGCAAGATGATCGAAACGTCGGCAGAGAGCTTAGACATGACGAGGCAGAAACCAAGAAGATTTTATTGTCAACAGGGCCGCGGAAGCCTATGATTACATATTTATCTCCTCTGCCTGCCTGCCGTAGGCTGCCAACTGAAAGCAGCAGGCGTGACTTGACCGTAGAGAAAGAGGAAATTATTGACTTCAAGGTGGCGTCTGGTTACCGAAATAAGCCGAACTGCTACAATTGTGAATGGCAGTGTATGGCGGGTTTCATACCTACGCCTCAAAATACCCTCTACTAACAGCTCATTTCTTCATAGTCCCAAACATAATTCACGACATTCATTTGGTTTTCAAGTTCATTCATCAGTGATATCGTTACTACAGTAACATTTATTTTGAAATAACAAAACACCATTTTCACTTCCTCTAATCGTACCATTGGCAATAAAGGTTCGAAATCAAGATTTTTAACATGAATATCTGTTTTGAATTCTCCTGAATTCAATAGTTTTTCAGGAACATATCTGTGTAAGTGTGTCTGTGATCAGCGTTTCTTGAGAACTAAACATCCTGTATAAATAAACAATTTAGATATCTGGGGATGTGACACAAAGATTGACGATTTTTTCTTACTTTCATACGATATCCTTAAACTATGAAGGGTAATTATAAGTCAGCTATAGTTTGTACAAAATCAGGCTTTTAAGTCTTTCATCTTGGGGTGAGGTTAAAACAGACCTTCATTCTACACTATTTTATCAAAAACGACTCTAACGAGTTTGTTTAAATTTTCTAGACGATTTGCATATATGCTAAAGAGCTAAAATTTTTATTTCAAAAAGTTTCCAATAAATTATATGAAAGGTGGTTATAAACAACCATATACTTCATTGGAACATGAAGGATTGAGGAAAACATGCGTATATTTTACATGAAAATTTTTAATAAATTTATCTGCTTCGTCAAACAGGGAGTAACTTATAAGAAATGGTAATTATCATATTTTATTACATAAATTATCAAATTTCACAACTTTAATCGAAAATTAGACTTATATTGAGTATTATTAGTACTTTTATCATCGGATAATCATAAGTTGTGAATGTTTGATAATTCATGAATCAAGTAAATCGGATGTAAGTTAAACGTTGTAAAGTGAAAATATTTTCTTTGTAAGCTTGATAAAATAATTTTTAAAATCTCAACAGTCATTAGTGTTGTTATCTTCATAATCGTCACCTTCATCAACAACATCATAATCACTATTCTGAGCATCTCAAATAAAACCGAAAAACAAAAATTAACAGACTTTAGCTGTCTTTAAGTTCTTTATTTTATCGTAAACACATTTAATTATCTAGTATTGTTTTCGGGTTTCCAACCGAGTGAGTTGGAGGATTGGTATTTTTTTTAATCGACTTCTTATCAGGATTTTCATACAAGTTAGTACACCCTTCTATTGACACTTAAGATTTGATGAGTGATATTGATATCTATTAATGTCTTTAGTAATAGCCTGCATAGCGCGGCTAGACAGTCACGTAATTTACAATAGATTATAGCAAAAATTCGTTGAAGTTGTAGGAAAATTTCTCACATAGATAATTTTTCAACTTCAGTTGAAACTACCTTATATTATGAGTATTTAGAATTTCAAACGGTTATTATTAACAGTTAAAATACTGAAATGAACACTTAACAGTTTGGCCTTTAAAATACTATTTTCATAGAAAGCACATAGTCTTTCTTAAAGTCACAATGAAGGATGTCAAAAGCTGGCATTCAGATAGAACGAAAAGGGCTATAAAATTTTAGAGAAAGTTTTGTAAAGTGCACCACCTCTTCCAGTACAACAATGGGTTTGGATTGTGGAAGGGATGCTGGCCCGCAGAGGTTCTGAAAACGAATTAAGTACTGGGGATGGCACAAATTAAAATTCGAAGAGCCTAGAAACACCTTCCAGCCTCTTCGACCAAGTGGAAACAACAAATAAAGTTTTTCAATTTACTAAGAAATATATTAAACTAAATTATTTACATCAAAGGGTTAAAACTGAAAATGCACATATTTTCAAGTTCCAGCAACAATAATGATTACATTAAATTAAAACATGCACTCTCACACTTTGGTAAAATTTACAGTCATTCTCATTTTTGCAGTTTAAATACAGAAGTTAAAATTCTACTTGAATAAATACAAATTATAATAATCTTTACTTCTAACAAAATTTGCAGTTTAAATACAGAAGTTAAAATTCTACTTGAATAAATACAAATTATAATAATCTTTACTTCTAACAAATTCACATATAATATTATTTAATTTCATGGAAGCTGATTCTAAATTTCATCATATCTTTTACATAAATATTTAAATTTTTGATGAAGAAATAACTTACAAATGTCAAAATGATCTTTAACTAAATAAAAATCAACTCCGTTTTAAAGGTTACGTTTACATTTCATTGCAATGGAGTCGATAGAATATACACTTAACACTCAAGCATGTTAAAAATAAATAAATTAATAATTACCTTTTAACTGGTGGCCCGATTATACTCACTCTCTCTCTCTCCCTATCACACTAATACATTTCCTTTGGGGCCCTCAAAGGAAACGGTCCTTTCTGAATGTGGTAAATTTTAGAACACAATAAAAATTAATTTCATGTTGAGGATGAGTGTTCACAACTAGAAGGAAACTGAAATTATTTTAACCAAGCAAAATTAAAATTTAAGAAACCTTCCCAGAATAATTATTAGCCTTTGGGCATTTAGAACTCAAGCCATGTCTTTCAAATTATTTCCAAGACTAAATATTCAAATTACATTTACATTTAAAACATGGCACTAGACACGCTTCAAAATAAAGCAAGCCCTTGGGCCTAAACAAATTACAAGGGTTTCACATTCAGGCTTTGCTAAAATATTATCATAAAGTCATAGTGAAAAACCAAAATAAACAAACTATCTCAGGATGAAATTTGATGAAGAACACTCACCTCATATAAGAAGCTAGCCGAGTAGCCATATTTGTTTACAAGCCGGCAAGGCACTGTTAGGAAACATGACCGTTACGGTCCACCACCCATTCAGAAAAGAGGCATTGCCGGGCTTCTGAATCCGTTATATAGTGACTGAAAAACTGATGGTGTTTTGTTTCACTGCATTGCGGAAATTATCCACCTATGAAATCTACTTTTGCAATAGAATTAAAACACATGAGAATCGCTAATGCAAGACGAATTAAAACTCATGAAACACACAGCTGAGCGACACAATCACGGCCCACTAGATGCTGACTGCATGGGGGGGAAGAGATCAGCTCGTAGGGGAGAAGGGATGCTTAACCATCTGTTTGAACAGACACACGTATTAAGGAAGGCAATCCAGCGCGCATTTAAATAAAAATACATTACCTATTTAAATTAAGTTTTCCAATTTCATGCTGTTGCTATGAGAGACGCAATTCGTGGCATTATTTAGTTTAATAATGGCACAAAAGGGGTGTTTTTCTGACCAGTTAACCATCTTCTGTCTCCACTAACAGAGAGGGAATCATTGGCTTCAAGAGAGTTCCGCTTGCTTCGCTAACCAGGCGTCATCTCGAAGCCAATAATTTCCTCTCTCTGTACGGTCAAGTGGTGCTGAGAGAGTTGTCTGCAAAACTTATACCGTCTAAACGAAGTTAACCGAAGTGATACGACTGTGCGAGAGAGCTCGAGAACTTCTCCTCACGCAGCCCTTCTCCGAACATAACATTTTTCGAGTGATCATTCGAATACTTTTTATACGATTCTTGATATCTCGAGAACTTTCAAGAATCGAATAATTCCGATTTTTTTCAATCGAGAACTCCCATCACTATAAACGGTGTGTGAAATAAGGTACGTACTAAATTATCCATTGGATTCATTATAATTCAAAAACTCCATTTATATATATATATACATATAACTCCCGAGTGATCGGGTGAAATATCTACACAAATAAAACCGCTAACAGCGTAATGATTCAGGTTCTCACAATTACAGCTAAAATTATAATGAAAATAACCACGTACCTCATCACAAGATATGTTGGAAATGTCCTCCTCTAGCATCCACACAATACTGGCACCTTTTTAATAAATTTTCTTTCACGCGCACAAGTTGAGCTTCCAAGATAGAGTTAATTTCTTTTGTGATATTGGGTGGCGCATGAAATGTCATACACTGAAAATATGTAATAAAACGTTTAATTTTTTGTTTAGAACTTTCAAATTTTATGACGATTAGTCCATGCATGGTTCGTTAGAAGGCAGCACTTGTCAATGCCGCGCATGCGTGGTGTCACCCGCTTCGATTTGTGACACATGGCGGGCAAGGGCCGGTTGACGCTCGAACAGAAAGTGAAGACGGTGTTGTTTTACGCGGAAACAAAGAGTGTAGCCGTGACTCAGGAACGTTTTCTTGTTTATTTTCGTACGAGGTTGGCTCCCTGCAGACAGACAGTGTATAGACTAACCGCAAAATTTGAAGCAGATGGTACTGTTTTAGAGAAGAATCGACCTCGTGCCGCCACAGTCCGTACTCCAGAGAATATTGAAGCAGTGAGAGTGGCCTTGACACAAAGCCCTGCTAAATACATCAGACGAGCTTCTGCCGATTTGGGCATCTCACGTCGTTCTCTTCACAGAATACTGCATGCTGATCTGAAATTATTCCCATACAAAATTACAGTGCTGCATAAAATAATGGCGAATGACAAGGAACGGCGAGTACAGTTTGCTGTTGGGCTCTTGCAGAAGATGATGCCGTGATTCATAACATGTGGTTCTCTGATGAAGTGTAGGCCTACGTTTATCTCAACTGTAGTGTGAACAAGCAAAATGTGAGATTTTGGGCGAGAGAAGCTCCTTTTATTGTGCACGAGACTGAAAATTATGGTGAAAAAGTGGGTCTGTGGGCTGCGATTTCCAGTCCCTTACTTTTTTAACGATACTATTAACAGTGCGCGCTACATGGACATGTTACAAAACAATTTTCTTCCGCACCTCTATGCAACAAGGCTACCAATGGAGACACAATGGTTCATGCAAGATGGAGCTCGTCCTCGAACAGCAAACATTGTTCTTGATTTCCTGCCTGAACACTTTGGACCACGTGTAATGTCCCATCGATATCCAGAACGTTTTCAGGGCGGTTCAATAGGGCAGTCACACAGCCCGATATCAATCCCGGTGACTATTTCTTATGGGGATACTTGAAGGAGACAGTCTATCCCAATAAACCAGAAAATCTAATGCAACTGCGAGCAGCCATCACAACTTTCTTTCAGGGATTGTCAGAAGACTTGTGTCGTAGAGTGGTTACAAACAACAGGGTTCGTCTCGATAAGGTGATACGCCAACAAGGTGGACATATTGAACACGTCCTGTATGCTCGTTAATCATGTACATTCAGGGGAGTAATTTAATATAAAATTGTATGACATATTTTGTATATTAAAAATTATATAAACAATCTAAACTGTATGACATTTCGTGCGCCATCCTGGTACCTCACTCTCCCCTCGCCAGTCAAGATATTCTCTGGAAACGCTAGCACCAGCCACCTTAAAACGCATCCACAGACCTTGAGCTGGGAGAAATACCTGCTACTGTAGCAGATGATTGCCACTAAAAGTGTGCTGTTTTTATTTCCATTTTAACAGAAAAACGTTGCAAAAGACAACTAGTATACAAATTCTTATTAATTATTATTTGAACTCAAACCTATTTTAAAAAAATGTTGTATTTATATATATTTTTGTGATTATTAATAAACAAAACTTAATTTTAGTCTGCTCAAAATAGGAGTACAGGAGTAGCCTACTGAGTTGAAACAATACTCATTACGTTTCTAACGTTTATCCACTTAGCACTTCTGGCGGGTCTTTGAATGGTAAAGTTGTCACCTTGTTCCCACTATTCTTCGAATTCTGAAACTTAAACTGTCGTTTTTTACTTCTCGCATATACGTAGTATAGAAAAAGTATTGCAATCGTGACAAAAAATCGAATTCAATATAACACCGGGAAACGATGCCGAGAAACCGAAAAGGTGTTTTTGGAATGGCATCTATCTGTCTGTCTCTATCTGTCTTTCAGACCGTCTATATGTCTAAGTGCAGGATAAACGGTTCGTTGTATTTATCTCTCTTTTTGAATCAAGGACATTTTTTTGTTTTTCATCGAACCGGAAAGAATGGTTATTATAAATGAAATAATAAGAACACTTTTCATGAAAACTTTTTTTTAAATTTATTTTTTTGGGAAAATAGCTCCAACGATTTTAATAAAGAATTAAATTTCAAAACACCTATCTATTACTAATAAAATGGCTATATTAGTTTTTCTTTAAAAATTACTTAGGGAATACTTTACTTCTGTTCATTTTATATTTTTCTAAGCTATCTCCATTACAGTAGGTGATGTCATGAAAACCGCACAGAAAAGTTGTGGAGAATGTTTTGTCATAGCCGTTTCTTAAAAAATAATAGGTATCAAGATAACAATTATATAAGTATGGCTTAAATGCAGAATGTCAGAACATACATTAATTAAAGTATAAAATATATTTTCTTGTTTCCCATAGTAACAAGAAAACTATAATTAACATATTGTTGTGATATTCCTCAATCGTAATGAACACACTAAAACCAATCAGAGCGAGATTCTACATTAATGAATGGTACATAACCTACCAGTTTCTTCCGTCAACCTAACGGCTAACAACCTCAATAATTAAAATCTGAACACGTATATGTGAGGAACTGTGTACAAAATAATTTGCACCATTTATTTTTTACTTTGTCTTAGGTTTAATAACACTAACAAGCAGAGAACGTTCCTTTACGTCAGCCACGCAGTAACGTTTTTCCACAATCTTCTAGATTCTACCGTGCATATTCAAAGGTTGTATTTTCATTTTTACTCACCAGAGTGATGTCGCTTGCAACGTTTTCTGATATCACTCACTAAATGTTTCATTTGGTAAGGGGGGGGTTAGTCAAAGACTGCGTAGGGCACTGTAATTGGTATAGGTATAAAACCCTTGTTCAAGTGCTTGATATACTTCGAAGAAGGTCAACACAATACACTGAAGCTGTTCACCGCTGCTGATGTTGATAAGCTGCAGCTTATGTGAGCAGAAACGGAATTGTCTTGACATCCTGAGGGAATCATTAGTGAATTTCATTTCCGTTAGTGGTTTGATTGTAGTAATTGTATTATTAATTCCGCCAATTTACTACAACCTTTCTATTCTTAGGTTTGAAAATTAATGCTGAAAACATATTTGAGGATTGATTTCTCGTTATTCAATCTAAACAATATATTATTATTGTATATATTGTATAGGGGAAGGTTGCCTATGTTGGACCGATTTTACATTTTGCTACCCCACACCTTTATTATGTACTATATTGTATATATTGATACAAAATATATCGTACAATAATCTACATTTTATACACTTCCATCTGGTAGTATTATATTTTGAATAGATGTATATCTCCAAGGCCTACAATTTAAAATTTAGAAGTCTGTAAATGGTCCGAATTAGGAAATCGGTTGCTTAAGTTGGACCGACGGTAAAACTGAGTAAAATAAATACTAATTGTAATATTTTAAAGAACCTGTATTTTAACAAATTTATTAGGCACTCATGGCATTTAAAGTAAGTTAGTTAGGACCTATTATACAAAACCATTCATTATAATTTGTAAATTAGAAGCAAATTGTTTTGTACTGAAGAAGTGCTTCAAATAAGAAGCAAAGAATAACCTAGGAAACAAATTACATATAAAATGTAAGATATACCAAATATACCAAATCTGCCTTTACGCTGAGATGAACAATGGAAGTTATGGTGGTCCAAATTAGGAAACACGCAGTGGTCCAACTTCGGCAACTGGACGCCATGTAAAGAAATATGATGCTACAAGGACTCACAAAATGTAAAACTGGTTTTACGATATGTAGTTATTAACTAATGAAAGGCAGTTGTAAAATATAATGTAGGTAATTCTTTTGCTTACTCTTACTCTGCACAATAGCTTATAATTTGTAGCGCGACTCTTGTTACACAAACGAGGAAAGCACAATAATTTCAGTTATTCTTACTTCAAAAGCTGTAGCCAACTGACCGTTGGATCACGCGTTCTTGACAACATTTCTCACCAGTAGAGCCAACTTGAAGGTTTAAGTTACTAACACATAGCAAAATATGAAGGAGGTCCAACTTAGGCAACGGTCCAACTTCGGCAACTCTCCCCTACATTATATTATGTTATACTATTCAGTGGCTATGGTTTTTATTACATCATTTGAATTCTCTGGTTATTTTTTAAAACATTATGCCAATATATTATAGCTTACTAGCCTAAAAGACCCGGCGCCGCCCGGGTTTAGTATTTCGCATTTAATCAAAATTAAATCATGGAGGACTTCTGATTTTCAAGCTGTAAGTTCTTATATAGATATCTAGAGTTTGTAACGAAGAACTACTTATCACAATCAAACTATTCCCTCAGAAAACGCCGGATATGGATTTATCCCTCATAAAGAACTTAGAATTTTGCAACCCATTGCTTCTACCATTGCCTGGCAGGAGCTGAAATAAGAAGAAACAGGAATTCTGGTAACATAACATTTTACTGTCTTTAAGGAATATTTTATTTCCCACTTTCATGTTGCCATAGAACCGTTTCAGGGCTAAAATCAAAAGAAAATCATATCACTTTCACACTTTCTTACCCAAAAGTCTGGGACATAATAATTTACTGTGCACAAAGGACTAAAAAAGTTCCCTACTATTTTGTCTCTTTTTACATGCTTAGGGCTTACAATAAACATCCCTATTTCTCAAGTAATGCAAAGCCTACAGCGATGAATAACGTGAGTGGATATAATTTTTTAGAGACTTCTGGAAAAGCATAATTCAATACTCTTCGTTAGCACAAATTCAGACAGACAACTGAATACGCCGTCCCCGTAATGCGACCCCTTATTCTACATCAAAATGTGGTTATGATTTTATATTATAAAACAATATTTTCGTTTTCATCTCTGATCTCCGGTAATCTAGATAAGCATTTCTGTAAGTTGTTTGTGCCATCGCTTCATTTTGGGAACAATGTATTCACGGTACATACCGACATACAACGTTCTAAAAGTAACAAAAGAGTTCAGATTACATATAACTATATTATAAAGTAGGCCTACAACCGGTAACATAACACAATGTTAAAGTTCATTGTATAAATAATATAATATGAACTATTATTTAACTGGATAATTTCTGCACATAAATAAACTTATTAGACTATGTGATCTCGACTGTTCCACATGCTTCAAAAGTTATTTAGGTAGTGCGGGACTTTTAACTAACCCTGAATTTCATTTCTGTAAATCAATAATGGAGAATGAAATCCACGTAATTAAATATCGGGTGAATGCATCATATGTTTTTCTACCCTGATGTTCCGGAACAGGCATGATCGTTGCGCTCACAACGCTACAACTTAGCAACACCACCGCTAGACTGCGTTGAATGCAATGTATATCATCACCGCAAGAGTTCGTTGTATGCAGTCCATACCATGGCCTTACAGGACTGCACATACCAGAACAAATAACCTTAATCAAAATTAAGGATTAATTTTACTGAACCGACTGTGCTATCAGGATGAATTGAGAAAGACACTCCCAGGTAATTGGAAACGTAATAAGGTGAAAATTTCATATCTCTAGGTCAGAGTCTCGGAGGAGTAAGAGAGTATGCACACGTCTCTGGGCGTGTTTAATATACAGTAGTATAGATCAGGCCTGTCAATCATTACTCCGTAGGTGTGAAGTCATTCTCCTACTTCCCCTCCCTTCGTAGTGATTGGTTCAATTACGCGTTGGAGGTCACGAAAGGAGGGGAAGCGGGGAATGACTTCACACCTTCAGACAGGCCTGGTGTAGATAAACTTGTGCAATTATAAAGATTGAATGTCCGTATCTCACTAACAAAATAGCAACCCTCGAATTCCATTTTAGCATTTTTCATCAAACATAAGACAAGGAAGGTAGTGGCGGATAATACAATCTACTCTTATACAATTCAACGGCCCTAAATAGCGTGCTTGCTCGCCCGCTTCGTGAGACATCGGGTATACTCGGCGATGTTCGTCTCTCGCAGTCTAAACTTTCATGACGACTACAAAATTAGGAAGGAAAACCGTTTCTTCATTATATAAGGCCTAAGTGAAATGAACACAATGAACAAATATTCTAATTTTATTTTTACTTACAATTTTCATAGCTCTGAACCACAAACATTTTTAATAATCTACCAGTGTAATTTTCTTAAAAATCCTGGAGTCAATGAATAATGGCGGGCGCTGATAATAATCCAAACAAACGATTCCTTCCCTTGAAACATTATATAATTTCTGAAAATTACACTGAATTGATAAAATAAAATTCACATCATATTCATGTCAATAAACAGCTGAGAATCAATACGTATTATGTGTTCACGGGTTCTTTGGAACTGCATAATCGATTCTGATATAGTTTTCCCAGGGGGCGCTTTCATGTCGTGGAATGTACTCTAAAGCAGGAATTTTAGCTGTTTCATTAATTATTAATGGCTTAGTTTATGAATGATTCGTGTGCAAGTGTTAATAAATATAATGCTTTAATAATTATTATACTCTTAATTTTTAAAAGAATTATCGTGGTCTAAGCCACGGGCACCTCCTAGTAATTATTACAATCCTGATGGCACATGTTGAGATACAAGAGCACTGAATTTATTCAAAACTCGTAATAGAGTCAAACCTCTGTATAACAAAGACGAATATAACGATAAACCCACACATTTCTCGAATTTTTCTTAGCCTGTGGATGATAGCAGATAGCAGATAGCAGATTAGTGTCCAACCCTGCAGGTTTGATGATTGTTACATTGTTAGAAATTCCGGAAGAGAAAGCGTCAGTAGGGCGTGGTTGGTTTTATGAATATTTAACGATGGAGGTATACTCCAACTTAGGCTTGTGACTGTCGCCGGTGTGCCGGAACTTTGTCCCACAGTTCTTTTACATGCCTGTAAATCTACTGACTTGTGCCTGTCACATTTTACGCAAACATTTAATGGGATCTACCTGGGCAGTATGAATGGAGAACACCATTACGAGCAAATGGTTTTACTTTGTTTAAGCTATGTGGCAAATTTGCAGTCATTTTCTTCCCTCTTCCCACCCTCTACGAGTTGAAATTTCCTACATATGTCTACTCTTGGCACAATGCTCGGCGTAATACATGATGTTAAAGCATCTTAGTAAAAATGTTCCTCCAGTTTGCGGGTGTGAAGTTGCTATGGTCGCCGCGGCGATCCAATTTTTAGCTTTAATATATACGAAGACATACCGGGCAGAATTAATGAATTAAAAATTTATGTTAGAAAATTTACACTTTCATCTTAATCCATGACTGTGTCTACAGATTTATATTTTTTTTTCTTCCTCCGGTATCATAGGCCTATTCTGTATCCGCTCATTTATTCGTTGAACTGCATCGTTCTATGTAGCTCACTCACATAACCATTCTTTATTCAGGTATTTTCTTTCTATAAGCGGATACACTTTTCCGATAAGTTGTTCTTCCATTTCTACCACGTTACACAATTCTTATGTTAAAGTAAGTTTACCCGAGTGCGGATCCAGGGGATAGGTACCATTTCCAATTCGCAAAAGATTTTAGGCAAATGCTTGTGCTATCGGATCTCCTGTCATTATTGCACGCATATTTTCCGTTAAATATAAATTCTCAATGCGATCCCAAAACATTAATAGCTTTAAACATGTGTCTAATTCATCGGCCGGTGTTATTTTGGAATTACCGGCAATGTCTGCTGAAAATCTCATGATATTACCAATAAAAATCCTCCCATTAGTCTTGTGTTCTTCCGAAGATCCTGTAATGTTTTATCTAGGTCCCTTTGTTTAGTCTTTTAAGACAAACTATTGTCTAAATAAATGGTATTACAGGCTCGTTGTAGACCTATAATGCACTATTTTTAAGTTTCAGCATACAGGATTTTACAAGGAACCAGAAGAAATATATCCATATTAACAGCGTAACGCAAATGCGCATTACGTTCTACCAAAACAGTATTCGTCTTTTGTAAGAGAAATTAGTAAGCTGTCAAATATAGCATTAGAAACGCAAACCAATTGACTGTCATAAAAGTATTAGCATAACATGTTAATTTAATGCAGTTGAACAGACTCGTTCCACGTCCAACGCTCCAACCACTCATAAAAAATCATTCCTTCCCACGCTTTTTGGAAAATTGAAGTAATATTAAAAAAAAGTTGCGTCATTCACAGAGAACGTGCATCAGCCATTATATCAAATATTCTTGGAGAAAATTTGCTTAACGTCGTCATGGTAACGACGTCAAAATAAATGAGCGCAGCAAGCCGGAAAGAGATTATTCTTCTAAAATTGTGCTCCGCGATTTTGCAGTACAGGATTGCGGTTAGGTGTAATCAAAAATCGTGAACCATTAGTGTAAGCTCGTAGAGCTTAGAGCCTATTTATTATATTTTTATAGCAAATACTAGTAACGAAGTATTAATACAAATCGCTAGATGGCACTGATGCCAATTACCAGCAATCAGAATTCTTGGCACGCTTGTATCTATTTATTTACATTTAGATAAAGAAAATATCTATTATACTCTGTATTGTGATAAACTAAGGAATAATTTTACATATTTATTCCTGTTACTACTAGCTATTATCATTAGATTCAGTAGCCTAATTAATGTTAATTAGCAACAGAAAGCTGCATTGCCGACATCGAACTGATATCGATAAGTCGAGTGACAGCTCATTAACACTTACTTGGCGCTACAGCCAGAATGCATTAGCTTACTTAGAAGCGTCATATCGATTAGTGCAATTGATTATGGAAGCAGCTTTTGAATAGATCGATTATTCACCGCATTATAATTATTAAATTTCTCTGTAATTATACATTACAGTTATAATGCAAATGCTCACATACCAATCTTTTATGTTACAGAATATTTACAGCATGGTATTATCTTTAACTCTGCCTTTATTCTGGATGGAAGCTACGTGAAACTTCTAGAAGAGCCTTCCATAGGATTCTAGAATCTGACTCTTTGTAAGATGATTATGTGAACGCATTTTGGCCGTTAGACTTCTCTCATTCTCTCACTGATCGTCGCTTCGTAAGGGCACAGCCCCAATTTAGCAAACAGACCACAAGTCTGAATATATAATAGTACAGTATCTACACAACTACGCAACATGGAACCAGCATTAGCAGCCACTGCTTAATCTGACAGGAGGTGGATATTAGGGCATCACTAGAACTTCGGGGAGCGTAGCTTGTAGCCATGGAAGGACTCGCTACTGGCCACCGTTCAGGATGATCCACAGCAACATAGAACTTCAGCTTCAATAACTGTACATCCCTTAACTACAGTCCGGCTAAATGCAGTCACATTCTCATCAGATGTAATCGACATGCAAGTTAAGTAATTCCAATCCAAACCTTGCATTAATTTACAAAAGCCAAGCAAGGCTTAGCTTCTTTATGTTATTATAAAGTAATTCTGCATGCATAATTGTAAGGAGTTTTGGCATCCTTGCAGCTCCTCTTTTCCCCTACGTGCAAGCTAAATATGCTGCCGTAGTAAATCTTGAACAATTTATTAAAGACCAAAAATATGGTCTAACATTCTTGCTTGTAACAAAGTAATTCCGTGTTTATCACGTTAAGAAATTTTGGCAAATAATTGCAGCTTCTCTTTTCCTACTGACAGACAGAGTATACTGCAGTAGTATTTTGAGCCAATACAGCTCAATTATTCCAAATAATTGTAACTATTGGAACAAAAAATAAAGAAACTTGGATTGTTGTTGTAGAAAACAAACCATATTATATTATAATAATAAATGAACCCTGTATCACTCCTGAAATCTACTTAGTAAAGATAGCAGATTATAATTAAACATTGGTTAATGCCAATCACATCTAAGAGTAAGAAGAGAAGCAGTAATCTACAAGAAAAGAAGAATAAGGCAACAATTCTCTCTCTCCATTATTCCTGCTTCCTTCAACATTCCAGCAATTCTAAACTTGAATATTTTCTGGATTATAATCCAGTGGTCCTCCGAAAAATCCTATTGCAAATTCTGTTAGGCACAAAAACCTACATTTTCTGGTCCTCAACGGGCTGGATCCCTACAATTAGTAAATGTTATACTGACATTCTATTCTAATTTTTTTTTTTTAATTTATTTTACTTAAATATTTCACATTGTTTCTGAACATTCTTCCATGGTTTCCATGTAGCCTATAGGAGATAGCTTTGTCTTGAAATCGGTGGAGTAGTTGATCGACTGCGATATTTCCCACAATCCATTGCCTATACCTCATTATTCATTGCAGCTCTGGTAATGAGAGTCAGTCGTTTATATTTTTTAATCAGCTTTATTTATACTCCTTTGAAATTCTGGTCATATCAAGAGATCAAATTCTGTGTATATGCCAATAGTCATGCAACCATTGGTGTACATCTGTTTTCTATTGTTGATGTGTTTATGCTTCTATTTATAAGGATGATTTAGCGGCGAAGAGTCATGGTAAGTAAATATCAACAACAATCAAAACAAAACAAACCAAAACAATGAACGTTTATCAAAAACAATAACTGAACACAGCGAATGGGTAACTTAGGATCATATATTATAAGATGCACAAATGATTAAAAAGAGATATCAAAATGAAGTATAATATACGTATAGAGAAGATGCTTTTTAAACCTAGTCTATTAATTAATCGTGGTCTAGAGGTAGCGTACCCGCCTCTACAAACCCGGCCGCGGTAGATGGATTTTTCAGGACAAAAATCCTGGGCGCGGAGTCCTCCTTGGGGTACTTCAAGCTGGGGGGCCCGTGTCGTAGATTTACGGCACATAAAAGAACTCCAAGCCTAAATTAGAGCATGTGGACAAAACTTCTCGGCTCTTTCACGTCCAAGTAATACCTAAGTTTCCGGAGAGGGGTTGAGAGGCGATGGGCTTACCATCTGTCCCTCTGCCCTCTCTCGGAAAATAAAGGTAACCAAATTCACATAGGTAACAGAAACCTCCACTTGGAAGCCCTTCGCCCCAACATAGGAAACTAGAATACAGATATTAATTAATGAAATATTGATTTCCAAATATTATTAATTATATCAAGGAGGTTAACGTAAAAAACAGTTGATGAAAAGTCTCACCAACCCGCGACTTTACCAATTTTGTCAAGACATCTTATATCGATCGTCAAGCCATAGACTATCTCGCTTGCAACGCCACAAATAGCAATGTGTTTTATTTATTTTCGGGGTTGGAATTATTCACTGAAAACTAAAACTCATTGGCGCTACATTCCTGAAGGACAAGGCCTACCAATCGATTGCTGAGTCATCTACCATAGGCAGATTGCAGGATTGTGGGGCATGTGATCAGCATACCGACACCCACGACACCCAGGGCACCCACGGCCATGACCGGAGCCGCTACTTCTCTATCAAGTAGCTCCTCAATTTGAATCACCAGGCTGAGTACACCCCGATCCAGACCTCCCTACCTCGGAAGGTACCGGGATCGAACCCGGGCCGACGGGTATTCAACTACGCTAAACACGAGACCACGCCGGCGGTCCGGAATTATTCACTAAATGCTTAATTATGAGCTTAATAGTCCCAATAAATGTACAGAGTGCTTCAAAAAATGTATATACACTTTGAAGTGCCATAAAAAATCTATTTTCCGTTCTACAAGGTTAAATTTCTGGAAATGGAAAACTTAAAATCCAATTTGAAAAATAAATGACTTTCTAATGAAAATGTGATTAATGTTCAAATGTTCAAATGTTCAAATGTTCAAGATGATGGCCTTCAGCATCAATACATTTCTGAGTACGAGTCACCACTGATTCCGTACATCGTACCAAAGTGTCCAATGATATTTCTGCGCACATCGCTTGAATCTCATTCCAAAGTGTGTCTAGATTACATGGTTTACGTTTGTGCACCTCATCTTTCACTGTGCTCCATAAGAAGAAATCCAGCGGCGTAAGGTCTGGAGACCATGCAGGAAACTCGATTGGCCCACTGCGTCCTATCCACTGCCTTGGAAAATTTCGATCTAGGTATGCTCGTAGTAGTAGTACAGTAGTAGTAGTAGTAGTAGTAGTAGTAGTAGTAGTAGTAAATGATTTATTTTGCCTGGCAGAGTTAAGGCCATAAGGCCTTCTCTTCCACTCAACCAGGTTTCAGAAAATATATACAATGTAGGTTTACATAAATAGCAAAGTAGTGGATAAGAGACTTATGACTAATACTAAGACTAAGGTTAAGGCTAATCATAATAATAAATTAAATAAGTAAAAACCATAGGCTTCATAGAAAGCATAAGTGTCATCAAAGAAAATAATAATAATGTTACAAGCAAATCAAGGCATATGTAAAATTATGTTATAATGGAAATTTAACTTTAGCTATAGATACCTTATAAGGAGTCTAAGTAATGCTATGTACAAGGAGCGATGGAGTGACTACAAAAAGCTAATTCTGTTCAGTGGGCAATGATTGTTTAATAAGCGCAAATTTGAAAGAGTGTACACTCCGACTACCCCTGATATCTTGTGACAGGGAATTCCAAGAACGGGCTGTGGCTATGGTGAATGAGTGAGAGTATGAGGTTGTATGATGACTAGGAATTGATAACAGAGAGTTGTGCTGCGAACTTGTACCATGATTATGGTAGGAGGATAGAAATGTAAATCGGGGAGCCAAGTAAAGAGGTATGGAAAACTTAAGAATTTGGTATAATAAGCACAGAGAGTGGACCAATCGTCTATTTTGCAATCGAAGCCAAGACAGTTGCTTGAAATATTTTGAGACATGATCGTGGAAACGAATGTTAAAGATAAAACGAACACAAGTATTATGAACACGTTGGAGTTTCTGTGACAATTCAACACTCAGATCTCCATACAAGATGTCGCAGTAGTCGAAATAAGGCATCACTAGGGTCTGTATTAGGGTTTGCTTTATTCTAGTAGGAAGGAAGTTTTTCAGTCGTTTTAGAGCATGCATGATAGAAAAAGCCTTTTTACATATATGCTTGATTTGGGAATTCCAATTCATGTTTGAGTCGAGATAGATACCTAGATTTTTTACTGTTTCCGTGTACGGGATAATAGTGTTCTTCAGTGTCACTGGTAGCAATGTAGCCTTGTTGATGGATGATACAAGTCTTTGCTGTCCTAATACAATAACTTGGGTTTTGCTTGGGTTAAGTTGTATGCCAAATTTGTGTGCCCAGTTACCGATTGATTGTAGATCTTCGTTAAGGAATGTTAAAGAGTCATTAATTGCATCGGGGGGTGAATGAATATAGATCTGAAGGTCATCTGCATACAGGTGGTGTTCGGAGTGTCTTATGTGACTAGGTATATCATTCATGAATACGGAGAATAAGAGAGGCCCTAATACAGACCCCTGAGGAACGCCTGCCTTCACACATCGCCACGATGAAGAGCGCTTGTTATCAGTAACACATTGCTGGCGACCGCGAAGGTAGGATTCCATCCACGTGATTGCAGTGTGAGACTGATACAGAGATTTCAACTTTGCAATAAGAATGTCAGTATCGACTGTGTCAAATGCACGGGAAAAGTCAAGAAGGGATAATACAGTCAACTCACGTCTGTCCATGGCCTCACGAGTATCTTCAACGATTTTAAGGAGAGCAGTAGAGGTACTGTGATAAGTCCTAAAGCTAGACTGGAGTGGATCGAGCAAGTTGTAAGTATGTAAATAGTCAGTAAGTTGTTTGTGAACAATGCGTTCTAGTGCTTTAGATAAAGTAGGTAAAATACTAATTGGTCTGTAGTCTGTAGGAGTGCTTGGCCGATTTACTTTAGCAATAGGTCGAACGAGTGCATGTTTCCATTGTTGAGGAAATGTAGATGTAACAAGTGAAGCGTTAAATATGTGAGTTAGGTCGGAAGGATAATATCTATGATTCTGTTTAACATTCTTATACGAATTCTGTCAATACCCTGTGAATTAGTTTTTACCCGTTGAAGAGCTTTCTTTACTTGCATGGGAGATACGTGAGAGAAATAGAATTTTTCACGATCTGGTGTAGGTGAGGTTGTCAGTTCAGCAATAGCTTGTCGTTTAGTTGCATTGTCTAAAGTTCTGATAGGCACTGACGTAAAATGCTCGTTCAGTTCGTATGTCCCTATGATACCATCTTGTTGATAATAAAACCGTATAATGCACGGTAATGCAGGGAATATGGAATCAGCAAGCATTGTTAGGTACTTTTCAATTTTGGATGATTATTGGCGCAACTGTTGGACGATTGTTGAAACTATTCTGCTGCCACCTGTTGAAGAAATATAACATCACTTTCTCCCAGAAATTAAGTGGATGAGAAAAATTAGGAAATAGATCAAGAGTAAAATAATCAAGAAAGGTGTGGTAAGTTAACCAGAATCCCCATTCATGCACTAAACTCAGGGGTTATAGTATGAGGTGATTCTTAGTGGGTAGTGCTAGACTTATAGATAAGAGATGTTTAAAGTGGATGTAGATAACTATGTATGTAAAAGTATGTGTAAATAAAATTCTATTCTAAAATTCTATTCTACTCCCCAGAAATTTAACCTTGTAGAATGGGAAATAAATTTTCTATGACAGTTCAAAGTTTGTATACATTTTTTGAAGCACTCTATATATAGCTCGAGGTCCGGATTCTCTCAAGATAATTCACAACTTGCGCCTCCGGATTTACAATGCAATGAAACTCGTGCACTCGACTTATTTCTTTACCTGCTTTGTCATTCCGAGGTTAACTCCCGCCATGTTGAGGACACTCTGTAATTACACTGCACTGTCTTCCCAATTTAAGTACTACGCTATCCACAGTTTTTACTACCTCATTAAATAAGTCATACTATGCTAAAATGTGGCCCCAATGCAGCATTATAACCTATAGGATGGCAAGAACAAACAGTTGTGCTAAGCTACGCTATATTTCACAGATCGCCGAGGAGGCAAATTTATAAAATAGAAAGGTCACACGTGTGAATATTTAGGTCATTGCGATTGGTTGCTTGCTTAGCATTTCTAGTTGACGTGTCCAAATATTTTAATGTCGTCCTTAGGTTGGGTGGCGTTGGTCCAGCGAATCAAAGCTTGGATCTCCAGGGTTCGTGTAATTCACTAGATGGTGGGCACCAAAGTGCTAATGCGCTTGCCTTGATTTTGTGACCCGCAAGACTTAGGTCGGATGCACCGTATAATCGCCTCGCTCATAACGTTTATGGGCGGCTCGCTTTGTTCTCATATTACAATGCTTGTTGATACTGTTTTCTCAAAAGAAACCGCTGACTGAATTCGTGTTGCCGATTCTCTCATTGATCAATGCCATTGGCACAATCTATTGCATCTATATCTTCCCGCTCTCTTTTTTTAACACTATGCAGTGTGGCAACTACTCCAAGCGGCGGCGACTTCTTTCATGTTAACTGTCAAGGCAATGAGCGAGGCGATAATACCTCCAGTTATCAGTCGGCCCATGGAAACTCCGGGGTCCCAGGAGCTAACTACCGTAGAAATAAGTAGACGAGACACTGTTCTTATTGTCACTCGAGGTTATTTCATAACAACACTGTTATAAACTTTGTCCAGTAACACAATTATTAGTAATTTTCTTGTCAAATGGCATTTCATAATAAGTATGAAGATATCACTACACTCCACGACGTTTCGGACTTATTCTAGATGACTAAGACCACTTCACTTTAACTTTACTAACTTCACTTTTACTAACTCGCACACCGTGAGGTTCCGATATATGTAGGCCTACTGTCCAAAGCGGGCTCCTGAGATTTCGATATGTAAAGACATAGTGATGTCTCGAATCTTCGACGCGCAACTCCCATATTTTCGTAAAGGCAAACGCTATTTGGCATTCCTTGCAATGCTGTTGGCTGATTTGTACTTCCCACGAAAATATGCGAGAGATCCGGTTGGTTCCGCAAGCTTAGGGGCGTAAACGATGTCAACACACTCCAGAATTGTCTCTTCTAGCTGTTTCGATATTTTAACCTAAAGTCATTATGAAGACATTCGTTTATAAGATTACTCTTATTGTCAGACTTCTTGCAGAATCGAACACAGGGTTATTTTTACATATTCCCAATTTTTTCTTTTTCCTTTTACAACACCTCACTTACACACACGTTCGAATAACCTATGCATAAGCTTATATCTTACATAGGTCTAAATTACAAATATATAAAGCGCCTGTGTAAGCCCTACAGTCAAGCCCGACGAGATTGGGGGCAGCCGGGGCTGCAGCCCCGTGGCCCGTACCCCGAAGGGGCTGATCCGGTTTTATTTTTTACCTTCTATATTTACTCTAAAGTAAAATTCATTATAAGTCAATAAATAGCTTAAGTTATGTTTTATGTGTTTATTTAATGTTTTATGTGTTTATGTGTTTATAAAATAAAATAAACACGGAATTAATCAGTTAATCTGGAACGGATTATTCTTGAAGAAAAATTGCTATTTTTTAAAAGTAGAAGCATAAATCCTTTTGGACTGAACAGTAGGCCTCACTAACGTTCAGCATTTGAAATGATAATTTTCAAAAGATTAATTTTGGACATACAGAGAAAATTGGTACATACCTGTGCAAAGTAGCCTAATCCCCTGGATTCCATTTCTTTTTGCTATTTTTACATAGTTGAATCTATAATAATTTAAGTGTTTTATTTTTAGCTGAAAAGTCAAAGACACAAGTTATACAGTTTTATAGTTATTTAAGGGATTTTGCCAAAACACATATTATTATTATTACCTCTTATGATCACAACTGAAAAGCTTTTAAAATTATATGGTTTTATTTTTTTGTAAAATATTACTAACTTGTTTAATGACTGACAAAAGTATTTGTCTTCAAGTTACTTACATAATATTACATTTATACAATAATTATTTAATATATTTACATAATCTTTTGTTGCATACATTACAAAGGTCGAGGTTGGGTTTCAGTGGTGAATTTAATATTTGACGGGGGCCCGGGAAAATTTGTTCCTGGAACCCTTGCTTTCTCTCCACGGCCCTGCCTACAGTACCTTAACAAAAGTTATTTCCTAAAGAAATAATAAGTTTACTAATTTAAAATTGAAATACAGGTTTGGGCAATTCCGCTTTGCATTCTCTAATTTTGTTCTTACAGAATTGTAGCACATTTGGATCCAACTGCTGCAAAACTATTTTCCTTTGAGTTAACCGTTCTCTCTTTCCTATTTTCCCCAAACATTTACACCGAAAAAAATAGGGGTTCAGTACATAGGACATTCGCTTACCCGTTTGAAAGGAGTGGAGAATACCGTTCACTTCCTTTTGTAAAAATAGCAAGTTATGAAAGGATTAGGCCTACACATAATGTACTATACAGAACGATTCAACGTGGCCCATTTCTGAGAGCTTTACTGCCTCGTTCCATCTGCAGAATGTTTCAAACCGCTGAATTTCATAGGATTTTGCTTATGGCTTCCATTCCAATTTATCTCTCTCAAAACCCACAATCACGCAATGTCTCTTTAGAGTATTACACACTAGCTTCTCCAAGCGGGAACGAGTAATGAAGATTATGTGAAGCATACGAGTTCGTAGGCTTTACATCGTGCTTAAGCAGCTCCACCAGTGGTTCCAAACTATGGGTCGCGACCCACTGGTGGGTCGCGGGAGGAACTTCGGTGGGAAAAATTAAACTTATTTTCAATATAAGGAAAGAGTGCTTAATTAAAAAACAAGTACAGTAATAAACTTTGTGTGGAAAGTGATTTAAGGTTAAAACTAACAGCTTTTAATCATGATATCGAATGTCTTGTAAATAAAAAACAACAGCTTCACAAATCTCATTAATTTTTTAAAAATGAAATGTACTAGTTGGACAATGTTCTTTATTGAAATAACCTTTACCATTTTCATTTCAACCGTGTTTTCTCAGCAGAGCATTTGAACATCATATAGTAGTGGGTCGCGAAAAACGTTTCTAGGTGAAGGTGGGTCCCAAGATAAAAAAAGTTAGGGAACCGCTATAGACTACTCGTCCAGCGATAACGTATGCATTCATCTCGCACACCAACCTTTCACTCTTAGATTCACTCAGGGTGAAAATGAGAACAGAAGCAGCTCTACTGAATAAAGTTCGGTGGGTAAGTATCGGTCTAATTGAATCGCTTTAACGATCGTTGGACAAATACAAACTACACCCAGAATCATACACAACTACACCCGGGCTTTCAACCATAGGGTCTGTAGGCCTACACTTTCTTTTCGGCAAACTGTTTCACATTAGTTTTTGAATCAATAGTAGTTTCTATATTGTACATCAAAAATCAAAATTATATTTACTATACTGGGCAAAAACGTGTGGTTTCGCGCTGCTTTAGAAAAACAAATTTAAAAGTTTTTTCTTTAAATCATGTGTAGGCCTACTACAGTAAATTTAGAATAAGGAAATATTGTAAGTTACTTTTGCAATCTAGGTTTAAAGACTGGGAAATGTTCCTGTAAGAGAAACATTCAAGTGCAATCACTGGCTTAGACCTATTGAAATATAATATATAAATGGGATGCCTTTCTTGGCCCATTGTGTATGAAGAATATTAGGCTTAAAAAGGAGCACATTCTTTCTGTTCAAGAGATTCAATGCGATATAAACTTCAAACATGTATGTTAATTATTAAAAAGTAACTTACATGTGTTGGCCACGTTGGTGCAGACCTAGCGTGCCCACCTCTATCCTAAGTTCGCGGGTTCAAACTTCGATGGGGTTGATGGATTTTTCAGGACGCGGAAATCCGAGGCACCAAGTCTTCCGGGAAGGATCCCGTTTCCTAGACTTACGGCATTTTCAACCGGACTAAACTCCTCGGCCGCTTTATGCTCAAGTAAAACCTTAGTTTCCTTTGGCTTGTCATCGAGGTGGAGGCTTTACCACATGTCCCTCTGTCCTCTGTGGGGAAATAAGCTTCATATCCCACTTCCATAGCGTGTGGGGTAAACAGGGCTGCTGTTTCACACAAGGCAGCATACTGGACGCCCGAAGTAACAGGTATTTACCGTTTCATTTTAGGCAAATCAACATGATTTGGGGGGAAAAGTTGGCATCGAGAAATCCTGAACTTTACTCATCTTTCAAGTTGAACATTTATGCGGAACATTTGACTGAAGCTTTGAACCCCAATGTTTGGCCCAATAACGCTTGTGTTAGACTTTTTTTCATGTAGTTCAAAAAAAGAGCGAAGGTTAAAATGCGGAACTGATGCGCCTTCACGTAATTATTTTACTGCATTATGCTGGAATGTGCAATCCATAAACAACAAAACGGGTGAACTTGAAATAATATTGAATCAATACCAATTTCAGGCTTTCTGTGTTACTGAACACTGGTGCAATTCATCGAATATTGACTTCATCAAGCTACAAGGTTATATTTGTGCTAGCCACTACTGCAGAAGTATAAAATCCCATGGTGGGGTATCCATTTATCTTCGCGAAAACATGGAATTTAGAAGCTTGGATATTGGAAAATTTTGTGACGAAATACACTTGGAGGCTGCAGCAGTTTTATTAACTATGTTGGGGATCATTCTGGTTTGTATATATAGATCGCCTAATTGTAATAGAGATGTATTTCTCCATTCTCTAGCCAAACTTCTACTGTTCCTAAGTTATTTCAAGAAGTCTGTTTTACTATGTGGTGACTATAATATTGACATTAATGTAAATACGGAATTTTCATCCCAATTTTTGAACACACTAAGGGAAGCTGATTACTACTGTACGAACACAAATCCCACGAGAGGCAATGCCTGTCTCGATAATGTCGTCACTAATTTACCCCGTAATCTAATAAGTACTAAGGTTCTAAAATTACCTTTATCAGATCATGATGGATTGTCCATTAATATATTACTAAATGACTCTTTAGGTACAAATAGTACTACCTCTAGGGAGATTAGTGTGAGAAATATAAACGATGCAACTATATCTAGCTTTATTAATTGCTTATGTTGTGTGGATTGGAATTCAACTGCAGTTAGTGGCCATACATTTGAAAAATTTATTACAGTCTTTATTGACTGTTTTAATGTTTGCTTTCCTATAAAAAGGCGTCCCTTAAGAACTAAATCTAATCTTAAGTTGGGTTGGTACAACGATATAATAAAAGCTCAAAAGGCCTATCTTCTGCGTCTGCATAGCTATTTGGAATGGGCAACTCATTTAAATATTAATGCAATCGAGGCCAAGACTCTCTATAACAAAGCCAAAAAGGAATATGCCATCGCAATCAAGCAAGCAAAATGTTAATTCAATGCAGCTTATATAAACAAATCAGTTAACAAATGTAAGGCAGCATGGGAGGTTATTAATATAGCCCGTAATAAAAAGGGTTGTCGGCGTGACCTTGATCTGAGTCCCAATGATGTAAACAATTTTTTTGTCACTGCTGCTGAACATATTGCTGCATCAGTCAATCAGTCTGAACGATTTAGCCACGGGTTATCTCCAAAATACGAATTTAGTTGTGGATAGTAATTTTGTCTGGAAACTAGTAAATCAAAAGGATGTACTGAGTGCAGTGTTAGAGTTGAAAAGTTCAAAGTGTAAAGACTTTTTTGATATGGACAGTGAACTGCTAACACAGGTTATTTATTTCATTATTGAACCATTGACGTATTCTATTAATCAGTGCTTTCTCTCTGGTATATTTCCCCAATCTCTGAAGAGATCCAAAGTCATTCCAGTTTTCAAGAAAGGTGACCCTTCTAAGTGTGATAACTATAGACCGATTTCGATTGTACCCATCTTCTCCAAGGTAATTGAATCCTTAATGAAAAAACAATTAACTATATACCTCGAAACTAAGTCGTTATTTAATAAAGCACAGTTTGGTTTCAGAGCAGGACTTTCAACTTTGGACGCTATTGAAAGTCTTATTGAATCTGCTATCTCGGGCTTCGAGAATCATTGTAGCACAATGGCTGTGTTATGCGACTTGTCGAAGGCTTTTGATTGTGTTAACCATAATCTACTCTGTCAGAAACTTCATTATTATGGCATTGCTAACAAAGAATTAGAATTAATTAGGACATACCTGTCTAATCGTACGCAGAGTACTTGTATTAATGGAGCCTTCTCGTACCCAGCAGAGATTAATATCGGGGTCCCCCAAGGGTCTGTACTCAGCCCACTTCTTTTCCTGATTATGATCAATGAATTGCCATTTAGCATAAATTGTGACGCAATTCTGTTTGCCGATGATACCACTCTATTGTCCTCTATGCATGACCTGTGCGACCTTGCCCAGTATATGGACTCGTCTTTACAAGATGCAGCAAATTGGTTTGAGGCAAACGGTTTTAAATTGAACAACGAAAAAAACACAGCATTTGGTCTTTTCTATGAAGCCTTGAATGATATAATGCTCCCAAATTGCAAACTGCTTGGTATTATACTAGACGCTAAATTAACTTGGAATGACCATATTGCTCATGTTTGTATGAAACTATCGCGTGTCCTATATTTACTCCGTCACTTGAAATATTCGGTGCCCAAGGATTACTTGAAACAGGCATATTATGCCTTTTTTCTTAGTATTTTATCATATGGACTCCATTTATGGGGGAATGGTGTTAATGTTAAGAATATACTTATTCTGCAGAAAAAAGCTGTAAGAATAATTTCCAATGCATCATTTGATGCTCACTGTCGTCCTTTATTCATCAATTTAGATATTCTTACAGTCTTTAACCAATACATTTATAATTGTCTTGTTGCAGTTAAGGCAAATCTAGCAAATTACAATTTTCAAAATTCCCATCACAGCTATCCTACTAGGTTTAACTATTTGATAGTCAAATCCAATGTAAGATTGACAAAATCTAAACAGTGGTATAATAATATGGCAGTGGACATGTTCAACAGATTACCCAGAGAGGCTCACACGATTGGCTTGACCAGATTCAAAAAGGTGTTAAAATCATGGCTTATTGCTAATCCATTTTATGACGTTAAAGAATATTTTAATGCAAGTGTGAATTTAATGTTTTGACGGTAAGCACGAGTAATTTCAAGGTTTCATTTTCACTTTCGCATCATGTTCCCCTGCATTTCATATGTGTTATTTGTGTTATTGACGTGTAGACCTACTTTATAGGCTATGATGTAATTTAGCTCTTAGTTGTTTTTACAGTCTGTAATATAGGGAGTCTTATTTTTTTGTAAAGACAAAGCCATAACTGTATTGTTCAGTTCTAAAGGTGAATTAAAGATTGATTGATTGATTGATTGATTGATGTAAAATTGTTAAACTAGGTATTGTACTCAATATATTATTAAAGAAACGTGTTTACATTTGTTATAATCTTACTTATTAATACCTTATTTCTAAGGAACAGGAGCGGCAAAGCAATGAATTCATGGCAGAGGCAAATTAGCGACTGAGGGAGACGGAAGTGTATGTGGGAGAGAAGGGCAGGGCAGAGGGGGAACTCGCACATACTGACAACGCTTATCGAGTCCGCGCTCGTCATTCGTTGTCAGGCAAATTGCTTGCAATTTGAAAATCACTGTAAATTAGTCTTTGGTAATGACACCTGCACTGTAATGACAAACAACAATGAAATTAAAAAGTCATAGGCGATAAAAGATGAAATGTGTTATAGAAAATCTTTTAAAAAGTTGCAGTAAAAGACAAAAAAGGCGGGAATGAGTATACGGACATGATGAAGAAAAAAGGATAAAAACACTAAAAAAGGGAAAGTTGCTAGAGAATTGCCTCCATTCTCAACTAGAGGCAGCGTTTCAGACTGTGGATTCTTTGACAGGAGCTCTAATTTGTCATATGGAAAAAGGTTTGCACCTAAAAATCCAAATCTTATTTGTAACTTTTAACTGCTAAAGCCATGATCGTGAGGAAGATTTGCTTAAATGTGCCCACATAGAGTAGATAATAAAGTAGACAGTAATGATTTATGTTAAAAAGTGTAGATCTTTATCCTCAGTGAAATGAAAATTATCTTTCGCCGCCACAGTGACGACTAGAGCAGTTATAAGTTAATCCATAATAATTTAACTGCGGAATCTAATACTACGGTTTCATGTGCTGTTACTATCATTTTTGTACAATTAATTCGATATTTATAACTCGAACTGTTGATCATGCATGTATATTGCAAAATTTCAATTTTGTTCCAAGTAAAGGTTTGCTGTAAAATATGTATGCCTACAATGGAATTTTATAAGCGCTTTTACAAATTTGGGAATGCTTAATATGAAATTTTAATTGGTTGGATGTTTGGCACAGATTGGTACGGCATTTGAGGTGTTCGCGTGTCGACAGGCAGACTGTTCGCCGCGAGCCGTCTCCTGTCGGTTTTTTCGACGAACACAAAAGGATTTCTGATTTCACAATGGGACGTGTTTTTGGTAGTTGCGCTCCGACCGGGTGTCGACACGCGTGTTATTTTCCTCCAATCCTCAAGCTTCACTGTGCTAGATAAATTTGTTAATAATCATGGTGTGGTCTGAGGAAAAGGCACTCCAGATGATATACCTTTAGAAGTCGAAACCTTCACGATGGAATCCAGAACACAAGGACCACTTCAGAAACAATTTAAAGGAGGATGCCTGGAGGGAAATAGGCATTCAAATGAATGAGACTGCAAGGAATGCAAGAAGAAGATGGGAAATTTGCCTTCAGCTAACCGGCGTGAAAAAATGAAAGTAAACGCCAGCAAAGGTACAGGAAAAGGTAAGTTATGAAATATAAATAATAAAATCAGGTAAACTGATATAACAAAGTGCCAGTATGCTTTTTTAATCAGTTATAATTGCAGTTATGATATACAGAAAATATATATATATATTTTTTTAATAGGTCTCTGAGTTAAACTCCAGATCGAATCATTAAGCAGGGCTTACGGAAGAACAAAGGTCTAAAGTTTGATTCATAACCCTAATTCATAATATTGGTATACACTGATATACTAATTCTTAAAATATGTAAACATTATACAAAATGCATTGACAATGAAATAGAACAGTAAGCCAATAAGAAGAGGATAGTTCCACCTAGCGGTATGCAGTTTTGTTCTGAGTATAGGCTTATGCAATTTTAACGCAACGCAATAACTTTAAAGCTAGTTTCTGTTCGTGAAATAACATTTATAGGCTTATGTTATTCTTTAGGAATGATGTTGTAGGTCAATGAAAGACAATGAATTCCCAGTTTTTTAAAAGAAAAATGTAATACTTATTTAAGCACATTGAAAAAATAGAACACAAGAATGGAATAGGCTCAATTTAACACAATTGATAATAATAAAAAAAAAATTTGCTTTAGGGTGGACTCGAACGTGATATGTCTTGGTTACTAGACAAGCATCTTACCCCAAGACCAAACCAAACTGCGAATGTTGAGTGTCCAATCTCAGAGAATACTATCGCGTCGTAGCTCACAGAAAAGAAAAATCGCCGTATTTCGAAATTAGGCTATGTTTCAAGCCTGCTAGTTTCCTTGTGTTACCATTATTGTATTATTTCATTCATAGGTAAAATAATATTCTAGATATCCCTGTGATAAATGCTGATATGTCTCTAGCTGAAGCAAAGGTACCAACGTAAGCATATCCTCATAGCTTAATGTTTTTATTTATTAAGAGGTCAGGAATTATTAATCTGACATAGACTGAAGTAAAATTCAATGCTTTAATTTAATTGTAATCAATTTTAGCAAAATAATTAGTCATTATACAACAGCATTTCATCTATAATCGAACATATGGGAACATTTGTTTTTCATGTAGATTTCAACTGTCCATGGCAACTGAAAGAGGCTTTATACGAGCGTGCTGATTGGTTGGCCGCGAGTCAATCAAAATGCTTCGAATTGAACAAATTATTAAAATAAATGTGACTGTTAATTTCTCTTTATTTCGGTACTGCGCAACCTATTAGGTCCAAATTCAATAGGCTTATTGCTATTATCGTTATAAATGAGTATACGAAGTTTCATGAAAATCCGATAAAGCGTATTTGAGTTACCGCGCCTTTTCTTATATGATACCATAAAAAGGCACTAAATTGGGTATTATTCCGGTACCGGCCAACCGATTTGGTCCACCATCAACAGACGTCTTCCCATAGACATTAAAAATGCGTATACCAAGTTTCATGAAAATCCGATAAAGCGTGTGCGAGTTATGGCACCTTTAAAATATACACTAAATTGGGTTTTACTCCGGTACCGGTGAACCGATTTGGTCCAATTTCAATAGGGTTCTTCCCATTGACATTATAAACGCGTATACCAAGTTTCATCAAAATTCGATAAAGCGTATTTGAGTTAGAGCGCGTACAGACACACGGACGGACGGACGGACAGACGGACAGACATTTTTCGTCCCCCACACAATCTCATAAAGTACCATACTGGCACTTAATAACACTGTTACACACTTTCCAACTCTTGTCTAAAAATGGTTTTGTTTCCATATTTGCCGTACACATTTATTGTAATTGAACACTATTTTTTTCAAAACTCGTTTTCTTCAAATATTGACGCGAGTATAGGCTAAATCTAAACCTACTGTAGATCGCCTACTCGAAATAGCTCGTCTTCTAGCAGAACAGTTTTGCAGCATTCGGTTTCTTCCAGTAAATGATGGAAACGTGTGTTGTGCGATACGCATGTTTTGATTTGGATGATTGTATTAGCATGTTACAAATTTAAAAATAATTTTAATGTTAATGTGATTTAATATTATGCTGGTGATTTAATATTATTGTGGTTCGTAATATGTTCGTCGCTTTCCTAAGGATAATTTCAACGAAATGTTCGCGTGTCGACACACGGACGGAGCGGAACGCGAGAGGAGCGCAAATGTATACGCGGCTTTCAGCAAACGCCGACTGAAGGCATATCTAAAACAATTAAAAATAATGATATTAATAAACTTCATTTCTTATTCCATTTTCTTTTTAATTTCACTGGCACGAATAGAGTTTCCATGGAGTATTTTAACAGTGTTTCTCATTGCATGTAAATTCTAAATATGAATGCAAATCGATATGGCATACCAGCATCACGAGGTGCACATCCGGTAGATTCAATGGTTTATCAATTAAACAACTCATGTACCAGCAATCATGTAGGTGTAACCTTCATTTCCCTTAATTTAATGCCAAATGGCTATTCAATTTTGATCACATTTAAAAATATATAAAGGCTACAGCAATTTTAAATTAAAATCTTCCATCATAACCATAGTTCATAGTTAATGGGCCACATATATAGAAGCTTTGAATTTTATTCTATAGTGGAAGAAACATTATGCTTTCAAGCTGTACATCTGCGTTAATGGTCTCCTGCATTTAAATAGACGAAGAATGTTTAATTCTATTTCGATATGGCTTTCCACTTATGTTTTTTTGTATTTTGTTTTTTGTTTTATTTTTTAATCGACGTTTGTGTACCTCGACTTAGGGCTGTGTTCACCAACGCCGACAATGTGTCTGATCCTGATATTTTGAACTGAAAAGCTGCGATATTATTAATTTTGCCTTTCACCAGCTACAGTAACTTGTTTTTCGATAATAACCAAGCTAATGTTTTACCGGTAAAATATCGGCCAGCAAAACAGGATAAACCAAGCTAATTGCGACATCAAGATGGCGCGTAGGTGATTGGATCATCTGATCAACAAGAGGGATGATGGCAGTGACGAGGAATATGAAGCTGAACACAGAATAAGGTACCCTAAATGGATTTAAAAAATAAAAATTAAAAAAAATATATTAAAAAAACCTACGTCGTACTTGGACATCTATGACGACATTAATTTCTGCACAAGATTCAAGGGGAAAATTAAATTATCTGCTATTCGTCACGCCCCACAAACCGTGAACATTTAGTGACCATTTCTTGAACTACTATAAATAGCGAGTGACAGCATGAGGGGAACAATTGAGCTGAAACATAACTGGAGTTCGCACTGCAGCACAGAAAGTTAGGCGACTGTTTCGACTAGTTCCGCCTGGAAAATTTGGCAAGAAACTATTTGTCTGCTCAATACGAAACGTCAAGTAGGCATATGTGCCTGAAAGTTTATCACAATAAACTCCAAATAATTTATTTTTTATTAATAGGCCTACGAATGGTTTTACCAGTGACTTATTTTTCATAATGGAGTATGTATGTCTAAACGACAAAATTGCATGTAGGCTATTCAATACAACACTTATACTTGGGCCCGGATTCTTGGGTTTTAAACTATTTTGTTCCTTGCTAGCTAACTGTGATGTTTTAGTAATTATCCGTTTCATTGTCAATGCAATCTTATAAAGCCTAAAAATAGCTAAATATGACAATATCAACTAAAATGGCTAAAACAGTTTTAATTAAAATAAGTTACAATAAAATACTTAAACTAATACGTAAATAACACTAGTCTACAAAAAAAATATTTTTTGTCTGCTACTGAGGAAACTTTATGTGCTTTATATGGTAATTGATGTGCTGATTCCAGATCTGAAGTCAGATTTCTCCTAGCACGTCAGGTTTTTGAGTTATGATAATGAAACTATTAAATCTAATATGACATTTCATATAAATATCCTGTCCCATTAAGCAAGTGAAATAAATTTATATTTATTATGTTAAGTTACTTTAAATACTTTAATACGTAAATGCAGACTTACAACGTGAAGTGAGCACCAAAAACCCCATTTAAAAGTGCTTGAGACCTTGACTATTCCTTTTATATTGGCTTGTGGATGATCGCTGTAGGAACCAGCAGTAATCACCCATCATGCTCGGTCCATATTGACCCTGGTACCTGGATTCAATGGTTGATATTTCCTGGTGGAACCTCTCACCATGTTCATCACTTACAGCCCCGAGATTTGGTGGGAAAAAGTCTAGGTGAGAATGCAGGAAATGTAACTTTAATGGCATACGGCAACCTAGATTTTGATAAGCTATAAACATTTTATGTACTAGCTCAGCATAATTTTCAGCTCGATATTTTCCTAGAAACCTAGTTGCCACGAGCACGAATGTGTCCCAAGCTTCAAGTTCAAGAGCGCTCAGTTTGGTTCTGAACGTAGTGTCACACATCAACTGTCATATCTCTGGTCCAATGAAGATTCCTTCCTTCAATTTTGCATCACTTTTCACTCTCCCAAACTTCTCCTTTAGATACTTAAAACCTTCACCATCATGTTTCATAGCTTTCACAAAGTTTTTTATTAGTCCAAGTTTAATGTGAAGGGGTGGAAGAAATACCTTCTGTGGGTCCACGAGCGCCTTGTGTTTCACATTGCCTTTTCCAACAGTTGGTTCAATTCTTGGAGGCCAGTGTTGAATCTTAAAATGATTACTGTCATCACGGCTATCCCACAAACACAAGAAGCACATGCTTTTAGTATAGCCTAACTGTAGACCAAGTAAAAGTGATATAACCTTTAGATCTCCACAAATGTGCCACTCAAATATTGTGTAGTTTTATTACTTGTAGGAGGATCTCCATGGATTCATATGTCTCCTTCAGTCCTGTAGCATGAGCTAAAAGTATTGATGGTTTACTGTTTCCAATGTGTAATAAAACACATTTTAAACTCAATTTAGTTGAGTCGATGAACAGCCTCCATTCATGGGGTTGCTGTACATAGCCTAATTCTTTGATGAGGGCATTTATATCATTGCAATAACACACAGAATTATCTTGTGTATAAAAAGAAGCCAGTTTCTTATTACGGTCACGATAATGCGTGACTATGGTACCCTTCTGCAATAAATTCCATTCCTTCAGTCTTGAGGCTAAGATTTCAGCCTTCTGTTTAGGAAGTGACAAATCCCTGAATCTAATTCGCCTTCGTAAGTATCAGCATCAGTAGTACTTTCTGTCTCTTCCTCCTCTTCATGAGACAGTTCATTTTCAGGGGTGAAATCTTTGGGGGGAAGTGGTACAGGATTCTCTGAATCGTGAGGCACTGGTTTCAAAGGAGAGTCACAGTTTGGGTATACAATTTTTTATTTGTTTTTTGTTGAGAACCCATAAATTGTCATGCAAAAATAGCAGTCTGAGATGTGGTCCTTTTGCTCACGCCAAATCATTGGCACAGCAAAAGGCATAGATCTTCTTTTCCCACACAACCATTGTGTAAGACCAGAGTAACATACTGTGCAACAAAAATGAGGTGCCCAGACTTTGTCATCATCTCCTATGGTGCATGCGAAGTAATGTCGGTAAGCAGTCTTCACTTGACTTGTCATGTTCTTACGCTGGCTATGTGGTGTAAATTTCCCACAGATATAGCAGAAGTTATCTGGATGGTAAACACAGCTTCTTCTATTCATCATATTAACTTCTGAACTTCTGAAATGAAATGGACACTATCGTCAATAAAAGTAAACATTAACGTTCATGGGTGAAGCTCATATAGGTTATGTGAAGCAAATGTAAATATATATTGAATCTTGGTATTTAAATGCATAAAACATTAACAGAAAAGCCATACAATTTATTTACTTATGTATTTACTTACATCACAATGTTACATTATCTTAAATCAACTATATTTAATTTTACTTCAGCTTTCTGTATTCCTTCACAAATAAAGCCACTTTAATGGAAATCAGCAAGTTTTGGCGGGAAAATGAATACACCTGGTGAGAAGCAGTTGAAATGTTAAAACAACTGACCAATGAAATCAAGGAGGCCAAGACAACAATATGATATAATTAATTTGAATATGCAATGACATTATCACAATTTACTTAAGAGTAAAACTGTAAATCGTAATTATTTAAAAATTGTGACGTGGTAGAGCAAAAATGACTTCAGATCTGTAATCAGCACATTCAAATTAGTGTTGGTTCACTTGTTTTGTTTCAGTAGCAAAATCACTGTAGACTAGTGTAATCTATTTATTATTAATCTGATAAAAATTATTTATCCGCTTACATTTTGCAACTTACACATTTTTCCACTTGTCATTGCTGTAAGATAAAATGTAGCAATTAATTTTGTATTTTTGTCATTTGTACTTCACTTTCCTGGTAAATAAAATCGTTAGTAAAAATCTCTTGTTTCTTTAGAAGCGAATTAAAGACATTCTCAATAAGCTTACACTTGCAGTTTTCACAGTGTTTGCTCAAGCAAGATGACGAAAGTAAAGTATTCTACAAGTTGGTTGATTATTTGAGGAACGTTCTTGTTGAGATTACATGGCGGAGGAGTTAATTATAAAATTAATTAAGTTCTTTAAACTATAAAAGGTTGATAATTGTGCAAATAGTTTGGTGTTTCAGAGCCATGAAATTCTGATTAAAAATCGAATTGATTCATAACGTTTTCAATGCGTTTATTGTACTTATTACAGTGAAACTTAAAAACATTGTCTGAAAATGGTAAAAAACTAAAATAAACTATTTTAATATGTTTAAAAAACTAATTCAGGGTTTATAAAAACCTATAAATCCGGGCCCTACTTATTACATTAAATTAATATTACGTTGAAATGTTTAGAAATTGAAATATATTGTTTACTTCAAAATCGTTATTATAATTAAGATATAATACATTTAAACTAACATTAATATTTGAAGTATGAATGCTGACAATGCCTTGGCGAGTTTACATAACACTTGCACAAGGAAGAGGATCTGTTCGATTCAAAGGAACAAAAACAAATATTGAGGTGGATATCTTTTGTGCCTTGTTACCCCACACAATAGGCGACCAGTACTGTAAAGCATGTTTATGTATCCTATTTAATTGTAGCAGCATTTCCAGAAATTGATTTAAATATTATTACTTCCTCTGCCCGTACCATAGGTACTATAGGTAGAGGAAGTATTGTTTTCGACCCCAAAATTCGAAGTTGAGTTTTTAGCATATATATACATATATATATACGTTTCAAGGCCCCCTGTGTCCAAAAATATTATTTTTGGAAACATGTCTGTGTCTGTGTCTGTCTGTGTGAATGCCTGTGAACAGGCTAGCTCCAAAACGGAAAATCGTATGAAAACAAAATTTAGTATTTGGGTCAGGTACCTTCTGAAGATGTGAGGCGAAGATTTCCGACAAGTTTCTCATATTTTTAAGGGGACTTTAAATGAAGAAATTTTCGTTTTTTCGCGATTTTCTCGAAAAAGGCTCTAACGATTTTTCTTTAAATGTTGCACCTGGATTGCTTATACTAAGAGCTAAAACTTTTATTTGAAACATTTCTTCGAAAAAATTCTCTGAAGGGTAGTTATAAGCCACCCACTGTGAATACACTGTGAATATTAACAAACTATTTTAACATATTTTTTTTTATGTATTGTATTATCTCTAGTGAACTAGTTCTAAGTCTTAAATGATAATATAATCATGTTCCTGTGTATTTGTAACTTTGTACTTGTATCATACTTATTTTATTGTAAGATTGTAAAGCTCAGTTGTATTAATCCTGGTTGAATGGAAGAGAAGGCCTAATGGCCTTAATTCCACCAGGTAAAATAAAACAATTCTAAACAATTCTAATACACGTTCTTTGCAATACAGCCTCTTGTAACGGAAAATCGTACGAAAACAAAATCTTGCATTTGGGTTAGGTACCTTCTGAGGCTGTGACACGAAGATTGGTGACAACCTTCTCTTATATTTAAGGGGACTTTATATGAAGAAAATTTTGTTTTTTGCTATTTTCTCAAAAACGGCTCTAACGATTTCCTTTAAATTTTGTAATGGAGTGCTTATACCAAGAGCTAAAACTTTCATTTGAAACTTTTTTTCAAAAAAATTCTCTAAAGGGTGTTTGTAAGCTACCCACTGTTTATAGAAACTCTTTCCTGGTGAACAACTCAATATGCGAACATTCACGGCCTCTTATTCTATATAAGCACGTGGAGTGAGAAAGGTGTATTGTTGGCCATGCTTACAGTAAAGAAATATCTGAGGGGAATATTCGATGAATTTCGGATAGTTCAATAAACGTTTGCAGTCACTTATTTTTTATTCTTTTTTCGTTTGTCCATAGCCTGCGTTTTAGCACCGCCGTCTCGAGAATTACACTGCCTGTCCTACCTATGCTTTATTTTAACATGGAGTTCAGCATATTGCTGAATTGCCTAATTTCTCCAGTAGAGGCGACACAGTCCACACTCAGATTGTATGAAATTCCAGCATAGGCCTACTTCAGTTTCCGAGTTTATACTTCAGAGGGTGGTTTTTAGTCGCAACATTCAAAGAAGGGCTATAAGGTATTTATAGCATATTTATAGCATTATTACCGGGCATAATTAAAATATAAGTCGCCCCTTTATTTCCGCCCATTCGATATTCACACTTCCATGGACTGTGTGATGTATTTTGTTTCTGAGCGAAGCAGGGTGACCAACTTCCCTTGTATATTGTCGCAAGTGCCTTGTACCCACTGCCCTTGTATACTGTCGCAAGTGCCTTGTATCCACATCTGCATATAGTCTAAATAATGCATAACACTAACCACATAGTTAAGTGCGCGAAGCGGAGGCGGCAGCCATTGCGATGTGCCCTTGCATTTTTCAATAATGAACGATACACTGTTTGTAGGTTTCGAAAATGTGCCATATTATATCTCCCGCGAGGTTTGACAGGCTGTCACCGCTCGTCTAGCGGTATGACGTCACACCTCCAACGTCCAATCACGAGTTTCTTCATAATACGAGGAAAGAAGAATTCGCGGGATCGTGGTATAAAAGGAACTGCAACGGTGAGGGTGCGGGGGGCGGGACCGAGTCATCCCAAGGTGCGGCTTATATTTGAATTTTCCCAATTAGCGTAAAATTGTGTCCTGTCCTGTCCTTTGCGATTCTGTACAAGAATATGTGAATACTGCTAACTTTTATTTGGGTAGAGGAAGTTATGTGACTTTCACATCAGATTTTTTGTATCACTGTGTTGATTTGTGTCCTTATGATTATTTTCTTGAACTCTATCATATTGTAACACATACATTGTTAAGAATATCTTATATATTATTGTAATCTTAGGTAACATGTCCTTGTGTTTTATACTTGTAAAACAGTTGTCATTACTTGAGACTTGTTTCCTTCATTGAGCTAAAATATTAAAATAATGCAAGTGTAGTTGCCATAATCTTGTAAAGTATAATATTGCGCATGCACCACATGTTCTAATCTAAGGTAATCAATTTCAATTTTGCCATAATCTTTACCTACCTCAGCTCATCCTTTTATACAAAACTAAGTCTGCCCACTGTTGTGTTTTTTTTTTATTAGCTCTTTCATTTTACATGCATTGCCATCCTACCTGTGCATCTAATGGGAGTTTAAATACTCTGAATTACGATATAGTCCTATCTTAAAAATTGCTACCATCTGGATTAAGGATTAATTAATAAATACGATATTAAACGTTATTATCACAATAAAATACATTTAAAATGAACAATAACAATTTTGAAGTAGAACAATATATTTCAGTTTCTAAAGATTTCAACATAATATTAATTTATACTAATAAGTGTTGCAATGAATGCATGCGATTTTGTCGGTTAAGCCTACATATTGGAAAACGACAGAATTCACTGGTAAAAGCATTCGTATTCCTATTAATATTAATATTAATTATAATAATGACATACTTTAAATTATGTTAATATTAATTATTCTTATAATGTTTGCAATTAGAATTGTCTTACAACAATTCGTCAACAACATCCTAACTGCCAAACCAAACATGTGATGTTCCCTTACAAGAAAGGCGACTTGACGTTTCGTATTGAGCAGACAAATAGTTGCTTGCCAAATTTTCCAGCCGAGAGTAGTCGAAAAAGTGGCCTCACTTCTTAGTAAAAGGAAATGCCTGTAGTGCGAGGTCCAGTTATAATAGAGGTCAGTAAGGGAAACTTACCTGTTGCTATGGCAATGTGTACATTTAGTGCCCGGACGCAAGCCAATAATAATTTTTTCCCGGTTTCACACAACACCCGCCAGATGACGTTGGTTTTACTTATGAAAATTTTAAGGGTCAGACAAGTAGTAGAGAAAACCAAGCTTTTGAAAACCACGGTATCAAGCGATGAGGTGAAACCCGAAAGGTTTATTATTTGAGATAATGGATTAATCGTAGATTTATTATCCACGATACCGATAAGTTTTGTCCGTTTTGGTGAACACAGCCCTTAGGTCTGTAACTGTCATCGCTGTGTCAAGATTTTATCCTACAGGAGAATTTTACGCGCATAGGCTTACACGCAAAGCTCAATTTTATAGATTGTATTTTTTTTTTACTCTAATGGCCGGTTTCAAATATACCCAAACGAATACTTTAGTAATGTGCCAATACTGTATAACATCTGCGTTAAGAGGACACTGTTCCATGAACACTCTTGTTGAAATAACACCCGTTTTTAAACACTCGTAAGAAGGCCGGCAATCTTGGTACACAAGCTTCTCATACATTCACTGTCGCTACTGCCAACATACAATGTTAAACCTGAGAGCACACACTGCACACGACTAGTAATTTTCATACTATTTAATTCAAAATTACAAACACGTTAAATCAGCATTGTTTTCTTTTTATTTATCGAGATGCAAAAATCTGATGTTAAATTGTTTTCATGGCCGATTCCTTCGCCGTTCAAAGTTTTTTTTTTTTCCATTGGCAACGTTGGCTACTATGTTTCACACAAGCAGAAAATGAACAGGAGTAGGAGACCACTGTGTGTGCAATTATTAATAATACAGTATTAATGTTAGTATGCCTAATGCAGTACATTACACAATTTATCATGTTGCACTCTCACTGTTAACCTATTATAACTTATAATTTATTATCAGCTAACCCGTAATCCTTTCGGTAGCAAAAACATGTCAAACATAAAATGTGTATTGGGCCTAGGTCATACACTTACTGCTGGTGCACTATTATTACAATATATTTTACCATATCATTTAATTATTCCAAACTATTAAAATGTGATAAATATTTAAATGCACAGCGTAGCTCTTACCTTAATTCTGTAGTCGCAAAGTATGAAAATTACCTTTTCTGGATAAATGCGGGAATAATAAACACATAACACACTCACTATTTGACTTAGGCTTAATTTTTCTTCAATAACGAGAAACACCATACACTGTTAATTTATTGAGAAGTAATCCAAATAGAGTTATTATAACCAATTTCATCTATCGTCAACCTACTAGTAATAATACAAGCTAGAAACTGACAAATACACAGCGGCATTTTCGATGGCATATATGCTAACTATGAGCGAAATACTTCAGGATACTGTTTTATGTTGTGTTACTGAGGAAAACATTTTATTTTGTAACCACTCGCCTCCTTCAGTGTTACATTGTCAACTGATCCTCTCGTTTGTGTGATTAGTTTGTCTTGTGAAATTTGAGAATAACCCAGATCCTACTTCTTGTGTTCATGCTGAATGTGGCAGCAGGAGGGTCACATTCTGCTACCTAGCAAAGGAAATATAATCAGGTAAACTGATGTAACAAAGTGCCAGAATGCTTTTGTTGAATCAATTATAATTGTAATTATGATATGCAGAAAATAATTTTTTAATCAGATTAAAATCGTCCAGCATCAACAGAACTACAGATTTGTGATATTTTGACAATCGCACACTCACATAAAAATAAAATAAACATTTAAAAAATCCATGTCAAATTGGTCGGCTTCGGGATTTGAATCAGAAACCTCCAGAATACGAGTTCAAAACGTTACAATTCGGCTAAATCGCTCAGTGCATACGTCAACATTTCACAAAATTCAGTGTCAAAGAATTCCGCTAAATATTTCAGAGTAATATACCTTCTGTATATAACAGTATTCATGTAGTACAAATTTCAACTTGATCAACGAAGTGAACAAACATCTGACTGCATTGCAGTCAAATCCCTCAATGATTAGAAAAGCGGTATTGTAGTAGAGACATTATTTTTTTTAAATGTGACTTTTAATTAGTTGTTACTCTGGTATCGGTCAACCGATTTAGTCCAAAATAAATAGGCTTCTTTCCATGGACGTTATAAATGCGTATACCAAGTTTCACGAAAATCCGATAAAGCGCATTTGAGTTATCGCGCCTTTTGTTATATATTACCATAAAAAGGCACTAAATTGAGCATTATTCCGGTACCGGCCAACCGATATGGTCTAATATCAATAGACATATTTCCATGGACATTATAAATGCTTATACTGAGTTTCATGAAAATCCGATAAAGCGTATTTGAGTTATCGCGCGTAAGACAGACGGACAGACGGACGGACGGACGGACAGACGGACAGATCGACGGACAGACATTTTCCCGTACCCCACACAATCTCATAAAGTACCATACTGGTACTTAATAAATGAATCACTCCCTTGTAGGCTATTCATGTTATTCTTAAGAAACTGTAATTAATGCAATAATATTCTGGATTTACTGTTTAATGTGGATAATATTGCATATTCTAGCATGCAAGAACCATAGGCCATCTTGTTTTCAAGCAAACGCAAGGAATTTCTTTCACGCGAGTATTAACGGGCGTGATGGAATAACCAGACCCGTTGGAACGTAAACATGATACAAGCAGGAGAAAGCGACGCGTTAGCCGTAACGAAGGTCGGTGGAACTCGCCATAAGGATCTCAAAGCAGATACTGTCCGTTCCAAATGCCTTGAGAGAAAAAGATGCGAATCGATGGTATGCGATCTTGGTTTGAAAGCTCACACCCTATTGGGGGTGGCACACCCACTGCAACCCTAAACCCAATTAACATTCTTTCGCTTTACAGGTCGACAGTTCCCTTGTGGTTTGTGAAAAATGTTAATGTCTTAGATCGAAGTCAGGTGAACGTAATTTTGAAAGTATGCATTTGATGTTCAAAAAGGTATGTTCAGTATTACCATAATTAACTTCGAATGTAACACTTTAGTGTTTTCTATTTCTATAAATTTCAACGTTAGTTTTGCTAGCTGGTGAGCCGCGCTTTTCTCCCGTTACAGCCAGTGTTTACTTCTTTTCTCAACACGTCTGAAATGGACAGTAGCTTATTTCTCGGTATCGAAATTCAGGATGAATTCAACATATCATTTTCCAATATTACCTATGGAACGTGTATAGAAGCAGCCTACATATACGTAAGTATACACAAATAATAAAATATAAATAGAAAACGAGAATAAAAATCGATTTCGAAGAAAATTCAGATCTCAGATTTATCACCAATTTAGAATGTTGTCAAACAAGTGACACGTGAAGATCAAGCCGAAATACAAGTTAAACCAAATTATAATAGTTATTTATTACACAAATGGTAAAAGAAGGATTTTATTTTGCGAGTACCAATGTTTGCGAAACGAACCCTTAAGGTCGAGTGAATCAATCCTACGAGCAAAATAAAATAATTTTACCATGTGTATCTTTCATATACTATTTTTTAGACAGCCGTTAATATTAGCTTTATTTTTACTCGTTTGAATCTAGAGGTTACACTCAGGAGTCAGGTTACGTGTGTATATCAGTAGTTCATGTAACTATTGATGTTCCAAATTCTTCTATTGTTGATGTGTTTATGGCGTGTGTAAACTTCGATTGACATTTAATTTTTAATGAATATGAATAGAGGATGAAATAGCGGTTACAAGTCACGGTAAGTAAATATCCAAATCGGCATATTTGCTTTACGACGGGGGAAACCATGAAACAATCCATGTCAAATTGATACGTGTGTTTTCTTTGTGTACTTCTGGTTACGTTGTTTACTGAAATTGCTTATAGGCCTATTCCCTGTTGTTTTTGCAACCACCGTGAAATATTTAACATTCAAAAAGTCGTAATGAATTTTAACATTTTCAATTTTTATCAAACTGACACCATTTAGGCCCAATAATCATATGCAAATATTTGTAACTAAAAGAGTAGTTTCCATGCGACGGATACCAAAGTTGGTACCATTGGAGTAGCATAAAAAGATTTTATAGCACTAGTGCGATATTGTGCAAATTTTAGTTCGTGTCATGTGTTAGAAGATATATTCCAATTCAAGCTGCCTAAAAACTTATTTTGAAACCAACTTCTGTTTTAGAGTTACAGATTATTGTTAATATGGCCACAGCTTCAATACTTTCCTACAGTTTATACTAATACAAGTTTAAAATTGTTCCGAATTTGAAGAAATAAATAAATAAATAAAGTGACAAGAACAATATGTTCTGATACATACCTCATTTTATTCATTATCTCGTTAATTTCATGCTTCCATTCAACTGTAGATCACTGAGTACTGAATAGACGTTCAAACTTTATTTCCCCTCAATACCAAAGTACAGGAGATTTATAGGAGTGATTTATATGTGGCCACAACATCAACATGACCATCGACAACACGAAGAAGAGAGTGCTCTTGGCAGCGTGCCCTGGGAATACAATACACGAGTTATTATAGGAGGCAGGCACACCTTCGCTAACATTAAAGACCTGAGGCGAAAATCTAACGTAATTCTCATCTGCCTATATGCATAAATGAATAATAAATCTTTTCATTTTACGTAGACAAATCATGATTCACAGAGTTTTAAACACATTAGGCTATATGATATCGACACATGGTATTTCTGTCTGACCACAAACGCAAAAACTGACTTGTATTGTTAGCCTATATAAATTATTTCATAAAAAATGTAATGGGTATGGGAGGACCTCGCAGCTTAGGTTAGGCCTATACAATGGAAAGCTCTCAACAGCGACTGAGGGTTAACGAGCGTGGAATTCTGGTTACACAATTGCACAAAACAAATTTACTCTCATTGTGACTTGAATAATACTGTAATAATAGGTAATGCAGAATAAACCTTAATCTTAAAACGAGTAAGAAAATCCATAGTGTTCGCTGAAAAACTGCTGTTACACTTTGACCAGTGTTCATGATTGAAATTGGGATATTGCAATTTGTGTTGTATGAATTGCGAATTCTGTATAAGCAATGCATGCAATTAATTTACATTTTGACAGTAATAAGGGGAGGCTGCAATAAACACAATTCAGTTCCAATTGGACAGAACACCAATTGAAACAAATTAACATGATTCTATACAGAAGTGTGAAACATGCAAATTAAAAAATCTACATCCCTACAACATAGCCCTAGTCGGTAGATGGAAGCGGTTACAGAATTAAAAAACAGAATTCATCCTCAGTAAAATGAATTCCAGTAGGCCTACTCATATTGGATTGGTGCATTGTTATTTAAGCTTAAAATATAACCAGTTAATTTACGGTGTTTGTAGGTTTTAGAGTTCTCAAGATAGGCTAGTTTGCCACTCCAATTACATCAGGAGGCACTTGCCCTTATTGACGTGAGCATGGCCTAGTTATTAAGTCTTAATACGTTATTCATAATGCAGAACATTATATCCTCGTATTTTAAAATCAGTTATTTCGCATTTTCCTGCTTCCTACATTCTTAAGTTATTTTCCTGACCGGATAGTCATATAATAAGTTGTAATTGATGATGTATTGATGTATTAAAGTTTTGTTGCACATTATGAGAAATTTCAGAGTTAGAATTTTTTTTTTGGGGGGGGGGGAGAAGATAGATTTTGTGCTTGACTAAACATGAATATTGAAAATGAGAAAACGAGCTATTACAGTTTGCATGCACTGGCAGTTTAAAAAGCACGTTAGTTCATGGTGTCCCCTACACCTTTTCATGTATTTTTCAAAGTTACACTTTAGGCTATGTTTTTACATTAAGATCCAAAAATATAGTTTTTGTATCAAAATGGCTGAACCAACATTTTTGTCATCCCTAAAAGTAATAAATATCCATATATTTCAGTGATACTTTGAAAGTAAGTATAAACATTTTACTAATGAAGACGAATCACCATTTCACTAAATTAAATCAAATCAGCTGTAATTACTATCAATTTAAAAATATATATCGGCAAAGAATTACACGTTAAAGTTCTATTAGACTATATTTAAACGAAGGCGCACTTTAGAGTATCCGAATTTTCCGTTCCGGTTGTACATAATTATGTACTGACATGAAGCACGTTTACATGTGGGATTGAAATCTATCTGAATCCGATCCCAACTCAATACGTTCCCTGTTTACATGCAAGTTCTAGGAGTGGATTGAGATTTGTTGGACTATTGGCAAACTTGGTTATGTGTGGCTATTGTTGTGGCTAACCTGTTTAAACAAATGCCGCATTTATTCCGTGGTTAAAAATATAAATAAAAAGTGTGTTCTATAAATAATTTCTAGTCACCATAAACAAATTATGACATAAAAGAGTAACAATGATATTAATATTATAGTGTGAGTGTTTTTTTTATTAAATTGACTATCAGCTGACAGAACAAAATGACGAACGCCATGCCAGTGTATGCGCGCGCACCAGGATTGAGTTCGCTAGCGTTTACATGGAATTGAATACGATTTGAATCCGATCCGTTCCTCCATTTGCAGAGGATCGGATCGAAAATTCATTCCGGACTGAATCCGTGTTTACATGACTATTTCAACACTGGGATCGGACTCAGATCGATCTGAATCCTGCATGTAAACGTACTATAAGTATGAAAGAACGTCATTTGCAATAGGTGTGGTTAAAATTTGTTATAGCTCGGTTTTAAAAGTAAAACCTGCAAAAAAAAAAAGTTAGTTAAGATTTTACAATATTCAACGAATCAATTAGTTTTTAGTGCGTTGGTTAAGCATATCTACTTTAAATACTATTTACGCTTATTATGTGTGACATAACGGTATTATGACAACACTCAATTCGAAACTGTTTTTCATTTCGACATCTGTGTGGAATCGATTATTATCGAACATGAAACGACCTTGAGTCCTTGAGAGTAAGAGGTGCAAATTAATAGCATATCTCTAAAATAAAATCAATTCTATTCGTGTTAATTTTAATATCACACTAAGATGAATTTAATTCATGTTGTCAAAATCCGTTGGTTTTAAGAAATCAACCATAAGGTAGCTTCGATTTGACCGTCGCTAAAACCTGCTCTCTCTCGTAGAAGACAAGAACTACGACAATCAGCATGGTGGGCTCGATGCCGTTTGTTTGAGTGAATCTAATGGCCGAGTGCACCAATCTCGGTATTCAGAATACCGCGGTAAAGTTGCTTAGTTTACCCCGGTAAAGTCACACTTTCATTGCATCGTGCTCGGTTTCGACTTTTACCGCGGTAAGATGCAAACCGGCCGTGAAGGAGCTGTAAAGTGAGAAAACCGCGGTTTTCTTTCCAAGATGGAGATCAGCGTAATGTATCATATTTATGATATCTAGGCCAAAAGCTAATTGAACATAAAGAATAATGAGAGACAGGTGGGATCTATTTGAAGAATGAACGAAGATGCATATCTTTGCAAATACTGTGCTGTAACATCGATTGAAATTACCTTCCTTTCTTACCTCAACCAAACCAGGCCCTTCGAGTAGGCTAGTGGGTGTAACCACGATTAGTAAAGTATTTATGGTGTTTGAATTCTAAGTTTTAATTCAGACGACATATATATACCAATATAATATTCTATTTTATCCTTATGAACATTTATTACTGAACAATAAGGCAACAAATAAATGAACTATGGAAAACCAGTGGTCCTAGGCCAAATTTAAGTGAATGACCGCATGCATCACGATATAGCCTGTGTATCGGTATATAGGGTATGTAATCAATTTATCATACCTGCACACACACACTAACATAATTATAACAGCCCTTTCATGGCTATGCACATGACTTTGCACCTAAAATTTCTACTAGTCGTACGGGAATAAAAGCGAGGCTATGTCGAACTCAGAGCAGAGATTTCGTGGTGTTGCTTTGCCTTGGATTGCACACGTGTGAGAATTATTCTTTAAAACATCAATGCTATTTTATTGAAATGTACAGCCAGGTGGGATCTATTTGAAGAATGAACGATGGTACATATCTTTGCAAATACTGTGCTATAACATCGATTGAAATGACCTTCCTTTCTCACCTCAACCAAACCAGTAGTAGGCTTAACCAACTCATTTCACGATTGGTACAGTATCTATGGTGCTTGAATTCAAAGTTTGAATTCAGACGACATATATACGCAATATAATATTCCCTTTTATCCTTATGAACATCTTTTTATTGAATAATAAGGCAACAAATAAATTGAATTTGGAAAACCAATAGCCTACACGAGCCACCGTGACTGGCAGACGTGCAGAGAGAGAGAGAGAGAACTTAGCGGCCATGGAAGAAACCATCAATGGAAATGAATTCGGAGAAGAGTAACCGCAATATTTCCAAGCATTAGCAAACCGCGGTATTTTAGCAATGGTGCACAGAGATTTTGAGAATACCCCGGTATTACGTTTACCGCGGTAACGAAACGGCTGAGAAAACCGGAGAATGGTGCACTCGGCCATGAGATCTCAAAATTTAAGCATTTAGACTAATTTCGCTCGTTTCATAAACATACTGGTGCCTTCATAAATGACATGTTGCATAAAGTACTAACTTATTTTATACTAATGGTAAATAGGCGGAAAAATCAAAACCTATTGAAATATTATAATACCACTAGGGAAATGAAACAAATCATTGATATCGTAAAAAAGTTCAGGCAGTTAACATAATATTTAACCTTCCTAATCGTATGAGCCCAAAAGCACATTTAAAATAAAAATATCCATTGTCCTTAAAACTATGGTTTTCAAAGGTTATGACTTTTACACTCTATGTCAACTGTATCCAGTGATTTTTTTAAATTGTATTTTCAACACATTAAAATCTAGCCTATTCTTAGTTATTTTCACTGAATACCATTGGGGTTTATAAGATCCTATTTTTTTTTCTTTTTTTTTAATTTTCTTGGCTCTTCTTTGAATGTGATAATAAGATAAAAGTTCGTTTGTACATTACTGTCCTGTTTTCAAGGCAAAAACAGGTATGTTTCATTAAAACGATTTAGAGGGTGAGTGAAAAAGTGCGTGGTCTAAACCACTTTTTAAAAACGTTTAGAGATAATGCAAGTTAAAGTTCTACACTTGTTGTTTTTCATACAATTTGGGAAATCCAGTTTTGTTGAGAGTGGGGTGTTTCATGTTGCTTGGTCAACTTAACTACAAAGTTATAGGCTATGGTATACTGTTCATAACTTTCAGAGACAGGCTTTAATCGTTTTTATGAGACCCTGCAACACTTTTTTTCTTGGTTAGACCGCTGTTGCACAGATTTTTATTTGTACTTTATAAAAATGGAAAACATATGTGAATAATTGCTGGATTTTTACACGATATGTAACATTATTAAAAGGAACAGTTTTATTCATAAGTTTCAATAATTACTTAGTTCTACACATAATCTAATAAAATAAAATAAAAAGGTCACGGTCATACTCCACATTATTTGCCTCTTTTACACTTGATACAGAAACCAAAGTTTCATCAAATAAATTGTTTGAAAAAAATAATTACTGTCCTTAAGGTTTTTTTGCTTTTATTGACCCTGGTTTGCAAAATTTTGGTTGCGTTTGTAAAAGAGGAATTTTGTTTCAGGGAATAAATAGCGACTTTAAAACTAGCTACACACGGCTTAATGTGTCCAACCCCAGCATAGGAAGGTAGTTCATCCTAAGTGCTACAGACAGCGTCGATATCAAATTTACTACTGTTGCTCTGACTTCCTCATTGCAATAATACCCATATATCCCATACAAATTATTTAGGGTCTTTATGAAAATAGTAGTAGTCCGTGTGACAAAGGTAACTTGACAGTAGGAAGGTTCAGTGTAAAAAATGTTTATATATACATAATTGTAGTGTTTTCAACGTAAAACTGTATGTTTCTGCGCTATTTCTTAAAACAATTAAAATACTACTGAAATGTCCTATGTAAATTATTCGGTGTAACAAAGATAATCTGGTAGAAGATTGAAAATGTAACGTACTAGCAAGAAACAGTGCAAAATCCAGCAGGAAAAAATGTACGTACATTAAAAAATGTATGGGAGAGTACAGCACAAAACACCTACACTGGTATCACTGCAGTATTAAATAGCAACACACTAAAAAACATTTGAATTAGATGTAGATGTAGATATCTCGTTCTGAAGATCCTATTGTTGAGCGAGGCTCAAGGATAAAGAACACGTTATGTTATAACAACAATATACAAAACTGTAAGCTGACAAACATATTCAAGCTGGAAATATTCATTCATATTGTATAAAGTGTTAGTTATTAAAAATTCCTTGAGATATCTTTTGAAAGATTTGCATTTGCTTCTAATACACAATAATTTAATGTTTCTTGGAAGCTTATTATATATAAATCTGTATTGCAAAATAATAAGCACCCTTCTGAAAGAGTTTTAATGAATTAGCTGGTATTTTGTCGAACAAAAAGTAATTTTACAAATTCGAAAGAAAAATTTATGTCGGAGAACTATGAACTGTATATTGTTCATTAGCCCATAACATACAGCGATAACATAGTTATTTAAATTTTACAAGTTTGAAATATATACAAGTTAATGACAGAGCGTTGACATAATAGTTGTATATTTGAGACAATACAGTTGTTAAATATAGTTGTATTTAAAATTTTAATCACTATATGTAATCACTGTATGCTATAATAAACAATACAATAAAGCGTGGACCGACCAGGAATTTCTTCATGGGACCAAACATCCATGCCGATGGTGTCAGACTTCTTCACGACAATGCTCGCCCCCATGTTGCTGCAGCTGTTTGTGAGAAAATCAACAAATTTGATTGGGAGGTGCTCTAGAATCCTCCTTACAGTGTACAGTCCAGACCGTCGGACTTTCATTTGTTTGGCCCCTGGCCGGTAAACGCTTTGCGTCAGATGCAGAAGTGAAAACAGCAGTCCGCAGATGGCTTTACTCCAACCGAACGGACTTCTATGAACAGGGTTTTTGAAACTCGTATCACGATGGGAGAAATTTTTTGAGAAACTTGGTGACTATATAGAAAAATAGACAAAACATGTCCCTTCATGTGTGCATTTGTTTGTAATTGTATCTATAAGGCGATCCAAGCAGCCCAGCAATAAATTAATGAGAAGAATTAACATAATTTTCAACATAATTTTATTGGACTTTGATATGAATAATAACCGGTAGTACATATGTACTGTTTAGTATCAAAAGATTCAGCTCAATATAAAATAAACAGTAATGACATTCATTTTATTAAGAATATTAACATTAAGAAATAAATAAACTTTGATTACTTTGATTAATGCATATTAGTAACAGCAGCTAGTGACTAGGAGAAAGCCTGACGATACTGGGATTTTCGAAGGGTCAGGTAGCCGAGCCGCAAATTACAAGCCCAGGAATGCACTGTGTATTTTTTAAGTGTCCTTATCTATACAAAGCTGGTACACTGTTCTATTTTGGAAGTCAGTCTTTTGTCCTAAGGTTTGACTTCTGACAGCTCTGCAGTTATAATGGTCTGCGTACAATGAGATAGAGATTTTAACAGTAAAGGGTATTTCCGAAAGTATCTTGTCTTGGGGAAAGCCACGGAAGTTGGAAATTTGGGAGTTTAGTATAATTCGCGGTTGGTAATGTAGATCGCGAAATTAAATATAAGTTTAAAGTCAGGTGACCATGATCAACCAATAACAATTAGTGGAGGGGATGATGATAGTTTTTCTACGCAGTGGATGCTAATTATTGGAGTGTGTTAGAGAGACACTTTGTATCACTGCGAGGAGTCGTGAACATCAAACTCAGTACCACGGCGTGGAGCTGGACACATCATACTTTCTGCATCACGGAGTGAGCCGTGAACGTCGCTTATGTATCTCTCGGCATCGAGCCGTGCACTTCGCACACTTAGTGGCACGCGCCTAGGATCTCCGAGTAAATAATATATCATACTTAGAAATTTTCGCGAGGATAATTTATTGTACTTATAAATTTTCTCCAGCATAATTTGCCGAACTTAGAATTTTTGCCAGTCATACAATTGAAACGACTTAAACAATGTTGTTAAGAAACAAATAGTTGATACTTGAACTTATTATCCAACATCATATAATTGGAATTTGTGATTCTATTTTATCACGCGAGCCATTATAACTTTACAGCAAATCTATCTAAAGTGATTCACAATAAGATATATTTGTATTTAAATTTTGTAAACTGAACAGATTATTGGACAATATCATTTACTTGTAATAAATAATCAAAACACCTGAACCCTGCGGATATTATTTATAATAACAAGTAATATCATCCGATCTTCACTCTCTGCCCTGAGAATTGAGTCAACTGCTCAGAGACCGATCGGCCTAGCTGGAGCGGATCACATCAGCATCTTAAATATAAATTTAGTATAAACCGACTGGTTTATACAAGGCGTCCAACAACGAATTGAGGACCCGCTACATATTTAACTTTTTGTAAAAAAAAATATTGTGCGTTACTTTTCGATCCACCTTCGTATATTAAAACGTCCAAATATAAATAAAATGAATATTTTATGAACAGAATAAGATATATATTTTAAAGTAGCTTTTCTTAATTTTCTCGGTGTATTTTTATAATTAAACATTAACAGTCATATGTAGTCTATATACAGGGTTCGAATTAACGGGAGAATGGGAAGATTTCCCCTCCTCCAAAAATTTTCCTGGCTCATCAAATAAAAATTACTTCCTTGCCAGGGATATATATATATATATATATATATATATATATATATATATATAATAAAGTTTACTTTACAATTCCAATGCATTTACCGGAAACATAACATGCATTTTACATGCATGGTACATATATATATATATAAATAAATAGTGCGTTTATTTTCAACGTCACAACTCAGCAAGTTAAATGTCGTCATTCCACTTTGTGATCTGCCGGTATATATTATTGTTGATAAACAGTAGTTTGCACTCTCAAATCCAAGCAAGTAGCAAATTCTGTTGCCAAGTCAATCTAATAACAATAGTAATTTAATACAAAAGTTGTTTCTTTGATTGTCGTTTCCGACTGAGATATGACTACATTTGAACTCGCGGCTATTAACGAGTGTGTCCTTCTTGCATTAAAAAAACAACACATCAAACACAGCACAGCTGGGAACGATGATAGTAAGATGACTATAACAAAAGCGTGACAATGAAAATAAGGTTTATATTACTGCTTTGTGTTGGTTTCTTTTTGCCAACAATACGGCTAAAGAATGTTTACTATGAGAATGAGTGCAGTAGTGATTGATGTTTATTAAACTACTCAGAACGTTAACATGCGGTGCATCAAAGGCATGCGATAGCATTGTTGTTCTTCGCAACCTTGTCACTCGATAAGAATGAGCTGTTGTCAGTGTAACTTAGCGCCCACAGACCAGTCAGATGAAATATACAAACAATCATTAATATACTCGCTCTTAACAGTTTGCATGCACGGCCATGAGATCTTGCAACTCTGCTAAAGTACTCACGCGGAGTTGACATGTACCTGTCGGAATGCATTCTTAGATTCTGATTGGTTGAAATTCCTGAGGTAACAATCTGATTGGCGCGGTGGGAAATGAAGAACATTACTATCTCCTGTATTAAATATCAAAGGCATTCCGCATGTTAACCATTCCAGTCTCACAATAATACAGCCGTCTCGCTATCATCGTCTGCAGTGGTGCTGTCTTTGAAGTGTTATTTGTTTAATACAAGAAGGACACACTCGTTAATAGTCGCGTGTTGAAGTGTTGTCGTGTCTCAGTCGGAAATGAGAATAAAGAAACGTCATAATTTTGTATTATACAGTGAAACCTCTGTATAACGAAGATCGATAGAACGATAAACACGCATATAGCGATATTTTCTATCTTAATAATGTTAAATGTAACTCACTATAACGATGAAGCTTTTTTATAAACACCCTTTTACAACGATATTTGGAGATTGAATTGTTACTGCAAACCAGTAGCTTAGCCCAATGGATGGTAGTTGGCAAGATCAGTAAACTATACAGGTTGCGTATTCCGGGATATACCAATCGCAGCACTTGAGTGCGTGACGTCACCAGATTCCAGATCTCGCAATTCCAGCTTTTAATTAGTCTAGAAAATCCTTACACCGAATGATTAAACTCGTAACCTTTAATTAACCCTTGGTCGGATTCCTGTGAAATTTGTGCAGGAATAATCTACACACATCAGCCCTACTGATGGTTAAAACAGAGCCTTAAAAAAGCGGACACAAATGTTTTTATTTTATTTTATAAACATCACATTATTTTATAAACATCACCCGTCCGCCATGTTGGCTTGACTATGAATTATTTTCTGCCTACGTTTGAATCAAGTGAGTATTGGAGCAGGACGTTCCGCGAAGCTTCATGATGTGTTTCTAACTGCTAACTCATAGTACTGTATGAATTTATAATTTTATTATTATGCACAGAACATTCAACTCCTTAATCGTAAAGGCTGCCACACACAGAAAGTTATGCTACGCTAGCCAATGTCAAGGTAAGTAGCGCTGGTGACACAAAATGGATGCTAATCTAAGCCCGGCCCTGCCGCTGTGAGAGTACGACAATGCCTATCGGTAATGGGCCCTATTTCACAAAACGTTACAATTTTACAGGTGACAGGTGAAAAGAAATCGTCTCACAGGTTTACATTTTGACAATAGCTCATTGGTGCAAGAAGGTGTTAACTCAAGATTTGAGTTTTCTGTATGCAGGATGATGTCAACTCAGTCTCTATCTTATGATGTTAAGGAAAATCCTCCAGATGTTAGCAGATGCTTGTATAGAAGGTGTTATGTCTGAAAAATGCTATTTTGTGACATGGAAGGAAGGTGTCAAACAGTCTTGAATTTGGAACAACTCTGGAAATAATACCTTCTTGATATGGTTAGTAGTTACTGTTTCGAGGATTGGTGCCTACTGCACACACATATAGCTTAGTGTCGTTCCATTTTCCTATTATTGTAACATTTGCCGTAACAGAATGGATCGACTAAGGAAGCTTGTTAAATCAGTTCCAGATATAATAATTAATAATTCAAGCGAAAATGATATTAAGGGTGCAAATACCAGCAGCATTTCGGTAGAAAATATGAACAATAATGATATTAGAGATAATGTAACCCATGTTACTGAAAACCCAAAATATACCAATCTCAGATAATAATCAGACTGCTGCGTCATCTACCATAGGTAAATGGCCGGATTGGGGGCATGTGGTCAGCATGCCGACTCTCACGACCATTATAGGATGATTTACTTCTGTACTGGATCCGCTACTTCTTTATCAAGTAGCTTCTCAGTTTGTTACATGAGGCTGAGTGCACCCCGTTCCAGAATTCCCTACCTCATAAAAAACTGAGGAGGTACAGGAGATAGAACTAGACCTAAGGATCCATGCAGGCTGTCAGTACAATGCACAGAAAGGGAAAATAGAAACAATATTACACAAGTTTCCAGAGGTGGGGCATAGGCTACATTCGTGGATTCTGTTAGAGATTTGACAATAATAGAAAAGGAATTACGAAAGGGAGAAAACATTACGGTGATGATGAATGCTCAACATTAATGAACGGAAAAATAAGCCCTTTACAGCAACATGGATGACATAAGTTCCTTAATGTAGGTATTTTATCAAATTGACAGAAAGAAAGTAGGAAGGATCACAAATACAAAATAAGGGGTAGATCTCAGAGAACAAATATTGCCAAATTTTCTTTTTTAAATAGAGGGATCCAGGATTGGAATGATTTACCTGCAGAAATCTTCGAAACGTTTCCTGCTAACGCCAAAATTTTTAAAAATATATTGAATAGGGTATATGATGTATAATTTTTGTTCTAAAATATTCACAGTATGCAATTTTTTTAATGTTATAGTTTTAAATGGAAATATATATATATATATATATATATATATATATATTTATTTTTAAATATCAGGTACGTGGATAGATGTTGCGATATTTAATGTGTAAGTGTATGTATAGTGTGTCTTTTTTGTATATATGTATGGCTGGTATTTATTTAATGTGTAGTGTTATTTCTGTATATATGTATGGCTGGTATTTATTTAATGTGTAGTGTTATTTCTGTATATATGTATGGCTGGTATTTATTTAATGTGTAGTGTTATTTCTGTATATATGTATGGCTGGTATTTATTGCACCACTGCCACCGGGTTGTTGACCCATTTGCAGTGTAAGGAAATAAATACAAACACAAATAACAATCAAATTAATGATTTTCAGGAGAGAAAAATTGATTATTGTGATTTATTTGAAAGAATAAATTTATTCTTATAAAAAAAAAAAATGTACAACACGACAAAAGGTGGCATTGAGAGATGTCAGATGGACGAAAATGGAGCAGTTTGGAACTGTAAACTATAGGTAATCATTCAACGAAGAGTCTGAATGATTAATTGTGGATCTGAAGAAATACAGAAATTCCAATTCACAAATCACGCCAGATAAAATAATTCTACAAAACATTGACAATGCACATAAAATTTGCTGGTCCTAAGTATGATGAAATAACTTAAAATAGCAACAGCCACTTATTCCAGAATGTTACAAGGGCTTTTACAATAACTAAAAAAAGGTAAAATTAAATACAGTAGAATGCCTCGGAGGATGGATTAGGCTGTGCATGTTGAGCGCATGGAAGAGGAAAGACAATATCTAAAAAATATTGACTGGTAGACCCGAAGGGAAGAGACCAAATTATTGGAAGACCTAGACGTAGGTGAGATGGCATTATTAGAATAGATTTAAGGGAAGCAGGAATGGCGGGCTCACGTAATTGCGGCAATGAACCCCTGGGTTCCATAAAGTAGAAAATATTCCTTTAACTTCCTTAGGAATTGTCTATTGCCATTGAGTAATATTAATTAATTAACAATTTAAACCACTCCTCCACAGGGGGAGTGGTTTAAATTGAGAATAGTACAGGCTGGGGAATAATGAACAGATGAAAAGAGAATGCACCAGGAAATATTATTCACGATTAACAAGAAAATTAGATAAAGAGATTACAGAACGGTCTGTTTTTCGTAATTATTATATTATTGATTCATCTTAGATATTCTTATATATCATAAAAATAAAATGTGTATTGATCTAGGTGTTAACAAGTAAAAATTGCTCATTTTAAAATGTTCATATCAATGGAGAAAACTAGTATTATGCGGAAAGAATCTGAAATCTTATTTGCAAATCTCGAGCGTGAAGTATTAATGTTATATTATTATACTGTTCACCTGAAATTATTACTGTTTTAATAATAAATTAATGCAAATGAGCCTTTCTTCATTATTATACAAGAACACTTTATACCATTTTCACTACTACGCAAGAAGGCGTTAACTCAATTTGGACAAATAGCTTGAAAAAATTAATTCATTATAAAGGTAGCTCAAGTTATAAAAAAAACTAAGAATGTATTGGCTCTTCTGACGAAAAAAATCCATAAAATTCACATTCACATAAAAGTCCGAAAGCTTTAACTTTACCTCAAAATATCTCAAAGCTAGTTAACACCTTCTAGTGCCAAACTGTTGTATTTTTCATTAATACTGACAACTTTACAAAAATGTCATGAAATTTTTCTAGATTTGTATAAGAATTTTACGAATTGTCATCTCGTAAAACTTAGGTGATAATGGGTAAACATCTGACGAATTCGTCAAATCTTAGGAGCCCCATCGGTCCAATCAAATTGTCAAGAATGGATGCAAAATTTCGGGTATTTTTTTATTTTTATTTGACTATAGTGTTGACCCAGAGTCCCACAGCCGGAGAATACAGATAATACATAGACTAAAATTTACATACAGTTTGCTATCTTAGTTTCAAGACTTCGGTATAAATGTAGATAATGATGATGTGAGTGATGAATTAGCGAAGGGTGAATATCTACAACATGGTACAATGGCAATAAATCAGAAGCAATCAGTACATATGTAGAAGGTGACGATGAGGTGAATGATGAGTTGATGCAGGGCGAATATTTACAACACACTAGAATTACATAAATTGGGAGGAATCAGTATACATATAGAAGATGATGATGAGGTGAGTGATGAATTAGCGGATGGTGAATATTTACAACACACTAAAATGACAAAAATCGGAAGCCGTCTGTACATACTTAGAGGATAATGAGGTGAATGATGAATTGCTGAAGGGTGAATATTTACAACACAGTAACATGGCAATCAGGAAGTCAAAGTCTTATACAGAATTAATATACACAAAAGAGTGAAATTGTGATAACAAAAATGTTTATGATCATTGATCACTATGGAATCAGAGTTAGTCTTCTTCTGAATGTCTTCTCTCTTCGATGACACGTCGAGCAAAAGTCTTGAAGGCCTCGTGGGTCGTTCTACCGGTCCAGTAGCTCAGCTCCGGCGCCCATTGTACTCCTTCCGCCGTGGCGATGAGTATCAGCTCGCGCCTGGCTCCCCTATGGCGTGGGCAGGTGTACAGCGCGTGGTAGGCTGTGTCCTCCTCACAGTCTTCGCAGCAACACAGACTATCGTCGGTCAGGTTGAACCTGGCCAAGTTGGCCAGGAAGAGGCCATGGCCCGTGTAGAGCTGCGCAGTCGCGAAGTCTGGGGTTATCCACTTCTGCTGGATCCTCGTCCTGACGCTGGGGAAGAAGCTCTTTGTGAGGAGCCCATTCGGAGTGGTCTGCCATCGGCGCTTCCACTGGCTAATGGTTTGCCATCTGAGGAGACTTTTGAGCTGGGAGCTGTTACTTGGAGCTGGACTATTTGTGTACGCTTTCGTCTAACAGCAGATCTGCTGGCACTACCCCTGTGATGGTGATAAGGGCGTCTGTAGAGACGGTGGAGTATGCTCTGGTGACTCGCAATAGTGCCTAGCGTTGTGCGGACAGGATCTTCTTTTTGTGTCTGACGTTGATAGCTAATATTTTATATGATATCTGGGATGGTTCTGAGAGTAATTTCTGACATTTTGCCAACAAAATATTTTGCCGCCGGAGCCGCCATCTTGAAAAAACTTCAAAATTGTTGCTTTTATTTGTTTTTGCCCATTATCTGCCAAGATATGCACCTCAAAAAAATGTTTTATTATCCATCCTAAAAATAGACTAAACTTGTTACAGTTTGAGATCAAATTGAGTTTTCTACCGTGAATAGTTTCGGAAATACAGCTCTCCGAATTTCAGTAACATTTTGCAAAAACTAAAAAAAATCTGAACTTTCAACTAGTTTTTGCTCGCTATCTTCTAAATAACCAAACCTATAGTAAAACTCCATATGGAAACTTAAACTAGAGGTAATTTGCAACAAGATACATAGGTTTAAAAATATATGTACAGCAAAGCTTGAATAATTACATGTGCATGCAAGTTAGGAGCAATAACGGCACAGAACATTCGTTTATATACAAAAAGATTTATTTAGGTGGAGTTCTGGTGAAATATTGCATTGAATGACTCGTTTGTTCATAGTCTTCAGCACTTGAGGGACTTGGGCAGTTGACGTCTGCTATTTCGTCCGTGGTGTTCACAATCTGGCCAGTGTTGATAAAGTTCTCTTCAGCGTCTTCATCCATAAACAAAAGGCGGCCATTCACTATCCCTGCAAACGTCGAAATGTAGTGGTATCACTCCAAAATCTCATAATGGATGGGAAGGCTGCCGTCCGTTTGGCATGAAATGATGGGTCTGCTGGATATCCAGTGCAGCAAAAATCCATCCGTTCACTCCAACGGTCCATCAAGCCGTCTACAATGAATGGGGAAAACTACCTGGAGTGACTCCAAGCCAGCCTGCAAATCTGCTAGTCAGTGGCCAAACCCACATCCAAGTAGCCTCATTCTGTCCACAGGTGTCGTCCAGTGCAGATGTGTTTTCAAATTTCAGCGCAATGTCGGGGCAAGACTTTGTTCTCGAAGTAATCGAATACTATAAACCGTTTCCGTGCCTTTGGCAAGTTAATAATTGTGATTATCACAACAAAATTAATAAACTGTGCAAAATACGAGTATGTTGCACAAACTTTCTCGCATATACATGTTAAAGTCTAGCACAGAAAAAGTAAATTATAGAGACAATTAAATTTTATTTATTACATTTTCATAAAACTAACAAGTACAGTATCTAGAAAAGAAAGTATCAAGGACGATCCGTATGTTCAATTCTTTTACAGTGAAATAATAACAATAATAACAATAATAACAATAAACTTGGTGTTTCCATGCTTTCCTCAATCTCGAAGGCAAAAGTGCAGGATACATTGAGATGTAGCCGAACAATAGAAGCAAATGCTGCATGAATGCGTTATTACAAGAGCCTACGGTTAATTTGGGTGGCCACGAAATTTGATTTGAACCCAGGACCTCTTCCCTATTAGCCTATACCACCTCACTGTAATTGGTTTTGGTGTGTTCATTACGACTGAGCTAAACTGACTGCATTTAACAACAATAAGTAGATTACAGTTTTCATGTTACTATGGGCAACAAAATGTCATTCATATTTTAATTGATATGTATGTTCGGAAATTCGCGTTTAAGCTGTATTTATTTCGTGTTTATCTTGATAGCTATTAGCTGTATAAAAAATGTTTTAAACGAAAAATGTCCATTTTAATTTTTTCTGCAACTTTACTGTGGTAGGTTTTTATGTGTCGCATACTGTAATGGAGATAATCTAGAAAAATTGAAAATGGATACGAGTAAAGTACCCTCTAAGTCATTTTTGCAGAAAAACGGATATAGCCATTTTGTTAGTCATAGGCAAGAGTTTCCAATTTAAATTTTTTATTAAAATCGTTAGAGCCAATTTTTCAAAAATCAAGGTTCAACCTAACTGTTCACGAAGCAACTGGCGCGGCAGTGGAGTGACAGTGAATGGCCGCCTAGTTTTGGATGTCATCCTTTGGACAACATCCAAGTGGATGCTGATCATCTAAAGGGATAGTGAATGGCCGCCTTTAGTGGCTCATCAGGAGTGTTGTCATCCTCACTTTCGGACTGCCCATTGCAATGTATGCATATGGTTGTGCACTTTAATCCAGCTTTACGACATCCCCAAGCGTTTAAACACCCCTTTTTGCAGGTACAGGAAATACTTTTCAGAATTGATTCTGAAGCTGGCTCCTTCTTGGCTTTAAGGGGAAAGAGGCCCCTTGGTGTGTTCACCCAGGTCCACTTCAAAGGGTCTTTGTATTCACCGAGCCATGCCTGAACTTGGTGGTATGTTCGCATGGCATGAAGTTGAGCCGCATCACTGGTTGGGGCAGCCTCGCTTAGTTAAATTTAATTCGTCCTGCATCTTTTACAAATATTCCGTGCCAAAGTTCGTCAATATGTTTGTGTAGCAGGGTCTCCTCCATATAAGTGAACTAAAAAATGTTGGCCCACTGAAGTCACTTCTCCTGATGTAACTTGAGGGTTCAGAAATACATTAGCCTCCTCTTCAGGATGCTTCAAAATCGGCGAACAGAAGTGGTTTTTCCCGTGGCCAAAAACTGCAGATGTCGTGTCACAACCACTGAAAGCATGGATGAACAGCAGCATGTTGGAGAAGCTGTGGCGAAATGACTGGCTTGATTAGAAGATGTCTGCAGCTTTGCCTCTTCCGCACTTTTGGAGATATGTATTCTTTATATGAGGGGATGGTAATCCAGTGAGGAGAATAAGGAGGTCTATGTACTCCCCAACTACAAAGACAGTCTCGTATTGAGATGACATTGAGAAGGCAGTGCTAACAATCAAGACATCTGCATCTTCAACAGCCTGTTTCACTTGTATTCCAGCTTTTGCCAATTCATGCAAAAACGAAATGCCTAAAGTTGCCTGGTACAAACACATTAAAACAGATGTATCCGGAGAGAACGGTGTGCGGAGCAATGACAAAGAGCCTCTTAGCGCCACTCCGGTAACATGTTTCCATTTTCGGAGAACTGTATCTGCTATAGGAAATATATATAACTTATATATTTTTTTCAGAGGACACTGCAAAAATTTCTTCTAAAATAAAACGCCGTTCTTTCCAAATTAAAATGCTGTACCTACACCAACTTTTCGTATTATTTTCTTTTCACATTGTTTTTTTTAGTCTTTTATCATTATAAATTCTTGGAAATACTGTTTCGGTTGTTAATTACAATGTAAAACTTAACTATAAGACAACACAGGTTATACCGTGAGAAACGCCATTTAGAATATCCTAGGCAAAACTAGACATTTCGTACCTTTGATAAGTTTTCTGAAATGTGAGGAGTTGTAGATACATCTGTATCTGGTGACCTATAAGAGGTATCAAAACGTTAAATACTCAACTTGTTGCAAAGTTACTCTAGTTTAAGTTATCCTTCGAAATTTTACTGAAGGTTTGGTCATTTAGAAGATAGCTAGCAAAAATTAGTTGAAAGTTCAGATTTTTTATTTTTTGCAAAATGTTGCTGAAATTCGGAGAGCTGTATTTCTGAAACTATTCATGGAAGAAAACTCAATTTGATCTCAAACTGTTGCAAATTTAGTCTACTTTTAGGATGGATAATAAAACATTTTTGTCAGATGCGTAGTTTGGCAGATAATGGGAAAAAAAAGAAATAGAATCGAAATTTTAAAGTTTTCAAGATGGCGGCTCCGGCGGCAAAAAGTTTTGTTGGCAAAATGTTAGAAATTACTCAGAATACCATCCCAGACATCATATAAAAAAATTAGCTCTACCCGAAATTTTGCATCCATGTGGCTTTTTTTGTGACAATTTGATTGGACTATTGGCTGTTTTGTGAATATTAGTCCTATGTGATTTAAACTTTCTTGTTGATAATGAAAACTAGTAATCGCGATATTAACAGTAATCTTACAAAAATTGCCGGAAATTCTATCGAATTTGCTACGTAGGTGTGTAGAATGTTGTAACGTACACCTCATCTCGTACAAGAATTCCACTTATATACTTAGAGGCGTACACTTTCAAAGAATTGAAATTATCTGTCTAATTTTTCAAGTTGCGATTACGTATTCTATAGTGATTCTTCCACTGCTCCCGTATCTATTTGTTTTGGTATTTTGACCTTTAATCAGCTCGCCTTCACCTACTCACGTACTCTTGAACTTCCCAAACCCCAAGTACCGGGAGTTTCTTAAGTTTGAATACTATGTCACTTTATTTTATCATTCATAGAGGAATGCTTAATGCTTATATATATATATATATATATATATATATATTAGGGTGCCACCCCTCGAGTGATTCCTTAACCTCACTGGAATTCTTGTATTAGGAGATGTTCGCGACAGCTCATGGAGATAGGGGGTGGGGGTTCAACCAGCTTAAATCGTTATGCAGAGATTCTTTCTTTTTTCCAACTAACTACAGAAGTTTTTATTTATAAAGAAATATAAATTACAACTTAATCCAGACTTATAATAACCAACAACATTTATCTCTATAGTTTTTACTTCATGTCTTGTGATTGCACGTGCACTTATTTATGCTAAACCTTTAATCAATTTAAATATTTAAATTACCCTGATTTGTAAATTAATTCCTTATTTCTATTTAATACTCATCCAATATTTCTCCTTGTATAACTTATCTATGAACCACCAGGACTCTAAAGAATGTGACTAAACAACGGTTCTTAAATCTCTTGTTTCTTTAAGTCACTCAATTAAATTATCCTTGGTTCCATTTTTCTTTCTAAATTCAATTATGGTTAAATATTCTCACAGCCTTAAATTACCTTTATCCCTTTTTGAAATTTTCTCTTAACTATTTTGATAGTCTTTCACTCCGACATTTTGATTTTCAATCCATTTATTAACAGGCTTAATAACCACGAAAACTTCATCTATATTTCTTATTAAAAGGCCTAATGCCTACAAAAACTTGTCCTCCATTTCTTATTTTAATTTTCAACTTAAGTAGCCGATCCTTAACCATATTTTTCTTCTATGTTGTAATATAACTTGCACCTTCATTATTACTTTCACTGCTTTTGCTTCTTTCCCTATGTACGTTACATTCCTGCTCATTTATTCATTTTCTCCCTTTTTAACATTTTTTATTCTTTTCAGAAAAATATTACTCAATATATTCACCATCCTTTCGTAAATCCTTCTTTCCATCTGTTTACTGAACTATACTCCACTTTTAACTCTTTTCGAAACTTTAATGCTTTCTTTATAACTTTGTTTCAACTTTAATTTCATTCCATTCAATTTTTTCTATTCTATTCCATTTTTTTAACATTTGCAAGTCGAATTTGCTTCTAACTTTTATTGTCTTTCACAATTTCATTTCTTCTCAGTTACTTCTAACCTGAAACTTTTCTTTTAATGTTAACCTCACTTCACAATTTAACTTATGATTTTCTATATCTTTCAACCTTTTGGACTAATAATGTTCCCATTCTTAACTCTTATCTTTCTCTAAATTGTCTCCAAATATTTATTCTTAGGGATTTTACTCTTCACTTTGAAATCTTAACTGCCAACAGATTTTGAGTTCCTTTTGTATCGGTTATTTTGTATTGCTCACAATACTAAATGTACTCGATGGCTCGACTTCCCTTACTTTCTTTTTTCTTTTTTTTTAAATTGTAGAACAACCTTGAGATTCAAATTCCGTGCTTTAAATTCAGCACATCTTTACTTTACTTTTATTTCTTCTTGAAGGTTTGCTTGGGGTTATTCCCATACTCCTGACGTCTATGGCGGCCATTTCTGTATATCTCTCATACAAACCCTCTCCACTGTCGGCGGGTGTCCCAACGGCACGTATTCATAGCCACCATTCTCCATATGCTGACCTCGTGCCTCCAGTTCAAACGTCTCACAACTGCTCCTTCTCCGACTCACTCCTCATTTCTTTTTTTGTCGCTCCCTCTTTCTCGCCCTAACTTCAACTGAATACTTTCTTGGCTTCACTTCAACCAAATAAATTCTCTGTCTCTCATTGGCTAAGAAGGTGCTCTGTCTTCCGCGACGGTTTTTCTTCAACCCTCTTCTTTCTAATCCCCTCTCATCCGACTCCTGTTTCTTTCTTAACCGTCTCTTTTTTTTAAACTTGAGCAGGAGCAAATAACTGCAACTCTTGCGCCCCAATGACACACAAGAACAAGGGTCTTCATAAACACAGCAACAAAATCCAGTTTATTCAAGTTCCCTCGCATAATTCTCTAGTTCAAAATTCACAAGTCACAATGTGTAAATTACGGCCAAATTTATCGTTCGGTTATTTTCTATTGTAATATTCGATTGTTTATTGTGCTACGGGATTACTCAATTGTGAGTTTGAAATGAAATAAGTATTCCGAAGTACAATTTCCTCAATTATAAATACAATAATTTTAGAATGTTTGATCTTATTGAAAATTTGATAAAGAATTTTTTGGAGTAGCTATAACTAAAGAAATTCAAGCGAAATCTGAAATTTAGAGAAAGTCTAATTTTCTTGTTTTATTTCTCATTTCCATTTTATTTAGGTATCCAGAGAGGGTATAATTAATCCCAGATTATGTCATTATTCTACTTTATAATTACTTAATATAATTACCGGTACTTTCGGCTGAGTCAAATTAGATACATATATTTACACATATGATATTACATTGAGAATTTCCTGGAAGTATTGATTGAATTTGGAATCCTATGAAAGTAGCCGTAGGTCACGTTATTCTGAAGTTTAGCGAAATGTTCTTTTTACACGTAATGCTACATACATTAGAAAATATTACACGATACTAAACAAACACAACAAACTACAAGCAATCGACTTCATAGCAAGAAAGTCAAACCCGCGCTAATACACAACGACACAAGTACACAGCCCAAACATGTAAATTTCACCACACATCCCATCAGGATGTACATAAGGGCACTATTAGGTAAACACATCAAACAAATGGTTACCAAAATTTGGTTTGACCGGAGGTGATAAGCTTCATTGCTTGGCACTCCGGGGGTAAGGGAGGCCACAAAAAAAAAAAAAAAAAACAAAAAACAAACAAACAAACAAACAAACCAAAAAAAGTATCAAAATTTACATTAATTTGCCTGTCATGTAACAAGATTTTGTAACATTTATGAAACATATAATTGTCGTGACATACTTACAAATGTGACAGACTTGACATTATTGTTATATCTGTCACGGCGATCGACTTTTATGAAATAGGGCTCAGGTTTAAAATAATGTGTATTCTGCAACCCACTAAACATGTTTAGTATGGGCTGTGTGTAAACACGTTATTGCGTAAATTAATATTTTAATTCAAGCTTCCCATGTAAGCATGTAGTTGGAAATGTTTACAACTTACGAAAGCCTATTACATTATAATATTTACATTGTCATTAATGTGCCTAATGAAATATATTTTCAACCTTTGAAAACTGTCACAACAATCTAAAATACCACAAGAAAACTGAACGATGTATTTGAGGCAGTGGCGTACCAAGGGGGGTGCGAACGGGGCGGCCGCACCGGGCGCCGTAAAGAGGGGGCGCCAAAATTGAAAAACATCTTTTTTTATTTTAAGAAAAAATAATTTTTTCAGGCAAAATATAAGGTTTCATTAGTCAAATTTTCTTTATTACTTTGTTAAATACTGCAGTAATATTATTTAGAAATGAAATAAACGTTTCGTTTTAAACTATTTATAGACAATACGAAATAGGTCGTGGGCGCCGAGCACACAGGAAAAGTTTACGGTGTAATTTAGCAATTTAATCAATTGAACATGATGTGGTTGCTACTATAGACTTCAACTCTATTATAAAGTTTGCATCCATCAAGGCTAGGAAGGCACATTTTAAAATTTTTGTTATGACTCTGAAACTTCTTCTCTCTCTCTCTCTCTCTCTCTCTCTCTCTCTCTCTCTCTCTCTCTCTCTCTCTCTCTCTCTCTCTCTCTCTTTTTTTTTTTTTTTTTTTTTTTTTTTAACAAAGTAACCTTATAATACTTACAGTTTTATTTCATTCCTATTTTTCTCTTTATAATGTGTTAAAGTAACATACTACTTATTAAAAATAAATAATTGTGACTGTGTTTAAATCAAACTCATTGAACCTTGAAACTTTTAGTGTTAGGGGGCGACTACCATCTAATTAGCCCTGGGCGCCAAGTAGCCTTGGTACGCTACTGATTTGAGGTAAGATAATAACATTTTGTTTATGTAGTGCCAGAATGGTACTTTATGAGATTGTGTGGGGGACGGGAAAATGTCTGTCCGTCTGTCTGTTTGTGTCTGTACGTGCAATAACTCAAATACGCTTTATCGGATTTTCATGAAATTTGGTATACGCATTTATAACGTCCGTGAGAAGAAGCCTATTTATATTGGACCAACTCGGTTGGCCGGTACCGGAGTAATGTCCAATTTACTGCCTATTTTATGGTAATATATTAGAAAGAATTTATCAAATGCAAATCACTTCTCATGGCAACTTATTGTTTTACAGTTGCAATACAGGTAGTTTTGACAAATAACACTACCCACATATTCCTTCACACATGCTTATCAAACTAAACTTTTTTCTTCCACAAGCCCTTCTTAATGAATCAATCTGGAGCTTAAAAAATCGATTAAAAATTATCTGCATATCATAATTGCAATTATCACTGATTAAACAAAAGTATTCTGGGACTTCGTTACCTGATTTTATTATTTTCAATACAACAGCCTATTTAGTTTGATGGATGCCGGGGAAACAACTGATATGCATGCTCGAAGCAAGCTTCGTGGAGCAACGGCTATGAAAATCATCTCCACGGCTCTTCGATGATCTATGAAATGTAGCGTAGCTTAGCTTAGCATAGCCATCTATCTATCTAAATTAGAGTTGTGTGTTTGTCTTTTATACAAATCTACAATTTTATTCCAATATCGATGAAAATTTGCACACTTAGCCTTCAAGACACGAGGAAAAGCACTGACTACATTTCATTTAATAATACAATTAATATGCCCTTATTGAAGGCCCTTAATATTACATAATTAAATGAATAGGCCTAAGCCCTATGCGTTTGCTATGCGAGGACAAATGACAGTGCACAAGCCAACGCCATTGTTAGAGATAAGTATTAGAGTAGGCTATGTTTGATTGCTTATGAAATAAATATCAGCTGAAATTAGTTTCCTTTTTTCTCTCAACTTCAACAAATTTTTAATCTACAATTTTATTCCGATCCTGATTTCATTGCGATTTACACCAGATATGTGTTAATGTCAGGTATGTAATTCATATTAAGAATTAGGTAAATATACTTCTATATCTGAATATATCAAATGGCTTGGAGCACGCATGTGTTAAGTACAATTTTGGGATTTAATGTGTTAAGCGCACATTTGGAAGCTCCTGAGGCATGTCTTCAGTCTTATACGAATGTACAAATGTGACAAGTGGAAGAAGAAAAAAAAAAGATTTAAAAAAAGGGGGAAAAAAAGAAAGAAAAAAAAGCTTAATGTACTTTCTGTAGGGGCAAAATGTGGTATTTTTCCTAGGTGTACATTCGTGATAATTAGAATTACTAAAACTATGGAATTGTACTTAACACAAGCCATCGACTTAGGATTTTTTCAGTTAGCCTAATCCTTCTGATGACACCATGACCCTGAGTCAACTCAGTCTACAACAGAAAGGAAACAGTTACCAGAACAATCCTCTGGGTAAATAGTTAAGGCTGACAACCTTACACTCTTCAGAAGCCAAATGTCTCAAAATCTTGGATCCTCAACCTTCCGGAACGATAAGAGCTTTCTTGGCCCACACGAGAATGACTTCACCTTTTTTACAGTTTTATTCCGCTCTTGATAAAATTTTGCACACTTAGCCTACGGGCATTTTCCCTCTTTATCGCCGTTCACGAAGCTTCTTTTTCCATAATTATTGAAATGTCACCGAAGAAAAATAAGTGTTGTTGGTCATATAAACCCTGCAGCCAAAAGACGGACATCTATATTTAAGGGCCTAGAGTTCAAAAATCGGAAGTACCGGTACTCCATAAGTTTGCTTCGAAGAACAAGCAAAATACAAAACCCGGTTGATGCGAAGTCATTTAAGCTAGACTTATTTATGTGCATTGGAGCGACTATTTAGCATAGCATAGCTCAGCTTAGCATAGAATTGCATAGATTAGCTTTCTGTATATGGTAGCCTTCGCTCTTGGAAAATCACCAATGAAATAGTGGGGCTCTACGTTCTATTAATAGTGGAGCTATTGGAATAATTCTTGTTAAGAGGAGATTATTCGGGGAGAATAAAATTTATACAAACCTTTTTCTTGGAATAAGATATATTAATTTTACTGAAGAAAATGTTTGATCCTCTATTATATTTGATAGTCCTTACTAATGCACTCACTGCGAACACTGACTGCATGCAACTACCAAGCGGGAAAAAAATATAAGACTTGTGGATTCAGATTTTAACTTGCTCTTGCATTTATTATTTTCTTCAGTCCTCTAACATGATGAATAGACTATGTTACGGTCTCAGAAGTCAGAACATTTTAAAACTTTCAATGGATCGGTTTTGCGCGCTTTCGAAGAAGCACCATGTTTAGCTCACCAGTATAGTTTTGTGGGCTTTCAATACTTCAATTATAAAACAAAGAGACCATTAGCACCTATTATATATGCATACCGGTACCCATTTAAATGGCAACAATTTCAATAGGAGAAACTAATTCAGACTTTTTAAAATTAATTTTCAACGCCTGAAAGAAACTCGCAACATTGAAAGCGATTACGAAAATACGTTGAACTTTGGTTGCATGAACAACGATAAAGAGTGAATATTTTTTTCACTTTTCAATGAAATCTAGGGCTATCATTACGTCTAGGACAATGTTAAAATAATGTTCCCTATTCGATAAAACTGAAAAGCAACAGATTAAAATGGTAGGTACTTAAAATGTTATGTTTCTATCTTTTAACATTGTGCTTTCGGAAATATTTTTACATGGGTATGCTCAAAGTTGTAGGAGGTATGATATATAAAAAGTTTGATAACTATGAAACAAACATATCACACTTAATGAAATCGTATTGGTTTTTTTTCTGAAAATCCCTAACCTAAATGTCACAACAAAGAGTGTAATAAAGTCTTTATTGTTAGCGGAATTCGCTGTTCTCTGACACTTTCATGGGCTATTAAGTGGTCCTCTTGCATTGACTGAACATACATTTTCACTTTAAACTTCACGGGGCATGCTTCGTGTTACACACTACTCGCCATGCAATCTCATCAAATTTCGCCATAAACAAAGCAAAATACTGCAAAGCACGTTCATAGAGATTTTAAAATGAAAATGTCCAGTTCTTGTAAGAGTAGATAATCATTTATACCCACATCGTAGGGCTTATAATTTCATCTGAGAGAGCCAAGATGTTATAACTTAGTACTGATGGACAGAAACACTGCTAAAGTTTTGGCAGAAGTTATTTATTTTCTGTTAAAAATAAACCAATATTCGAATAATAAATTCATGAAAATGCGTGTAATACTTCCGTTTATGTACAATTTCTAACTTTAGTTTTACTGTCATAAATTTTAATTAACTTTTTATGAACTACCCTGAGCACGAGCATTGTTTATTCCGGCTTTTGTGTATCATGTGTGTTAAATAAAATTAAAAACTTATATTTTAAAGAGTACTTTAATTTTTCAGGTCCTTCTATAGCACGACCACATACTTCCCTTAGAGGAAGTATTAAGTTCAGCCTTGAAATTCGATTAGCTTTCAGTATTTATATATGTTTTGAGGTCCACTGAATCCAAAAATACAGTTTTTTGAAACGTGTGTTTGTGTGTGTGATTGAATCTGTGAACGAAATCGAGAATAAAAAATCATATAAAACCAAAGTTTTGAAATCTTTTGGAGATACGACACGAAGATTGGTGTCGCTTTCTCTTTACATGGAAGAAATTTCATTTTTTACGACATTCTTGAAAACGGCTCTAACGATTTTCTTTAAATGTTGTACATGTGCTAACAGTAAGAATTTAATTTTAAGAAACATTTTCGTAAAAATTCTGTAAAAAGTAGTAAAAGTCAATCATAGTTTGTACATACTCTGGCCTGTGACTTTGCTTGAGGCTAAAAGATTAAATACGCACGCCAGCAATTAGGCCTCTTATTTTATATCATGGTGTGAAGTGATGACGTAATTATAACATATTTTTAAAATTAATTCACTCTCAATTAACATTACATATGAATGCGGTGTGGAATATTATCTCGCCTAAGTGAATAATGGATTTACATCTGTTGTCTTGCTGCTAGTTATTTTATAGTTATTAACTTATATCAAATAACTAGTCCATTATTATTTACTGCTGTCATAAGTCGTAATTTGATCGATGTCTTCATATATTCAGCTTAAATTCATTTACTAATTTTTCATTTATGTTTGTATAAATATTGTATTTTACATTTTTTAAAACAATAACTATGCGCTCATAATACAAACGAAGACGTAATTCTACCAATCATATTTATTATTGGTCATGGGGTAGAAAAAGTATCTTAGCCGATCGTATCTGGTAATTATATTGGACTGCGTAGGGTACCCGTACTGTGGACGACAGAGAACATCCCTGGGCTTGCTCGTTATTTGAACTGCCTGAAAATAAGTTGCATAAAATAAAATAAAATTATCAGCAACCTTAGGTGGAACTACGCAGTGGTGAGATTTTTCTTTCTGAAAGAATATTAAAATAATTTAAAATTAAATTTTAAAGCATTAAAAACAGTAGATATACATTGGTATTTTAAAAGTAACTTTCACTGCTGACTGTGGTAGCCTATGTTTATATTTGTTTGATGAACATTAACTTTAATTTATGTAGGTAAAATAACCTTAGTTAAAAACCAATAAAAGTATATTCGGTGCTAGTGGCTATCTGTACACTGTAAAATGTTTATGTGTGGAATAATGTCTCTATTTTTTAACTTATCATACACATTATGTCGTCACTAAATACAATAAAATTAAATTATAGTTACTATTCCTAACTGCTGCTGAATGATGGATCACTTTATAACCATATGCGCTAATATGTTGTGGCATTTCAGAACAATGTGTGCTATTTTCACTTCCTATAATATACGTAAGAGGAAGTTAGTCTAAATAAATGTAGCTTGTCTAATATAAAACTTAATTTGGTTTACTAACCTATTAAGAAGGAGACCTGTTCTTGTTGTGAGTAACTACATTACTGACAGTTTTACCTTTGGACCTGTACATTTACGGGGAGTGGGTGCGTTTTCTTTTTCAAACAGGGGGTTATATTCAATGCTGTTTTCGCTAATTATCCTATGTTAATTATCTTTCTATATATTTCTAACGACTCTAAAGTATTTAGTCTAGGTCCTTTGTTTTCTCTATGTGTGATTTCTAAAGTGTTTTCTAGATTATTGAGTTTAGCAGGTGTTTAGGATATGCTGATTTTTGTTTGTTCCGTTTGTAATCCATTGTGTGTTCTCTAAATCTATGTCTGAATCGTCCCGTTTGACCTATGTATACTTTTTCACTGTTTGAACATTTTCATTTATAAACCCCGCTGTCATCAAATTTGTCTGTTTTCTTGTTATTTACGTTTTTATTTCTTAATTTATTGTTCGTTTTGTATCCTATTTTAAAGTTATATAGTTTTAGTATTTTTGTTATTTGGTCCACATTATTGTCTGTATAGGAAAAAGTGGCGTACATTTTATTATTTTTATCGTTTTTTGTTGGTGTTAGTTCACTTTCTGTATAGCTGTAATTTTATAATTTTATTTTATTGTATTTAGTGACGACATACCGTGTATGTTAAGTTAAATAATAGAGACAATATTCCACACATAAACATTTTACAGCGTAAAGGTAGCCACTAGCCCCGAATATACTTTCATTGTTTTTTAAAGGTGTATTTTAACTAAATAAATTAAAATTAATGTGCATCAAACAAAAATAGACATAGGCTACAAGTCAGCAGTGAATTCAGCAGTCAGCAGTGAATTCAGCAGTCAGCAGTGAATTCAGCAGTCAGCAGTGAATTCAGCAGTCAGCAGTCAACATAATTGTTTTTATTACTGAAGCTGTTATGTGATTTTATGAAGACATGGTGAGCATCAAATAATGGACATATGCCTATCATAGTGAATAGTGTAAGTTTTAATTTTGTTGAGAATTTTATGTATACATTACAATACTGTAAAAAGAACACTGTAAGTAAAGTTTATAACATTGGTTCTCTTTTAAGCTATGCGCTATTTTTATTAAAGCAATTTTAAGTAATATGAGGGAATAAGATGGTTACTTATTATAAATTTGCTATAGCCTATATTGATTAACCATATAGATTCGTCACGAAATTTATCAATCTAGAAATCTATATTTTATTCCAACTTTACCCATTCCTCTTGGATAATGTGTACTTTACCCGGGTAAAGCTAGGTTTACCCAATTTCGAGCTCTACCCATAGCACACACACATACACACACACACACACATATATATATATATGCATGTATAATTCAAATACCACATTATTTATCCCATGTGAGTACTTTTCTCAGAAAAAGCATTTTGTTCCTAAAGCTTAACCGTGATTTACTTGATAAGTAAGTTATTACCCGAACTCTTCTAATCTTTACCACCCTCTCCCACATCAGCAGAAAATATAATAAGTTAAGTAATACAATTTTCCCTTTACGTTTGTTCAATAAAGTTGGCAGTTTTCGTGCAAATTAAATACAAAGATTCATACATGAACCGCATACTCCATGAAACATGGCAACGTCAAGACAAATGTATTTCTCACCAGTGGGTTTTTTCATACAGACAAGTCATCACCACCGAAAGAATGTTCACTGTGGTCATTCTATCATTATCAATCTAATTATCTCATTAACCATGGCATAAATCATATAATGGATAATACGTTATTATTTTAATATTATCTACTGTCCTCTTTAATCTGTACGTAGGCCTAAAAATGTCTATTGGAAGCTATATTACATAAATTCTGTACATAGGCTTAATATGTATGGTAATAAGTTTATCGCGAAAATAACTTTTACAGCTAACTGCATAAAAATGTATCCGAAATAAATTGGGTGCAAGGCTATGTGACTTTGGTATTGGTTTAAATTGTATTGGCAAGCATTTCATATCTGTTTTTTCTTGTAAGAAGTTTCGGAAAATTTCGTCGGCGAGTCTTAAGGTATTATATACTGCAGGTAATTTCACTGTAACAATTTTGAGATTAACTTCGATTTCGTAACTACAATTTAACAATTACTACCATATAACATTAGATAATGGTAAGATATCAAGCAAGTAAGTATACAATTGCCACATAATAATTGCAATGAATGCAATATATATACTTTAACCCATTAAATCCAAAATAAGTTTACGTTTCTTATTTATTTTTGCTAAGAACATGCAAAAAAGACACAAAAATAATTTTAGGAACAACTGGAGAATTTGAAAGCCAGCCCACCTGCCGCATTCCCTAGTGACCACTCGTGTAATCATTAAAATGGTAGAGCACGCGGTGAATTATTGCAGTGTTGCATAGCGTCGCGATATGAATTGCTCGAATAAATTGAACACTACTTTCTATTTATGATTGTCTTAAATTCAAGAAAACTTCTCGTCCTAAATTTTCTCATAAGAAGTGTGCTGTAATAAGACAAATCCGGGAGTGATCTTTAATCTTTTATTTCTTAAACCTCTATTTTGTCAGGTTAGTTATACAATTCATTTTCATTGTTTTTTTTTCATCTTTATGATTCATTATGCATTTTTTTATATTACAAAGTCAACGTCGCAAGAAAACATGTAAAATTGTCGATTTCTTGAACAAATAATCATTACATGTTTTACAAAACCGACAGAGCATGTGGGTACAAGCATTGTTTCTCGTTTTGAGGTTTTTTAAACAAAATTAATTAGTTTCTTTCTTTTTTATTATTATGAAGATTCTTCAAAGGAATAAACTAACTCTGCGATAAACGTTGAAGATTTCTTTTTCTTTAAACTCTTCGCATTAGTTATTTAAAGGATACGTTTAATCTTTTTTGTTCTTTAAATAGACTTAGTCAATTTTTTCTCGTAAATCATTTGTCTGATATTATACAGTATACAAGCTGAAATTTTATAGAATATAATAATTTATTTCAAATTCCCTCCTTAATGAATTAAGATCTTTCTAATTGCCTTTTTTAACTAGACTTATTCAAATTTTACATCTGATAGGCCTGCTGTAGGCCTGTAGTATTTATCATATCTGCAATTTGAAATTTCATATAAAAGTTTTTTACTTAATATAATTTTTTCAGGTTTTCCAGTATAGTGCCTGTATTTTGGAGTCTGCATCTTGGAATATTTCGTCTCTATTAATTTTTTCTTTCTCTCCTCTCTCTAGAAAAGGACTAATTTTTTAAAAATTATAGTAGAAAATAATGAAAATTTAGTTGTATTGAAATCTGTCTATTTAATTTTCAGAAAATTAATGGAAAGAAAATGAAGATGCAGGTATGCAGAAAGAAGAAGAAAACTAAACAAAAACAAACCAAACAAAAGCGCAAAAAAAAAACAAGAGAGGGACGACCAACTACCTGGAGACAAAGCATATAAGCAGAGACGGAGGACGGCAAGAATAACTATAGAACTGTAATTGTAGCAGAGCGAAAACGGCGAAAGACAGCAATAGAAAAATAAACCATATTATCTAGAAAGTGACTTTTAATATTTGTATAGATACAACCCCCAAAAACAACAATGCCGAATAAGTATGAATATGAAAGTCAAAAGCTACACTATTAGCAAAAATTACACAATACAATATTAATAAAGATATCCACAATTTGGGTTAATACTAAATTTAGAAAAACGATTAAAACTCTCATATTGATACTTAAAACAGCTTGGGCCTAAAATTATGAATAAGAAAGCAAACCCCAGAAAATCCCCAACATTTTTATTCAAATTTTTAAACTTTAGTGGCATAAGGAAGAAACTTTGCAATATATATTTTGAAATTTTTAATTTTATTTTTCATACCAAAATAAAGCAAAATCTTTCAAAACACATACCAAAACTATACAGAAAAGATTAAACAGAATAATTTACTATATTAATTACAGAAAGTGAAATGGAAAAGCCGAAAAGAAGACCTGAGACTCGGGAAGCCGGGAACGTCAGCTCCCAAATATCCATGCCCAAATCATGGATACCCCTGGCCTCTAACATGAGACAAAACTATTTGCAAAACTTGTGTATCTTGCAGTCGAAACGGCATAACTTGTTTACGAAAGGCGACTAAATGTTTAAGAAATGAAAAAGCTTGTTCAGAATTACTAATCTCAAAAGTCGGCAATTTTTTAATTAAATTTCGCACTGGGTTGACCAGTTCCAACACTTTAAACTTGAAATCAGGACTGACATGATCTTGGTCTAAAGTATTTTGGCTAATGTTCGAAGGAGTGAAGAAATTTCTATCCTCACCAACTAATCGTACCTGTGGTTGTCTTTCGTTAGGTTCTATACTAGCCCCTTGCACTTCCAGGTTAGGCGCAAGGTCTAACAAATTTACGGAGGGCAAATTTTCAGAGTCCTGCGATCCATAAGCAATTGTATTAACATTATCCTTCAGGACAAAAGTATCGGCATAACTATACATTAAGACTTTCAGTTTTTCAATTAATTCCGAAAAAAACTGTTCTCTTTTGCATTGCTCGGTCAAAATGTCCGTCTCTTGTGTAATCTGAGCTAAGAAAACGTTTCTGTTTTTTCTATGTAATAACCTATGGGAAAGTCTGCGGTACTGTCCATTTTAACCAAGCATGTTGAACTTTTAAGCAAACACTCTCAAGACAACTCTCAAAAAGCTAAAGGTAACCTTACCATAACTCGACCTAACCAAAACACTTCCGTGAAATACTATTCAAATCAAATCTCCATTGCTAACGGGCAAGACAAAACGTCAGTTTCTGGTGGTCTCAATAATATCTGTCCTGAGAATACAGAAATAGAGAAAGCATCGGTTAGAAATGATGATTTAGCCTCAACTTCAGTTAATAATACCTCTGATGTTCACCAACATAGGACTACTTTCGTAGAGGATCGTCTACCTGAGAAATGGTCTACCGTAGTCAAACGAACCAGACAAGAGAAACAAATAATTGTGGGAGGTAAAAGTGTTAATAAGGACAGTTGTTTAAAGTCAGTTCAAAAGAAAACGCATCTTTTTGTATCTAGACTGGACCCAACTACCAATGAAGAAGCATTGGGAAACTATGTGAAAAATATTTTTCCCGAAGCAGCATGTGAAAAACTTAACTCTAAATATCCAGAGCCATATGCTTCTTTTAAAATAACATTAAATTTCGAGAATTTGGAGAAATCTCTAGATGCGAGTGTTTGGCCTACTGGTGTTCTAGTTACAAGTTACGGAAACCAATGTTATGTAAATTCGGTGCCTACAGATAACTGTCTACTCAATGGAACTTCTACACAAAATATCTCATTAACTAGTGTGAATGTTCAGTCACTGACAAATAAAATCTCGAATCTAGAACTCTTTACAAGCAACTTTAATCCTGATGTGATTTGTATAACCGAACATCACTGTACTATTGACTCTATTCTCAATGCATTTAGAAAACTATGTTCTGTTAGAAATTCATAAATGTGGTGGTTGTCTCATATTTGTAAAATAATCTGAGACAATACAATTTTATGAAATCGACTGTTCCAAATTTACAAGTGAACTGAATTACGAGTGCTGTGCCATAAAACTCTTTACTGACAACTATGAGTGTTGTATTCTGAATGTTTACAGGCCCAGTGGAGGAGACTTTGAAACGTTTTTTATTAATTTTTATGATACATTAGAATATATACTAAAGATATTTAAAGTCATTTATATCTGTGGCGACTTAATATAAATATTCTAGCCTCAAACATAAACAAATGGCAACTAGACGATATTATTCAGTGTTTTGGATTGCATTATACTTCTTACGAATCTACTCGATTTAACTGCAATGTAAACGGTAAGATGACGTCAACAAAAATAGACTATTTAATAACAAATGATGATACCTGTGAGAAGACTAGAGTCATTGAACCCAACTTAGGAGATCACTTGGCTTTATGTTGTGACATAAAAATTAATACCGATAGACCGAAAGATAATGTTAATAATGAAGCTCCTAACTGTAGAAGGAAAATAACAGAATTTGGATTGAACACTTTGTTATTACTCTTCAGTACAATTAACTTTGCTTGGTTATATCAATGTACCTGGTACAGCTGACGTTGATACCATATTTAATGGTTTTATTAATACCATCTTATGGGCAATGGATATATGCTTTTGTTCAACTCCTAAATTTCGTTATAATAATGGTACAAGACAGTTCAAAAATTGGATAACGAATGACCTAATTGAAAAAGGAAATGAGCTAAGAGCTTTATTTACGGCAGTAAGGAGTTCGAACAATAATGCGAATCTGTTCCAAGTATACAGAGAGAAAAAGAAAGACTACAAGAAATGTAAAAATACCCAAAGACGTAATCACTTTTCTCAATTGATTAGCAGTTCTAGTAATAAACAAAAACAAATATGGGATATTGTTAACTCCAAATTAGGCAGGACGAAACAAGCTACAAAAATCAATCTTCGCCATAATGGACAAATCATATCTGACTGTCATGAGGTGGCAAATATTTTTGCTACTCATTTTTCAACTGAACCGCATAACACAATTCAAAACTGCTTTGGAAGGAATGTTTCTTTAAATTGTACTACGTCCTTCACTAGATGTAATAGTTTCTTTTACGACGAGGTAGATTCAAACGAAGTAATTAGCACTATTCAGGGATTAAAGGAAACTACTAGTACTGGCTCAGATTCTATTTCTGCCAAAATATTGAAAAAGATTGTATATTATATAGCTGCTCCATTGAGTTTCATAATAAATCAGTGTGTGCACTCTGGTATTTACCCCTGTTCTCTCAAAACGGCACTAATTATTCCAATCCACAAAAAAAGTGAGAAGACTAGCCCTAACAATTACAGGCCTATTTCTATCTTAAATACTTTATCAAAAGTTTTTTAAAAATTGATGTATAAGAGAATGATGAATTATTTGATCAAATTTAATATTTTAAATGGAGCTAAACATGGCTTCACTAAAGGCAGATCTACTGAGACAGCATTATATTATTTTAATAACTGTATTTACAAATCACTTAACATAGGAAATCATGTTGCTGGATTGTTCTTTGACCTTACCAAAGCGTTCGACACGTTAGACATTCAATTTGCCTGTTCAAAACTTGAAGCACTAGGTTTTAGAGGAATGTATTTAAAATGTTTAGCTTCATATTTAACTAGACGTAGCATGCGTGTCAAGGTTTTTAATAGTCTTCCTAATATTCTTTTATATATTAATGACTTGCCAAACTTTATCAATGGCGGAGAAGTTTTATTTTATGCAGATGATACTGCTATTGTGACATCAGCCAGAAATACTGAAGACCTTGTTAATAAATTGGAATTAGTGTCTGCACAATTTAAAACATGGTGCGATATAAACAAACTTGTTTTAAATGTCGACAAGTTTAGTAATAGATTAATCGACCATAATGAGATTTATTTTAATTTTAACAATACTGTTATTCATTCAGAGCCCACCGTCAAATTCTTAGGTGTCTATCTCGATAGCCTACTTAATTGGAATCAGGAAATACAGTATTTGGCCAAAAAGTTGAATTCTGCTGGCTTTTAAATTTTACAATTAAGGTATATCTTAAATAAGAACATTTTAATTTCTATTTATTATTCCTTGGTATATCCATATTTATTGTATGGAGTTTTTCTCTGGGGCAATTCTGTTAATTGTGGAAGACTATTCGTTGCTCAAAAAAGAGTTATACGACTAATCTTGGGCTTCAAGGACAAGACTCATGTAAACAGTTTTTTAAGGATAATTACCTACTTACTCTTCCATGTATATACATTTTTAAATGTCTCGTATTGTTAAAAAAGAATGAAAATTATTTCCGTAAGCATCAGCAGGTTCACACCTATAACACACGCTTCGCCAGTAGTATGTGGGGGCGTTTGAAGCGGTGAAAGTTTGGCAACTTCCCGCCGCCATCTTGGATGACGTCACTTCCGGTCGCCAGGTTTGCGTACGTACGCGCCTGCAGTTAAGCCCTTTTGCCAACGACGCCCAGAAACGCACTCTTACGCAAGGCTTTTTACCAATGTTGTTAAGCCCTTATGCCATGGACGTCTGGATACCCCCTCTTATGCAAGGCTTTTTACCAATTTTGTTACGCCCTTATGCCATGGACGTCTGGATAACCCCTCTTACGCTAGGCTTTTTACCAATTTTGTTACGCCCTTATGCCATGGACGTCTGGACACCCACTCTTACGCAAGGGTTTTAATTGAAGTTGATACGCCCTTATGCCATAGACGCCTGGGTACGCACTCTTACGCGAGGTTTTTTCCGGGACGTTCTGATTATGCACTCTTGCGCAAGGCCTTAAGGAGTCTTCCGCCATTTTGAATGACGTCATCACTTCCCATACGTCATTACTCCACCCTTATGACGTCATAACTATATAGCTTTCTTATGCATGTTAATTTTATATTTATATTTATTTAATAAAATCTTGTCATAGAGGTGCCCTGGTTCATACCTACGGCCGCCCCCCACGCATACTTAGGTCCTTTGCTCCATGACGTAGGTTATTATGCAAATACGTTCTAAGAAAAACGTTCATATCCAAATCTACCATGTGGATAGAGTTACTGTAACAAGGACCTATACTGAACATCATGACTATGAGGAAAATATAAGAAAAGAATTCCTTTCAACAGCTTATCTCTAGCGAAAACAACAAAAACACGGAAGTGTAGCTCTGGAATGCATCCCTTGGCTTGTTTAAAGATAACAATATGTGATACAATCTTTTTTCTTGGGAGATAGAGTTTTAAAGGTGTGTTGTCATTAGTGTTAGTGCCTGAGCTATCTGTATAAATACACGTTCCGTACATTCCTAAGTTAAGAGTGACCGCTTAGTGTGTGTGTGTGTGTGAGCGAAGAGTCATCCATCTGATCCTGTGGTAAGTAATCATATTTTCGTTTATTTACTAATAATTAAGTGACAGTTTATTGTTTTTTTTTAAATGATTGCGCTGGGCTTTTATAGTGACAGATTATAAAAAAACAAATGCTAATATTTGTTCATTGTGTTAATTTTACTTAAGCCGTATTCATCAACTCAGTGTTATTAACAACTTGACAACATATGCCTTATGTTTCGCCAACGTTTATTACTTGACTAGGGATTTATAATGACATCATGAACACTGAAAGTAAAAATAAAATGCTAATCTTTGTTCATTGTTTAAGTTTCACTTAGGCTGACAGTTTATTTAAAAAAAAAATGATTGTGCTAGGATTTTATAATAAAAAACAACAAGTGCTAATATTTGTTCATTGTGTTAATTTCACTTAAGCCGTATTCATCAACCCAGTGTTATTAACAACAATATTTCCCGACACTTTTATTCTTACAACATAGGCCTAGGTTTAGCCCCTCTTTATTACAATGTACTGTTAACAGTAATAATAATAATAAAGTCGGAAACTGCCTGCGAAATAGTGATAGAATATTTCCGTAATAATGCCTATGACTATAATATACACAAATCAGACTGGTGAAAATGCGAATTCAAATAACATGCCGTACGGCTTTTTGTTTTGTAAACCGAAAATATATTACTTTATTCACTTCTCCTGCGACATATTCGCGAAAGGTATTAGTTAAATTACATCAATTCAGCCAATTGAAAGTGCGCATTCAAGTAACTTAGGCCTCCATGTACAATGCTACGAGTTGTAAACAGATTTTCTATATATTCTGAAGGCTGGTGAGGAATTATCAATGTACCTAATAATAATAATAATAATAATAATAATAATAATAATAGTGCTAGAATATTTCCGTAATAATGCCTATGACTATAATATACACAAATCAGACTGGTGAAAATGCGTATTCAAATAACTTTGACGTACGGTTTTTTTTGTTTTGTAAACCAAAAATATATTATTCATTTCATTTCTGCAGCGACATATTCTACTATAATAATATGTGAATCAATATAAAATCTTTAGTTTGGTAGCGAAAGTTTAAAAAAAAAATAGGAAGGTATCTGTGTTATAATATTTAGACAGAGTAACTTAGGATTATACTTACTTACTGAGCGATGATGGTGCTGCTTGTCATTCCTCGTAATGTTTCAGTCTGTTATATATAATCACTAGTACTGTTGTTTGTTACGAATTAAATAATAATAATAAAACTAAACTCCGTGGAGAGAGACTATGCCTACCACCCAACCGCTGCGCCTTAGCAGATGGCAGGATCTTGTCAACATTCCGACACTTCACCTGAAATATGTATTCATGAACTAGGAAAAGGAAGAGCATTTCGGGTAAAAAAAAAAACGATAGATAAACACACCCTTTTGTCTGAACATAACATTAAAATGAATCCTTTTATTTATTTATACAAATACGTATGGGTGTTTTTTCAACATCCATGAACGTAAATTAATTATATTCTGTAAGGCACACACAGCTGTAGCGAAACTATGATAGCTGCATGTTTCTGTAACTTTAGGAAGGCAATTTAACCTAGGACATTCAAAGTCTAGAAGATCAAACACTTCAACATTTCGTGGCACTATGTTTACTAAAAACAGTTTTTTTAGAAAAACCTTTCACATACAGTTCCGTGCAGCCTGAAACATCCCTTTGTATTATATGTTGCATTTCGTCGTAAGGTATTTCACCTATTTCATAGCACAGTCCGTGATGGTAGGTTTCGAGATAGTGTCTAGTGTTTTCGTTCACATCACAATATGTTGGAAATAACATATATATATATATATATATATTTTTTTTTATCCTGCCAGGAATGTAATCCTGTACATATATTTTAACATTGACGATTCTACTTCTATGTTGGTGTTTTAAATAACAGATGTACCATAAATTCACCTGTAAGATTTATAGCGCAGTACTCCTTCAGCAAGAATTCACCTGTAGTCTGTACAGTATAACCCTGCAAATCTACTATCCTAGATAAAAAAAAGAAATCTTAATTAATTAACGTAAGCTTATACGCTTTAGAGTTATGGGAAGGTTCCATTATAAATCAAACTAACTGACGTTTCGCCCTTATTAATGCTCGAAATTTCAACTTCTGTGAAAACTTCTGTGTATTTCCGTGGAAGGAATACTGTCAGCACCTCGACACTTTGCTTCATTTGAATATTGAGAACTACACAACGTCCATATTTTGTTTCTTTAACAGATGCACCTAAAACACTGTAGGAGATATTCTGCTCAAGTTCAGCAATAGTTACGCACCTAGGTCTGCCGTATGTTGTATTGAATTTCCTGACGAGACTTGTCATCTATAACAAAAAAAAGAACGAAGTATAAGTAATAATAAATATATTTACTTTAACTGAATACACTAGCGTTTATTTGTTATGTAAAAAAAATAATAGATGAAAACTTACCTTAGTATTGTTGTTAACACAAGAAGCAGACGATGAAGATACCTGTTTACAGACTTAACAAAACGAATAAATAACTAGTCTTTCATACACACCTCCCCCCACCACCATAACCCTTTCCCTTTTAGAAGGATGTAACCTTGACGTAAATACGACTTAGGAGAAAACAACTCATTAGGACACATCATATGAGCTAGCTTCTAACCATTTAAAAATAATATTACGAAATAAACTACTATAAATAGCTTAGGCCGTTATTCCTCCTTTCAGTTTTACAGCTTTGTTGTTACAGAGAGGTGAGTGGTAATGTGTTAAAAACGCATACAGTCAAGTGCTAATTATTTCCGTTACATTCATGTGTTGTATTTTTCCATTACAGATTCAGTCATATTTGAGTGTTGAAAGACCTTTCTGTATCAATAATAATAATAATAATGTCAACCCCTATCTATATTATTTCCTCTGATTCTGAGAGCGAAACGGATAATGTTACACTACCTGAATCAACACCGGAGATTTATACAGTCTCTAGTTCTGATTCAGATGATGCAATAGAGACCGTAACGCTGTCAGACTCGGAGGACGACGCAGTTGTTGAATCTGATGATGAGCTAGTTTCAAGCGAGGATGAGTTGGATATGATGTCTGGCAATGAGGGGGAGGGTACTTCTTCGAATTCGGAGAATCGACCCTCCCCATTGTTTACAGTTGTCGAGAGTACTCGTAAAGAGTACAAAAAGTTCAACTCTGCCGGCTTGCAGCTAGTGGTCCGACTCAAAGAACCAGCTGAAAATGCAGGACCCAACCCCTTTGAGACGGCTCTTAAAGCCGTTATAGACCATGCCCTAGTAGATACGAGAGACCATGACATGGTAGGGATCTCGATTTTCAATGAGGAAAACGAGGTCGATAAGCCGATTGGTATCTCCTTTAGGCGTAAAGATCAGATCAGTGTAGATGTGATTTCAGGCGTCGTAAGCAAAGTATGTCAGTCGAACGCTCGGTTCAATGCCACCGACCGTTTGCGTTTGGTTCTGGACATTGTCCGTATGCCTAACGGAAACGGGGGACGTGGCGACGGTATACCTATGAAGGGGCGTACGACTGGTGTACTTGCCCATTTGAAGACAAGCGTAGTCTTCGTGAAAGCAATCGTGAACTGTTTAGCATTCGCCATAATCATCGCTATTGCTAGAGTTAGCGATCGTAAAAAGTATAAATCGTACATAGATCACAAGATGACAAGCAAAAAACTCAAAGCAGAAGTGGATGACTTGATCAGAAACTCAGGTGTCGATCTCTCGCAAGGGGGAGGTATAACTGAGCTGGAGAAGATTCAGGCCTATTATAAGGATAGATATAGACTTGTAGTTTACAGCGGCTTTAATCTCGATTCTGTACTGTACGACGGCGGTAATGTGGGGAAAGAAATACTTTTTTTACTCTATTACCATACCATAACAAACTTGACCGCTGCAATGGCTAAACGTTTCATATGTCCAGGATGCCATAATGGTTTCAGAAGAGGAGCGCAACATTCCTGCGATTACGTCTGTTTTTGTTGTAGATCGGTACCTCCTTGCAACCCTTGCAAGGACTTGGTGAATTGCGATGTTTGCCATAGATATTTTCGGGGGCAGACATGTTTCGAAAATCATAAGCGTACCAAAATTCAAGGGCGCACTGTATGCATGGCTCTGCAGAAATGTCTAAACTGTGGAAAGTTTACAACATTTCAGCTGAAACATGAATGCTTCAAAATTTTTTGTAATATTTGTAATAAATTTCAAGCAGAGACAGGACATGAATGTTACATGGCACCTCTGAAAGAGACTAAGCGTTCACAGAGCGTTCTGTATGTGATATTCGACATAGAAACAACACAGAATACCCGTATCAAAGACAATACCTTTCTTCACGTCCCTAATCTGATTTGTGCACAGCAGTTTTGTTCTCTTTGCGAGACATCGCAAGACGAAGAGTGCGCCAGATGCGGGCAACGCAGTCATTCTTTCTGGGAAGATCCCGTCCGTGGATTTATGGACTATCTGAGAATGGATAGAGCGTTCGATAGGATCATTGTTATTGCTCACAATGCTCGAGCGTTCGATCTCCAATTCATTCTCGACTATGCTATTAGGCAACAGTGGACTCCCGACTTGATTATGTCTGGATGCAAGATCCTTTGCATGAAGATGCATCATCTAACTTTTCTAGACAGTCTGAACTTCATTCCGCTGCCTCTGCGTAGTTTCCCTCAGACCTTTGACCTTAAAGACGCTGTTAAGGGCTACTTTCCACATTTGTGGAATACGGCACAGAACCTCAACAATATTCTCCCACAGCACCCGGACCAAGATCTTTACGGGCCGGACACCATGTCTGAGAAAGATAGAGAAGCTTTCAAGACTTGGTTCGAGACCGTTAAAGATCTGCCGTTCAATACCCGTGTAGAACTGGAGAGGTATTGCCAGGCCGATGTTACCGTACTGAGAGAAGCCTGCACTCTCTTTAAAAATCTTTTCAAACAAATTGCCAATATAGATATTTTCCTAGAGTCTATCACTATTGCATCGGCCTGTAACAGAATATTTAGACAGCTATTCCTTAAACCTCAGACCATAGGCATTGCTCCCTCCTGTGGCTATAGAAAGGCAGACAGGCATTCTAAAAAATCGTTGATGTGGCTTATCCACGAAGCCAAGGAGAGGGAAATAGATATACGTCATGCAGGTAACGGACGCGAGGTACGGCTTCCCGAACTTCCCCAATGGAAGGTGGATGGTTTCTGTGAAGAAACAGGAGAGGTTTTCGAATTTCTCGGCTGTTATTATCATGGCTGTCTCTGTCAGCCAAACAGAGACGTACCCTTGATGGATTCTTCAGAATCCCTTGCCGAGAGGTACGAAAACACCATGGGCCGACTGGACATGATCCGATCAAAGGGTTATACCGTCCACGTGTTGTGGGAATGCAAGTTCGATGTTATTCTCGAACAGTTCCCCGCACTGAGAGACGACCCCTTGGTCTGTGATGTCCCGTTGGTCCTTAGGGACTCTGTCTACGGAGGACGTACAGAAGTCATGCGGCTTTATCGTAAGGCGGATGAGACGAAAGAAGAGAAAATCCTATACAGCGATATAATGTCCCTATACCCATCCGTCTGTAAGTACAATAAATTTCCTATCGGTCACCCCACTGTTCACGTTAGTGACCAGTGTACAGATATAGATTCAATGATGAGGAAAGAAGGCCTCATTAAATGTACTGTCCTACCACCGCAAGGGCTCTACCATCCCGTTTTACCTTTCAGGTGGAATGGTAGGCTCTTGTTTCCCCTTTGCCGCACCTGTGTTATGACTGTCGAACAAGGTAGTTGCAAACATGCGAAAGAGGAAGAGAGAGTGCTCACTGGTACATGGGTAGTTGATGAAGTGAGACTAGCTGTAAATAAGTGCTATAGAGTGATGGCAATCCACGAATTTCTCGAATACGATGTCACGCAGTACTCGCGTGAAACTCGTGAGGGAGGGTTATTCGTGGATTACATCGACCTGTTCCTCCAGATTAAGACAGAATCTAGCGGATACCCTGCTTGGGTGAAAACAGAGGCCGAGAAACAGGAATATATAGATTTGTTTTACGAGCACGAAGGTGTTAAGTTAGACCCCGAACAAATCGTGAAGAACGCTGGAAAAAGGACCATTAGTAAGCTTTGTTTGAATTCCTTCTGGGGAAAGCTCGTCCAGAGGTCTAACCTGGGTAAAACAAAGCTTATTAAAGAGCCTAAAGAGCTGTATAGGTTCCTCACGACACCCGGAATTGAAGTTCAGAGATTAGTTTTTGCAAATGATGAAGTCGTGTGGATTAATTGGTTCTCTATAGAGGAGGAACAGGACTCTCTTCCTCATACTAGTGTCGTTCACGGTGCTTATGTGACATCGGGAGGTAGAATGAACCTCTACGGCTACCTGGACAAGCTAGATCGTCGAGCCATCTACTGTGACACGGACAGTGTGATTTATACACAGAGGCCTGACGACGCTAAAAGGTACACTGTGCCTTTAGGCGACTATTTAGGCGACATGACCAGCGAACTCACAGACTACGGGGAGGACGCGTACATTTCGGAATTTGCAAGCGGGGGCCCTAAGAACTATGGTTTTAGGGTTACCGTTCCTTCCAACAGCACCGCAAATACCTCTGTGTGTAAAGTCAGAGGTATTACTCTTAATTATAAGACGTTGCAGGATGTCAACTTCGACGCCATTAAAACCATGGTTTTAAATGGTGATCCTGCAGCAACTATCTCTGTGAGGACAGAGAGGAAAATTAAGAGAAAGCCAGGCCCACAGATCGTGTCTGAAGCCGAGAATAAGATATACCGACTCTGTTTTCGAAAAAGACGCAGAGTTGGCGGAGGGTTCGATTCCCTCCCGTTCGGGTATAAATAGAAACGAGACGAGAGCACCATCTCAGTATGGACTCGTCGTCGTTTCTGGAGTGTGCGTCAATTAGAAAATTATTGGATTTTAGAACGCTTATTCATCACACAGGTGAAGAGTTGGAGGTGTTGTCCCCTGAACTTTTAACGACATGCGGAGCCGAGAGCATATATTTAGTGTATCATAAATTACCTGAAAGTGTGCAACGTAACGATCTTGTAAAAAAGTGTCTTAGATGCTTTAAACATTACCCTAATTCTCCTTACGATTGCTTGGATGGACCCTCACCTATGATTAAACATTGTTATGGTTGTAATAAAATTTGACCATCCCTTTTCTTTGATTGTATCAGGTCCGTCATTCTCTGGGAAGACAACTTTCTGTGTAAAACTTATTAATAATTTACACCATTTGTGTAACGTGAGCAAATACGAAAGTATTCTGTGGTGCTTTAGTGAAAGTAACGCTGTCCCTCCCCAGACAAAATTCAATACTAACGTGACGTACCACGAAGGTCTTCCTGACTTTAAACAAGAACAATGCACTAAACCCAGACTCGTTATTCTAGACGACTTACTGGACAAAGCTTATTCGACAGAAGTGAGTTCGTTATTTACAAAAGGCTGCCATCATAGAAACATTTCGATTATTCTCATAACGCAAAACCTGTTTCACCAGTCTGCTCACAGCAGAGACATCTCTTTGAACACAAAGTATATGGTTTTGTTTAGAAACCTGAGAGATAAAAATCAAATTACTTTTCTAGCAAGACAAGTGTATCCCGAAGATTGGAGATCCTTCTACAGAGCTTTCCTAGACGCAACAAAGAAACCTCACGGGTATTTACTTATAGACTTTTGTCAAAGAACCAACGATTTACTTAGATTTAGAACTAAAATATTTCCCTCGGAGGTTACAAAGGTTTACGTCCCTGTAAAGGATGAAAAGGATAAAATCCAATTACCATATGTTACAAGTTCTTAAAAAGGCAACTCCTAAGGTACGAAACGTTATTCTAAAAAGTGCAAACAAAAACCTGATACTTGCTATTATAGACTGTGTTCTTAATGTTTTGAACGGTCAGTGTAAATTATCTTCGTGTTCTAAACGTAAGCTGTTTAAACATAAACATTCCTTAAGACATCTTCTAGATAGGAACGTATCCTTGTCTAAGAAAAAGAAAACTTTGGTACAGAAAGGAGGATTTTTAATTCCTCTCTTGTCGTCCGTGTTATCCGTCTTGGGATCTTTAACATAATGTTACAGAAAATGTTTCTGGTTAGTGCTAAAGAGTACAAGCGTTTAAAACGTTGTGTCGAAGGTTCAAACCCGGCAGTTGATGTTACGGATCCGTACAAAGAGTGGTCTAAAATACGCGAGAGTGAATATCCTATATTCAAGAGAAAACAGAACAGAATGCTTGAACAGGTAGTAGCTGAAACGAGGAAAAGAGTTAGAGATTTATCACCCGAAAAAAAACCTATCTCCGAGGACGAAGCTAAACGTAACGTTATAGGTGATGTAGCAGGTAAATATTTATCGGCTTATGTAACATCGCCAAAGATTGTAGACACACAGTTTGGAATCTATAAAAAGAAAGAGACGGGAGAGTACATGATAGGTAATTTTAAAATTCAATTGTTAAACAATAGTTTGATCATTAACGGTATAAAATACGATGCGAGTGCAGGTTTATGGGAGTTGCTTACTAGGAAGAAGGTGGATATGAATCTTGTTACGCAGGAAGACCTCGACACGTACAAAGACATTTTAACTAGGACCGAAGGACATAACAGCGTCGATAATAAAACCGCTAGAACAGTTAAATACAAACAAGTCATTTCAAAATTGTTTCCATCGAGAGAGCTTAGGTGGAGTACCTATAAACAACGGAGATGATGAAGGAAACATTACACAAGTTGTATTACGACCCTGAGGCATCTACGGGTTTTTCCACTCTTGCTAAACTTTCACAAGCGTGTACCGTTACAGATAAAAATATCGAGCAATGGTTAGTTGAGCAGGATGTTTACTCCTTACATAAACCCATCAGGAGAAAGTTTCCTAGGAATCCGTATTCTGTAAATAACCTTTACGACGTGTTTGAACTTGATCTAGCCGATGTACAAAGCATTGCAAAACATAATGACAACGCAAGATATTTACTTGTTGTTATCTATGTGTTTTCCAAATACGTATGGGTTGTACCTTTAAATTCTAAAAGAGGTAAGGATGTGACAGACGGATTTAAACAGGTGTTGGAGAAGTCCGATAGGAATCCTGTCGCTGTAAGAACCGATAGGGGTAAAGAATTTCTAAACAAATCTTTTCAAGACTTGTTAAGGAAAGAGAATATCGAGTTTCAAGTGTGTAGGAATCCCGATGTTAAATGTTCCGTCGTGGAAAGGTTTAATAGGACTCTAAAAACTAAAATGTACAAATATTTTATTTTCAAGAACAGTTACAAGTATCTCGACGTGTTGGACAAGTTTGTGAAGGGTTATAACGATAGCGTACACAGTACAACAGGAATGGCCCCAAATATGGTTAGCGATCAAGATGTTTTGAACATATGGCGACGTATGGCAAAGAAACAGAGTCGTGTGAAACCGAGAGCTGCAAGGTTTTCCGTAGGGCAGACAGTAAGAATAGGTAGAGAGAAAATGAAATTCGCTAAAGGTTTCGAGCAAAACTATTCTACAGAAATATTCAGAATCGTTAAGGTTATTAAACATTCTCCTCAACCCGTATACGAACTAGAAGATCTCAAGGGCAGTCCTATTTTCGGACAGTTTTACAGTTATGAGCTCACACCAGTAACTATAGGGAAAGACACTGTTTACAAGATAGATAAAATTCTACGCAGTCGTAAAGTAAGGGGTAGTACCGAACATCTCGTTCGCTGGAGAGGTTACGGTCCTGAGTTTGATTCCTGGGTTAAAGCTAAGGATTTAGCGTAATGGGAGAAGAATTTTACGTTACTCTCGTGAGTGATGCATCGTACAAATCATTTCCTAGTAATACCCTTGCTAGTTTCCAGGTGCAGTTGGCACAGAGCATAAAGCTGGAGAGGAATCATTGGGATGTGGGCTTGTGCGAAATTAGTTACTCTCAAGGGAATGTATCGGAAACGATAGCTTCGACACCAAATGAAACATTGGAATCGAAATCTGTGAAAACAAATCTAAATAGGAAAGAACTTGTTTTCATATACTGTAATATAATAAAACCGCAACTTGTAGGAGATGCGTACGTTAAATGTCTTAGAATTATTCAGTTTCCTTTAAATACAACAACTCATGTCTTTCCTGAAGTTTATTATGTTCCTGTCGAATCTTCCGAATTTCAGGTGATAGGTATAGAAATGACAACAAAACTAGGAGAACTAGCTAACATAACCGATAGCATTAAACCTACGATGCTCGTTTTACATTTTAAAAAGAGAAGGCAGATGGTGTTATGAATTAGTTTGCGATGGACCACCTTACAGCATCCTACGTGAATCAGTCGGGAGGGCGTCTAGGCAATGTTGGTCCATTCTACAGCGGCAGCCCCTATGTTCAACACGGTGGTGGAATAGGTAGTTTCTTGTGAGGATTATTTAGAATGATAAAACCAATTCTCTTTTCGGGTGCTAAAGCGGTAGGTCGTGAAACTCTTTCGGCAGGAGCAAATATTTTAACCGATATAGCTAGTAGAAAGGAAGGTGATAAGGTAAAAGATATTATTGCTAATAGAGTAAACGAATCAACTCAGAAACTCGTGAATAAAATGAAGGGTAGGGGTAGAAAGAGAAAAAGGGCGTCTCCTAAGATGTGAGATATATTTAGCGATGTAAAGAGGAGAAAGTAGTCAGTCGTGTAAAGATGTTTGCCGTGACAAAGTCAGAGTTCGACCTTTTCGAGAAGAGCCCTATTCAAACATCGGTGGTGGGAAATGTTACTACATTATGTAAAGCTATTACTCCCGTGGAACAGAGCGTTCTCGAATTCGTGGTTGCTGCAGACAGCGAACATTATACAGATTTAAATGTACAACTCATGGTGGAGGGAAAATTCGTTAAAAACGACGGGGCAGATATAGGTGAAGGCGAGAAAGTTACAGGAGTAAACAACTTGCTTCATTCACTTTTCAGTCATCTCAGCGTTTCCTTGAACGGGACATCAATCACCCCTTCGGAGGACTTGTACAATTACAGATCTTACCTTGAAACATTGTTTGCGTACGGAGAGGATGCATCTAAAACTCATCTCACAAATGCATTTTGGTATGCCGATAAAGCTATCGAAGGTTTGACAGAACCTGAAGAATTGGCGGCATTAAACGGAACGTTGGGACCTAATGTTAAGAATGACGGTTGGACCGAAAGATACAACAAGTCCAAGAATTCTAAAGTATTAGTCATGATAGGTAAACTACACGGTGATATTTTCAATCTGTCTAAACTTTTACTGCCTGGAGTAAACATGCATATAAGACTTACGAAAGCAAAGAGAGAGTTTTATCTCTTGGGTGAAAACGACAATTCAAAAGTCTTCTTTAAGTTTCTCGATGCAGGTCTGTACGTAAGGAAAATTAAAGCTTTGCCCAGCATTCTACTAGCACACATTAAAACTCTAGAGAAAGGTCATAATGCTCACTATCCTATCACAAGAGTGGATTTGAAAACATTTACGTTTAGTTCAGGAGCAAGCTCCATTTCTATAGATAACGCATACATTGGTACTCTACCTAAAAGACTTCTCTTCTCCATGGTGAAAAATTCTTCTTTCTCCGGCACAGTGGAGTCCAATCCCTACGAGTTTCGACATTTTGCTTTGAGTTCTTTTGCTTTTTACGTTAATGGACAACAGATTCCATCAGAAGGATTACACATTTCCACAGATCATGAAAAGACTACTACTTTAGCTTACGATACACTTTTTAAAGGTTCGGGGATCCATCATAGCAATAGCGGGATGCTAATCACTTACGATATGTATATAAATGGGTATTTCACACTGATGTATGATCTTACGCCTGATGTTTCGGCATCGCATGGTCATAGAAGTTTGCCCTGTAGTGGGAACATTAGAATAGAAGCAAAGTTCGATAAGGCTTTAGAACAAGCCATCACTTGTATCCTCTACTCCGAATACGATAACTGTATCGAGATCACTAAAGATAGAAGAGTGATTACAGATTTTTAGAATAATGAATAGTAACCAAATAAACTATGCTTTACGTCACGTAGAAACATTCGGTGGGGTTTACCCTAGCGATATGTTACCATCTGTTGTAACGCATAAGCCTAAGATTTATGTCATTAACTTTGATCCTCATTCTTCGCCTGGTTCTCATTGGGTTGCCGTGCTTTTCAAAAATCAAAATTTTGCCTATTACTTTGATTCTTTTGGTCTACCACCCATCATTCCCGGGATAACAAAATTTATAAAACAAAACTCTATACAATGGCTGTACAACACTCAAAGACTACAAGGACTGACAACGGCAGTATGTGGACATTATGTCTGTTTGTTCACATACTTCATGAATAAAGGATGGACGATGCAGGAGTTTGTAAACATGTTTACTACGTCTCCAGACATAGAGGTCGTCCGCATCTTCCACAAATTCCTTGGAACTCTCTGTGGAACGAGGAAAGGTGGAGGTCAGAGATGTTTTCCAGGACATGTGCATTGTAAGTATTTATCTACATGGATTTATTGTTAGCTTAGAAAATTAGGTTGCGCTTAAGTTAAAACCTTTACTTTCTGATTTCAGAACGAAAAGATATAAAGCAGCTCGATTTCATCGGACTAGCTCAGTTTCGTTGCAGTGTCTGGAACGAAAGGTCCTCACATCTTAGATCCATCGAGATGTCTTCGTCAGAGACGGGAAGGAACAAATCCAAATGTAAAAAGGTTTGTATTATATTATTCATTACTCTAATATAATTAGGTTTCTTACAAGTATTGTATGTTTGTTTCTGGTTTTCATCATTGGGGCTCTGTATAAAATTAGATTTCTTACGAGTATTGTTTGTTTGTTTGTTTCAGGTTGCATCAGGCTCTGTAAAGAAACAGAAGACGATCGACAAGGTGGTGAAGGAAGCTGTGACAACAACAAGAGTTGCTCCTTCGGTATTAGCACGCAGAACCTATTTCCTCAACAACAGAAAGGACCGATACATCAGTTTTGGATTCTACTCCATTGTGAATTACACTGGATGTGCCGAGATTGGAACTTCTAACGGTGCTTGTGTTATTTTGTCGCCCTACCTCCTGTCTTCGTTCTTGTTACATTTACCTAAAATGTGTGAAAATATGTGTTATTCTAAACCTTATCTGTTTAAAGAAGACTCTTTCAAATTACAGACACGTAAAGACTTGAAAGAATGTGTGATGCAATACGATAGTGCTCGTATTGTTTTACGTAATGATGACATTACTTACCTCGTTATGAATTCTATCATAATAAATGACATTATGAATAAGTTTGTACTAATGCAAAGCGAAGTGTTTAACTATATAAACAACAAACAAAGTGTTCCAGCAAGTTGTGAAATTCTGTCTTTATTAGACATGGTTACCGATGAAATAAATCATCCAGCTCTATTACTGTGAAGCCATTTGTTATACACTTTATTTCATAGGAGCGTGACAACCTTATGTTACGGGATAAGGTTGTGACGCTCTGCAATGAAAAACATAATCCTAACCTTTTCCTAGTCATGACATAGTCATTTTCAATTATTTTATAGTAAACACTGTTCATCTAGAAGGAGAAGAAGAAGAAGAAAGAGTTATGTAAGTATAAACTTTTTATTTTTATTTTGTAGTTTATTGTTCACTAGAGAACGGTGGGAAAGATAGTCTAATAGGGCCTAATGGTAAAAAGGTATGAACGAAGGACGTGTTCTAACCCATGACGTCATAGAGCAAAGGACCTAAGTATGCGTGGGGGGCGGCCGTAGGTATGAACCAGGGCACCTCTATGACAAGATTTTATTAAATAAATATAAATATAAAATTAACATGCATAAGAAAGCTATATAGTTATGACGTCATAAGGGTGGAGTAATGACGTATGGGAAGTGATGACGTCATTCAAAATGGCGGAAGACTCCTTAAGGCCTTGCGCAAGAGTGCATAATCAGAACGTCCCGGAAAAAAAACCTCGCGTAAGAGTGCGTACCCAGGCGTCTATGGCATAAGGGCGTATCAACTTCAATTAAAACCCTTGCGTAAGAGTGGGTGCCCAGACGTCCATGGCATAAGGGCGTAACAAAATTGGTAAAAAGCCTAGCGTAAGAGGGGTTATCCAGACGTCCATGGCATAAGGGCGTAATAAAATTGGTAAAAAGCCTTGCATAAGAGGGGGTATCCAGACGTCCATGGCATAAGGGCTTAACAACATTGGTAAAAAGCCTTGCGTAAGAGTGCGTTTCTGGGCGTCGTTGGCAAAAGGGCTTAACTGCAGGCGCGTACGTACGCAAACCTGGCGACCGGAAGTGACGTCATCCAAGATGGCGGCGGGAAGTGACGTCATCCAAGATGGCGGCGGGAAGTGACGTCATCCAAGATGGCGGCGGGAAGTTGCCAAACTTTCACCGCTTCAAACGCCCCCACATACTACTTTCGCCTATTTATACTTACTGATCGCCATAGATTTAAAAAGTATGAGAAATCTCCCTGCCGTGTTGGAATGAAACTTTTTAATAAATTGCCTAAACAAATGCAAGATCTGCCATCGCCTGTTTTTAAAAGATCAGTGAAGAAATTACTACTTAACAAATGTTACTACTGTGTGAGCGAATTTTACAATGATAAACTTTAAGTTGTGTGATCACTGTGTACGGTGTACGATTTCTTAGATTTTAGCACAATATTTTGGCTTTTATAAATATATCAGTGTTTTATTTTCTATCTCAATTTGTAAATACTGCAAATACATGTTTCACGTGTCAATCTGTTATTATGTAACAGCAATCTGACAAATAAATCTGAATCTGAATCTGAACTGCTTCTCGGTAATACCGGTAGTTCCAAATTCTTCAATATTCTTTGTAAATTATTTAAGTGCCCCTTGTATCTTATCTGATTCAGTGGATGGAAAGTCATAATCAAATCGCATGACGGGAGCCATGCTAAATAATTTTATTTCTTTGCATTTAGCAACTAATGCAGGCAAATCCGAGTATACGCCTACAGCAACACCGCGACGGAAAAACTCTGCCCTTAACTTGTCCTTTCTGAGGGCATCTGGAGTAATAATGGTGTCTTCCATTTTTAAGATGCAGAAAAGAATAAAAAAATAAGCCAATTGAATAAATATTGCCAATACATGGCGTAATAAACGGGGTGTGTGAACTAGCATGAGTATGGCGTAAGTAGTGGAGTGTCCTCTATAGCCCGCCGATGCCTAGCGCCGCGACGCCCCAACTCCATCTTAAACTAATTTCAGTTAGGCCCTCTGGACCATCTTGGCTATCATATGACACCACCCCCACCCCTCTATCACACCCCAAACCATAGTTAAGCCCAAAAATAAGATTAGGTCGGTAAAGCAGAGACCTGCAATACCAACCTTGAAACAATCAATCTAAAAACAATAAATAAAATTAACAAAAATAAATAAATGTTATACAAGAGAGTTAGGCCCTTATGAATTAATTTTCAACCCCTAAAGGGGTATTTTAAGAAATACATAATATATTTTTTTTAGAATCTATTATTAATTTGTATAAATCTGACAGAGTAGTAACAAAATTAAATAAAGAAATAACTGTTATACAAAAAAGAGTTAGGCCCTTATGAATTAATTTTCAACCCCACTAGAGGGGCAGTTTTAAGAAATAAAAATTAACATAATTTTTAAAATCTAGTAGTAAAATGTTTAGGTGATAGTATGAAGACCATATGATCACCCGTAACTAGAGGGTAGTTTTCACCCCCACAACCGTTCTAACCTATTTAAAATTGTTTTTTTCCACATATAAACATCTTACAGATTGATAATAACTATGTGACATGATTTACACCCCCAAATGATTTAATTTTACATAGGGGTGGTTTTTCAAGGTCACCCATGTTGTTGCCGATATGGACAACTTGAGCCACTGTAAATCGTCTGGAGGGTAGTTTTCACCCCCACTTGCAGTCTAAGCCATTAAAAATTGTTTTTTCGACATATAAACATCTTACAGAGTAATATTAACTATTTGAAATGATTTACACCCCTAAATGATTTAATTTTATGAAGGGGTAATTTTTCAAGGTCAACCAAGTTCTTCCACGACTGGACAAATTCAGCCATTATAAATAATTTAGAGGGTGTTTTTCACCCCACAACCAATCTAACCCACTTAAAAATTATTTTTTAGATATTGATGCTTTATCAAGTGTCTAAGAACAGGATCTCAAACTTTTTTTGTTGTTGCAAAAATGGACATTTTAAGCTATTATAAATGTTTTTCGCCCTAACAAACTTAAAATTTATTGCTTTCTTACATGAAATGTATGACGTGATTGAATAGTACCACTGTAGTCAAAGTGAAACCCTAGAAAATCCTAAAATAAATTAATTTATGACAACGAAGTACTAGTCACAGCCCCAAAAATGAACTCTGATTGGTTGAACTTTTCGTAGTACCCCATACCATTGGAGAGTTATATTTTATAGGATAGGATGAGAGGACACAAAATGTCTGCAAACAAACAAAAAAAACATCTGTAAGAAAGAGTATGTTGGAACCATTTGGACAAACACAACTCTAAAAGCCTTATCAATACAAAGAAACTGCTTGTAAAATAAGAAAGATGTGGGAAAACACAACTGAAAACCAAGTAGGAGATGAAAATATTGTCAACTGTTTATTAAAATAAAATAAAAATAATAAATACATAAATTATGATTGAACATGTACATCGACAGAAGAAATTAAGCCATTTGTACAATAAAATTACGAAACGAACACGTATCACTAATCAATATGACAAAGACAATTACAAAATCCTTATCAATTCAAACAAACTGTTTTCAACTATCAAAGAAACCGGAGAAAACGTCTACAAAGAAAGGGTATGTTGGAACATTAGGGCCTCATAATAGGTTTTATGTAAATAGGGGAAAAGAAATCATTTAAAAATAAAAAAAACATGAAACACTAGATCTATTGCTAAACAATATTACAAAGACAACCTAAACACTTCAACAAACTGATTACAAACAATCAAAGAAATGTCAAAACTTATGATTGAACATATCCAGTAGCCAGAGGAAATTAAATAATTATTTAATTAAAAATCTGAAATGTATACCTTCAATATGATACTGACAACTCTAGAAACTTTAAAAATTCAAACAAACTGTTTATCAGCTATCAAATAAATAGGAGAAAAGTCTACAAAAATGTACAAACAAATGACAAGTACATCTTAACAAGACATACAAAATGTACAAATTGATAGAATATTTGATTTAATACAAGTATTGTGGAATGTGAGAGCCTCAGAATAGCTTTTATCAATAAAACATGATTGAACATATCCTGTTAACAGAGGAAAATAAATCATTTATACATTAAAATATGAAACACTATATCTATTGCTAAACTCTATTACAAAGGCAACCTAAACATATACAGTACAGAGAGGAAATTAAGTAATTAATTATTCTGAAAATCTGAAATGTAGCTATAAGATGGATAGGTAGATGATGAAAAGGAATGGAAATTTGAGCTATTAGTTTGCCAAGGGTTCGTCTTTTAAGCCTTGTAGATACGTATCACCCACAAAATATGATTCAACACGAACATTCATATGACAAGTACACCTTAACAAGAAACACAAATTGCCAAAATTGGTAAAAAACGACGATTTAATTAAGTATTGTGGAACTTGAGAGCCTCAGAATAAGTTATATCAATAAATCATTATTGAACATATCCTATTAACATAGGAAAATTTAATTTATACATTAAAATGTTAAACATTATATCTATTGCTAAACAATATTAGAAAGGCACCCTAAACACTTCAAAAAAATGATTATAAATAGTCAAAGAAATTGCAAAAATTATGATTGAACATATCCAGTCGCGAGAGGAAATGAAATCATTAATACACTCATTTAAATTCTGAAATGTATACCTTTCAGAAAACTTAAAAAATCTCTAACATAGGTAAATATTAGGACAAACGCAACTCTAAAAGATTTGTCAGTTTCAACAATATGGTTGTAAACTAACAAAGAAATAAGAAGTATAGAATATATCTAGATGGAGAGGAAAATAAAGACATTTGCTCATAAAAATTACGGGACAATCTTACAAAGTCCTCTTCAAGACTTGTAGAAAAGTTTAGGATAGTTGAAATCCACAAAACTTGATTCAGCACGTACACCTACATTACAAGGACAACGTAACGAGTCATACAAGCTGTCAAAATTGATAAAATCGGTGATCTAATATAAGTATTGTAGAACATAATCCAATCGACAGAGAAAACAAAATCATTAATTCATTTTAAATACGAATTATTTACCTATTACTAAACAATATGACAGTTGCAACTGTAGAAACCTTAACAACTCAAACAAACGATTGTAAACTATTATAGAAATTCGAAAATTCATCTTTGAACAAAAGGAATGTATAAAACATGTCTAGCTATGGAGGAAACTAAAGTCATTTATGCATTAAGAATACAAAGATTATGACAAGTACATCTTAACAAGACATGTAAACTATCAAAATAGGTAAAATAGGTGATCTAATACAAATATTTTGGAACGCGAGAGCCTCAGAAAAGGTTTTTATTAACACATCATGATTTAACATATCCTGTTACCAGAGGAAATGAAATCATTAATTCATTTTAAAAGTAAAATGTTTATCTATTACTAAAGAATATGACAGTGGCAACTCTAAAAAACCTTAACAAACCAAACAAACTGGTTGTAAACTATTAAAAAATTACGAAAATTCATATTTAAACTAAGGGAATGTATAAAGCTTGTGTAGCTATGTAGGGCAATAAAGTCATTTACGCATGAAACAAATTTGAAAAGTGTTCACATATGAAAAAGACATCTCTACAAAGGCTTGTAGACAGGTTCAGAATAGATTACGTCAGCAAAAACATGATTTAACAAGTACAGCCGACAGAGAAAACGTAAGCATTTATGCATTTAAAGGTACATTTATATGTTAATGGCACCTTAAAGACATACAAATTGGCTGTAAACTAACAAAGAAATGTGACAAATCATCTTTAAACAAAAGTATGTATAAAGTATGTCTAGCTGTCGAAGAAAATTAAGTAATTTTTTGTATTAAACAATATGAACAGCGTGCACATGTGACAAATGCATCCATACAAAGCAATGATTTATTTTAGAGATAGTAATCTAATACAGGCATATTGATACATGAGAGGCTCAGGATAGATGACTGCAAAACAAGTCCGGTCGATAAAGATATGAAATCGTTTATAGGCTATATTAAAAATGTGACAAATGTTTACCTAATACAAAACAATAGTACAAAGACCACTCTAAAAACATAAGGATGTAAAAGAAATTGACTGTAAACTATCTAATAAATAGGAAAAATCAACTGTAAACGAAGATAATATATAGAAAATGTTTAACAGAAGAGGAAAATAATGTTAATTGTGCATAAAAATGAAAATTACCTTAAAAATCCACAAATCATGATTGAACATATCCAATTGACAGAGGAAATGAAGTCATTTATACATTTAAAATGTGATATGTTTACTTAATTCTAAACAACAGTACAAAGGCTACTCCTATAGTCTTAACAATTCAAACAATGTTGATGTAAATTAAAAAAGAAATGGGAAAAAGCATATTAAACAAAGAGAATATTTAGAACATGTCTGGATGGAGAGGAAAATAATGTCAATTTTACATAAAAATTTAAAAATTATTAAATAAATTCACAAATCATGATTGAACATATCCAATTGACAGAGGAAATGAAGTCATTTATACATTTAAAATGTGAAATGTTTACCTAATTCTAAACAATAGTACAAAGGCTACTCCATTATTCTTAACAATTCAAACAATGTGGATGTAAATTACAAAGAAATAGAAAAAAGCATATTAAAGAAAGATAAAATTTAGAACATGTCTAGCTAGAGAAGAAAACAAGGTCAACTTATGCATAAAAATTGGAAAAAAAATTAAATAAATCCCCAACTTATGATTGAACATAACGTCAGCAAAACAATATGACAATGCCCACCTCAAAAAGACACAAGTTGATTGTAAAATATCAAACAGACAAATAAAAAATGGTAATGTATATTAGGCGTTTGATATAAACTGGAACATGATTAGTTGGTAGCCAAGGATGGTGTAAGGTTACAAGAATGTAAACGTAAACATGAATATGAACGTAAACGTGAATGTGAACGTAAACAATAACGTGATCGTCAACGTCAACGTCAACGTAAACGTGATCGTAAACGTGAATGCAAACGTAAACGTAAACGTGATCGTAAACGTAAACGTGAATGTAAACGTAAATGCAAACGTGAACGTGAACGGATACATTTAAATTGTGAAATATTTACCTATTACTAAACAATACAACAGAGGCAACTCTAATAGTCTTAACAATTCAAACAATGTGGATGCAAATTAACAAAGAAATAGGGAAAATCATCTGTAAACAAAGGATGTAAATAGAATATGTCTAACTAGAGAGGCAATTAATATCAGTTGTGCACAAAAATGAAAATTACATAAAAACCCAATTGACAGAGGAAAAGAAGTCATTTATGCATTAAAAATGTGAAATAAATACCTATTACTAAAGAATAGGACAAACGCAACCCTAAAAGTTTTATCAATTTAAATAATGTGACCGCTAATTAACAAAAGAAATAGAAAAACACCACTAAAAATAAACGGAATATATAGAACCGGCCTAGCAGGAGATGCAAATATTATCAATTGTGCATTGAAATGATGAAAAATTACTAAATTAATCCACAAATCCTTATTGAGCATGTCCATCGACAGAGGAATTGAAGCCATTTATACATGATTATGAAAAGTACACCTTTCACTAAACAAAATGACATAGGCTATTCCAAAAGACTTATCAATCAAACAATCTTGCTGTCAACTATAAAGAAATAGGGAAAACATATTAAACAAAGAGATCATTTAGAACATGTCTAGGTATAGAGAAAAATAATGTCAATTGTGCATAAAAAATTGAACGCCTGCCAGGAAATAAAGAATTTGATACATTTAATTTGTGAAATTTTTACTTATTACTAAACAATACAACAGGGGCGACTATAATAGTCTGAACAATTCAAACAATGTGGATATAAATTAGCAAAGAAATAGGGAAAATCATCTGTAAACAAAGGAAGTGTATAGAATAAGTTTAGTCAGAGAGGAAAATAATGTCAGTTGTGCATAAAAAATGATAATCACGTAAAAAATGCACAAATCATGACTGAACATGTCCAATTGACAGAGGAAATGATGTAATTTATACAATTAAAATGTGAAATGTTTGCGTATTACTAAACAATAGGACACACGCAACCCTAGAAGCCTTAAAAATTCAAACAGTCAGGCTGTAAACAAAGGGAATATACAGAACGTGTCTAGCAGGAGATGAAAATATTATCAGTTGAGATAAAAAAATGTAGAAAAATTACTAAATTAATCCACAAATCATTATTGAATATGTCCTTCGGCAGAGGAAATGAGGTGATTTATACATTTAAAATTACAAATAGTACACCTCTCCCTAAACAAAATGATATAAGCCATTCCAAAAGCCTTATCAATGCCAACAATCTTGTCAACTGTCAAAATAAGATTTAGATAGGTAAAACAGAGACCTGCATTAACATGAATTGAAATAAATAAACGGAATATTGATAACAAAGATCTCTCCATTAATCCTCATCCTCAAAAGGTTTTCCATAGTTCATTGCTAGTGTGCAGCGCTATATTTTAGGAGAGAGAGAGAAGGTGGTAATGTCCAATTCTCCCATCGTGTGAGATCAGTGCCACCTCCTTCGCCACGAACTGCTTGGATTCAGACTGAAATCCCTGGACATCTATGATGACAAAATTATCATAAGACATTGGTAAAGATGTTAGTGAGAGTAGTATTATTCAATACTTCTATCGTGGAGAAGTAAACAGTAGGCTTCTGATTTTAACTCCTCGTTCTGCTACGAGTAGTCAATGACAAAAGACTGGCGTGTGATTGATAAAGTCACTCCTTTTAAGTAGCGGACAGCTGACACGCTTTTGATAACAAAGAGCTATGCAATAATTATCATCCTCGTTTTCCAGAGTCCTTTGCTAGTTTAAGGGTGCAGCGCTACGTTTTAAGAGAGACGGTGGCAATGTTAATGGCGCGGCAAACTAGCAAAGGACTCTGGAAAACGAGGATGATAATTATTGCATAGCTCTTTGTTATCAAAAGCGTGTCAGCTGTCCGCTACTTAAAAGGAGTGACTTTATCAATCACACGCCAGTCTTTTGTCATTGACTACTCGTAGCAGAACGAGGAGTTAAAATCAGAAGCCTACTGTTTACTTCTCCACGATAGAAGTATTGAATAATACCACTCTCACTAACATCTTTACCAATGTCTTATGATAATTTTGTCATCATAGATGTCCAGGGATTTCAGTCTGAATCCAAGCAGTTCGTGGCGAAGGAGGTGGCACTGATCTCACACGATGGGAGAATTGGACATTACCACCTTCTCTCTCTCTCCTAAAATATAGCGCTGCACACTAGCAATGAACTATGGAAAACCTTTTGAGGATGAGGATTAATGGAGAGATCTTTGTTATCAATATTCCGTTTATTTATTTCAATTCATGTTAATGCAGGTCTCTGTTTTACCTATCTAAATCTTATTTTGACAGTTGACAAGATTGTTGGCATTGATAAGGCTTTTGGAATGGCTTATATCATTTTGTTTAGGGAGAGGTGTACTATTTGTAATTTTAAATGTATAAATCACCTCATTTCCTCTGCCGAAGGACATATTCAATAATGATTTGTGGATTAATTTAGTAATTTTTCTACATTTTTTTATCTCAACTGATAATATTTTCATCTCCTGCTAGACACGTTCTGTATATTCCCTTTGTTTACAGCCTGACTGTTTGAATTTTTAAGGCTTCTAGGGTTGCGTGTGTCCTATTGTTTAGTAATACGCAAACATTTCACATTTTAATTGTATAAATTACATCATTTCCTCTGTCAATTGGACATGTTCAGTCATGATTTGTGCATTTTTTACGTGATTATCATTTTTTATGCACAACTGACATTATTTTCCTCTCTGACTAAACTTATTCTATACACTTCCTTTGTTTACAGATGATTTTCCCTATTTCTTTGCTAATTTATATCCACATTGTTTGAATTGTTCAGACTATTATAGTCGCCCCTGTTGTATTGTTTAGTAATAAGTAAAAATTTCACAAATTAAATGTATCAAATTCTTTATTTCCTGGCAGGCGTTCAATTTTTTATGCACAATTGACATTATTTTTCTCTATACCTAGACATGTTCTAAATGATCTCTTTGTTTAATATGTTTTCCCTATTTCTTTATAGTTGACAGCAAGATTGTTTGATTGATAAGTCTTTTGGAATAGCCTATGTCATTTTGTTTAGTGAAAGGTGTACTTTTCATAATCATGTATAAATGGCTTCAATTCCTCTGTCGATGGACATGCTCAATAAGGATTTGTGGATTAATTTAGTAATTTTTCATCATTTCAATGCACAATTGATAATATTTGCATCTCCTGCTAGGCCGGTTCTATATATTCCGTTTATTTTTAGTGGTGTTTTTCTATTTCTTTTGTTAATTAGCGGTCACATTATTTAAATTGATAAAACTTTTAGGGTTGCGTTTGTCCTATTCTTTAGTAATAGGTATTTATTTCACATTTTTAATGCATAAATGACTTCTTTTCCTCTGTCAATTGGGTTTTTATGTAATTTTCATTTTTGTGCACAACTGATATTAATTGCCTCTCTAGTTAGACATATTCTATTTACATCCTTTGTTTACAGATGATTTTCCCTATTTCTTTGTTAATTTGCATCCACATTGTTTGAATTGTTAAGACTATTAGAGTTGCCTCTGTTGTATTGTTTAGTAATAGGTAAATATTTCACAATTTAAATGTATCCGTTCACGTTCACGTTTGCATTTACGTTTACATTCACGTTTACGTTTACGATCACGTTTACGTTTACGTTTGCATTCACGTTTACGATCACGTTTACGTTGACGTTGACGTTGACGATCACGTTATTGTTTACGTTCACATTCACGTTTACGTTCATATTCATGTTTACGTTTACATTCTTGTAACCTTACACCATCCTTGGCTACCAACTAATCATGTTCCAGTTTATATCAAACGCCTAATATACATTACCATTTTTTATTTGTCTGTTTGATATTTTACAATCAACTTGTGTCTTTTTGAGGTGGGCATTGTCATATTGTTTTGCTGACGTTATGTTCAATCATAAGTTGGGGATTTATTTAATTTTTTTTTCAATTTTTATGCATAAGTTGACCTTGTTTTCTTCTCTAGCTAGACATGTTCTAAATTTTATCTTTCTTTAATATGCTTTTTTCTATTTCTTTGTAATTTACATCCACATTGTTTGAATTGTTAAGAATAATGGAGTAGCCTTTGTACTATTGTTTAGAATTAGGTAAACATTTCACATTTTAAATGTATAAATGACTTCATTTCCTCTGTCAATTGGATATGTTCAATCATGATTTGTGAATTTATTTAATAATTTTTAAATTTTTATGTAAAATTGACATTATTTTCCTCTCCATCCAGACATGTTCTAAATATTCTCTTTGTTTAATATGCTTTTTCCCATTTCTTTTTTAATTTACATCAACATTGTTTGAATTGTTAAGACTATAGGAGTAGCCTTTGTACTGTTGTTTAGAATTAAGTAAACATATCACATTTTAAATGTATAAATGACTTCATTTCCTCTGTCAATTGGATATGTTCAATCATGATTTGTGGATTTTTAAGGTAATTTTCATTTTTATGCACAATTAACATTATTTTCCTCTTCTGTTAAACATTTTCTATATATTATCTTTGTTTACAGTTGATTTTTCCTATTTATTAGATAGTTTACAGTCAATTTCTTTTACATCCTTATGTTTTTAGAGTGGTCTTTGTACTATTGTTTTGTATTAGGTAAACATTTGTCACATTTTTAATATAGCCTATAAACGATTTCATATCTTTATCGACCGGACTTGTTTTGCAGTCATCTATCCTGAGCCTCTCATGTATCAATATGCCTGTATTAGATTACTATCTCTAAAATAAATCATTGCTTTGTATGGATGCATTTGTCACATGTGCACGCTGTTCATATTGTTTAATACAAAAAATTACTTAATTTTCTTCGACAGCTAGACATACTTTATACATACTTTTGTTTAAAGATGATTTGTCACATTTCTTTGTTAGTTTACAGCCAATTTGTATGTCTTTAAGGTGCCATTAACATATAAATGTACCTTTAAATGCATAAATGCTTACGTTTTCTCTGTCGGCTGTACTTGTTAAATCATGTTTTTGCTGACGTAATCTATTCTGAACCTGTCTACAAGCCTTTGTAGAGATGTCTTTTTCATATGTGAACACTTTTCAAATTTGTTTCATGCGTAAATGACTTTATTGCCCTACATAGCTACACAAGCTTTATACATTCCCTTAGTTTAAATATGAATTTTCGTAATTTTTTAATAGTTTACAACCAGTTTGTTTGGTTTGTTAAGGTTTTTTAGAGTTGCCACTGTCATATTCTTTAGTAATAGATAAACATTTTACTTTTAAAATGAATTAATGATTTCATTTCCTCTGGTAACAGGATATGTTAAATCATGATGTGTTAATAAAAACCTTTTCTGAGGCTCTCGCGTTCCAAAATATTTGTATTAGATCACCTATTTTACCTATTTTGATAGTTTACATGTCTTGTTAAGATGTACTTGTCATAATCTTTGTATTCTTAATGCATAAATGACTTTAGTTTCCTCCATAGCTAGACATGTTTTATACATTCCTTTTGTTCAAAGATGAATTTTCGAATTTCTATAATAGTTTACAATCGTTTGTTTGAGTTGTTAAGGTTTCTACAGTTGCAACTGTCATATTGTTTAGTAATAGGTAAATAATTCGTATTTAAAATGAATTAATGATTTTGTTTTCTCTGTCGATTGGATTATGTTCTACAATACTTATATTAGATCACCGATTTTATCAATTTTGACAGCTTGTATGACTCGTTACGTTGTCCTTGTAATGTGGGTGTACGTGCTGAATCAAGTTTTGTGGATTTCAACTATCCTAAACTTTTCTACAAGTCTTGAAGAGGACTTTGTAAGATTGTCCCGTAATTTTTATGAGCAAATGTCTTTATTTTCCTCTCCATCTAGATATATTCTATACTTCTTATTTCTTTGTTAGTTTACAACCATATTGTTGAAACTGACAAATCTTTTAGAGTTGCGTTTGTCCTAATATTTACCTATGTTAGAGATTTTTTAAGTTTTCTGAAAGGTATACATTTCAGAATTTAAATGAGTGTATTAATGATTTCATTTCCTCTCGCGACTGGATATGTTCAATCATAATTTTTGCAATTTCTTTGACTATTTATAATCATTTTTTTGAAGTGTTTAGGGTGCCTTTCTAATATTGTTTAGCAATAGATATAATGTTTAACATTTTAATGTATAAATTAAATTTTCCTATGTTAATAGGATATGTTCAATAATGATTTATTGATATAACTTATTCTGAGGCTCTCAAGTTCCACAATACTTAATTAAATCGTCGTTTTTTACCAATTTTGGCAATTTGTGTTTCTTGTTAAGGTGTACTTGTCATATGAATGTTCGTGTTGAATCATATTTTGTGGGTGATACGTATCTACAAGGCTTAAAAGACGAACCCTTGGCAAACTAATAGCTCAAATTTCCATTCCTTTTCATCATCTACCTATCCATCTTATAGCTACATTTCAGATTTTCAGAATAATTAATTACTTAATTTCCTCTCTGTACTGTATATGTTTAGGTTGCCTTTGTAATAGAGTTTAGCAATAGATATAGTGTTTCATATTTTAATGTATAAATGATTTATTTTCCTCTGTTAACAGGATATGTCCAATCATGTTTTATTGATAAAAGCTATTCTGAGGCTCTCACATTCCACAATACTTGTATTAAATCAAATATTCTATCAATTTGTACATTTTGTATGTCTTGTTAAGATGTACTTGTCATTTGTTTGTACATTTTTGTAGACTTTTCTCCTATTTATTTGATAGCTGATAAACAGTTTGTTTGAATTTTTAAAGTTTCTAGAGTTGTCAGTATCATATTGAAGGTATACATTTCAGATTTTTAATTAAATAATTATTTAATTTCCTCTGGCTACTGGATATGTTCAATCATAAGTTTTGACATTTCTTTGATTGTTTGTAATCAGTTTGTTGAAGTGTTTAGGTTGTCTTTGTAATATTGTTTAGCAATAGATCTAGTGTTTCATGTTTTTTTTATTTTTAAATGATTTCTTTTCCCCTATTTACATAAAACCTATTATGAGGCCCTAATGTTCCAACATACCCTTTCTTTGTAGACGTTTTCTCCGGTTTCTTTGATAGTTGAAAACAGTTTGTTTGAATTGATAAGGATTTTGTAATTGTCTTTGTCATATTGATTAGTGATACGTGTTCGTTTCGTAATTTTATTGTACAAATGGCTTAATTTCCTCTGTCGATGTACATGTTCAATCATAATTTATGTATTTATTATTTTTATTTTATTTTAATAAACAGTTGACAATATTTTCATCTCCTACTTGGTTTTCAGTTGTGTTTTCCCACATCTTTCTTATTTTACAAGCAGTTTCTTTGTATTGATAAGGCTTTTAGAGTTGTGTTTGTCCAAATGGTTCCAACATACTCTTTCTTACAGATGTTTTTTTTGTTTGTTTGCAGACATTTTGTGTCCTCTCATCCTATCCTATAAAATATAACTCTCCAATGGTATGGGGTACTACGAAAAGTTCAACCAATCAGAGTTCATTTTTGGGGCTGTGACTAGTACTTCGTTGTCATAAATTAATTTATTTTAGGATTTTCTAGGGTTTCACTTTGACTACAGTGGTACTATTCAATCACGTCATACATTTCATGTAAGAAAGCAATAAATTTTAAGTTTGTTAGGGCGAAAAACATTTATAATAGCTTAAAATGTCCATTTTTGCAACAACAAAAAAAGTTTGAGATCCTGTTCTTAGACACTTGATAAAGCATCAATATCTAAAAAATAATTTTTAAGTGGGTTAGATTGGTTGTGGGGTGAAAAACACCCTCTAAATTATTTATAATGGCTGAATTTGTCCAGTCGTGGAAGAACTTGGTTGACCTTGAAAAATTACCCCTTCATAAAATTAAATCATTTAGGGGTGTAAATCATTTCAAATAGTTAATATTACTCTGTAAGATGTTTATATGTCGAAAAAACAATTTTTAATGGCTTAGACTGCAAGTGGGGGTGAAAACTACCCTCCAGACGATTTACAGTGGCTCAAGTTGTCCATATCGGCAACAACATGGGTGACCTTGAAAAACCACCCCTATGTAAAATTAAATCATTTGGGGGTGTAAATCATGTCACATAGTTATTATCAATCTGTAAGATGTTTATATGTGGAAAAAAACAATTTTAAATAGGTTAGAACGGTTGTGGGGGTGAAAACTACCCTCTAGTTACGGGTGATCATATGGTCTTCATACTATCACCTAAACATTTTACTACTAGATTTTAAAAATTATGTTAATTTTTATTTCTTAAAACTGCCCCTCTAGTGGGGTTGAAAATTAATTCATAAGGGCCTAACTCTTTTTTGTATAACAGTTATTTCTTTATTTAATTTTGTTACTACTCTGTCAGATTTATACAAATTAATAATAGATTCTAAAAAAAATATATTATGTATTTCTTAAAATACCCCTTTAGGGGTTGAAAATTAATTCATAAGGGCCTAACTCTCTTGTATAACATTTATTTATTTTTGTTAATTTTATTTATTGTTTTTAGATTGATTGTTTCAAGGTTGGTATTGCAGGTCTCTGCTTTACCGACCTAATCTTATTTTTGGGCTTAACTATGGTTTGGGGTGTGATAGAGGGGTGGGGGTGGTGTCATATGATAGCCAAGATGGTCCAGAGGGCCTAACTGAAATTAGTTTAAGATGGAGTTGGGGCGTCGCGGCGCTAGGCATCGGCGGGCTATAGAGGACACTCCACTACTGGCGTAAACTATTTGGGAAAGAATTTAGAAGATCTGTAAATTCATTGCGCGATTGCTACCATTTTGTGCTGGCGTGGTTACCCAAAAATGAAATAATTTATCCAGAGGAAACTATTAATACAAGTTTATTGAAAAACCAGAATCATTTGCTATGACTTTTATTAAATCTCAGAAAATATGACAAGGTGAGCTTGAGTTAGATTAAAACCTCTATAACTGGCTGAAATATCTGCATACTGAAAGAAGGGGGTTTTGGGTCGTTCCATCTCAAAAATATATTTGAACCAAACGAAAAACTAAACGATAGATTGATAGCAAACTGAACAAAAGCTGGTGGGCGTCAACCATAAAGAAAACAAGATAATAACACAAAATTAAATAAATCAAAATAATTTATCCAGAGGAAACTATTAATACAAGTTTATTGAAAAACCAGAATCATTTGCTATGACTTTTATTAAATCTCAGAAAATATGACAAGGTGAGCTTGAGTTAGATTAAAACCTCTATAACTGGCTGAAAGATCTGCATACTGAAAGAAGGGGGTTTTGGGACGTTCCATCTCAAAAATATATTTGAACCAAACGAAAAACTAAACGATAGATTGATACCAAACTGAACAAAAGCTGGTGGGCGTCAACCATAAAGAAAACAAGATAATAACACAGAATTAAATAAATAAAAAAGACGACCCACCAGAACAATGTGCAGAAGGCACTAACTTAAATAAAAAAGACATACCTGCATAACAGAAAAGACGAAGGTATACCAAACTAGAGTATGATGTTCTCGGTAGTAATCCCAGGAGCACGGGAACTCGCTGAGGTCGCGAAATACAAAGTTAAACATTCGAACGCGCCCTCAGCGAACCCTTAAGCTATGGTTTGTCTACGGCGTTCATCGCCGGCGATGACCGCCGGGGTCAGCGATCATCGTCGTAGGGGTGGTTTGTCTACCGGCGTTCATCGTCCATGATACTGTTGCTATCCACAATTGTAGTTGGCCATGTCAAACAGCTTGATGTGGTGGGGGGACATGGAATTTGGAAATTTGTTAGCATTCATAACCTCAACATTGCCTATAATGCTATACTCACTCAAGATAAAACGCTGACAGGAACAAAGGAAAGTCACTTTTGATGTACTAAATGTTAAATGGTTCAATGAATAACAAAATAATAAAACCGGTAATAATATTTCGAAAATACTTTTACTAATAAATGAACTGGTAATTTTACTGTACGTTACATAAATTGTAATTACAGATAATAGTGTTTTCTAACAATTTATCTACCATTTGCAACACATTTTCTTTTGTGTAGCTATCTTTATGGTCGTTTAAGCTCATGTCATACAGGGCAATATGTTTAGACACGAAATCTATAACATTTCGTCTGCAACTAATGACAGTACTTTGTGCAAAATGGCTGTCTTCTGCTTTTCTTGACCTACTATATGCATGATAATCTGCGGCGTTCATCGCCCTGAATTTGCCTCAGAAGCAACTGCTGGCGATCACCGCCGACCCCGGCGGTCATCGCCAGCGTTCATCGTCGTAGACAAACCGGGTACATTGATTTACATGGAGAGCAATAGGCAGCGATCACCGCCGGCGTTGATCGCTGGCGATGAACGCCGTAGACAAACCATAGCTTTATGCATGAATGTAACGAGAATAGAAACACAAACAAAATACTAACGAAACGCGACCAAACCCAAAACAAGATGGAGCGACCCAAGAAACAGAAGTAAGTAACTGAATGTAACTGAATTGAAATAATAATTAGTTTAAATAATAATAAGGTGCCGTAACAACAGCACAGAAGAAAAAGAATAAATCAATAACAAATATCGCAAAACCGAGGTATCAGTCTTTTGTAATTCGTCCTTTGTTAGGCAGTATCAGTTCTTTAGGGCTTATCGTAGACTGTTTCCGAACACGATATTGACGGATAAAAATTCCTAGTAAAATTATATGCGAATTATTCGAGAACACATACCAGGAATAAAGGAATAGAAAACCTTCAGGAAAAATTCAGTTAAGTGTAGCGACTTCCGCTCATCTCAGTTGATGGGGCGCCGACTTCCTTTCATCTCAGTTGATGGGAAACGGTAAAAGTTAACTCCAATAATTCAGCTTCCGTCGCGTCGCGACCATGACGTTTTATACTGGCTTGCTATTGGTCAGTAAATACTGAATATCGCGTCACTACTGTCGTGTCTTGGGAGTAGCTCCATTGTAAGTCAAGCAACATTGTTACGTGTCGAGTCAGGGGAAATAAAAAATAAGCAATTCCTCTTGTAACGAATTGTTTAGACTATTATTGTCAGCATTTCAGTGGATAAATTTAATGTCAGATGTGTTTGTGCAGTGAAAATGAACGATGTGAAAGAGAGAGTAAATAAACATCAACGCTTAGCTACTGTGAAAATGGGTGTCGACTTTCTTCTCTCCCCATCAACAACTAGACCACCATTATTATCGTATTCAGTCATTATTGTCATTTATTTAATTTATTTTCCCAGTATAAATAACAATGCGGACGAAATCATTGGAGATCACTAGAGACGAGACTTTCATGCACTATAAAATTGCGAAATATGCATGCATTCATGCATTATCAAACCATGAAACATGCACTATCAAGGGAAAAATACACTAAAATATGCACTAACATTTATGGCCCAATATGAAATTTTGTAGTACACTTTATCTGAAATTATAATAGATCGCTTTTGGAACATTTAGCTGGAGGCATAGTAAAATCACAGAACACAATCACACTAACCACTGCACACACTGTAAAGATACTGCAGTTTTCCGAGCCCTGACAAAGTACAATGCACCCCAAGTGCGGGCCGGAAATAGGTGGGGGTGGACAAAGGCAAGGTCAAATTCCTTTTCGCACATCTCGCACCACTTCACAAACGTCTGTAAAAATGGGTAGTAAAAATCGAAGATAGGGAAACTTTGCCACGATGTCACTTTCTTGAAAACCCATTAAAACATGCATTTAAACTGAATATAATGTATATTATATGCATGATTTAGCCAAAAATGCCCTAAATATGCTTTATGCATGTTTTTTCCTCCGAAAAGGTCAAAACATGCAAACATGCACGGAAAAAGTATGCATATTTGGGACCAGAAAGTAATTACATGGGTAAGTACTCAGTTTGAGCTATGTCCTAAGTTCTCATAAAAACATGCATTTGCATGAAAGTCTCGTCTCTAGAGATCACCAATGTGGATTTAGGCGAAATAGATCAACCAATGATCAAACATATTCTATTCGCAAAATTTTGAAGGAAAAGTGGGAATATAACAAGTTAGTTCACCAGCTATTCACAGATTTTAAAACAGCAGTTAGGCGAGATAAATGTTACAATATCCTAATTGAATTTGGGATATCAAAAAAATCGATTGGCTTGTCAAAATGTGTATAAATGAAACCTATAGCAGAGTCAGGTTAGGGAAACTGTTACGATAGATTTGCCATTAAAGTGGTTTGGAGCATGGAGGTGCATTTTCACTTTTACTTTTTAGTTTCGCTTTGAAATATGTCATTAGGAAAATTCAGGAAAACAAAGTAGGCCTAGAATTAATTATAAGGTCATGAATCGTCAAAATAATGCGCTATAAAATATTAGAATATTGGACAAAGCATTTGAACAATCGTGGGCTTACAAGCAAAATCCACTAAGTCTTATGGAAATGCTGTTGACTTAGTGGATTTTGCTTGTAACCCCACGAAATGAAGATTTCAATTATCCGGGTGCGACAATTACAGATTGTGTTGTGGGAAATTGATAATATTAAGGCAGAAGTTAAGTGTCTCTCATCTTCTGTTCAGAAATCTGAAAATTAAAAATTATGAGACAATTATCCTGCCGCTTGTATTATATGGATGTGAGACACGGTCCCTTAATCTTCGGGAATAACATAATGTGAGAATACATAAGACTGGAGGCTTTCTCAGCGCTGATTATTAATAATGGTTTTGCGGGCTATAAGCCGAGTGAAGGGATAAACATCCAACTCATTTCCCTGAGGAAGGCCGCAGAGATCTCAGCGACCGAAAGCTTGGATTTTATCCCTTCATGGCTTATAGCCCGCGAAACTATTATTATTAATCTGAGTGTGTTCGAAAACAGGGTGCTTAGGAAAATATTCGGACCTAAGAGAGATCAAACCTGCATAATGACGAGTTTCATAACCTGTACTCTTCACCGAATATAATAAGGGTAATTAAATCACGGAGGATGAAATGGTCTGGACATGTTGTGCGCATGAGGGATGAAAGATATATCTCAAAAATATTGACTGGGAGACCCGAAGGGAAGAGACCACTTGGAAGACCTAGAAGTAGTTGGGAGAAGAATATTAGAATAGATTTAAGGGAAAGAGGATTTGCAGGGATGGGTGGAGATAGCTCAGAATAGGGTTGAATGGCGGGCTCATGTAAGCGCAGCAATGAACCTCCGAGTTTCATAAAATATATATCGTATTTTACGGACCATAAGACGCTCCGGACCATAAGACGCACCTTAATTTTAGGATGGAAATTTAAAGGAAAAGAAATTTAATGTAATTTTAAACGAAACATTTTAAAGGGAATAATATACTTCATTACATAAGCAAATTATAACCTTGTACAATGGAATCGGTGTAAATCACTTCTAACTTAAAATCTGCATTGTACGACAATCTCTTCTGTACAGATGGCATCTCGTAAATTTTAACAACTGAACTGATTTCTCATGAAAGACTGAACATATTTTTACGCCCTGTAACCCTCAATTCACCATGCGGTAAGTGTAACGGGACAAGGCTGTTTAGAGGTCATTGCATTCATTTAAACCACCCGGCGAAGACACTCCTTTTGTATAAAAGAACTCAACATTCCTTTCTTTTCGCATTGTATACCTGTCTTCCAGCTACCCTCATTTTACGATTGTGACAAGTGGAGTGATGTACAGTCTGTGCTAAAATTTGTAACTGTATTATCGTTTACAACACCTTGTCTATAACTATGGTATTCCGTCAATATTTACCATAATTTTAATGTTTTTAGTGCACTTCAGACCATTAGACGCACCCAAATTTTAAGGCTCTGTTTTCAAGGTAAAAAAGTGCGTCTTATGGTCAGTAAAATACGGTAATATTTCTTTAGCTTGTTTTGGAATGTAGTGTCTATTGCTATTGAGTAAGTAAATAGGCTAATGTAAATGTCAATCTCCAATTCTATTATAGCCCAATTAAACTTCCATTATAATCATTATACACAAAGGTAAATAAAACGCATGGAAATAATAGGAAGATATCAGATTTTTAAAAATAATCGTTAGGATAAAAGGAAATTAACAACAACCAAACTTACAATTCTTAATAGTTACAGCTTCGAATTATTATGTAATAATTTAATTTAGAAGTAACGTATAACAAATTATTCTCATTACAAAAGTATAAGTGTGTTACTTACTTATCGGCTTTTCTTTCATGTCAGCGTTACTAGTGTTTGCATAAAAATTTAAAATCATTAACTATAACGGCAACAAAGGTTATGAGCACTATAATTATCACTTGTTTGTTAATCAGATGGCTAGTTTAATTATTATCATTACGCAAGTTGAATTATTTGTATAAAAAACGGAGTAAGTATTCAGTTTATGGAATCTCCACTTACCATCCATTAAGACTGTTTAAGGCCCGCTTGCATAAAAGCTCCAGATATCTTCTAGACAGGTAATGGTTCTATACATTTATAGACTCGATAAACACCTTCCCATTTCCGAAAGCGAATTTGCTCAGTAAATAGCTAATGCCAGATAAATGAGTTGAGCACTTTGTCAATAGATGGAGACACGGTGCTTACTGTAATATCAAATTGGCCGTGATTGAGTAGCAACCAATCGGACGCTTCTTGCTATGTATTCAAAATGGCTGAATTTTCTGTCTGCTTTTTTCTTGTCAGCTGTTTCTCTGGTAAAACAAATGTAAAATATGAGATAAACTTCGGCAATTTCGACTTCTAGACTTGTGCATTAGCGAAAATGTCACCCATTACAATCTGACAACGTAATGCATAAAACGTAACACATGAATTAAGTTATAGCTGATTTACCACTGAGAAAGGAATGCTGCGATTTGTTCTCATTTCTAATGATGGGCTATTTAACGCTGAAAAAGGCATGCTTGCAGTTGTTCCTTATTTAATATGATGGCCTATCTATCCATAGGTCATTGCTTTGACAGCCTGATTCTTTCCGAAACTCAATATCGTCAAAGATCTAATTCTTTCAGGGAATACTTTTGGTTTACACATCTCTAGGCCTAATTATTGCCTCAGGATGAAGATGACGAGAAAGATGATGATTATGTATTAATATTCGTGCTGTAAAAAGGCAATATTTTCTTCATAAAGTGTTGCATCAGAAAATAAAATTAATATACTTAAGCTACATTTTTTCCGAATCTGAATATCATCGTAGGCTACTTCTTGAAAGGATTGCTGTATTTCTTTCAGGGAATATTTTCTTCTGTATAGACCTAGGCCTTATACGATCTGGCATTGAAGATGACCAGCAAGAAAATATGATGTGAATTAATATTCGCGATGTTTTCCTAAAAGTATTAACTTACAACAGAAAATGAAATTAATTCAAATAAACGATGGATACATTAATAGCCTAGGCTATAACAAAGTTCATCTAACCGATAATATATAATTTTTCTAGTACGGTATTATGAATTATTTCACACACAAATTAATAACCAATGCCAGCTTCATTACTATACTTTTCAGTTTAATACCATAACAAGCTAGTAACATAATGTAAGATAAAATGCTAACATAATAACGAAACATACATCAACATAAATGTTTCGCATTTCCGCCATGTTGCGTGTTTATCTACCGTTTCGCCAGATATCTAGTGATTTGTGGTGCGATAGTTTGTCGGGCGTTTTATCGAACGATTAGCCGCCATCGAACGTTTCAGAAACGCTTACGGATTCAATAATGCGATCTAGTAGATATCTTACGTTTCGGAAACCCGGCCTTAATCGATGAAAGTTAATTTAAGGGTTTCATACGTTACAGTTTTAGTAAATCTTTTACTTTGGTCATATATTATTAAACTTTTAACACTCATTCTGCAATAGAACGCTTTAATTTAGTAACATCTAATAACTGTCTGCTTTATTTATATTTTGAATTTAAAAATAATAATATTGTCCACAAAAATTACATGAAAGTTATTCCCTGTTACAATGTTTTCATTAGATCTTAGATCATATTCTAAAATTTGGACCTCGATTATAAATCTGCTTTACTTTAGTTGCATTAAAATATTATTTTCTAAAATATTTTTTATCTTCAAGTTAGTCATTTTAAGTTAAAAATCTATCCATGTGTTCCATTCTCAAAGAAACTGTGCAAAGTTTTAATGAAATCAAACCAAATGAAAAATGAAATGAAATCACTTCAAACAATATTAATCTTTTTGAGAAACGAGCTAAAGTTGCGACACGTAGCCTACTTGTCCTTTTGGGTGGATGGAAAGATATTTCCAGTCACTCCGCGTACAAAATATAGGGTCTCCGAGTGGAAGTTCCATTACCCAAGACTAATGTGGTTCAGCTTATTTTCCAATAGAGGACAGAGGACAATCGCCGACCAGTTAGAGGAAACTAAATTTGATATTACTTGGATGTGATAGAGCCGAAAATTTGGTTCAGAGGCTCTTATGACCGAAGTGTTGAGAGTGATTTTCTAAACTACTTGTCCTAGAAACTTGAAATCTTGCCCACTTAATGAAAATGAAAACAGAAATTGAAGTTTAAAATTTCATTTGAGCATCTCAATTTTTATGTGAGATTTTGATTAATTTAGTTGATTTTTAAATCAAAATTGAAACTTATCTCCTCCGACAAATATTTAAATATGAATCTGAATTTCTTAAGTGCGATTCTCTGATGTTTGCTTTACGTATGATTAAACTATTATGACTATTATGGCGTATGATTAAACTATTAATATCATTGAAGGATATTAGTTTAATTTAACTTAAAGCCTTGAAAATATTAAAAGGTATTATTTATTTCTACTCTATACTTCAAGTATTCTAAATAATATACGTATATAATTTCATCTTCCAAAATTTCTAAGGCCTATGCAAAAAATCTGAATAAACATTATATTACACGCATTATAAAGTACATTTAGAAAAAGATCATAGCCCTATCTATATTTTTGTGGATGAAGATAGTTCTTCAATGTGCAAAATTACATGCAAATTGAAGGCGATTAAAGTTTGCATGCACTGGCAGTTGGAAGTGTAGTGAGGTTTAAAAATGTTGTCTGCAGCATCTGTAGAATGTGTCGAAACGGCATAAAATTTTGAAAATGTATTATGTTCACATATATTTAAAAATATATCTTTTATATTTAATTTTCATAACAGTGTTCTCATTAGGGATTTTAAAACTATGTAAGCAATGAATAAAGAATATCAGTAATATTCTATGCCAGTGGTTCCCAACGTTTTACAGCTGGCGACCCACCTTTCCATATAGGAATACCTCCACGTTCCATCGATCCATGGTGGAGTAAAAAAACCTTATTTGTATCGTATCCCTTCCTTATGTATATATAATTTACCATCAAATATTGCAAATATGTATAAGCTTATATATGCTTTTTTGAAGATACAGATTGATTATTGATAAACATTTTGTGTTCTGATTTGAAAATGGTTGGCCCAGGATGCCAAAAATCAAGAACCAAGAAAACAAAACACAATTTGATTTGTTTCGATTTCTCTTATCTTTTCTTTTCAGCGTTTCTTTTAACAATGGAACTTTATAATCTGGGACCTAAACTAGAGGTGTTTGAAACCTGAAGATGTGAAACGTTGAGGTTCAATTAAAGGATTGCTTCATAATATTGTAGTACATAACTTGGCACCAGAGATTCCAGAGGGACAAGGAGGTATGTTCATTTACGGACAACACGAGTAGGTACGCTTCTCTAATTTACAGCAATTTGTCGATATTGCTCTCTTGGAATGGCTGAAGTAGAAGATGATGAAGTTCGTGTATATCTGGAATTTAATTAAGATCCGTTCGTGCATACAAAAAACTGGAGTTGGAAACTTCTTGTGAGAAGTATGACAAGGTCAGATCGTGTGTGACAAGTTAAAAAGTTACAATATTTGTGTTTCTAATAGTTTTTGAGTTACTCGTCTGGTTAACATCCTTGAGTAGAATCTAGTAACAGCTCTGACGTCAGCTCACACGCATGCGCATATGTGTTAATAAGATTCATGATCTGATAACATGCAAGACCGCGTTACATTTAGCCTGTTCCCATCAATTTCACGGAATGACCTGACAGACGGCTTAAATCCCAGAACCGGATAATCTGAGAGTGAAGTTTTTCGAGGCTATTCTCACTGGTAATGGCAAATATCGGGATGGAATTTACTTATAATCGATCACAGGGATGGGGCTAAGCAGATTACGAAGAAAGGATTTGCAATCGGTATAACATACAGGAAGGCGAGGTCCGAAAGCTGTGATGGATAATTTATCCTAGAGTCTAGCAACTTGAAGACTAGTAATTACACATGTATGCTTCAATCACTGCATTCATTTGTGTCTACGTTATTAAGAATGCTATAGTTTAGTTATAAGCCATCAATGAAGCAAGATTCTCAATTGCTAGGTGCTGAGGACTTCATTGCTATGAATTATGTAATTTTCGAGAACATTCAAGAAAAAAAAATCCAGCACCATGATTCAAAACCGTGATCTTCAACTTACCGTGCCGATGCTCTGCCATCTGAGCTATCCAGATTTCGATTCATGGCACTACTTACACTTAAGACCTTAGAAAAAGACTTTTACGTCATATTGTCATATAGTGAGGCACACTAATTTAGTGAATATGTGACCGTATTGAGAGGCACAATGTTATCGTATAGTACCACATAAGATGTAGATACTGTATATATTAATTATATCCCAGAATATTACTGACGGACTTGGGGAGGAAAACATTGTGCCTGCAATCATGTTCAAGATTCAATCCTAATTACACCAATCATATGCTGTTCGTTTATGTTCTATCCTGAACGTGCCCTTTCTGTTGTTTAAATGTCTTAGGAGGAAGGCCATGCATTGTACTGATCACACACCAGAGTACCTCATGACTTGTACTATATGTGTGAAGAGTCTGAAAGAACACTCGTACAGACCAACCCTCATGTTGGCCGATTTTTTAAAGAACCAATCTAAAAATACATAAAACAAGTAAATTTTACTACAATCAAAAATCTGCCTTTCTCCTTGAACCTCTCCTAGGAGTTCCGATTTTCCGGACCACTGATTATTTGAAAAGAACTTTGGTTTAGCCTTTTTGGCCATGGTGGTGGTACTACTGTGATATCACTTGCTCATTGGGTAATCATCTGATGTATTTCTCTCGTGTTTCATACAATAAATTAAATAAATAAATAAAAATAAGTTTCTTGGAGTTCGTTGCAGAACATCTTTAAAATGGCATTTAATCCTCAAAAGTTTTTGAGAATAAACTATTGCACCAATTTTTTAAATAGAAGAACTCTCATAAGGTATTCACTAAAACTGATAAAAATCAGCTAAATTTTAAGATATTTTGAAAATTATTTCATTGATTAGTTCTCAAAATACAAATATATAAAATGGTTTCAGTATTTTATTTTTTTTATTTTTACATAGGTTATATATAACACTTAACTTACTACAAGCTTGCAAATTTGATAACTTTTTTTTTATAATCTGTATATTGAACATCATTTCAATGTGTACACACAAAAGACAAAATTCTGTTAAAGCCAAAGTATAAATAGTCTGTTTAATATTTGTGTTGAGTTACAACAATTGTTTGTATGTAATGTGCGAGAAAATTAACTAGCGGGAAATGCACTAAAAGTGCCCAGTCTTCAGCTCTCGGTTGTTAAAATGGCATAAGATAACCCTTCCTCGTTATATCTGCCTCCTCATCCCTCGAGTGGATAAATGTGAAATTTCAAAGGAAATTGAAAGAAGAGAGTTATCAATGAAAGGGTTCATGGGGCATGTCATTTAATATCCAAATTTCTATAACTGTAAAGAAATCTTCCTTTTATCTTCATTTCACTCAGATTGGGCAATTATATGTGTATTTGACACATATCAAGAATAGTTTAAGACAGTATTTTCTTGAAAATTCAACTTTTTGTCATAATTCTCCATCTTCTTCCCTTGTAATTTCACTTACTGGCAATAGATAGGCCTAGCAAGAGTTTTTATATCTAGCCTACTAATAGTATTTTCAGTATAGAAATAATATTAATTTTATGTTAGGAAAAAAGATTTTTTTGTGTACAAATATAGGGTGATCAAATAAAAAAAAATGGACCACAGATATCTTTTTCTAAAAACAAAAAAGGCAAAAATGGAACACACTTTTCAGTAATATAGAGATACAATATCATAAAGTTATTACAATCAAATATAGTAAGTATTTAGTTTCAGTTAATAGATTACGATAAGCCCTAAATTAGGACTGTAAATTATGAAGCATCAGAATAATCATTTTTCCGTTTTTCAAGATCGTCTCATGAAATACAACCTATTAAATGTGTTTTGATCGTAATCATAGCCTTCACAGTCTCTGTAACGATTCTTTTCACCCGGCCACAAAGAAGTTGCAAGTGAAAAAACTTTCTTCCACATCTGCATTTGTTCCTGGAATAACAAAATAAATCCAACAGCACCAGTGTCTTCTTGTACTGGAGGTCTTTATACTGAAGAATTTTAAAAATATCACACCTCTTTTTGTCTACTTCACGGTTTATATCCTTCATTCTTCAGACTTAGATTTCACAGCATTGTTTACAAGGTTAACTTCATGAACATTTTGATCAATGACATTCAGTACGTTGTTCTATTCTTATAAAACGGGACATACTACTACAAGAACTAAAAATCAGGACATTTACTCTTCCATTAACGCCTTAACAGAATAATGGGACGATCATCTAAAATAAACGGTGCAAAATATGTTGCACAAACTTTCTCAGATATACGTGTTAAGATTTAAATTATTGAGGTTCTTAGGTTGGCGGAACAAACTAGTATGTACCATTCAGAAATGAAGAACCTCGCTCTGTTCTGTTTTAGTGTGTTCATTACGGCTGAGGAATTTCACGACAATAACTTAATTAGGCCTATAGTTTTCTTGTTACAATGGGAAACAAAAGAATACCATTCATCCATTCATACTTTAAGTTAAGTTCTGACATTCTGCATTCTGCATTACTTATTTCGCTTTTATTTTGATACCTATTGAATTTTATAAAGAAATTAATATGAAAAAAAAAAATTTAATTTCCTCTACAACTTTACTATGCTATATTTTCATGAATCACCCAATGTAATGGAGATAGCCTAGAAAATAAAAAATGGACACGAATAAAGTACCCCGTAAGTAATTTTTACAGAAAAACGAATAGGCCTATAGCCTTAGTATTTTAGTTATAGTAACTTTCCGTTTAGATTGAATTATAATAAAATCCTTAATTTAAAAATAGAAGTAAATACAATAAACCATTTGACCGCAGACAAACGTCATTCCAAAAACACTTTTTTCGGTTTCTTTCGATTTTTTGTTAAGCTATTTATGCAGTCGACATTGATACATTCAAGAGGTAGGCCTACACCTTCAGGTATGAAAATTTTATTTTTAAACATTAGGACTGTCAGTTTTTAATAAATATATTATGCATATATTATATTATAATAAGACACTTCACAAGAAAAATGTTTTGTAATTGTTTATAATTTGTTTATAAAAATTGTTTTCTTGATAATTCTGACTATAAACTTGCAACATGGTCGTGCTCTGACAAACGATACAGTATTCTCTTATGTTTTAGAATGGACTCTCCTAGATTGATTTTAAAAAAGTAAAGCCAAATCAGAAGCTTAGGTGGTCTATAAATTACATTATAATAGTTCTTTGAAAGTAACGAAAAATACATATTTTCTGACAAGTTTCTAAGTTTCCTCCCCGAAGATTCGGCTGTAATTTATTTTTTAACCACCAGTGCTTCATTATAGGAATAGCCCAGACTAATGTCTTGGTACTAACACCTATTTTATTCTACAATGACAGATAGACTGAGACACAGAGGCATGGACTGATGAATGATGAATAGAGAAACGTTTGATGGTACCAGATGGTATCTGTACTTAGTTCTGTATCTTTGTAAGAAACCTTTCGTGCTAAAGTGCATTCGCCTAGTTCCAGTTGGTAGTCATATATTAGTTATTAATATAGAAATAATAACCATAACAATAAAATGAATTTACAGTAATGCTTCTTATGTGTTGTAAAAGGATGTACCTACTACTGGCTTTATAACAGGGATTTTAAGTCTGTAGTTCATTAGAAGAAGTAGTATTTTGCTCAGTTAACAAGTTCTTTAATTCCAACTTTTTTTTCCTAGCACTAGGTTAAGGTAGAAGTATTAAGGTAGGAGGTATGGCATACTTCAGCTATTATGTCCAAAATTATGACAATGTATTGTGATGTGTGTGTGTGAACAATGTGGGACAATATAACATTTTAGCTTTATACTGACGAACTTAATGTATAGAGATATGAAAGTAACGCACTGAAACACCCTTGGGACTAAGTTATACAGATTATAAGGTAAGCCTTAACTTTTTCAAGAAATACACTTTTATATCAGTGTGATTCTTAATGTACTACACCAGTTTGAAGTGATGCCTCAGTACCGTTCTAAGCCGTTCTCAACCGAGCATTGACAAGCATGAAGTGAAATTATATGCATCATTGTAATTCTTCTGTTTGTAAAGAAGTTGCTCTACTGGGTGTTCGGAAATTCATATTACAAACTTCTAGGACTAGTAGAGGGGACCTAGTAGACAATATTTCGAATAGGAACTCATGTCCGGACACTTACCGTTTCCGTGCTATTCCGAGCTACAGCCATTACAATATGTCGGATTTGCCGGTGTTGTTTTCCAACATGTGATCGGGCCGTACCTTTTTACAGCCAGGTTAACGGGTGCTGCGTACTTTATCTTCCTACAGGACGTATTGCCCCTGTTGTTGGATGATGTGCCATTGCATGTCCGTCAGGAACTGTGGTTTCAGCAGGATGGCGCACCGCCGCACTTTACATGTGACGTCCGGGGACATCTGAACCGAAGATTCGGGCAAAGTTGGATAGGCCGGGATGGTCCTATTGCTTGGCCTTCGCGATCGCCGGACTTAACGCCATTGGACTATTTCTTCTGGGGTCGTTGGAAGAGTATGGTGTACGAGACTCCTGTAGAGACCGAGGAAGAACCGCTGGCCCGAGTGATGGTCGTTGCACAAGAGATTAACGGGACACCAGGTGTGATGGAACGAGTGTACCGGAACATGATTCGTCGGTGCAGTGTGTGCATCTGTTGTAGTGAGCAGTTTCGTATGGGACACATCCAGTGCAGAATAAAGAAACATTTTTTTTCCACTGTTGACACAAGTGTTATTGTGATAAATGAAAGTATTTTTTTTTTGTTACTTTGGTATTGTTACCAAAAAATTTGACTTTCTTCTGTAATGAGTCAAACGTCATTTACTTCTGTACCTTACATCACACCTCATTTCACATGGTGTTCTTCTGACGTCATGTACTGCCTCTCCGGTTGCAAAACAACACCTGCAAATCCGACGCATTGTAATGGCTGTAGCACGGAAACGGTACGTTTCCGGACATGGGTTCCTGTTCGAGATATTGTCTACTAAGTCCCCTCTACTAGCCCTAGAAGTTTGTAATATAAATTTCCGAACACCCGGTATAAACTGCATAGGTAATCGTACAAAGCCCTAAATTAAGCAAATTTGCTTAAGTAGTTGCCTTAGCTGGTGCTTACATAGGGCTCGCTGTGCTGAGCCCTGAACTTGAACTAAGAAGTAAGACGATTTCACTGCTAGACTGGAAATGGGAGGCAAGTGTTTTCCAACAGAATGCCCTGTGCCGTCGTTTTACGTGATTGTCTTGCCCGCCGAACGAGAAACAATTGGACTAGAACACTGCGTAGTCCAGTCAACGAAAAGTTGTAGAGGGAAATGGAAGGAACAATTTTTTACTTTGGGACTTTGTTTGGATTATTTAGAAGGTAAACATACTAAAAGTCCCCACTCCTAGGAGGAGAGCGGGTGGCAAGGGGCAGAGGGGCAGGGGGCAGGGGGCAGGGGGCAGGGGGCAGGGGGCAGGGGGCAGGGGGCAGGGGGCAGGGGGGCCCGTAGAAGGTCCCTTTTTCGGTTTTGTCTTATATCTCGGAAACTGTGGGTCTTAAAGATAACACCACTCTACACAGAATTAAAGCTGACAAAATTATCAACAAGATTGATTCCATTCATTTTTTCGCCATCTCCCATTGTTTCCGAAATATCCGCGCTCATTGTTCGCTAATTTAAAAAAAAATATATATATATTTTTTGCCTCACGTTTTTTGCCATATTCGTCCTTCTAACTCTTCAGTTCTTCGTTCTACGAAAACGTCATAAGAAAGAGAGTTGTAGAGCATTAAATTTTCTTCTTTAATCTCTATATATATAAAAGGCTTTGTCCTGACTGACAGGAATCAACGTAGAGCCTAAACTATAACAGGTAGAGACTTGGAATTTTGACAGTACTGTACCTTCGTTTCATAATGTAGGTGCTCAATAAGAAAGGATTTTGAAAAATTCTGATTTTGAATGCCAAAAATCAAATGTTTTTGAGAATACTTAATCCCTTCTTACACAGAATTATCGAATCCGAATCACATTTGACATTAAAACATAATGTTGCCAGTGGGTTTCAGATGGGTTTGGAATTAAATTAAATGGAAGTTTGACAATTACAGTTGGCTTTGTCTATTTTTGCCATACCTTGGAAATTAAACTTTCGCGATCGCTTGAATGTTGTAAGCCCTAATATGGTCAAACAGTGTTTCATTTGGACGAAACTCACTATACAGGGGTTTTCTGGACCAAGGAACTCGAATCTGAGGTCGCTTTTACCAGGCGATGCTATCTAATCGTGGTATGTAGTCCACGTGATTTACGTGTTAATAAATATAATGATTTAACTATTATGCTCTTAATTGTTAATTTTTGAAATAATTATCGGGGGCGAAGCCGCGGGCACATGCTAGTGTATGTTCTAAGATTATTTATCTTTAGCTGTTCAAAAGTTAAAGCTATTCCAATGACCCAGTTTCAAGCAAATAAAGTAATAAAAACGACATAAAAATGTCGTTTTTTATTTCAAAATAGGCCTATCTAGAAAAGATATTTCTAGAGGTACAATGATGTTTTTATGCTTAAGTGTAGGTAATACCCTTCTCTAGGGACATATGTATTAGTATTTTGATCTGGGTATTATTTTTCCTATTAAAAATATTGTCCATAATAAATATTTTCAAACCAAAAGGCAGATACATACTTCAAATTTAAAAATTCCTGTAAAATCTCCTATTTAATATGTCAAAATGATAATACACAGGTTCATAGAAAGTATACTTCGCAATATATGAACAGAATTTCAAGTTTTTATGACAATGAAGCTTTGAGAAATTTGTTTCCTAGTTACGGGAAATGTAAGATCTACCAGTAAACGTAATGCACACAAAATTGGGTGCAGCTGCCCTGTTTGATACTGCTTTTTTGTCCTGGCTATGATAAAGTTTATTTACATCATAGAACACTGATGAATACACACTACATAATCTAAACTATACCAAAATAAATTGTACGCTAAAGAAATTAACGTAAAACTGCATCTAATGAAAAATAAACTAAATTAAAATATCAAACCGAACTAAAACAATTTTGTAATGAAGATCAAAGCCAATAATGATACATTTCCCGCACCTTTCATTGACAAAACACCAGTACAGTATGTTCTGAAATCTCATTACACCAGATATTTCTTAGACGAACATGTTGTTCTCAAAGATTTTTTGAAAGGATACTTTCGATAGTCAGTTGTTTAATCCTGAAATCTAGTGACAATAAAGGGAAATTCAGCTGGTATTTCTTACCAGGCACAACGACTAAGAACTCTAATAAAGTCAAAATATTGCCTAAAAATTGAAAAAAGAGGAGGCTTGAGCCGGCATACCCCTTTTAAAAGTCATGAGACAAGCACAGCCATTAACACATAGCCGCAAAAACAGGGGTTCTAATTGCACTATCGCCACGAAAGTTCAGAAAATTGTACTTTAGATTTCCAGGTATTTTTAACATAAACATTTTAAAAGTCAATTTTTTATCAAATAGCTGTGATTTTTACCAGTCCCTCCCCTTAACGCGGTAAAACTTCTGCGAGGAGTTTGTGAAATGTAGGCACCAATGAACAGGGGGATGTGAGGGACATCAGTATTGTGGTAGGAAAGAACTCTTGTCTTACGTCACATACAGTGACTTGCTGTGCATTTCCTCCACAAATGTCATCACGGGATGGAGCTGTCTTCCAATGCCCTAATTATTCTGTCCACACATGCAACTCATGCCATGACGTCATTATATCGAACGTTGGCTAACCACAGTATGCACATAGGCGTATAGGTGGTGAATTTGATGGCCTTACACTTTGGCCAGGCTTTTTGATAATATTTGTTGACTGCTGTCAGTGCAGGGTCGATCTAGAACTTATTGAAGAAGGGACCGACATAAAGGAAATCTTGCAATTAGTGGGGTGTATGGGGATGGAATATCCTCAAGAAAGAGGGGAGTCCTGAGGGTCCTCCCCGGATATATATATATATATTTTAATGAAGTGTAAAATTATGATTTTTAGGTACTCTGAATGATTCCTCCAAATTTTTCAGCAGACTGAAACTCTTCTCGCCCAGAGTTTTAGAGAAATTAGCCGTTATTACATATTACATAAAAATTAAAATTATTCGTCGGAAATCAAATTTATTACCATTAACTTTAAGTAACTGCTGGTCTGAAATTGTTAACTAGAAATCAAAGATTTACAATAATAATAATAATAATAATAATAATAATAATAAAACGATAAGGAACTCCTCAGGATAAACTTCAGGTTGAAATAGGACGATTACATAAATGCGTTTATTTTTGTTTTGGGTTTATTTAAATTCGATTATTTTGTTAAGTAATTATTTTCGACGAATAAAAAAGTCAAATCAACGTAAAAGAAAAAATATACGGCCCCCGCCTTGATCTGCCAGTGTGGCAGGCTGGCAGTGGCTGTGTTGACCCCAGAGCCAGAAGAATTAAGCCAAATAGACGCCACTGACGTCATAGGGATCTACTACTTTCTGGTGTGTATCGCAGTAGGTTATCACAGTCAACTGCTCAATGGCGTATTCCCACCCCTTCAAGTCTTAATAAAATTATTGTTCCCATTCATGTAATAATGTCTGAAACAATGCCATTATGTAGGCCTACAAATAATTTATTACTATATCGTGCGCTTGCAAACTCATGCGTGTCCCCTTGGGATTAATACATTTTGTGATGTAGTAACTTACAGCATTGGATGACAAACATGTAATCATTAGACTATTAATAAAGTTTATGGAGGCTCCGTATATATGAGCTTTAATAATATAGAGGATAAGAATGTTACAGAATCCACTGAAAAACACAGCACAACACTAGTATCAGCTGCAGTAGCTCACCAACATCGATCTACAATGACAATAATGGGAACTTTTGCTGGACTTATAGCCTAACCTAACTGTGCAGATTAAAAGGGCAATAGGGAAAATTAAACGTAAAAAAAATGCGTTCTATGATTAAATTCATGGCTTAAGGGCCAGTTGTATAAAACTCACAAACTGATGGTTGTTTTTAACTGAAAGTTGGAAAATAACTAGCTATTTATGTTGTATAAAAATAACTGTAGATTGTGTAACTCACAGTTTTAATAACTGGAGGAAATAATAAAACATCTGGCAACAGTGCAAAAGTTTAGGGCAATTTGCAGGGAATGTTATGATTATATCCTTGGCATTTGATTTTCAATTGTTTAATAAAGTCAAAGCACCATGATACACATATGACTTTGGTATTATTTCAACTGTTTAATAAAGATGAGTTTTTTCTTTCAAAATCATTTAATTGAGATCATGTATTTTTTTTTTCTTTGAACTGCTATAATATGTCCATAGAGTGTCCCCAGTAACTATTTGGAAGCTTCCAATCACAATAATTCGTATAGGACCTCAGGGCTGACCCTGAATATCATAAACATATCATGAATTCGCTTTCTTCTTGATTGCAATGGGAGACATAACCTCTGTCTAATTCTTCTGCCCAAATTTCGGTAACATGCCATTCAGTACTAATAAAAGATTCCTTCTGTTATGACATTCAAGAGATGCATGATGGGTTTTCATTGCATCACCAGATGGGGTATCAGAATAATCAGAAATCTAGAAATAAACGTTGCTATTTTGTAATGTAGTGCTACCATAACCAACAACAAAACTAGGGTACCGTTATCTGTATTTTTAATGTCAATAGACAAAATGAAAGCAAACTTAATCTAAATTATATGAAAATAATAATTAATAACTCTCACTGTACTTATAAAATGAATAATTTCTAGTGTCTTTTCACTGTTTGAAATGTAGATAAAATGTCCAAATCATTAGTTAATGTTTTAACTTGCAAAAATTCACCAGTTATATTAAACTGTTGGTTACGATGAGATGAACTTAGATTAATGTTTATACAACAAAAAAAGATAGTTAAATGTAACTGAAAGTTAATTTTGCATGCTAACTACAGTTTACATGTTTATACAACTGACCCTTGAGAATTTGATTATTAGTTCCACAGAACTGTAACAGCCAGATCGCCGATGACAAGGCGATGACCTTGTCTCTTGCTCGCACAAAACGAATGTGTTACGAGACGGAAGACACCCGTTGCGTAAACGTTGCCAAACTGCATGGCATTTTTGGTCCATGTAATAATTTTTGTATTTAATTTACACGAAAACTATCAACTTTATTGAAAAATCTCAAAGGGAACATTTGTTCCTTATTGTTATCTCTGCTGATGAGAAAAAAGTTAGAACAGTATTAGGTAATACATACCAAGTAAAGCACGGTTCAAGTTTAGGAACAAACTATTTTTCTGTGAGAGAAGTAGGCCTATTCACTTGGGACAAAAGTGGCATTCGTTTTTTTTTATTTGCTTCTACCGAAGGAATAAACTGTTAAAATCTCCGCAGTTTTATTCCCTTCCATCCTATGTGTAAACAAGACACGCGAGATCAAATTAAAGGGACCGCTGTGTTACCTAGTTCCGTTGTACTTCATTGGCAGATGGTAGAATAATTCTACTAAATTCTATTTAAGGCCTGGTAGAATTATTCTACCAATTCTACCAGTCTGCTTGTGCCAATGAAGTCACAATTATTGTGATTAGAATACAAACAACCATGGCCGTTACTGAAGTCGGAGCCGCTATTTCTTTATAACCTTGCTTCTCAGTTGTCAAGAGGCTGAGTGCATCCCGTTACGACCCTCGCCTCGACAAATCCAGGAAGACTAATCCGGAATTATAGATCCATAGCCAGGCAGCGATAACCCCTACATGCAGGTGGTTTATATGCATGTGTGTGTATTGAATCGTCTGTATTTACTATGTATCGTAATACATAGTATTATAGTACTATGTCAATGTTTATACAACAGTTCTATATACTGTCAAGTATATAGAACAATATGCTATATTATAAGTTATGATTAACGTATTTATATAGATTTTTAAGGGAATTTGTAATAGAATGAACTGTAATGGAATTATTTTTACATTTTGTTTTAAAACTACATTATGATTTAATCAATAAAAGATGCAGTATCTGATGGATCGTCAGCTTGGGTCGAGTAATCTGTTAGGCATTGGCTTTGAGTTTACAAGTAGTTCGTGAGTTCGATCCCATCCCAGATTGGTGCCAAATATGTACCGATATGCATAAGCGCGACAGTCCCATATCTCTAGATTTACAGGTATGTAAAAGAACTCTGCGGGACAAAATTTCCGCACATCGGCGAGAGTTACAGGCGACAACAACTGCCGTTGTCAAATAAACGTTTAGGGATCAAATATGGCACATTTATTGTATGGAATGGTTCTTACCTGTGTAGTTCTCAGATTTTTCTTATTCGACATATTTATTAATGAGCCATGGTTCGTTAATTTTCCTGTCTTTCCCATTTTTTTACTTTTAAGTTTTGCAGACTTTAAGAGGAATGTTGTTTATTAAGCTCCTTGTTTGCAACGTTTAATGGAAAATGTGGTAGGCCTATAATATTTATTACTTGTTAAATTAATTTTTATGTAGAAATAGTCAAATTAATCAATAAACATAAATAAATAAATAAATAAATAAATAAAAATAAATACAATTTCGATCACGCATCGATCATATTTTGTCCTCTTATTCCACGTCCTTACACCTAACCGACTGTGCTTCTTAGAATTCTTTAGATTCAACAGCGAATATGCTTTACAAGTCTACATGAAGGCCCACTGTTATCTTAACTTCCCAAACATTATTTTGTTTCCCTAAAAACACAAATTTTATAAAATGTAGTTAAACGAACTAGAAACATACTTTTACCAAGTAAATATATGTCATAGTAATAAAATGTACTTGATTTGAACATTACTGAACTTTGTTATAGACAGAGTAGGCTACAATACGGACGCTCTGGCTTTAAAAACCGCTTAAGGTCAGGAGTATCTTAGGTTTGTATATTAATGTTGTGAGAACAAACCTGGATTATACATATGCCAGGCAATGCTTGTTTGTATGATCATTGACTGGAATTAGTCTTGTATATCATATTAAGATCCTCCATATTGAAGGCAATGCACAGTAGTACAGATAGGCCTATAGCAAAAACTATATCGATCGTTCGCTTGAATGACTTCATCAAGATCTCATCTCTCACCTTTCGTAGATTGCACATTGGATAACCTTATTCATTATCGCAGCAACTCACGCCCTTCTCTACAGTACTTTTCAAATGAGAAGCCATTTCCTTCACCGCCAATCACGTGTACGAGCTAAACGAGCACCGCTAGCAATAAGAGTCTTCCCTCAGTCTCGCCGTCACTGATTGGACCGCGTATCTATGCAGTTGAAGGACATAGGGCTTGTCATCTGCAAAGCACCTTAGTCCCCTATGGACAGGGCCGTCGCGTGGTTTGTTGGCGCCCGGGGCAAGATTTCGTCAGGCGCCCCCCCCCCCAAACTCAATCCCACGTACGCCCACACGACATTCCACCTATCTGTAAGGATTCAAGAATTTAAGGCCCACAGTAGAGTTCATTATTAGGCTATTATTATTAACAGTATACAAGCAAATCCAGCAGCTCAATTTTGAGCAAATATTTATTTTGGGATAACTTAGCAAATATAAAGTTATTGGTGTCAAATATTTATTTGTTCAATAAATGCATACAACGTAATATTCAAAATTCAGTTATACCTAACTTTAAAAAATACGTTATGTACATCTAACTTATTTTTTCAAATTTTGTTGTTTTATTTTTGCCGTTGCCACGGTGCCCCGGGCGATCGCCCTGCCTATGGATGTAATATGGAATTTTTCGATAGTGTCATCTCATTCTCCTTAGGGCTATCTTCCTCAAAATCATACTCCATCAAGAATTTCTTGTGATGTTTTCTACTTCTTTGCCGGTGATTCACGAGTGCGGTACGTTAACTTCTTAAAATGATAGCTTATTTGTCATTCCACACAAAATTTTATAAGGTTATGACTAGGGCCAGAAGTTTGTTAAAAATTACATGCTAGTGTTAAAATGTGTACAAGACGTGAAAGAAATAACAGAAAATCGGTGGTTTCATTTTACATATTGTTGCATATTTTGTTAGTTTTTCCATAAAGCATATTTGTTTGATACTGATATTATATATATTTTACTATTTTGTTACATTTTTAACGCCTATTTCTGACAGATTGTAAATATTGTGCATATCTCCGTTAATTCAAATATTTACAGCACATTTGGCTACGTGAATGTTTTGGGAATCGACTATACAATAACTGACAATACATAGTCTAATGTATTCGTTCCTGATTGAACTATTAAAGCGACGTTTCATTTAACTAGTTTTCAATTTACTAAAATTTGTTGATTTTACCTTCTTTCTTAAAAGTTCTGTAACATAATTCATACAACTTCTACTAATTTTTGTAATGTATAATCTAATTCAGCTAATTAGAGAACATAAAGCATTAAAACTACATAAATTATACGCCGTATTTCTTTGGTTATGGAGCATACTTTACAGATTTTAGAGCATAATTTGCATGCATTTTCGTCTTCTGACAGGGCATCAAATTTGAGCCTTAATTATGACTGTGAGATATCGTGTTTTGCCAGTGAGACGGCCATGTGTGAAAGTAATACGATTGGTAGCTTAGCTGTAGCGACGGTTGAAATATTAGGGGCGTTAAAATGGAGGGGTTAATTTAAAATATTCTAAAGTGCAGGCTTCAGTGGCAGTAATATAAAATGTATATCATACTAAAAAGATATTTGCATATTTTAAATCCTAAATAATTTAAGGATATTCGTCTAGAATAGCTATAAAAACTAGCAACAAATTTTGTAAATGTTTATATTGGGAAAAACGGGCCGCTCATTATCTATGATGCGTTGTTTACCGCGAGATTCACATCCATAAATTATCATTTAAATTTTTTAACAGAATCTTGAAAAAATATAATGTTATTCATCTCCGAATTTTGCGCTTAAGGTTCAAAATCGCTTGAAATGTTGCGAGGCGAAGCGAGTGATGTTGAATTGTGATTGGAGTAGGTCAGCTACAACAGCACATCTCAGTAATGGCAGTGAGAGTAGTGCAGGCAGGAATATCGTGTCAGAATGAGCACATTTTAATTTGTTAGAAGCTCATTTTTTTAGCCTGCCCAATGACACTTTTACGGAATGCGTAATAAACATTTCTACAATTCCTTTGGAAGTTGCAAACCAATTAAGAAGTCCAATGTGTTACTAAGTGCCAGGATGGTCTGTCTTTCCGTCTGTCTGTCTGTCCGTCTCTCTGTCTGTCCGTCTGTCTGTCTGTCCATCTGTCTGTCCGTGTGTCTGTCGGTGTGTCTGTACGTGCAATAACTCAAATACACTGTATCGGATTTTCATGAAACTCGGCATACGCAATTATAACGTGCATGGGAAGAAGCCTATTGATTTTGGAACAAATCGGTTGACCGGTACTATAGTAACGACTAATTAACGGTCACATGCTTTTAGGTAGATTTCGAAGAAAAATCTACCTATTGCAATCGATACCATGTCATGATTTGCGAAAAATTCTTTCATATCTTTACGTATCCCTAAGTACGAAACCACCGCCCGTTCCAAAAAAAATTTCGTGATATTTATATATATATATATATAGATATAGATATAGATATATATATATCTATATCTATATATATCTATATATATATCTATATCTATAGATATATATCTACATATATATAGATATATATATCTAAATATATAGATATATATATCTTTATACGCTAGCGGCCGTAATTTTGAAGACATATGAACCAAATTTTGTTATGTTATTTCTAGTTCGGACAAGTTCGTTAATGAGCAAAATTGGCCCAAGAAGGGGTCGGGGGAGGGGGTTGAAATTTTGAAAACTTTATATCTCGGCCCCTATGAAGTATAGAGGGAAACTTTGTTTGGATAAATTAGAGTACTCCCTATGGAGTTCACATTGACACCAACGATTCGGGGGTTTGTGGGGTACGAGTGGGGGTGGGGGTAGGGGGTGGGTGGATGGAAATTCGAAATTTTTTAAACTACGTCTTGTGGGGTATCGTTGAAATGCTCTTCATGAGCAATAACTAGTTTCTCAATAGCTCTCACATAAGGCGAGATTTGAATGTTTGAAAAAGTGCTCTTTCCTCTTTCTGCAGTAATTATTGCGGGTTATTTCAGGCGAAGGCTAAAGAAGTAGAGTGCTGCGCAGCGACAATAAATTAAACCATAAGCACTTCGAAATCTACCTCAGTCTGTAGGCCTGCCTAAAGGGATTTTATTTAATTGGCGAATCATCATTTACAAAGCCGCGTTGCTAGATATAACCAAGGCCTTCATGCTCAAATACGTCATATACACATTATCATAGCCGGCGGAATGTATGACTCAGTCATTCCTATGGTTCGGACGTTTATATATTTTTAACTTGACTTCCATTCTCGCCGCAAACATAAATTAAACATGAATTGCTCATTTGTTATCACAATCGGACCGTTTTTATTTTGCATATTAAGTCATATTTTGGTCATTTTCATGGTCTTCGTCATATTTTTAATTTAACGTCATATTTCAGCTACAAATTTGGTAAAAGAGCACAACTTAATTTTTTGTAACGAGTCACGAATATTTTGGATTTACTGTAACTGAAATCTGAAGGGACTATAACAAACAATAGCACAAGTAATAGAGGAGCACCTCTTCCTCCTTGTTGTTAAAAACTTACAATAGACATGTTTTGAAAATATTTTCATTTCTTTACAAGTAATACTGAAAATCACATGTAAAATTTTTAAAAGTTAAAATTTCTGATTGAATTAATGAGATGTCAGTGTCAATAAACGTTTTAAATTGGAACATTTATTTTTAGAAAATACGTTCTTTTTGGAGGTCATATTTAGGACTTTTGGGTCATACATTTTGCTGGAAGAAAATGGTGTTTTTATACAGAATCAGGAATGCCTAATAAGTGTTGTTTTTCTGGATGTACTATGGTAATAGGCCTAATAATGCTGAAGGAGATCTATCCAAGTGTTTAAATTTTTCAAAAGTGAATCCAGGCGGCTTAAATGGATCTATGCAATTCACAGATAAAATGTTATATCTTCAGATAACTCATGCTAAGTAAACACACGTGAATTATATTTTCAGTAGTTTGTTAAACCCATATGGTAGTAGTAATTGAGGTTTATAGTTTGTGAAGGGTATTTATTTACATTACTGCCAATGAAGCAACGTTTTATTATAACAATATTTAAACAGGGTACTCTATTAGTAATAAACATTTATGTTTTAGATAGGCCTATAGTATTAATAGTACAAACTCTGTGTTGTGTATATCACACGCATCTGAAATAAGTCCTATTAACTCTATCTGGCTCTTGGTTATATCAGTTTACCTGATTTTATTGTTATTTAATATTTTTTAATATTTTCTCATTGAATATGTCTTCATACAATTTTTTTACTGAAGAATTAAAAAATAGTATTTTTTTCTTTGCATTCTGTACTGTGCGTAAACCCAGAAAATTTATGTTTCAAAATGTTTATTCTTCCACAGAAGAAATGCCATCGTTACTTTTTTTTAAGAAAATTATATCACTGTTTTAAGGTAAACATGTTAGGGAAGGAGAATTATAGTGTCTTTTAAATCATATAAAAAGTTTTTATTCAATAATATGTAAAGGGAGTTGGAGAGGAAATTGTTGGAAAGGTATTTTATTTTAGAATCAGTATTTTTATGTTTTAGGACAAATAGTTAATACATTGAGGTAATAATTTGCCTCTGTGACGTCAATCGTTTTACGTAACGAGTCAAAAATTCTGCTAATGACGTGATAATTGTGCCGATGTGTGTTTGTTCAGATTCAGAATTTAATTTTCGCGGTCTTTCCAAATTGGTTGTTCTTTAATATGATCACATTTGGTCCTTGGTTCCAAACCAAGTCGGATTTTTGGATAAATAAAGGCCGGATCTGAATTTGGTTTTTCTTGTTGAATTTGCAGAAGGATTGGGCGATGAGAGCAGACTCGGAAAACGTCCTGGGAACTTCAGAACTGGATATTGGTTAGAAATTTCGTAATGTAATTCTACAATTGTATTCTGAATGTAATTTTGCGTTCTTTCGTTTTCTTATCTGGAAGGAAGCAGTTGTGGAATGAATAAGTTTTTGTGTGTAAAATTGTAATCCTCGATTTCTTGCTCTTACTCTGGAAGTGGAAACAGGCATGAAGGAAAAATTTAATGTGTGTAATTTTGTTGACCAGTTCGCGACCGCTTCCGGACTGAAGTAAAATCGGGGAAAAGAGCAATGTAGGAGAATATCTGCATTAGGGTTAAGTTTCTGTCGATTATAGTATAAATTCATTAATTTGTTATTGGATGGGAAAATTTTCTGATGGCAGGATTGGGGCATTTAGTCAGCATGTAGTGATGTGAAAATTCAAGACCAACACCAAGACGGCCTTGTTTTCGGTTTTTGGTCTTGCACACTCAGTCTTGGTCCTGTTGGAAGAGTCTAGCAGTTTTCTTTTCCGCATCTTACTGTGGTTATGGTGCATTATTTTACAGTTAAACCTATTACACGTAATGTAACGTTGCAAAAGTAACGAAAGTTAGTTGCTATTAGTTGCTTTGACCGTGTAAACAATAACAAACCAATTGGAACCTATTTCATCTATAAGCACCCATCTAAATTTAGCCATTAGTTACTTTTTCTTATTTGTGGCCTGCAGCAGTTTTTATTTTTTAGTATAAATGTATGATACTGATAGTAGGCCTATACTTACATGCGTTTCACTTATTTAATGTTTTTAAAGTTTTATGTGACTAAAATATTGATAGTTACATGTTTTGCCTATATAAACACATAGCGTGGAAATAAATATAATAAAACTGAAATTGCCTTATCTTGAAAACTATGCTTGACAAAGAAAACTGATTAAGGGATTTAAATTCAGGAGGAAAATTTCCATAAGAATGAAGTATGTTACCCCTAGAGATATAATTTTTTTATAACAGTGTAATTGGTATGCAAGAAGTTCATCACACTCAGCACGTGGACCCCGAATTGTCTCTCTGTAACATATACAGTAGATCAAACAAATCATTACAGTAGAACAGTGTGGTCCAACTGGCAGTCCGCGTTCGTTAGTAAACCGGTCCCCGATTTAGAAGGAATTTACTTCAAAATTTTCTGATTTTTATGAACTTCAACCTAGATTTGTTCTGTTTAACAACCCTACGGAGACATATCCGACTGATGATCCAGATATGCAAATGGAGCTATGCTACTTACAGAGTGGCAATTTGCTTATATCAATGAGAAATTGCCAGCTCATCGAGTTTTGGAGACTAGTTAACAAGGAACAGTATCCGAACTTGCGAAATTGTGCTTTGAAAATACAATCCATGTTTGGCAGTACGTATATGTATGAGTGTGCATTTTCTACCATGAAAATGATAAAAACTAAACAGAAGAATAAGTTGTCACAAAATTTACTTAAATTATCACTGCAGTTTGCCATAACTCAAAGGGAAGTAGCCTTGATATTTAATCTGTAGTCAACTAACACATTGCTTAATTAATTTATCGTTAAGTGCATGTCATCGTTATCATTGTACAATTTTATTTTAGTTTGTAAAATAGGCGTCTAAGGCAATCTAGTTAATGTATCAAATTTCTTCCCATTTTTAATAATCATAATAACTTATTTTTAATTTTAATATATTATTCCGGCCCGTGAATTGATTTTGAAAGTGTCATGTGGCCCTTCACCCTAAAACAGTTGAACCACACTACATTAGAAGATTAGATTATGCATGTCCAAAACTTAACTTGCGCCTCGTAGATTCACGAAGCAGCCCTGCTTACCGTGCAGCATGGCGTGACTGCGCTGCTGGCTTTCCCTCTCAGAGTCTGAACATAACATACGCTCCTACAGAGTAGGTCATGGAGGAGACGATCAGATCAAAACAAAGATTGCTTCTTTCTCAAGCCTACTTAAATTCATCTAAGCAATGTAAACATTGATCTTTTATAGTATTAATCCCCGCCTTATACTCTCAAAACATAGTTACATAGTAGGCCTAAGTCTATTTGCTATATATTATTACATGTGTAACTTATGTTATAGCCTCAAGTTCAAAGCTAAAATCTTTGTGACGTCAAGTCAAATAATCTAAAATAACTCATCTCCTAAAATAGCACAATATACCCATATTATTCATGAACTTCATTTCTTTAATTATCTATTAATTAAATACTTTGTGTTGATTGTTCAGCCTTAATGACCATTAAATAGCTCTTAGTTTGCAAGCTCTTCCATAAAATAACTATAGAATAACTTAAAATTAATATGGTTTTATTAAAACATACAGAGTCATAAATTATTATTAAACAAGATACAGTGTGAAAATAACAAAGAACAAATTCTAGAGTGATGGGGAAAAAGCGAGTAGGTCAAATGGGCAAAGTTTCAGAAGGGACAAAAGCAATTTGTTTCCACAGCATTGTAACAATGTTTAGTTCAGTCCACCAGATATTTTTACACAGTATCTTATAATATGTAAAAATATCTGTCGTTATTTGTATTGGAGAGTTATGGTAAGGTGCATTTTTATTCTTATATACCGGTACATATTAAATACATTTTCAATCAAACAAATCCAGCACATGGACCTACTCGTGTTTTTACTATGCACAAGACAAAAAAAGAGAAAGGAAACACTAATAATACAATACAATATAATACGATACACTGTAACAGATGAAGAAAGAAAAGGCAATGTGTACAAAAAATAGCAATAATAATAATAATAATAATAATAATAATAATAATAGGAGACATGACAATAATAATTCAATATAATACAAAAAATACATAGACAAAGATTATTTCCCCATCCTCTCCCTCCAATCCTTTTCTACCCTGAGCTGTCGAACTTTAGACATGAATTTCCCCACACCCTCGAAGAATTTTGTGACACTCGACAGTTCGAATATCGCCACGAGACCTCTTCTAGAGACAACAAAAGAGTCCGGCAGATATCGTTGCCTAAGCATCTCAGTACTGATTACGCTTTGTGATGCATTTCGATGCTGGCTTACATAATCTTCGGACTAAATTTAAACAAAATCAGTATTAACTAACTGCGAAATTTAGATACACTGCTGTCGATGTTAGGTTGGAGAACAGTTCGAAAGTTTGATGTGTTCAATTGTGTTTTCGTTTAGTGCGTAATCTTTATGTGTGTAGATATCAAATAGTTCACGTGCGTTTAGTCTTGGGCCTTTATTGTGTTTGTGGAGAACTTGTAGGGTATTTTCTAAAGGCTGTAGGGGGTGTTTATTTTTCATAAGATGTTTATCAAACGCGGATTTGTCTTGGTTGTGTTTGCAGTCGCTAATATGCTCTTTAAATCTTTGTTCAAAAGTTCTACCTGTTTGGTCAATATATACACTATTACAATCTAGGCATTTGAGTTTATAGACTGTATGAACTGGTCAATCGAATTGTCAGAATTATTTTGGATTTTATGTGTAAAACTGTTATTAGTTATACATGCAATTTTGATGTTATTCTTCATTAAAGGTTTCGTAATTTTGTAAATTTTATTGTTTGTATAATTAAAAGTAGCATAGATGGTATTTTTGGTAGAGTTTTTAGTTTCAGATAGGGTTAATGTAATAAATTATCTGTTAAATTTAACCATTTCATTTTTATTTTTATTTTTGTTAAGTATTTATATATTAGGCCTATGTGGTCTTTGAAACCATTATTCTGGGAAATTTGAATTATTGTTTTTAGTTCTTTCTTGTAGTTTTGTAAGTTTTGTAGGGTTGGCAGTGGATATAGGGTTTTCTTTAGTAGGCCTATATTAAAATGTTCTATCAATTTTGGTACCTAAAATTTTACCTTCATTCAGAAAAAAAAACATCGTTGGCAGCACATTCATAAGTGGCAAAAAACCGTTTTAGCGATAGTTTTCATCGCAAACACCGACGGTTGACCAGTTTCTTTTTTTAGGCTATGTAACGATTTGGCGAAACGGTAGAATCGGGCGCACAACTATAAACAACAAAATAATATTTCACAATAAAAAATACCCTTGCACCAAGAATCATATTTCACAATTATAGGAGTGGGAGTGAAAACTCGGGCGCGCCCGATTTTACCGTTTTCATACCGCATAACTTCCTCTCACAGTTTGCGCTAGTATAATATGCTTAACAGGTGCACTGACATAGCAGAGCAAAACCATTAATATACGTTATGGTACTGTACTGTACTGTATCTAACTTTGTAGATTTGATTATCCCAATCATAGGCTACCGAGAATGAGCAATTTTGACATTTACCAGCAAGGTTAAGTTAGGGCTGTGATTTTCTGCAGTAGGCCATAGTGAAAAAAAAAGCACACAGTTAACAAAACCCGGTAGTCTCTGAATATAATACTGTGTCTCACACTGCTGAATCCCACTACAGTTGTCCATTGCTTGAGTGCACCACCAGTCAAAACAGGAATGATTTTAATGTATGAAATTATTCACTGTTAAATTCGAATGTATTAAATTCACAAACACTGCTTTCACAACCCCAAGCTTGTGTTAAGCTTCTCTGCCTTGATCATTAAATTTACTATTTTCTTGCATATCTGATTCCGGCTCTTGGAACACTCCCTCGATCATTAAAATTACAATTTTCTCGTGTCTTATTTTGGATCCCCCCTCCATGCTCATAAACCGACAGTGTCAACGAGACAATAAATGATACCCTAGCTTAAACACCATCACTAATCTTGGTATTAATGTATGCTTATATAAATTCTGTTGCGCTCTGATATAGAACATTGTTTACCCCCAAACAAGATCGGAGGGACTTTCTGCATTAACTTTTAGAACCTAGTCTTGTGTAACTTATATGTTGTGGCAGATTAAAGACCATCACTTGCACAATATTAATTTATGCTCTAATAGTGATAAATTATTTCCAGTTATTTGTTGATATTTTCTTAATGTTTCAGGTGTTCTGAGTAATGGTCCTCATAAGGACACCTTCACGTACAAGGTCTTTGAATTCCGTTGAAGGGAATGGTTTCGCGAGGCAAAGACCGGAATAAATGGGAAAAAAGAGAAACGAGATCAATAACATTGTAGCAAGATTGAGCTCGGAATTATACGCACTTACTTCACTATGATCATGCATGATCATTTCAATGGGTCTTCCCATCATCATCAGCTGATGTGTTTGTTTTCAATTCAATTCCTTTATTCACCATGTAAAAAATTTGCCAATAAATTAGGTAAATAGGCCTACTGCTTCTGCTATAGTTTTACACTTTTGGAAACCAAACTGTTCTTTGGAAAGGATATTGTTTTTTACTATGAATGATAAGAGCCTTTTATGCATTGCTTTTTCTAAGATTTTTTAGAAAAATGGTAATAGTGAGATAGGTCTGTAATTTTCGATGTTACTAAAGTCGCCTTTTTTAAATACATGCTGTTTTGAATATTTATTTGTATTTTCTTTAAGCTTTTTGTAATCTGTTAAGAATAAAATATTGTAATACATATTGTTATGGTGCTATTATTTAATTTCTTACCTACAATCTGTATTAAATGCAATGCTGGGGTCTTTTTTGTCAATTATTCACAGCTAGCTTGTTTTTAGTAATTCTAAAAAAGCTACTGCTACAAAATGCAAAAACAATATGGAATATGCAATTTTAGAAACATTGTTTAAATAAATTATACAGGGACATTCTTTCTCAGCACCTCGCGTAACTGGCCTTCGCACACACTGCACCTTATGCTGCAACGGCCAATGCATGGATCCTTCATGCCCCCCTGCATTAAACAGAATCTCAGAATTTGTACTTGCTATGCTCATATAGAAGATGCTGTAATTGTTCCAAGTTTGCTGCCACATACAGTACTATAGCAGTGTTTATGTGGCTGGCAGAGCGGAGTGTGTTTGTTACTGTTACGTTATGACTTTGAGGCTCTCAGTGCAGGGTTTCTTTGCGCACCGTGAAGTCCAGTCCGTAACTCTGTGATATTTCATTGTAATATTTAATTGTATACTGTGTTGTGTAATGTCGAGAGTACAATAATCCTTTGCGGGGACACGACGTATAGCCTATACACATCACGTACATGAGGACAAATAATTCATGTGGTAGAACAAAAACATTTCATGAGAAGTTTCCAGATAGGCCTTATCCGACCGCAGTACCATAATACGTACCTTGCAAAAACATTTAAGGATACAGGTTCTATGAAGGGTCCATGTATCTGCCGTTGCAGCATGAGGTGCTGTGCATGTGACTGCACATTACGCGAGGCGCTGAGAAAGAATGTCCCTGTATGTCAAATATACATTTGGTGGATTTCTCATGTATGGATAGTATACGTAAAATGTATGTGAGCAGTGTATATTTATGAACCAAAGGCCCTATATACATAATTTATATATAAAATATAAATTTGATATATCATCTTTACATATATTTTACATATAGATATTGTACATCAATAGTACGTATGTGACTGTACGTGTAATTTATATGTATTAATGTCTGCATTCACATGAAATTGACGTAAACTATACATAAAAAAGTGGGACATTTGAGCATATATTATACGTAGATTTTATCTAACCCATATGTGTGATGTATGCTTCCTAGATCTAGGGACAACGTAAGTTTTACATATATTTTACATATGTGTGCTGACTGGGTATTTTTAGTGTTACGTCTATTACCTATACCATTATTTTCGAGAGGTGGGGCCCACATTAGCACTGCGATTAGGAAAACAAGTGAGCGCTTCAGCACTGTTGCCATGGTAACCATGACTACGTTGCCGATATTACTGATTCAACATTAGCAGGTGTTCAACAGTTCTTTCCTAGCTTCAAATTGCATTTATTTGCATTAATATTGCTGCACATGACATTCTGTCTCTGGCTATACAGCAGTTATATGTGCCTTTGTGAAAATGACTCAATTTAAACACATGCGAGATGATCAGCAATATCCCACAGTAGTTCCGAGGTTGGTCGCAAGACTGTCGGGCCCCTGCTCTCAAATAGAGGTATAGCTACTATTCAATTATATTTAGTGTGTTCTGGTGAAATGTGTAAGAGTGTAAGAAACCCTGTGAGCGTATCGTAGACTAAATTGCAGCTTACGGGTAGAATTGATGTGTACAAACTGAATCCACTAAGTTTTGCGTTTTTAGAATGCCTTATAATTGATAAAATTAACTACTCTATTTTGAGGCTCTCTGTCTTGTAGTATGGTCCCATTGTTCAGGATCTTTTTTCTTTTAAGTAGTTGTAGTTGAAATGCAGTAATTCATAAATAAATCACCTCTACTATTCTACTAAGAACTACTCTGTTACAAGTCTGAGGATTTATTGCCTCTGTCTTGGTGACTATTCATGTTTCTGTTGTTCACTTTTGCGATAGATGGCAGGCAATAAAGGTCATGCAGGGAGCAGTGCTTCGCTTGATATTTTAACCCCAAAGCAACGGACATTAAAACAAACGAAATAACTCAATTTATTGCCAGCAGTTCTGCGAACAGCAGACCTCTCGACCAAAAAAATCTAAAGTCTGCTCTTCATGTTGAAATGGAAACGTTTTAAAAGATGATAAACCTTAACTTTGGTTTACAAGACCAATATTTTATTTAAATTATTAAAACTAATTAAAATATTATTTATTCAATCATTAAATCCTACGCTAAAACGAATTAATAAATATACCTCAGCCTTATAAAAAATAAAAGCCCTTAAACATACGTCGTTTTTAATTACTTAAAAGGGTTTTCATGCAGAATTGGAAGAAATCGAACACCTCTTCTTGGTCGTAACTGCGTTAACACACAAATTTACAGACAGTTCATGAAATTCCAAACGGTCGAGTTAGAGGAGGACCTCGCTTCGTTCGGTCAATAAAATGAAAACTAACATGAACAGAATAGTTGTAGCTTTTATTTTAAATACATATTTTGATTGTGCAGTTTCAATTTAATTCCTGCTTTCAAGACTTGAAGATCATTCTACGTACGATTTCGGATATGCCTAGTTTGAAATCGATAGTTGGAATAACAACAGCATGTAACAAACGACAGTACTCAAATTTACGTAATTAAAATACTGTTATGTCACATGTAGACATAATAAGCTTTAGCATTTAGTATGAACCAAAAATAATATAGTGCTTTGAAGTTATATTAAGCTCCTTGTGGAGCCAGTCGGCAAGCAAAAAATCAAAATAATTATATTCAGTGAACGCAATGTAATCACCTGTAAGTACCTAACAGTACATAACTTTGAAAACGTTTCTCATGGTATGCGGAAATAAATGCTCGTGATGAAAAGTCTGGTTTCGGCATTCTTTTGAAGAATGTAAACATATGAAATTCGACTTATAAAACAAAATATGTCATGAATTTTATTAGCATTGGGCTGATCACTCATTCGGGGAGGCCCTCCATGTCCTTGTCCGGTCAAAAATGTATGTATGTGATCCAAAGATAATCCCTCTCCCGATAGGTCGCGACCCTGAAAGGCCCGGGCGGCTTGAGTCGCTTATATCCTCAAAGGGAGAGGTTAAACTACGATAAAGCAAGAAAAGAAAGAAAGAATTGTATTAGTATTTTATTGTTCGAATCTATTCTATAGAAGTCCTCTTTAGTTGTCACATCTACATACTTTAACTTTGATAAATTCAAAACCACCTAAAAGAATATTTAAATTCTTTCTAACTAAAACCTGGTCATCCTCAAACAACATTCTTATTTTCTTTCGTAAGTTAAAGGCCAATTCCATTATTTTAATAATAATGCATCAAATTAAGTATTCATCGACTGAACACAGGAGGTAACTTGAAGCAAATGAAATTGAAGGGATTGGATATAATCTGAAGGAGGAATTGGCTACTGTGCGTCAAAGTAAAGTTATAATTAACCTCTTGCTCAAAGAGACCACAATGAATGATAGTCTAAGCTACAATTAGCACAAACTCAAACGGCAATAGCCACTAATGATCTGCTATATAACTAAAATAAACAAATTAATCATACCACCCTTGAATGGAAATCTGAAACGAAATTTATATGCTTCATAAATAAGAATAAAGGCTGCTCTGTTCTGCTATAATTAATTTGTATAAAGCCGGTTCATTTTTAAAACGATCTCCGTCTGTTATTATCCTTAATTGGGATTCCTAAGAGCTGCATTACAACAGACGGATTGACATCAAGATGGGAGAATTGCTGATATGCAATTAGTGGTTATGATTAAAATATAAAATTTAAAAGTAATAAAAAGAAATCTTTAGAAATTTCCCTATGAAATACTCTATGAAATTTCAGAAGAAATTATTTTTATGTTTTAATCTTAAATTTACACTCATTTTATTTTATTATGATGACAAATGTATTTTACTATGCAACGAGGCAAAACTAGCTGAAAGTAAATAGGCAGTCTATTTTGTAATCTAACATCACAGAACATCATACTGCCTGAGAGGAATTGCGTGGAACATCATACTACAGAATGATATCATATGGTTATGAGATAAGGTAAACGGAACATATTTGGATATGGAGAGTCTACGAGTGAGGAAACTAGTGTGCTACTCGGAAACGTGGATTTGAAACTTGTCCTAAGTGGAAAGAGTGCTATAAATTTCACCTGCATAAAAATTATGAGAGCTCAGAATAATCATAGCTGCTGGCTATGTTCACCCCAGAATCTCATCATTTCGCATGGGCGTAGTTTCGTGACTTTCATATCAGTTGCCAGTTGTGCGGAACAGAGATACACATACCGTTAACCGAGACATATTCCCGTATCATATTACTAGTGGTTCTGAGAACAATAGATCTATAACCCGAGAAGAGCTAAGAAGGAAACCTGAAGTAAACAAAAACCAGTATGTCTGTCTCACTCTTAAGTCATACGAGTAATGTGCTAGAGTGAGTCAGATGCACTGGTTTTTGTTTACTCGAGGTTTCCTTCTTAGAACGGTCAGACTTTGAGAGTTCGAAATTGAACAAAAAAAACTTAAATCTGCTCTTAATCGCAGTCTTAAAGGTTTAGCTAATGTTGTCATTCATTTTGTTTCCCAGGGAAACAGTTTCGCTAGAATTCTTGAAAGAAACAACGTGCTCTGTGGTCAAAATGTTAAAAATGGTTTTACTATCACAAACCTTTGAAAACAGTGGAATTTTATAAAATAGGCTAGTAAGAGAGGAAAATAATAACTAAAGAAAGAAAAATAGGAAAAATAAGAAGAAATAAGAACGTTAATAATAAGAATAAGAACAATTATAAATAAAAGTAAAATAAAAGTATAAACTATCTATTACTACATGATCCAAATACCATTAGATGAAAACTACATTAATTATCTGCCAATTTGTTAGATTGTTACTAAGAATTTAATTCGTAGTTTGTGAGCCCTTAGAGAACAAGCTACACATACCATAGGCCTATACATGTTTGCAGACAATTTTGTATCTTTTACAGTCTCTAGCTTTCAAAGTTTTAGATATTCTTTTGCTATTACACATTACACTGAATTGTAAAATACTCTGCTTAATCAGCAATCATAATACCGATCAACGTTTTCGGATAACTACTATATATTTCCCTATTGATTAATTTTTGTTCTTTCGGACAAATTGGTAGGTTTTATGGTAATCCTTGAATAAGGACAGCTAACTTATCCTTCGAGTTATTCTATCAAAAAGCAATGGCATTGCCATCTCCATGCCATCTATTGACAAGGTTACAAATTAACTGCCCGTTTTCACTGCAGACTACAGATACTTTCTTGTATTTATATATCCATCTCGGTTTTATGTCAATTATAGGCTATAAAATAAAACGTATAATTAAAACAATCAGCTAAACAACCTTTATTTTATGCTGGCTGGGTCTTTCAACACTCTTATATCATCTTCAGGGCATTTATATTTTATTTTACTCTATTGTTCGAGCTCAACGATGCTATATCATGCATTTTATCAATTATATGCTGTAAATTTTATGCCATGAACTATATAAGTCACGTGTTATTTTATCGAGTTCATTTCTGCAGTTTCCAAAATGCCTAGAATTGCATTTTATAATTAATGGGTTAATTTTTAGAGGCCCACAAATTAGTTAATTCCTCATTTCTTTAATCCGAAAATCAAAGTATTTATTCTCGCTCTCTCTTTCTTACGCACACACACGCACTCAGACTCTGTCACACGCACTCAGACTCTGTCACACACACTCTCCCTCGTTTTCATTTTTATTCTCATTTTCTCTCTTGCTCACTCTGTTCGTTTCAAGCTTTCTCTCGCTTTATTTTCTCCTAGTAACTTTTTTGGCTAGTATTTGCATTACAATTTCTAAAAACAATAAACAATGCAATAAACAACCCTGATAGTTCCACGAAAAAAAATTGTCTTTTAGAGGGATAGTTGCTCATATAGGAGTCATAAATGGTAGAAGTTGTACAATTGTGAAATTCAAGCGGATAATATATAACACTAAAATAAATAGCCTATGAAACAATGTCATATTTTGCGTTTTGTATTAACGTCATGTCCCTAAAAGGTAGATGTGAAACTCAGGTAAAGAAACAAAGAAAGCATTAACGTCTATGATTAATGAGATAATTAGGTAGAAATGTTAAGCAGAATGGCAACAGCACACTGTCAGCTATAGTTCTATCACGCGTATAAAAACAAAACACTATGGAACAAAGACACTTGCTGTGACGTTTCGCGGAGTAGACCTATTTTGTATTTAGTTTGCACGAAAACTGCTAGCTCTGATTTAAAAAAAAACGCAAAGAGAAGATGTATTTCTTATTATTTCCTCTGCTCATGTAAGAACAATAAGAATAATAGTTATTGAGTAAAGCATGGTTGAAGTTATGGGAAAATTTCTGATAAATATACTCACTAAAATAGAGTAATGCGGCTTGGATTTTTTCTACCAAAGAAATAAGCTGTTAAAATCTACACAGATTACGCTACGCTCTACATCACATCATAACAATTCGAAACAGTTTACAAAACAGGCAGTGGCGGCTCGTAGCTAAAATTAGTGGGGGTGCTGCTCCAGAAATTGTTACCTTTTTTAAATTGTGTAAAAAGAAACAAATATATAAAATGAAAATTTATTCAGAAACTTGATGAAATCCTAAAAGAACAAAATCAAACATTTTTTACCCCAAAAAACAATAAAATAGAACAGCTGGAAGCAAGATAATAATCTAATTCTACATATTATCACATTCAAGAATATGGTACACGGTTTTTAAGTGCATCACACGTGGAGCTTAAATAAAAAAAATTAAAATAAATAAAATAAAATAAAAAAAACTTCCACCAGCATGCCAGGTCGGCACTGCGGGAGCGACAGTGCTCTCTCCTCCTCGCAGCTTCCAATGTGCGCATGCGCACAACAGTCAAAAACCACGCCGCTGGAACTGTGAAGTACACATACAAAGATAAGTGTATCTTTTTCTTAAACTGGGGGATGGCTACTGACATTAAGCTTAAGGATTATATATTGTACCAGATAAAGAATGAAGTAAAGAAAAATAGACTCAGTATATTAAATGTTATCGATAATATCCAGTGGAAATAGGGGGTGCGCCTATAAGCGAGCAGCCACTGAAATGGGTTGGTAATTATTTATGGTTAGACCCTGGAGGTCATATACAACAGTTCAACCCTAAAAAACAAAGTCTTTCTCGCTGGAAACTTCCAAATTCCATAGACGAGTAAAGAATATTGTTCATTCAACATTAACATTTCTTTGACAAGTTAAACTCTATAGCCTATATTTAAATATTGTACTTTCGTAGTCTGCATTTTTAAAATGGATTTCTTAATTAAAACTTCAGTCGGCCGCGGTGGTCTGGACGCAGCGGGCCCACCTCTAGATCCGAAGGTCGCGGGATCACACCCGGCCGCGGTTATGGATTTTTCAGGACGTACAAATCCTGGGAGAGAGTTTGAGCTGAGGGGCCCGTGTCGTAGATTTACGGTACGGCACGTAAAAGAACTCCAAGCATAAATTGGAGCCCGTGGACAAAATTCCCCGGCCCTTGCACGCCCAAGTAATGTTTTAGTTTGCGGGGGAGAAGGTTGAAACGATGGGCTTACCATCTTTCACTCAGCCCTCTGCCGGGAAATAAGCGTAACAAAGTTCAAATAGGTAATAGCAACCTCCACTGGGAACCTTTCTGTCAGCGACTCCCGATAGGTGGCAGCAGGGTCAAAAGAGGTCCAAGCATGTCGTCTGCTGCCCATTGAACATAATGGAACAGACTATTTAAACATCAATCAGAATGCATGAAAACATGTTGTGGCGATCCTCTGTGTAAAACAGAGGTGTACACATATGCTTTACGAAATATATGGTTATAAAATATAAGGAAGATTAAACGGATGCTAATAGTTAATAGTCTATGATTTCCTTCAAATCTCCTCGATCAACACTCTCAAATCCTCAGAATTGACTCACTATCTTAATCATTTTTACAAAGAATAACACTTAACAAGAAGTAATATTCTCATTATCTACAACAGAAGGCCATGTTTCAAATATCTTCATCAAATGGACAAGATTCACTTATGATCTGTTGCTTTAAACAGAAAGTTCGCCCAGCAGGAAACTCAACCATTTATTCTCTTTCAAACTATGATACAAAATTACTTCTATGGACAGTATTTGATAAATACAACTTACTTAATTTATCAACTTCCTAACAAAAATTCACATATTTCTGTTTCACATTTTTTATAATTTGTATAATAAAATTATTAATATTTTGTTTAAATTCTTAAGTTTTTTCATTGCAAACATTAAAACAAATCGTAAAATTGAAACAATTTCAAAACTGAATTATTCTTACAGACATTGGTTGTTCTTGTAAATTGAAGATTAAAAAAAATATATATATATTTTAAAGAAAACGTCAAAGCATATTTTTCCTTTCTATACTGGCAATTGGCACTGGCTATTTTTTCCCTCTAAATACAAAAAATAAAAAATAAAAAGATAAATAAATCAACTACACTGTTATTATATACAACTCACTTTTATAATGCACATTAATGATATTAAAACACTATATTAGAACTGGAATTACCGATGCACGTAGATATTTTAACTCGAATCGAAGAGAACGTAGTATTTTGAATTATTAGCATATGAGAACCCAGTACAATGAACAACAATTACCTGCGAGCCATAATTCTGAAACTTATGCAATATAATTCTAAAACAAAAAGTATGAACCTATATTATGGATGGGCGTTGACGTTAAAAATATTACGCATTTAGGCCTATAGTAATAATCACACGAAAATCATTTCCTTATTACCTTATTTTGACATTCCAGCTTCTTTCAAATTACGTTGACTTCATGAAAAGAACATTCTATTACTAATATGATACACTATTCAAATGCTTTTATTTTTATTTGTTTTCCACACAAAAACTTAATGACAGCTATAATTCTGGAGCATGTCTTATTCGTAAGCCTTTAAAGGATATTATTTAGAAGCAAGCAAACGTAACCTAAATTTATTTATAAAATATTAATGATAATAGGAACAAAATATTTACACATTTGTATCCAAGTTCTTTACTTTCTATAACTACTGTGTTATATTAATCAAATATTAGCATCTGTTTACCACACAGTAAATCCATAACCGAAAGCTGAAATATATACAGAATATTGTGAAAGCAAACAACCATGAACCTAAATTACTTTTTAAAAATGACTTACAGTATAAATAATTTTTTTAACATATTTACGACTATGGTTATAAATCTAAAGAAGATGGGATGTTTTCTTTGTGAAGTACTGTACAACAAGTTTTAAATGTTTCATAAAATTTGAAATATTTCTACACCATTTAACGAATACAAATGTCATCGCGATATACAGGAATAATTTTAATATTTTGAATTATTTGTCACTAAGCTACACATGTCTCTGCCACTGCAAAATAATTATTGTTCCTGTTTTTGCTGACACACCCCACGGGTTCTTTTCGACTTAATAATTACAACCAATTATTACTTCAGACAGACATTAATTATTTAATTCTTTTAACAAATCAATACTTTTTCTGGGCGATCTCACACTCTCCTAGGCAGAATATAGGTATCTGATTTCTGGAATATAACTTAAACGTTATTAATCGCCAGTTTTTATAGGAAAGCCAACATTATTCACATCTATTGATACGCATAAGTATATGGCAGAATGAGAAGGCAGGACCTCCTCAGGCCCTGCTGCGCTCTGGTGGACAAAATTTTAACTGCACGCAAAAGGTTCCCCTTGGGAGGCCCTACGCTTCACCACTGGAAGCAATATGAAATATGACTACTAAAACTTCTGTCCCGAGGAGGTATTGACTCGTAATAGAAGTGGTCTTTGAGGAGGTTTCATGATGCTAAATCTACTCTTATACAATTCAACGGCCCTAAAAAGCGTGCTCACTCGCTCGCCCGTTTCGTGAAACATCGGGCATACTCGGCGATGTTCGTCTCTCTCAGTCTAAACTTCCACTTAAAGTACAAAATTAGGAAAACCGTTTCTTTATTATATAAGGCCTAAGTGAAATGAACACAATGAACAAATATTCTAATTTTATTTTTACTTACAACTTTCATAGCTCTGAACCACAAACATTTTTAATAAGCTGCCAGTGCAAATTTCTTAAAAATCCTGGAGTCAATTAATAATGGCGGGCGAAACCGCGGGCACCAGCTGTAAAATATTGATAGTTGAACCAAGGAAGTATCGCGGACAATAAAAATCCAAACAAACCAAACAAACCATTCCTTCCTTGAAAAATTATATGATTTCTGAATATTACACTGAATTTATCAAATAAAATTCACACCATATTCATTTGTCAACAAACAGTTGAGAAACAATACGTATTATGTGTCCACAGGTTCCTTTGGAACTGCATAATCGAATCTGAGATCGTTTTCCCAGGGGGCGCTTTCTAATCGTGGAATGTACTCTGAAGCCGGAATTTTAGCTGTTTCATTAATTACTAATGGTTTAGTTTATGAATAATTCGCGTGCAAGTGTTAATAAATATAATGCTTTAATAATTATTATACTCTTAATTTTTAATTTTTCAATTAATTATCGTGGGCGAAGCCGCGGGCACATCCTAGTTGTTTTACAAACAAACAGACTGAAAAACACAAAGCTAGGAGCTGGCTAACGAGCTGGCTCATCCATATAGCAATGCTATTTTTCGGAGGTCAACATTCAATTGTAAAAAAACTAAATACTACAAATATATAGGTTGATTCAGTTCTAATTTAAAATGCAAATTCAGTATGGTAAAAGCCTTAAGCCTTATTTAAATACAAGCTGGCTCATCTGTAGAGCAACGCTCTTCTTTTTGAAGGCCAACATACATTTTTCTAAAATTAATAACGAAAATAAAGTAAATCAACCAATACGATTTTTACCATCTCCCAAAAACCCGACTCACATTGGCCAGTCATCGGATTTGAACCCGTGACCTCCCTGATGAGTACGCGAGTCCGTCTCTACCTCCCTCTACCTTCTAACTTAGGCTCTTTAAAAGTGTAAGTAACTCATGGCTTCAATCTAAACATTTTCTTACCTATTGTGTGCATAAATGTGTGATGTTCATGTCTGAGGATTTACTGAACTGAACTCCTGTGGGTCAAAATTCCGGCGACGGCCAAAAGACTAAATCTCCGTAGTTAAATAACCATAAACCAAACAACATTTTCTTACAAGCAATATAAAAATATATTTAAAAAAAAATTCAAATTTGACATAAAGGAACTAGTAAACGGTAAGGTAGCTAATCCTTGAATTAAGAGTTGACGTCAATCAACAGGTAATCTATTTTATATCATTTCTGTATTCCTAGCACGAACTATAAGTTTAAGGATATTGTAATCACAGAACGACAAATGAAATGTTTAGTAGGAATACTTCGTGACCTAAATGACTAATGACATCGACGAATTATTTCTTGTACTTCACAGTTTATTAGGCGAGTCAATTATCGACAGGTCTAAGATTTATATATAAATAATTAATATTTTAGCAATTTTCTCCAACACCATTTTTCGAAACTTATAGCGTATTTTCATTTTTCATTTGTTTTTAATTCAACTGTGTTTATGCTCCGTTTATCTAAAAGGCCATATCTGGAGTTCGGGATCTGTGTCTATACAGTAGGATAGGCCACGACACTATTGATTGTCAATTATTATTGGTGTATTTTTATGGAGTACATTTCAACTGTTATTAAATTAAATGGATATGATACAGGATGAAATGGTGAGAATAATTCATGGTATTTAAATATCCAATTCGGCATTTGCCTTTACGACTGAGGAAAGACTTGAACCTGGGACCTCGCAAACGCGAGTCCAAAACGTTACCATCTCGGCCACCTCGCTCAGTTGTATACATATTCCCGAGCCGTTTATAGAGCAATGCTCCAAAATGTAGATCATTATAAATCTCCTTCTCAAATGAAAGCTAAAAAATAATTCAATACTTACATACCTATAACGCAGTAATATTACATAATTTCATTTTAAGAACTGTCATTGAAATTTTTTGATATCTTCACGAATAATAATGTTAGTTATTACAGTGTTTAGTATACATGTTATTATAAATATTCTCCCTTAGGCCTATTTCCATTCATTTATTATAACCTCCTGCGTGTTCCTGGAATATTCTTCAGCATCAGGGTCTGTTGTACGGGCTCACTAGTTAAATATAGAGTAAACGAAAATATATATATATCTTTTTTAATTCTATCTCTGGTTGAGTGTAAGAGAAGGCCTTAAGGTCTTAACTGTGCCAGATTAAATAGAGAATATTATTATTAAGAGTATTGTATTAACTTTTGTTTTATTATTATTATTTCCTCGTTTAATACTTTTTTCATATTTAAAGAAAATATAATTGACTTTATATATTTCAACAGATTTATTTAAAATATTGCTCACATTTAATCATTTTGAAATTATTGTGTTTTATTATTATTTATTTAGCCTATTTGATAAAAAACAAATTATTGTTATAGATCTCGTCACAATGTACAGGTAAGAAAAAAAAAGTGGACCTAAGTAGCCGATACGAGCCACTGCGCTTGCCTAGCGGTTCTAGGCATGCGCAGTGTCTCTTAGATATTTTAGTAGGTCCGCTTTTTTCCCTTCCTGTACAAATAAAATAAGTTAATAATTAGAATGTAATAGTACAGCGGTTTGATTCATAAAATTCACCTACTATAAAATGGGTTAACAATCAACCAGCGATGAACAACTTTATTTTAAATTATTTTAAGTTGTTCAAAACATAGATATTGTGTGACTCCATGATCATTTCAAGTCTCTGCTGAGCGAACGTTCTCCTAAAAATTGTGTAAAGGAGACTAACTTTGTTAAAACTTCGATGCTTATTTCAGCAGTAGTTTATAGCCAATATGTTCATTTCGTTTTCTTTGGTTTGTTATTTTTAAACATTAATGCATTGTAAAAATAAATTGTGTAGGCCTATTTGTTTCTAAATCACACAACAATTATGAAATTGCAATAAAGCAGTCGTCTCTGCATCGAAGTGGTGTACTTTACACAAGTGTTACTCCGTATACTGTAGTCCATATTTATGTAAGCCTATTAATTATTTACACATCCTAGCACCGCTTACATCTCATTGTAATTTATAGTTAAGTATAGGCTACTACGTACTGTCAGTATTCAGTTAGACAAAACCGTTCAGACCCCTGGGATATACGGAAGATATAGAAAATATAGAATTTGTGTTAATGAATTTCATCTTTTATTTGAGGGTAATTGTATAGTATAAATGTTTGGAAATTTTTAGCCTAAACCCTCAAAAATATATTTACAACCTTGAAGCGAAAAATCAAGAAACCTGTAGATATATATATATATTGGAAGGATATAATATAGACTCAAAGAATTTCTGATATGAAGCGATAAATGTTATAAGTTGTTAATTCCAATAGGAGCGTTAGGTTAGAAGAGTATAAACTTATAATGCGCGTGTGTATAATATTATAATTTTATTCAAGTAAGCAATCGATCAAAAACTTATTTGGTTATGATCGATTGCTTACTTGAATAAAATTATAATATTATACACACGCGCATTATAAGTTTATACTCTTCTAACCTAACGCTCCTATTGGAATTAACAACTTATAACATTTATCGCTTCATATCAGAAATTCTTTGAGTCTATATTATATCCTTCCAATATATATATATATATCTACAGGTTTCTTGATTTTTCGCTTCAAGGTTGTAAATATATTTTTGAGGGTTTAGGCTAAAAATTTCCAAACATTTATAGAATTTGTGACTTACTCAGAGCTTATTAAGGATAATTAATAATGGTTTCATAGGCTATAATCAGACTCAAATTCTCTAAACAAAAAATCCGCTGACATCTCTGAAGCCTCACCCAGTTCCTCAGTTCGCTTAGTTTCAGAGAAGTGATAAGCAATTGAAATAAATTAAGGCAATTATAACGAAAAATTAAGACGTAGCCCTGTGTCCACACTGATTTTTATAAAAGGATTAACAATCTGATATTAAATTTTACAAAAATAATAATTCATCCTGATATTTGTGTCTTAGCTGTAAAGTTTTCTCCTCTGCCTTGTATGCTCACTCACAAGGATCACGACATTTTACATTAATACTTCATCCCTGAATTTTCAAAGTATTTTGTACCGAAGACTCGCTTCGCATCTATGGCCTACTGGTAGTTTTGATATTCAATTTAAATTCCATACAGAACAGCTGAGAAAGAAGACTGTTTAGTATTCGTTTAATAAACGGCCACGCTTACTCCGTTGCTGTTTATTGAAATGGAGCCAAGGTATTTGAATGTTTTGACATTTTCGAAAGTCGTGTTAATTGATTTGTATTTTTAAATTATCAACAATTTCGTTCCTTCATATAACCAAGGGGTGCCCACGGGGAAGGGAGTTAAGATGCAGAGTGCGTCATTTAAATTTCTGGGGGGTTGAAAATTGTTGTAAAATTAGCATTTTATATGTTAAAAACATAAAAGGTCAAGGTTTTAAACTTCATAAGGTAATAAAAGCCTCTTCTAATTCTTTAGAAATGAATAAAAACATCCCTGTAGTCTAATATAAAACCACTGACTCTCACACTGACATTAGGTCTAATGTTTGTCCACTTCCAGATGAGTTAGAAACTTGAAATTTGACACACTTATAGCATTTAGCCTGTAACTGACGGAAAAATTACAAAACGTTCATTTTGAAAAATATTTACCCCTACAAAAGTTTCAAAAGGGCAGACGCACTTAAGGATCGCTCAGTTCTCATGACAACAATATTACCTACAGTGTTCACATAGGACTTCGAAAGTTGCAATACACTTGGATAAATCATTAGACATGCTAGCGATAGAAACAATTTCGTATACCGAGATAACTTCTTGGACTCGCATTCGGGAGATCCCAGGTTCAAATCCTGTAGCTGGCCCATTCGAAATGGTTTTTTTTTTTTCACGGTTTCTCCAGTCGTAAAGGCAAATGCCGTATTAGATGTTTACATACCATGAATCATCCTAACTATATCATATCCTTTTAATCTAATATAAGTTGAAATTCATTCCATGACATAGGCTACACCTTTAATGTTTACCTACTTCCAGATGAGCTAGAAACCAGAGATTTGGCAGGCCTATATATTTTAGCTTGTAACCGACGAAAAAATTCCAAGAAGTTAAAATTTGTATTCTTTTCCCCATAAAAATCCTAAAGTCTTCCCGCGCCTTTTAAGGTTTATTATGGCTAAACGGTAATAGACTATAAGGTAAGACCAATTCATGGACTCTTATCTCCGATCGGTGTCAGTTCATAAATACAAAAACCTTTCAGATGAACCTGAGTTTGGGGGCACAGTCCCCAACGAGCGAAGCTAGTATTTAATATACCGTTCAACTAGTAGGCCTAAAGTTAGCGGAACGCATTTGCTTGTATCCAAGTGCCACACCAACGAAATCTAGTTGCATGTGAGAGTGCGAGCGTCGTTATATTGTCTGCATTGTTATTTACTTATCTTTCTTAATGCTTAACTGTTAGGTAGTTAAAACATTCAGTTCTTTTTAAATTTGTCTTAGAATATATCCCGTATGTAATAATTTATCACTTATTTATATATCGTGCAAAAGCAGCCTCATTATGAATACTTTTTTAATTTAAACTAGCAGCTGCCCGCGGCTTTGCGAACAAACTACAGATTCATTAAGCTCACCATTGCACGCAAATCGAGCATAAACAATTAAAACGATTGATGAGCTCAAACTCCGGCTTCAACGTGCAGATCGCTATTAAAGTGCGCTGCGCCCTAAAAAAATAAAAAATAAAATAAAAATTAAAAAATACCCGCACAGTGAGTTTCGTCAAAATCATTCGATGATTTCCCATTTAGGCCTGCATTCTGTCCACCTACGTAAAAAAAATCAAGATCTCTGTGTATCGTAGTGTATAAACAAATTATAATTGAAGCAATCGGCAAATTGATATATTCTTTTCTTTCTTTCTTTATCGTAGTTTTACCTCTCCCCTTTAGGATTTAAGCAACCCAAGCCGCCCGAGCCTTACTGGGCCGCGACCTGTCGGGAGAGGGATTATCTTTGGATCACATACATAGCCTACTTTTTTGACCAGAAAAGGACATGGAGGGCCTCCCCGGATGAGTGATCAGCCCAATGCCGGGGCCACCTCCGAGACAACACGAACACATAATTATAGGACGAGACACACAATTCACATACACACACTCACTCAGAACAAGGCGAGGATGGGACGAAGATAATAATGACGGCCAGATGATATCCGGGGACCACAAGGGTCTAAAGTTACCTGACATTTGTCTCACAGGTGAGGGAAACCCCCGGAAAAAACCTCACCTAGGTAACTTGTCCCGACCAGGAATCGAACACGGGCCCGCTGCGTGAGAGGAGTGAACGTATCCCCTGAGCCACAGCGGTGGACCAAATTGATACATTATGTTGCAAAAGATCGATTTCAGGGATGCTCTTTCTTTCCAGCAAAGCCACCTGCAATCAATACCGAAATATATCAACCAAAACTGGTAGGCCTACTTCGGTAGTTCAAAAAATCACGTTTTTATTTATTTTTTTGCCAGGTTTTCGTTCGTAGCTCGCGAATGAAAAAGTGTTCCCTATTACAGGCCATGGAGGCCCAGAGGGTTCCAGGAGGTTGAGGCTCCCGGATTTTTAGACAGTCGGGATATGAAGGTGGTAAGGTTGTCAGCCTTACGCACCGGCCGCCTTTACCCCCAGGATTGCTCCTGGTACTCATTTCTGTTAGAGGCTGAGTCGACCCCAGGGCCATAGTGCCACCAGAAGGATTAGGCCAATTGAAAAACTCCAATGACCTCATCGGGGACTCGCGAATGAAAGCTAAACTTAAAAATCCGGCTTCGAGTTGCACTCGGACCTCCTTCAGTCCATTTATGTTTAAAATGTCTGATTTTTGCGTGGCGGGGATTTGCAAAGGGCATGGTAGACAGAGACAGACAGACAGATAGACTTAATACGTAGACTAGCAGGCGCCCGTGGCTTCGCCCGCGATTATTTGCTCAACCCCTATAGGTTTTATTTAAATCATTTATTTAACAGAAACGAATTAGGATATTACACAAAAACGTTTTAGATCATTTTATTTTTAATTATAGTGTTAAACGTGGAAAATAAATAAATAAAACGACTACAATGAATCTAGTGCTGCCATATGAGCATACAGATTCGAAATTAAACGATTAAAACGAATAACAGTTTCATGAACCTTGCCCTTACAAGCAAATCATGCATCATAAACAATTAAAATTATTGATAATTGAAAGACTAAATATCCGGTATCGAGTTGCATTTCACGATTAAAATACCCAGCTCACACCAAAAGTATTTAGAAATAAAGCCGCAAAAAGGAAAATGTGATAACATAAACCGAATTTTATCACAATAAACAGCACTTTTTCAATGTATCAGTATTAATGCGTAAGGGACTTCATAAAAGTGATAACTTCACTCGATTGATAACATTATGCGCGATTACATTAAGCGGCGTTCGCTGTGTGTATATATATAATTATATATACATAATACGAGTTTTCATTCTGGAGCTTTGCTATTTACATACACACGTACGGACATATGAACTCTCACATAGACAGTCAGACATGTTTCTAAAAGCATTATTTTTTTTTTTCTTCAGGGGATCCTCATAACGTGTATTTTGTTGAAAACATCGGTTTTCCACACATCGGTTTTGGTACCCGAACAAAACTGTCAAGTAAAGGATCCAGGGGAAAAAGGGGAAATCGAAACTGCCAACTATTAAAGGTCTTAACATGCATATACTGCAAAAATGAAGAGTTTTGTAAAAATAAGAGTAGCATATCATTATTATCAAAGTACTTAAGAGGAACTGCTCATCGTTGCCAGCAAACCATCCGGCTGACCAATCCATCTAGAATGTTACTGTAAAATAACAGTAGAAGCCCGGTCCCAAAAATCACTAATTAGTGTGTCTTGCAGTACTGCATATGACATAACTTGTCTGTGAGTGATGTAGATCATTAAGGCAATATTAATCATAGGAGAGAGTTTCCATCTGGCGCTGTGAATTGAACTCCGGCTGACTCAGTTGGTAGAGCAGCGGCACGGATAGCATCCCCAGGAGGTACCTAACCGAAATACAAAATTTTGTTCTCATGCGATTTTCCGTTACAAGAGGCCGTATTGCAAAGAATGCGAATTCAGAGTAGGTGGATTATAACTATCTTTCAAATAATTTTTTGGAAATCGAATCTCAAATAAAAATTTTATCTCTTGATATAAGCAGCCCATGTACAAATTTTAAAGAAAATCGCGAAAACCGAAATTTCCTTAATGTAAAGTACCCCTTAAAAATAGAAGAAAGTTGTCGCCAATCTTCGTGTCACATCCTCAAAAGGTAAAGTGAAGTAAAGTGTTCCCTATTACAGGCCATGGAGGCCCAGAGGGTTCCAGGAGGTTGAGGCTCCCGGTTTTTTAGACAATCGACACATGAAGGTGGTAAGGTTGTCAGCCTTACGCACCGACCGCCTTTACCCCTCAGGATTGCTCCCGGTACTCATTTCTGTTAGAGGCTGAGTCGACCCCAGGGCCATAGTGCCACCAGAAGGATTAAGCCAATTGAAAAACTCCAATGACCTCATCGGGGATCGAACCCGCGACCTCCCGGTTTGTAGCGCAGCGCCTCAACCACTACGCTACGGCGTACCCCCTTTCCTCAAAAGGTACCTAACTCAAATATAAAATTTTGTTTTCATAGGATTTTCCGGCACACATACACAAACACACAGACATATTTCCGAAAATAGAATTTTTGGATTTAGGGAGCCTCAAAACACGTAGGCCTATTTATGTTAAAACTCAACTTCGAATTTGGATTTCGAAAACAATAGTCTACTTCCTCTAATTACAGTAGGGTCTACCTATGGTACGGGCAGCGAAGTAATAAGCGAAATGAAAGAAAAATCTTGGCATTGGTTACTCACAAGATTCGGCAAATGAACATGGGGAAGGCGGGGAACGGTGCGCAGAATCGATCTCTAATCATAAAATGTGATGGAATTTTTTGTTTAAAAAGGAAATAAGGGAAAGTGGAGCAATTTTTTGAATCGTTGTTAAGATAAAACAATTATCTCATCTTAATCCTTCTATAACTCTACGAATTCATCAATGAAATGGTGGAGCAGTGTACGAAAGTTGATGTTGACGGTGGTTATGGTGTTGCGCTAGAACTACTTGTCACTGAATTAAACTAACCTAAGCTAACTTAACCTATGACAAACCCCGAATATGTCACAAACAACGTGCCACCTGTCACTATTTTTGCGCTTGTTCTTCCCTCTGTAAAGCTATTCACAGCTATGACGCAATGGAAAAAAGTCGATCATAGTTAGCCAATCACAGTGATGGGAAACAATCTATGGGCCAGTGGCGGCCTCTGATCATGTTGCAGTGTTGCACAACGACCAGTTTTTAATGTAAAGAATATTTAGATTTTGTATTACTTTATACTATTAAACTACTTCGAAATCGCCTTTGTGATAGGTTCTTATTGGCCGAAAACATGCTTCACAAGATATTTTGCAATTTTAAATCATTTAAACGTGAAAATTCGGGTCGGTCGCTGCTTTGCATTTGCAACGACTTCCTGCCTCATTCTGCGGGCGAGCAGCGTGTGCTAGCCGTGTGCGAGATGCTTGACTGTCTGGTAGATCTCCCGTGCTTTCAGGGGTCAAATGGTTGACTTATTGACAATGTTTACTCACTTTCAGATGAGCTAGAAACTTGAAATTTAGCACACTTACAGTTTTTAGCCTTAAAACATTGGTGAAATTCTAAAAAGTTATTTTTTTATTTTATGCCCCTCAAAAAACCTTCAAAATGGCGGGTGAAGCATTAACGTCGCTGCAGACCTTTTTTTTTGGAAGCTTATAGGCCTAGTAGGTAAACGGTAAGTCTTATCACAAAACCGATTGCACTTCCAGTAACGGGTTTTGGGAGATCTACAAGTTGCTCCTGTGTCTTTTTGTTGTATCTCCATTGGTTATGCCTTAGATAGAGTGTGATATTTTTATTTTAACTAAATTGTGTACATTTTCTACACATTATGTAATTTTTTACAACTTATTGAACAGCTAGAGTCATAAAATGTGGCAGAAATATTGGTACATCCAACTATCATAAGTATGCCAAATTTGGCGATTCTAGCTGCCCTGCAAGTGTGGAAAAACTGACTGTTTAACCTAACGCCATTCATATCTAGCACAGTTTAAATCATCCATTCACTGACATTAATGTTACCCACTTGTCCATGAGCTAAAAACTTGACAATTGGCAGCCTTATAGCATTTAGCCTATAATCGGCGGGAAATTTCCAAAAAGTTCGAAATCTTATCTTTTTACAACCCCCCCCCCCCCCAAATATCAAAATGTTCATTGGCATTAATGTTGACTCACTTCCAGATGAGCTAGAAACCAAGTCGTTCTGCATTTTTTTAAAAGGTTAAGTATGGCTAAACAGTAATTAAATACAAAGACTTCTTTATGAACTGACACTGTATTGAAGATAAAGCTTTTTATGAAAACCACACTGGGGGTTTGGAGGCAGACCCCCGAACGAGCAAAGCGAGTATTTATGTATTATCAGCATGTATTTGTATGTATTTAGTTCCTGTACAATAGTGCAACACCCTGTTTCAACACCCACAATCCGCCACTGCTATGGGCCACTTAATCCACGCCGCAACATTGAGCAAACTTCGTCCAGAGTGTGGAAGTAGACCCCTAGGGTTCGAATTCCTAAACAGGCCAATCTAAGTGTGGGTATTTCAGGGTTTTCCTCACAAAGACAAATGCCGGATTATACTTAACATTCCTCAAACGTTTCCTGACTTTGTCAGTACATGTTTGTGTAGTCTTCGGGGAAGGTCCTGCATCTTGCTGATCACACAAGTACACCATGACTTTACGGACACACGGTATATATTATATTTAGGTTAGGTACCTTTTGGGATGTGACACGAAGATTTGTGACGTTATTCTCTTACTTTACGAGTAAAATACAAGAAGAAAATTTCGTTTTTCGCCATTCTCTCGAAATCGGCTATAACAATTTCGTTTACGTTTTGTACACAGGGTGCTTATGCTAAGAGCTATAGCTTTTATTTGAAACTTTTCTCCTAAAAAAAATTATCAAGGATGGTTATAAGCCAGGCACTTTTCATGCAAACGCAGGGGAACAATAAATATTTGCATCATGCTGAAACAACTGAATATCCACTCCTTGCAACACGGCCGTCTTATTAAGTTTCGGTATGGTACTTTATGAGATTGTGTGTGGGGACAGGAAAGTGTCTGTCTGTCTATCCGTCCGTTCGTCCGTCCGAATGTCTCTACGCGCGATAATTCAAATACGCTTAATAGGATTTCCATAAAGCTTGGTATAGACATTTATAACGTACATGGGAAGAAGCCTATTGAAATTGGACCTAATCGGTTGACCGGTACCGGAGTCAACCCCAACTTTGTGCCAATTTTTATGGTAATATATTCGAAAAGCGCGATAACTCAAATACGCTTTATCGGATTTTCATGAAACTTAGCATAAGCATTTATGACATGGGTACAAGCCTATTGAATTTGGACCAAATCGGTTGACCGGTACCGAGTATGTCAATATTAATTTTGTAAGGGATATAAAACGCTACAATATTATTTATTGCATGGCCCACAATATAATATTAAACTTAACGTAACAATTCCCAGTCGTTTATTGATATTGTTAGCCCGTCTTGATCGATTAATTTCTTCATAATGATGTCAGTGTAAATAATAGTGTAAATAAAATATTTAAAACACAACTAGCCGTTGAATATTGATATTATATTGTGCATTCTATAGATACCGATACCTACATTATATTTTAATGTGAGTAGTTTTCTTATTCGTTCCTGTGCAGCAATATACTAAATGTAATTCCTGACAGATTTCAGATTGACTTTTTATTCATTCATAACCTATATGGCTCCTTTTACTTGAAACAGACGTTATCAGCGAATCGTAGGCCTGTCGCATCATTAATGTTATTGCCAGCGCATTTTGTTTTAGGAGTTTAACTCGGATATCTATTACAAAAATAACTTCTTTTCTGCAAGGGCCTATCATAATTGCAATTATCGCTTATTAAAATAAATGGTGCAAAATGTTGCACAAACTTTCTCGCATATACGTGTTAAGGCTAGCACAGAAAATAGTAAATTATGCCTATAGAGAATATTACATTTTATTTATTACATTTCTATAAAATTAACAAGTATCTAAAAAGGACAGCATCAAGTTCGATCTTTATGTTCAATGTTTTTATCGTGAAATAATAGTAATAATAATAATAACAATAGTAATAATAATAATAACAATAACAATAATAATAATAACTTGGGGTTTGCATGGTTTCCTCAATCTCAAAGGCCAAAATGCAGAATACAGAATATAGCCGAACAATAGAAGCAAATGCTGCACGAATGAGTTATTACAAGAGCATACTGGTAAATTTCAGTGGCCACGAAATTTGATTTGAACCCAGGACCTCTTCCCTATTACCCCATACCACCTCGCTCTAATTGATTTTGGTGTGTTCATTACGACTGTAGTAAACTGACTACAATTCACAACAATAATTAGATTATAGTATTCTTGTTACTATGGGCAACAAAAGAATATTCATATTTTAATCAAAATGTTTGTGCTGAAATTCGCATTTAAGTCATGTTATTTCGTTTTTATCTTGATACCTATTAATTTCATGAAGAAATATGATTAACAAAAAATGTTTTTAATTTTCTCTACATCTTTACTGTACTAAGTTTCCTTGTATCGCCCAGCGTAATGGAAATAGCCTAGAAAAATTGAAAATGGATACGAGTAAAGTACCCTCTAAGTCATTTTTTTGCAGAAAAAACGGAATAGCCATTTTGTTAGTCATAGACAAGAGTTTCCAATTTTAAATTTTTATTAAAAGCGTAAGAGCCAATTTTTCAAAAAACTTTCATGGAAAGTCCCCTTAATATTTCAGTTATAAAACTCAATTTCTGGGCGGTTCGATAAGATTCCGAAAACCCCTTAGTTCAAAAAATGAAGTAAATACAATGAACCGTTTATCTGCTGTGCTTGTCCACAGACAGACGGACAGACGTCATTCCAAAACCATTTTTTTCGGTTTCTAGGCATCGTGAAACATGCTTTCCCGGTGTTATCTCGATTTCGATTTTTTGTCACGATCACAATACTTTCTCTATAATACATATATGCGAGAAAGTAAAAAGCATTCTGGCACTTTGTTATATCAGTTTACCTGATTTTATTAAGTGCCAGTATGGTACTTTATGAGATTGTGTGGGGGACGAAAAAATGTCTGTCCGTCTGTCTGTCTGTCCGTCCGTCCGTCTGTCCATGCGTCTGTACGCACCATAACTCAAGTACGCTTTTCCGGATTTCATGAAACTTGGTATAAACATTCATAATGTCGATGGGAAGAACCCCATTGATATTGAACCAAATCGGTTCACCGGTACCGGAGTAATGCCCAATTTAGTGCCTATTTTAATAGATTATGGCGCCTTTCTCATAGAAAGGCGCCATCACTCAAATACGCTGTAACGGATTTCCATGAAACTTGGTATACCCATTTATGACGTCCATGAGAAGTGCCCTATTGAATTTGAACCTAATCTGTTGACCGGTACCGGAGTAAAACCCAATTTAGTGTATATTTTAAAGACGCGGTAACTCAAATACGCTTTACCGGATTTTTATGAAACTTGGTATACACATTTACAATGTCCGTGGGAAGACGTCTATTCATAATGGAAAAATCGGTTGATCTGTTTCGGAGTAATGCTCAATTTAGTGCCTATTTTATGGCAATATACGTATTCGAAAGAATTTATTAAAAAAATGAAAATCAGTTATCTTGACAACATAGCCTATTGTTTTACTGTGATCTTATAAGGCCTTGGAAATTAAAATACAGGTAGCTATGACAAAAAACACGATTGTTTTACATGCGCTTATCCAACTAGACCTTTAAAATGACCCAGGTGGCCGAGATGGTAGACCTTTCTTCTTCCGTAAGCCCTGCTTAATGAATAAATCTGGAGCTTAACTTGGAAATCAATTTAAAAAAAACATATTCTGCATATCATAATTGCAGTCATAACTGATTAAACAAAAACATACTGGCACTTTTTTACATCAGTTTACCTGATTTTATTCTATATAAGAATGTGAAGTGCGAAAGGTGTAGCCTATTGTCCATGCTTAGAAAGTTGTGTGAGTGCATTACATCAGATTTTATTTGGGTTGTTTATCCTACGGGGATGCGATTTGAAGCGTAGTAACGACTTTCTCTTAATTTTTACAGCCACTCTACACGAAAATAATTTCATTTTTCTTGATTTTGTCGAAAAGAGCTCTAGGCCTAAGGATTTTGTGTAAATTTTATACAGGAATTGTATAATATGAATTGTATATAATTCTTCGAAGGATCTTTATAAACTACTCATTTCATACACAAATTTTGGTTTTAGGTCTTGCCTAACGAATAATGCGACTTTGAATGTTGATAAGCCAACTGAATGGATTGTGTGCACATCGGCACAGTCGCATTTTCGTGCACATCGGCATAGTATTTTTATCCTTGCAATATCATCGTGCTCATCGCCATACACCCTTCGTGAACTTGAGGTACGGGTGGACATTGAGACAAAGTCGGAATTACATTATCGTATTGAATGCAATGGAGTTCACAGTAACTGCTAGAAGGACAGAAAGACAAACACTTCCTTTTATTATTATAGATAATACTGTGTACATTAATACTATAATTGTATTGTTTAGAAATCATTCATAATGTATCTGCCTGCGATTGAATGAGACTTTGAATTAACCTACCCTAACCTAATTTAACCTATCCTGACTTAACCTATCTACGATATCAACGGCTGGTTTCCTTAGCCGCGATAGCTAAGGGATGCTGCCTTGGAGCCGTGGTGAACGAGGCTGTAGAGACTCACTCTATGTCCACCCCTACCCCCAACGCGGTGTGTGGCAATGAGCACGATAATCATTACAAGATAAAAATACTATGCCGATGTGCACGAAAATGCGACTGTGCCGATGTGCACGACAACCAACTGAATGCGTGTATTTACACTGGAGAGTAGAGAAAGTTATTTTTCTCATCAGATTTTCCTTTATTGTTATGATTATTATTAATATTATTTAATTACTAAAAGCATCATCCTTACCAACATTAACTGATAACTCCTTTCTGAAATGAATCACATTGAGAAAAAAAAATCACGTTTGATAACGACTATTATTAGGTTAAAGGACCCGTGCATTCTACGAAGATTGGTAATTGTATTGAAGAAGTCCATTTTATAACAGACTAGCATGTGCCCGCGGCTTCGCCCGCGATAATTATTTCAAAAATTAAAAATTAAGAGCATAATAGTTAAATCATTATATTTATTAACACCTAAATCACGTGGACTACATACCATGATTAGATAGCGTCGCTTGGTAAAAGCGACCTCAGATTCGAGTTCCTTGGCCCAGAATACCCCTGTACAGTGAGTTTCGTCCAAATCGAACAATGTTTGACCATATTTAGGCCTATATTGATTATCCCTCTTCCGTGTAGGTTGAAAATTTCATATGTCTTCGGGCCTTGATATTCTAAACAAATGAATCGTCCAGGATGGACTTACAAATTCAAGCGATCGCCCGCGATAATTATTTCAAGAATTAAAAATTAAGAGCATAATAGTTAAATCATTATTTTATAACACCTAAATCACGTGAATTACATACCACGATTAGATATCGTTGCCTGGTAAAAGCTATCTCAGATTCGAGTTCCTTGGCCCAGAAAATCCCTGTATAGTGAGTTTCGTCCAAATCGAACGATGTTTAACCATATTTAGGTCTATGTTGATTATCCCTCTTCCGTGTAGGTTGAAAATTTCATATGTCTACGGGCCTTGACATTCTAAACAAATGAATCGACCAGCGTGGGCTTACAACATTCTAGCGATCGCGATGCTTTTATTACCACAGTATGACAAAAATAGCCAAAGCCAACTGCAATTGATTTGACATTGAAATGTATTACTGAAATCTGATGCTTCGACAGCGCTAAAATCACGTTTTCTGCCAGTTTTTCACTCATAACTCGCGGACGAAAGCTAAAATTAAAAATCCGGCTTCGAGGTGCATTCGCCCACCTTTCAGTCCATCTATGTTTAAAAATTCAGATCTCTGCGTTCAGTAGATTTCGCTGGGCATCGCGGACAGACAGACAAACACGTCCTTTTATTATTATAAGATAACATGTGCCCGCGGCTTCCCCCGCGATAATTATTCAAAAAATTAAAAATTAAGAGCATAATAGTTAAATCATTATATTAAAACCTAATTCATGTGGACTACATATCACGATTAGATAGCGTCACCTGGTAAAAGCGACCTCAGATTCGAGTTCCTTGGCCCAGAAAACCCCTGTATAGTGAGTTTCGTCCAAATCGAACAACGTTTGACCATATTTAGGCTAATATTGATTATCCCTATAATAAGAATAATAATAATAATAATAATAATAATAATAATAATAATAATAATAATAATCCTCTTCGCTGTAGGTTGAAAATTTCATATTATGTTCGCGTGCCTTGACATGAAAAACAAATGAATCGACCAGCGTGAGCTACAACATTCAAGAGATCGCGATGCTTTTATGTCGAAGGTATGACAAAAATAGCCAAAGCCTAGTGTAATTGATTTGTATTACTGAAAACTCATGCTTCGAAAACGCAAAAAAATACACGTTTTCTGCCCGTTTTTCACTCATAACTCTCGAAGGAAAGCTAAAATAAAAATTCCGGCTTCGAGGTGCACTTTCCGACCCTTTAGTCCATCTATGTTTAAAATTTCAGATCTCTGCGTTCAGTAGATTTCGCTGGGCATCGCGGACGGACAGACAGACAGACGGAGGACAGACACTTCCTTTTATTAATATAGATGAGTTAACCGTGCAGTTATGAAAACTTTAGGCATGGTCGGGTAAGGAACCATGTGCATTGTCAATGATTGGTCATAGAAATTAAGAGTCTCCGGACAGATCATTGCAGATCCGACCTAGCCTAATAGTGACTGAAGATATCTGCTTGGTTTGAGCTGTTCGTTGCAAGCTGTGGTAACTGGGCATTTTAATAATATTATCTACCCCACCTCCAGAGATCACAATAGACCATAGGCCAGTCGATGTGTTTATGGGTTATCCCTAACCTGTCTCCTATCACCGAATCCCTACTTAAGATAAATTAGGTAACTTAAATGAATAAAACGTGCCAGGTGGAAATGATATTAATGGCATACAATAGAACAGCCCGTTTCGCCGGAGAAATCATATGGTTGATAATACTAAATTAATTTATTTATTTTTAAATTCATAATTTGTATTAACATTTAGGCCTATTTGATGAAACAATTTACAAGATTGAAACATTTAAAATTTAGTAAAAGTACGCACAACTGTTATATAATTCAATGAGTTAATTGATTTTCATAGGTAACTACGTTAAATCAATTTGTGTAGGCCTACAGACGTTTAATTTTGTTGTGAAGTAAATTTAAATGTTGGCTACGGTCTTTTAAACACTAGTACATAATTTGAATTGCGGAATAATTTTGTTAGACTACACATCCTATTATCAGATATTATTACTAACTATGCTACAGATAGGTTTATGATAGCCAAAGTTAAGTTTCAAAATACCAGCTTTGTATTCGATTACAATTAGGATTACATTACAAGGTGTATTTCCATCTGTCGTGCTACTTAAAAAGCACGTGACCGTTTCTTGGCTTTACGTTAGTAACAATCGATTTGGTCCAAAATCTACAGGGTTCATTCTATGTACATCATAAGTGTGTATACTATACTAAGTTTCATGAAAATATCATAAAGGATATTAGTCAAGATACTGCGCGGAGGACGAACAGGACGAACGGCAGGACGAACAGATCGTACGTAAGACTTTCTCCCCCGTTTACTAAGAATTTTTAGAAAGTGTAATTCTAGCACTTGATAGTGGGTATGTAGATAATGTAGCTTGAAAGTATTTTTTTGTCATTACAATCTAGGCTATTTGTATATTTAATTGGTTTATTTACTCTAGAACCGAGATTCAAGAGCTACGACGGCATTGTAAACCTAAAACAAATTTAAAATCCGTAATCAATTAAAATAAAATCATTCTATGGATTCAACCTAAGTACTAAGAAGTACGATGGCAATTATTTCGCAATTTTAACGGTACCTAACTTAGTAGAATGAATATGTAGGGAAAGGTATAATTGAAATTTCATACTGTTTTTGTTACGCTGTTAGGATTACTGGGTAAACATGCTATGAGAGAGAAATTGCTTAATGAGGGCATATATACAGCAGACCTATTAAATAATTCATATGTATAGTACGATTAAAATACTTTATTGTTTAATTACTTCACAAGGTTTATCTCAACAATAAAATCCTGCATTGTTAATTATCGGTATTTAGAGTTAAAATACCGCCACCATGTAAATATTTTTTGTAGATGTTTTAATAAACATGTAAGACTTCACATTTAAATCATATTTTAAGTTTAAAATGGAAATTGTTCAATAGGCTATAATAGGCTATGGTAAATATAAGTTAAGCTAGTTTTGCGTTGTACGACTTACTGACGCCATTATAATATTAAATAATAATAATAATAATAATAATAATAATAATACAATTTTATTGTCATTAAACATCTAAGGAATAGACAAAGCCATAATAATGTGGCTACCATCGAACCATCTCAGTATCATTTGGTCAAATCAATGCAATTTTCTTCAATTGCTGTTTGTAAAAGTTTATAATAAAGTACTTATGAAATAACAAAAATATTCCGAGAAAGAGCAGTAGAAATGCATTCAAAGCCTGACTAACGAAATTTGAAATGAAAATATCATCAAGAGTATGTTTTTTACAACCAAAATAACTTTTATGGGTAATTGCAGTAGAATTCAACATTTGTATTTTTTTAAATATTAGTTTGTGTAAGCATACTTTAAAGTCGGCCTGGGTGAACTAGCAGTTGGGCACTGCTTTTGTGTTCCAAAGTTCGTGGTTCGTTTTGGCTCAAATCAATGGCATTAACTATATTTGTTCATAAAGACGATAGTCCTTTTTATGTAGTCGTGTAAAAGAAATTTCTAGGGACAACATTCAGACACACTTGTTAGTGACCTAAGCGGCAGTATATAACATTCGTTCAAAAACCGTATGTACAAACCATACCATACCATGTTTTGATAGGCCTATACAGCTCAAGTAAGCCTACTTTCAGTGATTAATTAAGGAATGTAGAAAGCTATCAATACACGTAAGTAAATTGTCATCACATATCCCTTTATTATTTGGGTATAATTGTTTAATTTATCATATGTTCATAACATAGAAAAAATTGAGTCAGTTTACAAAGCTGGTATTATGAGGAGGGTGCAAGAAAATCAAGTATGGAAAGTTTCAAAGTCTGCTAAATACTGAATTAACCATTGTAGATGTCTAGAATTTACAAAGCTGGTATTATGAGGAGGGTGCAAGAAAATCAAGTATGGAAAGTTTCAAAGTCTGCTAAATACTGAATTAACCATTGTAGATGTCTAGAATACCAACGTAAATATTCCAATAAAATTCAGTTCACTCTGTCACTTCATAATGGGTAGGTAGATAGGCCTACTGAAGCTTAAAAGGACTTGTAGATCATTGAAATTCAGGTCTATTTGAATATTTATTTACTATATTTACTCTAGAATTAAAACAAATTAATACTTCACAATCAATTAAAATAAAATCATCCCATGGACTCATTATAAGTACTAAGACGTACGACGACAATCTATTTTGCCATTAGAATGGTACCAGATTTAGTAGAAAATATAGTAAACGCCTATGTAGTCTAGTTAATTAAGCCTACATTTTAAGTAGGCTAACGAAGTTTTGATCATATAGCGTTGGTATGTCATAAAAGGGTGATCTTTTTCTTGCAGTAACCGGAATTTTTGTGGGAACATCGTGAGTAATTGAAAGTGGTTTCTTCAAACTTATTAAGAAGCCAAAAGAATAAAAATTTGAATTTCACATTCCAGAAAAGGTTATCTGATACTGTATTTACGATGTTTAAAATCTCATCTATTGTGCTGGAAAACTATCATGGAACCATAATCAATTGGAATTCCTAAAAACTATTTACGAAAATTCACGCATAAACATTTATAAATGTTTCACTTGATTGCAACTTTTCACTGTGGATTCTGGCATAATTGTCAAAAAAATTATGATGTAAAACATGTAACTTACCCAAAACTAAACATTGAAGTTAAATATTAAAAACGGAATAATACGGAGATGACAATCACCCAATAAATGTAATACGATCCAATAGATTCGCGATAGAGCATTAAAAGTAAGGTCAAAGTGACCAAAGAATAAACATTATGTTAGAAGAAAAGAAAGGGCGTTTGAATCTAACCACTAGGTGATTATCACCTGCGTCGTGAAGTTGTAAGGTACTAACATGATACAGACGTCCTCAAGCGCCTCGAAACTTCACTCTGGGAGAGACGCTCCCACACTAACTCGGTTGATATCGGCGCGCCAACAGCTGATTCAGCTGCGCCTGCGTAATGCGGCCAGTCATTCCCAATCACTGCTATCCCATGCAGGTAATTAGGTAATTCGTCTTGTGTGGAGCCTACCTTCACGTATAGATACTTACCTAGGTTCGGGAACCCGCTGAGGCAGTGGTATAAACCATTCAGTAATGCTTATAGGCCTACTGCGGAAATATCTCAGCACTCACAGAAGACAAACATCAAAGCTTTCACGGTAAACATATCTTGAAGCATTGGTAACATAGCGATTCTATATTTATTTCAATAAAGTAGCATCTCGACATCGATGGATCGTTTCGGGCAGAAATGGCTCGAAGCAGAAGAAAATTCTTAATATGTACAGGTAGGGGGGAAAAAAAGCGGACTGACTCTTGTAGCTGATTTCAGAGTCTTGTGATACGTAAATAAATGTAGGCTAAGAGATGTAACGGAAACGTTTGTTTTCACAAGCAATGCAAATTACGTGAAATTATTTCTCATTGATTGTCCATATTATCTAGAACAAGTTTCAATACATTCCCTGCTAGCCTGTGAATGACACTAGGCACGCGCAGTGGCTCATATCGGCAACTCAGATATTTTAGTCGGTCCGCTTTTTTTCTCCCTACCTGTAGACTACAATATGGGCAAAACAGAATAAAGCAGAACATAAAGCATGACCAATAACGAGCATAAATTATTAATCGCCCCAATATGTTATGTAGTTTTCCACCAATTTAATTTTTCAACTAAACTAAAAAAACTAAACTCCGTGGCGCTACATCCCTGGAGGGACTTGGCCCACCACCAGACCGCTGCATCATCTCCCGTAGGCAGATGGCAGGATTGGGGGGGATGTGGTCAGCATGCCCTCACCCACGGCCGTTTATGGTGGTTTTCTGGACCGGAGCCGCTACTTCTCTATCAAGTAACTCCTCAATTTGGAGTCACGAGTGCACCCCTACCAGACCTCCCTACCTCAGAAAAATCCAAGGAGGTACCGCGAATCGAACCCGGGCCGACGGATCTGTAGTCAGCGACGCTAACCACAAGACCACGCCGGCGGACAATTTTCCAACTAATTGTTTCTAATTATTTAATCGTTACTGTAGCGTTATTATTTCTATTATATTGCGATTTTAGTACAGTGTGGTTATTTTCTGATTTATTTTTACTTTCTCTATCCGGAGCATAGATACTGTAGGTAAGAGGATGTAGTGTGTTCGAACCTGAAATTAGATGTCGAGTTTTCAGAATTATACTAGTTTTGAGGTCTCTTGAATCCAAAAATAAAACTTTCAGAAATATAATTATATGTGTCTATGAACAGTGTAGTTCTTTCTTTCTTTCTTTTTCGTAGTTTTACCTCTCCCTTTTTTAGGATTTAAGCGACCCATGCCGCCCGGGCCTTACAGGGCCACGACCTGTCGGGAGAGGGATTACCTTTGGATCACATACATACTTTTTTGACCAGACAAGGACATGGAGGGCCTCCCCGGATGAGTGATCAGCCCAATGCCGGGGCCACCTCCGAGACAACACAAACACATAGGACGATACACACCATTCACACACACACTCACTCAGAACAAGGCGAGGATGAGGATGAAGATGATAATGACGGCCAGATGATATCCGGGGACCACAAGGGCCTAAAGTTACCTGACATTTGTCTCATAGGTGAGGGAAAACCCCGGAAAAAACCTCACCTAGGTAACTTGTCCCGACCAGGAATCGAACCCGGGCCCGCTGCGTGAGAGGATTGGACGCATCCCCAGAGCCACAGCGGTGGACAACAGTGTAGTTCGAGAATGAAAAATTGTATAAATGCAAAATCTTGTATTTGGGTTACATTTCTTATGGGGATATGACAAGAAGACTGTCAACTTTCACTTTTACTAACATTAGATAATTACATTTTTCGGGATTTCTCGAAAACTCCTCTACCTATTTTGTTTAAATGTTGTGCTTATACTAAGAGGAACAATTTTATTGGAATAGTTTGTAAAGGGCTATAGTCAAAAGTAAAAAAAAAAGGAAAGTATGAACCCATGTAGGCCTAAGCTATACAGGGTATAGCGTTAAGAATATATAAATACATTGTCTATTGAAGTGTAATAGGCCTCTCGAGAACTTTTTCGCCCTTTCTCGTTATATTTACATGTGGATATTCTTTTCAGCAAAGGTTATTCCATCTTTAGTCCTTAATATGTGTTTAGATTGGAATACAGTATTAGCTGTTGAGTGTACTGGATTCAAATAAATCGAATTAAATTAATCTGTCCTTAATATGAGTTTATTCGCATATTAGCAAATTATACTGGAATCCAGTAAACCCAATGGTTTTTGTATTCGTAAACTACGTCGCCCTCTTTTATCGCCCACGGCAGTTTAATATAATTAATATGATATGCTATGAGTATCACTCACATTCTGCAAGAAATGGGATGTGACATCATGCTGAAGGTGCTTTGAGCCATGTCATTACCAAAAAAAAAATTTTTTTATAATTACTTATTTTTTAAAACAAATGCTTAATATATTGTGGGCTTACAAGGAATGCAAAAATGCAAAAAATTAGTTATTATAGGTAATAAGTATAACAGATTGAGCTCTATGCTCAGGGAAAACGAACCAAATCCTAATCCTTATAGTTCCTGAACAATGAAACTGTTACAAACTCCTAAGTCCATTACACACAGAATGTTTTCAGGGAAAGGAATTAAGTCCACTTGATACCTTTTGCCTGCGTACCTAAATATCAAATACAACATATCTCTGCAGGTAGAATGACTTAATTCGGTAACTGATCTTGTGGTTAGTTTCGCTGACTACAGATCCGTAGGCCCGGGTTCGATCCCTGGTACCTCCTCGGATTTTTCTGAGGAAGGGAGGAGCTACTTGATAAAGAAGTAGCGGCTTCGGTCACGGAAACCACCATTAACGACCGTGCCCCCAATCCTGCCATCTGCCAATGATTGATGACGCAGCGGTCGGGTGGTAGGCCTAGTCCCTTCAGGAATGAAGCGCAACAGAGTTTAGTAGTTTAGATCATGTTGACTATCGAGCACTGATTCCAGAACCTGGTGTGGAAGATAGTGCAAGTGATGAGTCTGAAGATGATTGTTAGGATGTTAGTGGCCAGTGTTCATGTAGCTTCTGAAAAGTAAATCCATAATTACACACTTTAAAAAGCATTTCATTAACAATTTGGAGGTCCTTAGTTTGTTTTCCATCTATATATAGCACAGTTTGTTGTAATTCCAATCAATATTACCTATTTTTTTGCATTATTGGACTTAATACCTTTTCCCTGTATTCATACTATTTCAATAAGTTAGCCCCTACAATAATTATGGAATCATCATTTTGGGGAGTAAAACGTATTAAAATGTAACCAACAGATGTGTTATTTGATGTACAGATGATTTAATCCATTCCCTGATTTTTCATATACATTCAAACTTTAAAATTGATTGTTCTGCAAACAACTTGTAAGCCTACGATATCATGTTAAATGTGTTTTTTATATATAAATACAAATTTTATGCAATAAATATACAATATTTTAACATATAATATACCAGTGGTATATTTATACACCATGTGTTTTGAAGGAACTTCAGGGAAATTAAAAAAAAAGTATTCTCATTGTCTGAGAGACCATTCTAATATGCTGGTCATTTTGTAAATTTTATTTAAAAATAAATATTTTGGGAGCTAATGGGTTAAGATAGAGCTTATGAAATGACCGGAACCAGATTTTATATCGTCAGAGTAGGCCTACATTCGTCCCATCGTTCGGATAATTTAACTCCGAATAAGACAAACCTAGGGACAGAAATGGTTAACACATCCGTCTAGCCTGGGAAAACCAAATAACGGCAATATTGCTGATGTTGGACAAACTTAGTTATTTCAGTATATTAGTTAGAATATTTTCATTTCTCATGGCCAGGAAAACAAAAAGTCTGATGAAAAAGACTGAAGAGAGAAAATTAATCCAACAAATTACAGTTAAATGGTATGACAGTTTTTCATACCTAACCATTAGAACAAATTTGCTACGAATTTTTCATTTCATCAATAATCTACCTTTTATTATCCTTGCAGCAACAGTCATTGAGGAACAAGAAAATGCAAAATAGATGACTTACTAGAAACACACAATAGAAGCCTCTTCAATTTATTTGAAGAAATGACTTATGTTGACATCAAACGAAAAAACAAATTCTCCCTTCTTCAAATAAGCACAGATGTGTTTTAAGATTACCTCTAAGAGTATTGGTCTTTACACAAGAAATATTTCTGTTTTGTATGAATAAGTATAATGCCTTTTGAGATTATCTTCGTATATAAATGTCTTGGTATGTAAATCACACGAGAAAGGCTTCTGTCTATTATGTGTAATTATATGTGTTTCGAGTTTATCTTTTTGAGAAAATGATTTGATATACACAAAATAATAATATGATGCATCTTGAAATCGTTTCTTTCGGAAACTATATTTGAGAAAAATTCACTACAGAGTGACAGTTTCTCAGTATGCAAAATAAAATCTTTTTTTTCCTGTATTTCTTTTAGTGCATACTTCTGAAACTATTTGGCACCGGCGTTTTTAACATGTCAACTGCGTTGGGTTCTTCAACAATATTGCAGTCTGCAGATGAATCTGCATTTTCACTCTACGTTCAGCGACAGTAGGCTATATTTTTCTTCTTTATATTCGGATTTGAAATCAACTGAAGAAATCTCTTTCAAATGTTCAATTTCGTCACATTCTGACTTCACTACAAGGTCAACCGTACTACAATGTTCAATCAGGACTGAATTCTGCTTCTTGGCTTAACTAACTTTGATAAAGGCTCTACCTTCGTTTTAATGACAGTATATTTTTTTGTCTTCTACATATTCCGATTTGAAGTCAAATGAAGAAATCTCTTGCTTAAGTTCAAGACAACCATACTCAGTTTTTTGCCGGCTACCACGAGCTCAGCAATGCAGCACTCTTCAGGTGGGCTTGCAGGCCTATTCGTATTCTCTGTCTTGATTTGATTTGAATCAATAACCACTGATATAAGCTCATTTGTTCGTTCAGTGATAGTATTTTCTATATCGGTAGGTACCTTTTCCCTCATTTGAGTTTCAACCCATTCACTTTTCACCACATGTTTTCATTCTTGAGAGAAAAATGCGCTTTGGCGCTTAAAACAATAACAATTGTGAGGCAGTATATTTCTTGGCATTTCTTAGAGTCCGACGAAATATTCTTATCTCGGACTTCCCGTTCTCACTGAAAATAATTCATAAAACAGGCATTGCGAATAAAACGCACAATATGGTGACTAAATAAAATAATAACACAAAAAATTATTTTCCAAGACATCTATCATGGCATTGTGTAATAATTTCCTTTTATTTCATTTGTTTCTGCAGCAAAATTGTTTTACAGACCACAGATCTATAAAACAACAAATACCTTACACATAACGTACCGAATTTGCCCATTTCGACTCCTCTAATATAATTAGATTTACATCTTTGTATCTAGATTTTGAACTGTCAATGTGACACAGAAATTATGATTTTTATGTTCCTCTAGCTTATTTTATTTTTATTTTATTTTAAGTCTATTCAATTTTTAAAAATGACATAGTACATATGTAAACTTTTTGACAATCAAATAAAAACAATATTGAGAACAAAAGAGAAATCTAAAACAAATCAGTTAAACAATACACACTCAATTAAAATAATTATAATTGAAGGAAAGTAAAAAAAGCAATAATTACATTGCTTTGTGATTTCATGGCTGCATGATATAAATTTTGCAAATATTGAAACAGTTATACGTCAATACACAATTATTGTACCAAATGCATAGTGTTAAGAGGGGAGAACTCGTGTAATAATCGGTATGTGCACAAATTATATAAAATGTCTACAGTTAGTAGGACGAGCATACAGATATAATTTTAACAATAATTTACACAGTTCACCAACATGGATTAAAGTATACAAACATTTTAAACCAATAACTTTGCGCCTAACGACTAGTGAACAATGTTAAATAATGATAACATAGAATGGGAAACTTTGTAGTATTATGTTGGATAGTATCAGAAACTTCTAAATCTCGCACATTTTAAAATCGTTTTTGGATAGATTCTAATACATTTATATATTTCATCTGCTGAGGGTTCCACACATCACTGCAATATTCTAACAACCTAGACCTTACATTAGACAAGAATATTTTTAAAGTGTCGGTATTTTTAAAATTAATTGTGTTTCTAAAATAAACCCTAAGAGGTTTGTAGAAGTTGATGTTAATTTTAGAATGTGATTAGAAAAATCCATAGTACTTGTAAAGTTAACGCCTAGATCTTTAACCAAATAAAATTTTTCAGCAATTCTCCGCCCATACAATATCTATTGTCAAAATAGGTTGCCCTTTTACTATAATATACGAAATTTTTATAAGTTAAAATAGATCATATTTTCAATAGACCATTAGGATATTTTTTTTTTAATTTTCTTCCAATAATGAATAATCATGAAGTGTAAGGCTCGTGTCCACATGAGAGCTGAGAGTGCGAGAAACTCTCGAGAGTTGCATTTCGGTATATGGACACGCGTCTGAGAGCACTGTCTGAGAGGTAGCTGAGAGTGGCATTCAGAGAGTCAACTCGCAGGTGGACACGACTTTGCAATCAATCTCCGAGAGCAGCTCGCACTATACCAATCTGTTTCGTATAGCTGAGAGTTCTCTGAGAGTGGATAGTGTGTATATTATGCCCAACAAGCCATATGATAAAATTATTTAATTTGCCTTCAATATTTATTTATATTTTCTAAAAACGAAATCTAAATCGAATAATACTCAAATATAACAGATTATAATACGGTATCGTTTAATGTTTATATGTTCATCATGAAAAATGTAGTAAGTTTATAAGGGAATAACTGAACAATAATAAACTTTTTACATTACATTCATTTATGAAACATAATGGGTAATAATCTCCATGGTTCACTACGGCGATCATCGATTCCTCTACAGAATATTCTGAGGCGAAGAAGGATGTAACGGGTGCAGTAACCCTCATGTCTGTAGATTAGAGGAATGTAGGGATCTCCTGCGGGACAAAATACCGGATCAGCGGTGACCGTCATAGGCCTAAGTTGCAATCGTTAAGTAATCATATAAATGAACATAATATTAGTGTAGACTGCATACAATTGCAAATATTCTGCAAATCGGCGTTTAGAAACACGGCGCCTATAGCGTAATCAGTCTTGGTGGTTGTCTTTGTATTTTTTTGAGGGGACCAAGATGACGTACATGAATCTATTGCGTATGAAAGTAGACATGTAACAGCGACGCACAAAATGCTTTTGCTCCAGTGCTAAAGGACCAATCAACAAAGAACATTTATTGGCTCTTGGTCTTCGTGGACGCAGAGGATAAATAGTAGACCTATCCGTTCATGAAGATGCACGGAGTTTAGATTCACAGTTTGATAGGATCACTCCACACGACTTGACATGCTATAAATTAAAAATCACATGCTTGATGCCGGAAAAGCACAAAGTCACAATTAGTATATATTTAACAAGGATATCATATCACATTTCAATGTCTTTTTAGTTAATTTGTGGCCCTATCGAATTCACTAATACTTCATGATGTTCTGATAATATTCTGACAATATTAGATTGTCAAATTCTTCTAAACGCTTAATAATTAAATGAATGTACTCACTTAAAAGCATTCGGCAGGCCCTCATAAAATGCTTACATTAATATTAACAACGAATAATACATTGTTGTGCGTCCATCTTGTCCGTAAATGCGAGACGAAAACTCGCGCGATTTTGTTTCAAGTGGACACGGTCCTGAGAGTAATGTCTCGAGTTTTACTCTCAGCTACTCTCAGGATTGGACTAGCGCTCTCTAGTGGACACATCACCTGAGAGTACTCTCGAGAGTTTCTCGCACTCTCAGCTCTCATGTGGACACGAGCCTTACGACATCATCATCTGCGTATATTACATCTCTCTCTAGCTATAACTAAGTTATACCTTGCTTAGTCGCTGGGCAAATGACGTACAACTACCCCGGAATTGAATCTTGGACCATAACCAAGACAAAAGAAGTATATAAACACACAGTTATAGTTCCTAGTATTCTAACCAATAAGAACCTAAAAATCCGGGCCCTCACTTTAACATAACGTTATGGTTACTGTTATATGAAATTAACCTATTTTGTGAATCTTGTGAACAATCATCACTCTCGCTAAGAAGGCTAAATCTTGTGGTAATCTTCTTTTGAGTATGGATGGTTGATCCGTTGTAGCACCATGTTAAAGGCTATAGCTGAAGGAACTCCAGGGATTTTGGAGAAGAATAACCTTAAAAGCATTGGAATGTAATATTGCTATGGAAAAATTGCCTTTTCCTAGTGGATTTCCTGATTTCGAACTAACCACCTGCATTTGTTGCTATCCAATAAGTTTGTTTTGAAGAACTTGCTGGCATTTCTAGTCTTTCTCGCTGCTTCCCAAGCTATGGCTGCATACGTCATAATAGGTCTACAAGGGAAGTGTACAGCAACATTGGGTATTCCAGGTCAACCGTGAATGTCTGTTAATCTAATGATAGAGTATGCTCATTCTAGCAGAAGTCAATGTCATGTATTGCCCGTGCATTTAGACGTGAACACTGTAAACACGATGTGCAGTGGTATCAGTCTCACGTGATCCATACTAGCAACACACTCCCCTTCCGTCCCGCCCTATCTCTGCGGCGCATGCAAGTGTTCACGTCTAAATGCACAGGCAATAACTTTAGTATTTAGTAATAACATACCGGGTATGTGACTAACTTATATTTGTTGTTGAAATCCATGTAGTTTGTTTATTTTGGAGATTTAAAAAAGGGTGGCATTGGCAATGGCTTAGGCGTTTTATGGATGGGATATTTCCTCACGTGTGAGAAACATTAGGGAAACATTAGGCCCTTGTGGTCCATGGTCTGACCGTCATTATCACCTTTATCCCATCTCGCCTTGTTCGGAATGAGAACGCGACTACTGTGTCGCGTTGTATGTGTTCATTGTTGTCTTTGGCTTTGGTCAGATCACTCATACCTCCATGCCTTTTCTTGTCGAAAACTAAGTCTGTGGCTTACACAAAATTCCTCTCCGATAGGTCGCGGTTTTGAAAGTTCCGGGCGGCGTGGATCGAGTGAATATCCCTACAACGAGGAAGGTAAAACAGAGAGATAGAAAGAAATATTTGGTGATAATGAGCATTAATTTTTACTTCTGTTTTGGTGATATTCAGTTGTAATAATTGTGAGAGGCAGTAAGACAATTGGGACAAGGATGTTTGCTGAGAACTAACTGCTGTATTTAGATATGATGAGGGAAGAAGGGTGTAGGATCATCAACATACAAAGCCGTGCATTGAAGTTGCAGATTTAAAACATCATACATAAATACAGAGTGATTTAGGTCTTCTACAACAAGCTTTGTGAAATGATAGTTCTCGCCAAGAAGATCATTTTTTGTCATAAAACCGATTTTGGCCATTTTGTTGTTTAGAAGCCACATGAATGAGCATACAAGATCCAGATATTACAAATGCTTATATTGCATAAGGGCTCTAATGTATTCGTGACACCGTCTTTTCATTGCCTGTTAACTCTGTCCAACATGTGCGGTCTCTAACGAACGGTCAAAGGCGACTGGTAACTGGGGTGGCAGACACGACACTCTTCACATGCCTCTAAAGAAAGAAGTGCAGCGGCGTTAAATCGGGTGATCGAACTAGTCACGCTCCTAAACAATGAATCTGAAAGCATCGATTGTAGTGTCACGTAGCGAATGGCTGCGTGCATAATAGACGATAGCAAACCATTTCTAAACAAAGGAAGGGTTTGGGAGACTTCGATTAATCGATATTGAACCCTGTTATGACTATCGATACTGCCCTGAATTTATTTGAATTACAGAAAAAAGAGAAGTGCGCATGCGCCGACGGTGAGTCGACGGGAGAAGAGCTGATCCCAAAAAAAGACAGTAGGGAGAACGTAACTGACTACGAAAGAAGACGGACGCAGGGGAAGTCGCCAGGCGAGACTAGAATGTGCGACAGTGGTGGAAGGCGTTCTGGCATGATGGTGGGTCAGACTTTCATCTGAGGAAATTCTGGTTGTGAATTTCCTTGACACGACTATATGGAGATAGTCATTACTCAGAAGAATACACCAAGTCGGCCAGTACGAGACACCGCTACAGCGACCACCAGCTGTGAGAGTGAGTCGTGACTGCTCGCTCTGAATAAGAGCAGATATGGACATCAGGAAGTAACGGAAGACAACTCAGGATCGGATGATAAGTTGGACATCACTGGTTGAGTATAATCGTCTAGACTTTTGTATTGTTTGGGGAGTGGGAAAACTGAGATATTCCTTTTTGTAAGGATGGTTTCTAAGTAATGTGTGGCGATTAGACGCCGTATTGTATGATAAAAGAATAGAATAGAAACATAGAAGTGAGAATTCTAGAAGTAAAGTGATGAAATCCAGTAATCCAACTATTTTCTATTTCTGGTCTAAGTTAATTATAAAAGAGCAGTCAAGAGCCTAACCGTTGAATGCCAAAGATATATCTCTTCACTTTGGGGTTTTATGGGTGATTGTCCCACGAATGAATACATAGCTAGGGGCAATTGGTGATGCTCATATAAACTTTGTTATTTTTGAGACAGGACGCGAGGGGAGTAAGGAAGAAAGGTAATTAAGGGGCATGCTTAGTACTTCTTACGAGGGCCCCTCCCACTTGGGTTTCTTTCAGGTGACAGGTGACTATCTATAAATAGATTTCATGCTGGCCTGTAGTGTTAAGTTATGTTTTTTTATAGAGATTTATCTACAAGCGAAGGTGTATGGAATATGGTAGAGGGGGATAAGAAGTGGAAAGATTGAAGGGCAAAAGAAGGCCTACGAGTGGTAGTGCATTAGGTGTGTACCATTGGAAAGTTTACATGTTAGGGTAGAAGTAGAAGTCACTAAAGGGGTTATAGAGAAGCTTACTAATCTGGGCGTGAATTAGTTTCAGTTAGAATTCTAGGGAATTTAGAGACAAAAGAAGATTGGGTGCCCATGCTGAAGAGTAGTAACTTAAGAAGTAGGAAAACTAGAATAACCACCAAGTGAATTAAATCAATGGTATAAGCTGAAGGGAACTCTACTTAAAGAAAGAAAGGGGTTAAAAGATAATAGCTGATGATTGGTCAGGTTAGAAAGAGGTGAGTGAGTTGAAAGATAATAACAAATGATTGGTCAGGTTAGAAAGAGGAGAATAGGTAATTACGAGTAGTGTACTGATGATAAGTAGTTTATTAACAAGTACTAGAGATTGTAAGGGTGAGGTGAGGGAACGCCGGAAGTATCCCGAATCAAACAAATAAAATCTGGTAGTAGGCAAGGCCTATACTAGTAACATATAAAGAAAAGAAATTTATGAGAGATTGTGAAAGCCATCGATGTTGGAGGCGAACAACGGCCCCACGTGCCTCTAGGAGAGAGTGTCAGGGACCTCTGACATCGATTTACAAAATTTTATTTTTGTTTGCGGCCCATTAATATTTTCCCGGTTGCAGGAGAGGAGTCAGATTGTTTGTAACTCAAGATCTAGACGCCGCTCCTGTATCGGTGGTCTATCGCCACAGTCACTCTGTGGGTATAGGCCTAAACTTCTATTTCTTTCTTCATGAGACTGTCTTTCCTATCTATCTTTAAATACAATTCTTCATGGACTAAGATGACTAGTAGATTGGTATAGGAGACATAGGTGGGATTATTGAGTGTAATATGTAGAGTCAAGGACTGGATTATGAATTGAAAATCTTTATTTATTCGGAAGAAAGTATAATATATATATTGAAATATCTTGAAGTTGTAAATGAAAGTGACTACACAAGTTAGTAGTAAATAATACAAGACGTTCTAGTAGATACCTGGAAATAAAGAAAGAAAGGAGATTAAGTAATTAATTAGGGGTTTGTTATTGTTGAACAGAGAACGTACTTATACAGTTAAAATTGGGTATACTAACCTTGAATAATCAAATACTATCCTACCAATAAAAGTGTTGAATGGTTAATGTAGTGTAAATGTAATTTATTGTATATAAGATTGTTATTGTTGAAAAAAGGAAAAAAAATAATATATTAAATAAATTATGGTTATTGTTATGCAAAGTAAATTAACGTGAAGTTCAGATTTTTGACCCTTATCCTTGTAATGGTTTGAGAGTCGCTGATTTTTGTGCTAAGTTACATACTTTGGTAGTGAGTATTGAAAAAGGAGAAAAAGAAGAAGCAGAATAATAAAAGAAAGATAAATCCGAACCCACTCCCGTCTCCACTGTTAATTTAAAAGCTAGTCGAGAGGCATGTAGGTACATAGCCTGTGTATCTATAATTTAATTTTGTGACTGGGCTGATATATAACAAAAAGGAAAGAGGAAGCGTATTGATGATGGCGCCCGTTAATATAAATTTTCATCAATATTATCAAAACAGGGTAAATTGTTAAAAGAAAGAGAAAGTAGACTGGGAGTAGGAAATTTGTAATCACCCGGTAACAGAGGTAATTGTATTGAACCTTGGAATGTGGGTTATGCGTGTCGTGTCAGGACGACACCATAGGAAGTGACCTTGTTTTGTAAATACGTGCATCACATATTTTGGCGGAGTTCAGTAAACTTATGTACTACGATTGAGAATAATCACATATTAGTCGTCACAGATTTTGGCGAAGAATTTTGGCGAAGATTTAATCCAAGAAGTTAGGGAACTTTATAGCATAAAGTAAGAAAGTCCGTCACAGTAGACAAAAAAAAATCCTCGTAGTGAGACTTATCACTCCACAAAGTTTATTACAGAGGTCCTGAATCACCTTGTTTACCAGCATTAAAGAGAACTGGTGACAATATCGCTCCTTGTGGTACCCTGCATTAATTGGATTAGATGTTGATCCTGTGCCTTCTATTCGTACTAAGAATTGGACAATCCGCTAAGAAAATTCTTACATCTATGAGATAATGAGGTTGTCCCACTCCCTATACAGTAGTTTCAAAAGTAGTTCGTTGTGCTACACAATGCTTATTTGTGCTGGAATTCACTGAATACCTAATTGTAAGTTCTGTTTCGGTTGTCTGTAGCCTACATCTGTTATCTTAGGAGGAAATTCTGCATCATGCTGATGCGAATTCTCCACAAAAAAATTGAAAAAATTGAAAGCAATACGCTCACATGAGTATATCTGCTTTAAGCTTCTCTAGCTTCACATTTCCACATGGAATAAGTGTCTGCATTGTTGGTTATCCGCATTCAATCTTACGCAAAGCGAGTCCTAGTATTACATTTTTTTTATGTATTTTATTTAATTATTTATTTCCCTTTGGTGTAGTTAGGGCTTTCAGGCCTTTTCTTCCACTAACCAGAGGAGGATACATTCATCCATAACTAATAACCTAATTAAGAATAAATACGTGAAATGTATTACTTATAATGGGAGTGTATATAAATTTATATTAGGCCTAATGAAAACTATAATTAACATTATATTAGACAATAATAATGAAATTCAATAATTATGGTAAGTAGAAGGAATGAAATATAAGGAAGAATAAAACTAACAATATAAAAAAAAGATAAATATTTGAAACATGTAAACAGTATATGATATGAATATTAATGGTTGGTGGTCAAGTGATCAACTTGAACGTTCAGAGTGTTCGGCAGTGAATTCCACAGACGAGCTTTACCGATAGTGAAGGACGAAGAATAAAATACAATATTGTGAGAGAGAATATATAGGGCTGAATTCTAATGGGATCTTCTTCCGAGGTCTTGTGATATTCTGATAGGTAGCGAAAACGGCAAGCCAAGGAAGTAAGGAGGGGTTTTTATGCGAAGTAGTTTGAAAAGCATTGAAAGAGAATGTACAGTATTTATAAAGGGTGACAAGCTTAAAACTACTCTTCAGAGAAACTCCAAGAAAAATGTTTTAGATACGATTCTGAAGTCGAAAATATGCAGTTAATAAATAAAATTTCACATCATACTCGTTGCTGCGATACTCCAAAAAATCATGAAAATCAGAATTATCTCCATGTGAACTAGGAGTGAGGCCAAGACGTTACCATCTCAGCCACCTGGGACAATTTAACGATCTAGTTGGATAAGCACATGTAAAACAATAATGTTATTTGTCATAGCTAACTGTATAGATCACAGTAAAACAATTGACTATGTTGTCATAACTGATTTGCATTTCATAAATTCTTTCGAATACGTATATTACCATAAAATAGGCACTAAATTGAGCACTACTCCGAAACAGGTCAACCGATTTTATCCAATATTGATAGACGACTTCCTATGGACATTATATATGTGTATACCTAGTTTCATAAAAATCCGGTAAAGCGTATTTGAGTTGCCGCGTCTTTAAAATAGACACTAAATTGGGGTTTTCTCCGGTACCGGTCTACCGATTTGGTCCAATATCAGTAGACGTCTTCCCATGTACATTATAAATGGGTATACAAAGTTTCAGGAAAATCCAATAAAGCATATTTGAGTTATCGCGACTTCTTATATTTTAACATAAAAGGCACTAAATTGGTCATTATTCCGGTACTGGCCAACCGATTTAGTCGAATATCAATAGACGTCTTCCCATGGACACTATAAATGCGTATACGAAGTGTCATAAATATCCGATAAAGCGTATTTGAGTTATTGCTCCTTTAAAATAGACACTAAAATTGGTTTTACTCCGGTACCGGTCAACAGATTAGGTTCAAATTCAATAGGATACTTCTCATTGACGTCATAAGTGCGTATACCAATTTTCATGGAAATCCGATACAGTGTATTTGAGTTATGGCGCCTTTCCGATCTATTAAAATAGGCACTAAAGTGGGCATTACTCCGGTACCGGTGAACCGATTTGGTTCAATATCAATAGGGTTTTTTCCAATGGACATTATAAATGTGTTTTCCAAGTTTCATGAAAATCCGAAAAAGCGTATTTGAGTTATGGCGCGTACAGGCACACGGACGGGCGGACAGACGGACAGACATTTTTCGTCCCCACAAACATTCTCATAAAGTACCATACTGTCACTTAATAACACTAGATATTATTAGTGGCACCACTGGCTCCAGAGAGTTTAATCTAGAAAAATAGAAACAGTTGATATCCATGGAAATTGTTAGTACAGGAAACCCCGCAAATATCGCCAAAAACGAGATATATCGAAGTTTAATTATGAAGTGTTCACTAAATAGTCACAAAAAAATTCTGACCTCTCGTTATATTACCTACGACAATTACACCATTTAACCATCGTAAACGACCGCCTCTAAGGCCTCCGTTGGAAGCGCAGTACGTGAATGTGGTCAAATTTAAGCTCGATAATTGGACGCAGGGAGAGGCCTTGGATTGTTTTATAGCGCAGGCTGCGGTCAAACCATAGCCTACATTCTAAAAATACAAGGCCTCTGTATCGTCATTTTGCCAGTGTTGCAGGCAATGTAGTTACAACTCTGCCGCACGTTTTAAGGACTGTCATCTACCGGAATATGAAACATGTCTAATTTTAATTAATTGCTTTCCCATGCAACGATTAAAAAATGAATGTTGATAGTACTTATACAGAGCGGTCGCTAGCATTCTCTTCGAGCTTCGGAGCTACGCTCTTCGTGACGGTCACGCTGCGTCAGCGGCCAATTCGGGTCCCGGTCAGCCGGTAGGAGGAAGGAGAGGGTTTGTTTAATCTCGCGAAATAAAAGTATCATGTATTTAAAAACCTATATCAATTTCAGTAGCGGCTCATGGCTCAAAACGAGGGTGTGCTGCAAATACCAGCAAACTTAAAATATTTTTAAAAATTATTAGTATGCCTATCTAAACTGCTCGTCTCTTAATCCATCTCTGGGAACTATTACGCGATTTTCTCTGCCCTAATTATTTTTTTGCTAATTTCTCTCGTCTCGTCGAACGTTGTGTGAGTTGTGTGACGAGAGAAAATAGCAAAAAAATAAAAAATAATAACAATAATAATAATAATAATAATAATAATAATAATAATTAGGGCAGAGAAAATCGCGTGAGAGTTCCTCGAAATGGAATAAGAGACGAGAAAATAGTATTTTTAATGATCGATTTAAAGGAAGTCGCTTAGTGTTCCCAGTGCGACAGAATACTTAATCGGGGTTGTAGAATCCGGGTTTTTCTGAATTTAACACATTCGAATTTGGCGGTGAAGATGAAAAGCATTGCTTACTCGACTATGATGGTCCTCCACGCTACATCACGGCCCCCTACCGTCAGACGGTGGAAGATCTTCTCATATAACTAACAGCGCGCCCGCCTGTGAGACGTGAAGTAAATATTAAAGCCTCAGAATGTGCTGCGGCAGCCCAGAGTGAGATTCTGAGGCTTTAATATTTGCAGGTTAAAACTCCCATATCCGCCATGCAGTCAAGGTTGAGCATCACGTCACAGCCCTACGAAAAATGTGCTGTTCACAGAATCCCATCATGGTGCCGGAAAGGTAGTATTCACATTATCAACTCTAGACTCCCAAGCTACCAGCTAAGAAATTCTTGCATGGACGGGCCAAGTTCAAAATCTACGCAAAAGAAAATAACATTATACGACGAGCAGAAAACAAGCTGTGTGCTGCAGCACTGCAGCACAATAGGAGAAACCGCCACTAATTATTTTACTTACTTTGATTGTAAGAGTTTCTGGAGTTTCGGCTATCAGTGCCACCGCTCAACCAACTGGGCCAACCAGAGGCACACAATTTGTGATATGTAGAAGAGAGGTTAGATCTGGCCCTGTGAAGCGCATTCTGGCTGGCTCAGTTGGTAGAGCGGGGACACGGGTACCCGAAGGTCCTGGGAGTTATCTACAATAAAAAGCAAGAATCGAAATACCACCTAAAAAACCAAGAAGCATTCAATACAATACAACAAAAAAGTATTTCAATAAAGGCAAGTACACTATTACACCTTCACACCAAAGTACCTAAAGTACAAGTGATAATAAAAGGACTTCCCACAAACGTAGATTCACAGCAGCTCTGGGAGGAACTAACAGCACTTAGCTTTCCAGTAATAAATGTACGACAGTTAATGGCAACCAACAAACAAAGTGAAGACATAATTAAGCACCCAATTCCAGTGTAGGTAGTATCACTCCTAAACAACGAATATAGAAGAAGTATTTACAATTTGAAAGCCATATACTGATTGAAAAACTAGAGTATATCAATGTTACAACTGTTAGGAATTCAGCCACACATCATCAGATTACCAGCTACCAACCAAATGTGTGAAGTGCAGCAAAAACCACAGAATTTCAGAGTGCCCCATAAAAGGTAAGCCAACCGAACCTTTATGTGCAAACTGTGGACTACAGCACACTGCAAATTATAGCAAACTAGCTTAAAAGGCCCGGCGTCGCCCGGGTTTTTATTTTGTTATTTGAAATTAAGTTATGAAGGAAGGACTTTCGATTTTCAGACTCTAGGGCCTTGTATAATATGTACATAGAACTTGAAATGAGGAAGAACGCCTTATCACTATTCCCTCAGAAAACGCTAGATACATCTTTTTATGGCTCATAAAGGATGTCGAATGCTGCATTCCGTTACTTCTCCACAACATGCCTGGAAGGGGTTGTATTAAGATGAAATATAAATTCCGATTACATAAGATTGTATTGTCTTTATGGAAAATTTTATTTCTCACTCTCTTGTTACCATACAACCGTTTCGGAGCAAAGAGTTCTTTGCAGCCGGTATAAAAAAGCTAGTAACCCTTTGGGACAGGTGCATAAACGTTGATGGGGATTATGTTGAAAAGTAGGAAAAGTCTTGTTTTGTAAAAATAAATGGTTTTTTCTCCAGAGCTGTCCCTGCAATACGACCGCTTATTCTACATCAAAATGTGAAGTGAGAAAATGATATTCTCCATGTCGAGGGTAGAGAAAGTTATGTGACTTCTTCACATTGTGCTTTATTTTCATGGATTTAATTCTTAAAAAATTATTTTCACAAATGTATTAATTATATATTTGCATCAAAGTTTGTTAAAGTCCAGTATTATATAGTTCCCAAAGCCCTATGTGAAATCTATAAACAATACACTGTTGTCATGATAACTGAATTGCATTTCATTTTATCAGTATAATATTTTCAGAAATTATATAAATGTTCAAGGAAAAAAGTGGCTTGTTTGAATTTTAGTTTTGACCATGTTACTTCCCGGACTTAACTGGGTATGTTTGCAAAATTTCGTGCAAATTGGTCAAGAAATGTAGATTTCTTGACAGCAGAACTCTCAAATTGTGCCTCATTTCATATTTCCGACTTTTTCCGTGGATTTTCCAAAAAGTTTATTTCATACAAACCTTGTCCTGACAATTAGAATTAGAATTAGAATTGGATTATTTTATCTGGTGGAATTAAGGCCATTAGGCCTTCTCTTCCATTCAACCAGGATTAGTACAAATGAACTTTACAATATTACAATAGAACAAGTAAGTTACAAGTACAATACAAAGTTACAGATACACAAAAACATGATTACACTATTATTATTATTTAAGGCTTAAGAACTAGTTCCCTAGAGATAATACAATAAACAAAAAACAATATGTTAAATAGTTTGCTACTTACTAAGATTTAAACTATTACTAAAATATTAACTATTAGGCTACTAAGAAATATAATGTGAAAGCAAAATTAAAAGTTAAAAATGAAAAGTTGTGGATAGTTGGAAAAACTTTCAGTATTTAGATATGTGATGATTTATTGTTATTAATGTGAAACCAAGTCCCTAACTATGGCATCATTGGTCAGCTTACGTAAGAATTGTATTTGTGTTTGACAGTTCCTACAGTTCTACGAACACAACAAAAGAAAAATCAGCCAAATTGGTCAAGCCGTTCTCAAGTGATACTGCGACATATATGTGGCAATTGATTTTTATTTATATAGATGTGTAACTATAGTAGAGCAAAGAAATATTGTTTTGAATAAGCAAGCTATCAAATCACAAAGACTAAGAAGCCGAGAAGGACATTTCAGTATGAACTTACAAGATTTTCCGCAATTACCAAACGTTGAGCCTCCATCTGCATGGTCCACTAATAACACTAGTGAATCAAAAGGATCAATTGTTGAAGATCTCAGGGAAATATGTACATTTTTTAAAGGTGTTGGGATTCAGAGTATAATAAGCAAAATCAAACAGACAACTCAGAAATTGAAACAAGCTCTAGATACATTCTCCAAACTTGTAGTTTTTTCGAATCCATAACATATATTCTGGCACCAGAATATGCCACTCCGAAATTCAACAAACCTCAGAGAAATCAGAGTACTAAATTTTAACGCAAACGGAATAAAAGACAACAATGTTAACTCTAAATATTGCTACAAAAAGAAGGCAGGAATCACCTTAATAACGGAAACCCAATGAGACTCAACTGATCGACAGAAATTCATAAATTATGACGTCATACGCACTGATAGACACCATAAAAAGGAGATGGCACAGCAATAATTATAAAAAGAAACATAACTTACAAACTACCCCAAATCACGAGACTAAGTTCTGCAGAAATGACAGCAGTCACAGTGTTAATAGATAATTCATAAACAATAATAGCCTTAATATGTATCCCACTCAGTAATAACATCAGTCTTCAAGAACTCCTTCAGAATAGCGTAGCCAGCCATGCTCTGCCATTAGCGACCGTGCCCCTCCGAGCCGCGGGGAACAAAAGAGAAACGATCGGCGCAAGAAAAGATTCAATGTGAGACATAATAAACCCCGCGCTATTCAGTATATTGCTCCTAAACTAATACAAATGTTCCTAACCTAACATAACCTGTCCACGCCTAGAATTCCACGCCTTTCGTAAAACATCGTTACATGGGACGAACCCCGCGCTATGCAGAATACTGCTGCTAAACTAACATGACTGTTCCTAACCTAACATAACCTGTCACGGACCTAGAATTCTTAATGCAGAAGCTTTTTTACCCTTCCACATCTTTCATAAAACATCGCTACAACACTCGTTTATCTGCCGAATTCAATCTGCATGTAATCATGTTCGTAATATTGGCGACATTGTACACTTGGTTCCACTCGGTACGGCCCGGTTATGACGGCGGTCACCTTATTCTCAAGTTCAGCGGAACTATCAAATATTATTGATAACCACGCTCAGTTTATAATACATGGAGACCTAAATGCCAAACATAAAATATGGAACTCGAAAGTAACACACATTTCCTCATCGATATAGGATATACGAGAAGCAATATATCCTTTAGAATACAACAAACAAAGTGGAATGTGTTCAAAACATCTCTAAAAGCAATCCCTAGAAATCCAATTTTTAACACAACAGAAGATGTCAATTTTGGAATAAAGATATTTACAGAAAACATACAACATGCTTACAGTACAGCTACACAATTAGTGGTATCAAGAGAAACAACGCAGGATCAAGAAGAAATATTACTGCAACTAATAAAAGCAAAACTATAATTAAGGAATCGCGCACAATGTGCATTATCTTCACCTAAGACTTAACCTACCCAGTCCTGAACCCGGGTAAGGGATTTTTCACTACTGGCCGACCCGGCCAGGAATCGAACCCGGGCCGCCGGAGTGGAAGGCAGGCGCGCTACCGACTCACCCACGGCGACGGACAAAAGCAAAACTGAAAGCCAGAAAAAGATGGTTTGGCACAGGTGACCAAAAGCAAAACTGAAAGCCAGAAAAAGATGGTTTGGCACAGGTGACCCACAGGCAAAGAGAGCATTCAACAGGCTAAATAAAGCTTTGCAGAACAGAATTAAAATCACCAAAGTGCAACAGTTTGAAACTGCAGTCCAAGAAATAACGGAGAAGCCAGGCAACGATTATTAGATAAAAGAGCTATGTTATCAAACACAGTGATAATGGTCGACATTGGCATAGCATATTACAATCCACAAGAAAAATCAAACATCAACAGCAGACTCAGAAAATAGATTTAAACCAAACAATGAACCCTCGAACTGAACGAACTCACAACAAACAGAACTTGAAAATGGTTCATATTTCAGAATACAGCCGCGAAGTGAACTCATATATACCATTCCATCAGAAATAAGCAATAATAACGAATCTCAATCTAAACAAATCAGCAGGACATGATAAAGTTACAGCAGAAATGCTAAAGAATTTACCATTAAATGGAATCACACCATTACGAAGATCATTAACTACTGCCTCAAACACAAGTACGTATTTCCCACTGCCATTGTCACTTTTCCAAAGCACAAGAAAAATCCTGTTTCCAAAGAACCGACGACCAATTAGTCTATTAAATATTATAATTGGAAAAATTCTTAAGAAAGCAATTGGGAACCGTCTTCTCCCGCACTTTGAATTGCCAGTGAATACACACAAAGTTCTGTTTGGATTTAAGAGAAAGCGTAGCACAATCCACCAGATGAAAAGAATAACCAATTATATTGATGATGGATTTAAAACAGGACAACACACTGTTGCAGTCTTCTTGGATGTAGAGCAAGCCTTTGATAACGTATGGCACCCAGGTTTACTACAAAAATTATTAAGGAGCATGGACATAAAAGAAGGATTGACACACCTCATCAGAATTTCTTTTTAATTTTAATCCTTTTTTTGTCAAATAGAACCTTTCAAGGTAAAATAGATGGTGTATTACCTACAATGAGGCACATAAAGGCAGAAGTACCTCAAGGGTCAATACAAGCACCTCACCTGTATGGAATATTTGTTCGAGACATTCCTGACAATAGACTGTAATTTAGGTTTATAAGCAGATGATACAGCTTATTATACCCTAAATTTCATAAAAATTAGGCACACAAAAGAATGCAGGAACAATTAAATACATTCTTGTGTCCAAACTTTAGCGCTGTGTATTAAAATAGTTTAATTAAAATACTTTCCGTAACGCACTTTATTTACCTTGGTAAACTTCTGGACGGCCGTTTCACAGGTGGTGTTCCTGCATCGACAGTAGAGTGCCAGAGGGCCGTCCAGAAGTTTACCGAGGTAAATAAAGTGCTTGGATAATAAAATGGAGAATTAAAGTTAACACTCATAATATTCACTAAAACAACCAAAACACCTCACTCTCTTCAATGAAGCTATTGAGTACCAAAAATCAGTTAAATACCTTTGCCTAAGTCATGATAAATAACTACAGTACGGTGAAAACATAAAATCAGTCACAAGTAAAGCTACAACAAAGTTTCTATTTCTCTATCCATTATTGAAGACCCCAAGTATAAAACCATAAATTAAAAAGATAATATACACCTCTATCAGGGTGGCCAGACGTCCGGCTTTTGGCCGGACTGTAAGGCTTTTTGCTAAGCAGTCCTCCATCCGGCGCGGCTTTATGCCGGACGTTCATTTGTCCGCCTTTTCGAGACTCTGATGGATCGGTAAAGAGTATTAATAAAATTTGTATTTTCCCATATGTTCCTGCCAATCCCTTTTTATAGTGTATAATCATTTATTTTATATAAATGCAGTGATTAAGTGAAATTAGTCAGGTTATACCATGTAATATCTTCTGTGCAACCGTCCATGCCCGAAGTTTTATACTATGCTAGATTACCAAAGAAGTGTGTCCTCCTTTCTGACATTTTAGAAATGGCCACCCTAAGAGGTTCATCAGACCATAACTCACTTATGGGTGTCAAATATGGTACACAGATAAACCACAAGGAATCAGAAGACTGCATGCAATACAGAGAAAAATAATTATAACAACCATCATCATCATAGAACCAGAAACACTCAATTGGAGAACATGCTTGAAAGTGAATCCTTCCTAGCACACATTGAAGATCTAGTTGGAAGATACTCTACAATCCCACACAAATACATTTATTAGAGCATTAGCTAGAATAAAAACTTTTTGAAAAGTAATCCAGACCTAAGAAATGTAGGAAAAAAGAACGTAATTTTACAGGGAACGTATCAATATTCTGTATAAGTAAAAGCCTAACAACATGCTGAAACTTGTTTTATGTACACGATTATGATAATAAAAAAAGCTCATCAGGTTTGTCCCTACAGCCATGTTATGTACTGTGAAGTAGCCTACCACGACGCAAGCGCACATCGTTAGTTCCGCTGGTAGTCGTATGAGCACAATATCATTTTTCAAGCGAACTGTGGTGCTTGACATATATTATGGCATGACTGGAGGAACAAATATAATGAAATGACATTCTACATGGTAATGAAAACGAACTGATAACAATTTGAACTCGCTTTCTGGCCGTACTGACCTAGGCCAAGAAAACCATGGGAATAAGGGAGGAAAAATAACGACTGATTTCACTCCTCCTCCAATATTTACCGCAAGCGATGACTCATGCGTTTGCGATGGTATAGGTTATTTATTATTATCAGGGATGAGCAATGGCATGATGGTACTTTGAACGAAATCTATTATTACTTTCCTAACGCAATAATGTCACAAAGGTTAGAGCTCGTAATAATATTACTTGTGTATCGTTTCGTCTTTAAATTGCTAACAAAATTGTCTATGTTAGGTTAATAAAATTGTTAGAACATAGATGTAGATTAGTTAGAAGATGGTCATCGATTAGTCGTGTATGCACACAATTTTTTATCTCGATCATCTTCGAAAAAAATTGTTCAGGTTTATCAGATGATCCAAACAAGGCTGAAACTTGTTCTGCAAAAACTGCGGAAATTCGGATAATTTTTATGTGACAATGGCTCATAAAATCCTGTCCTGAAAATTTAAGCCAGTGCTGTTTTATACACTAATAAGCTCTAATTGAACTTGGAATTGATTTCTTATGACTGTTCTTTGAGGGTATGATAATATTGTATAAGAGGTTTATTCCGCTTTATACCCTAAAACGAGGACTTCAAATATGCCCCTATTTATTGAGATTGCAGGATCGCTTAAGTAATAGCAGAACCTCACCGAAAATGCTGTTCAATCTCTTCTGTTTTGCAAGATCAACTTAAATTTAACATGCCTTGAATTTTTTTAATCAAAACTGACACAAAATTTCTAAACAAAATAGTTTGTAATAAAAAGAAGATGGAATTGCGTAAATTGGATTAGGTTCCATTTTCTTAATGTATGCTACATTACAGGAACTGTTATGTTATTTATTCGAAATATCCCGATTAGGGAAATCAGAAATATGGTAAGCCCACTTTTTGACAAAGTTCATGAACCCATCTGTTCCGTGGTTATTTCTTCCCTGAAAACATCGTCCATAGACGAATATGTATGCTCCACAATTTTGTGGTGTACTAAAAATTTTATTTCATAAAACAAGTTGTGAAACTTTCTCTTTTCAGAGTAAAATTTTAGAACAGAAATTTGCAACAAGTCACACATGAAGTTTCAACTTCCATTACTTGTTATTTCGTGTGAATTAATTTACCAATATTACTACACAATTCTTTTAAATGTAGATTTACTATGCGCCAACAGTAAAAGCTATCAACAGAGTAGCCTCTAGCTAATACGTAACCAGATTAGATCAGCCGCGGTTTGGAATCGGAAACTACTCAACCTGTATGATTGTCACCTAGAGTTGCCAGGTGTACATTATTATACGGAATTTCCGGTACTGTCCCATTTTACTACCTTTTTTCTCGTATTTAAAAACAACACATTTGTACCATGGTTAAAATTGTCTTTACGTTTTCTGGTTTTGAGGAAATGATTCTTTAAAATTTATTGAAATTTGTTTAGCTTTTAGTTTGGATAACTTTTATGGAGAATTTTCTTCCCATAAATTGAATTTTATTACTGATGCTGGAGCTAGATATACTTGTACTGTTGCTGATAGTTATCAGAGTTGTAATGTGAACTCACATTTGTGAATTTTTCTCTGAAATTAATTTAGATGCTGTACCAAATATACTAATATTGGTAGCCTATCTTATGTTCTAAATGTGCCTGATTCGAATACATAATATATTAGAAAGGTTTTTCTCAATTCATAAAAACAAATGGAATGTTGAAAGGAATAGACGTTCAGTAACTCTGATAAAGTCAGAAATTCAAGTTAGTTTTGATCATAGTTGTCATAAATTTAATGACCTGGTTAAGCGAGACTCAGCATTATTGAAAAAACGCTAGAACTGAAGAAAAATATGGGTTTTAAGCTTTTTATGTAGGCAGAAAATGAAACAGCTAAATACTGTAACAATGTTTGTCCATAAAATGTATCTCAGTGTTTTCTTGAGCAAATATCATTATATCGTGTCAGTATGGACTGTCCTTCATTGGAATTTCAAATACCTTGCAACCCTATTGATCTTTGAGCAGAATAAGGGGATGTCATATTTGACAAGCAGGTGCCCGCGGTTATTCACTCAACTGCTAGATGTGTTATTTAAATAATTTATTTAATATAAAAATAATTATTACTTTATATTTGTTAACATTTACATAGTTGTTTACACAAATTGCACGAATTACATAATTTTATTCTTAATTACGCGTATATTGTTTATCCGTAACAAATATAAATAATTAAACGAATATATCGATTCTTGTGCTTCCGTATGGGCAAAAAGATTCTAAATGAAACGATTAAAACGGACCACAGACTCATGAACCTTATCCAAATCATGCATAAACAATAATTAATGCAATTGATAATTAAAAATTACATTTCACGATTAAAGTGCGATGCCCGGTGGAAAAAAAAGACCTCAGATTCGAGTTCCCTAGCCCAGAAAAACCCTACGTAGTGAGTTTCATCCAAGTCATTCAATGCTTTTTCCCCCGGTTGTTAGGCCTATTAGACCATGGGCTACCAATAGCAAACCCTCCCCCCCCCCCCCCCGTGGGATTTTCTGGCACACATATTTTTTTGTTGATATTGTCGTCTAGTTTAAGATTTTAGTTGTTTGCCCCTTATCAATTACAGCATTTACCCGGAAACCCCGGAAAACCACGGAAATCCGGAGAAAATGGGTTTGTTTTAATTTTTTATTGTTCTTTGCACCTAATATTCCCAGAGAATTTCTGACTCACATATTTTTGTTCGTATTGCCATCTAGTTTAAGGTTTCAGTTGTTTGCCCCTTACAAATTACAACATATCCCCGGAAAACCCGGAAAGCCACGTATATACGGAGAAAATGACTATGTTTTGGTTTTTAAATCTTTGTTCTTTGCCCCTAATATTCAAAGGGAATTTCTGACTCATATGTTTTTTTGTTGCCATTACCATCTAGATTAAGATTTCAGTTGTTTGCCCCTTATCAATTACAGCATATCCCCGGAAAACTCCGAAAACCAAGGAAATCCGAAAAAATTGACTTCGTTTGAATTTTTGAAAATCTTTGTTCTTTGCTACTAGTATTCAAAGGGAATTGGTAAATCATATGTTTTTGTGTTGGTATTGCCATCTAGATTAAGGTTTCAGTTGTTTTCCCCTTACCAATTACAGCATATCCCCGGAAAACCACGTATATACGGAGAAAATGACTATGTTTTCTTTTTAAATCCTTGTTCTTTGCTCCTAATATTCGAAGAGAATTCCTGACTCATATGCTTTTGTGTTGGAAGTGCCAACTAGTAAGGTATCAGTTGTTTTCCCCTTACCAATTACAGCATGACAAAAAATAATGATGCTGAAGGGATGAAAGCGATTGAAAACCTGGCAGCACACCCTTCATATTCTAATGTGAACAAAAATATGTGTCAGAAATTCCCTGGGAATATTAGGGGCAAAGAACAATAAAAAATTAAAACTATTTGTAAGGGGCAAACAACTGAAACCTTAAACTAGATGGCAATACGAACAAAAATATGTGAGTCAGAAATTCCCTGGGAATATTAGGATCAAAGAACAAAGATTTTTAATAAATTAAAACGAACTCATTTTCTGCGGATTTTCGTGGTTTTCGGAGTTTTCCGGGGATATGCTGTAATTGATAAGGGGCAAACAACTGATACCTTAATCTAGATGGCAATACCAATACAAAAACATATAAGTCACCAATTCCCTTTGAATACTAAGAGCAAATAACTAAGATTAAAAAAATTAAAACAAAGTAATTTTCTCAGGATTTCCGTGGTTTTCCAAGTTTTCTGGGGAAATGCTGTAATTGATAATGGGCAAACAACTGAGACTTTAATCTAGATGGGAATACCAATACAAAACATATAAGTCACCAATTCCCTTTGAATACTAGGAGGAAAAAACTTAGATTAAAAAAAAATAAACAAAGTAATTTTCTCCGGATTTCCGTGGTTTTCAGAGTTTTCTGGGGAAATGCTGTAATTGATAAGGGGCAAACAACTGAAACCTTAATTTAGATGGCAATACCAACACAAAACCATATGAGTTACAAAGTCCCTTTGAATACTAAGAGCAAATAACTAAGATTAAAAAAATTAAAACAAAGTAATTTTCTCCGGATTTCCGTGGTTTTCAGAGTTTTCTGGGGAAATGCTGTAATTGATAAGGGGCAAACAACTGAAACCTTAATTTAGATGGCAATACCAACACAAAACCATATGAGTTACAAAGTCCCTTTGAATACTAAGAGCAAATAACTAAGATTAAAAAAATTAAAACAAAGTAATTTTCTCCGGATTTCCGTGGTTTTCAGAGTTTTCTGGGGAAATGCTGTAATTGATAAGGGGCAAACAACTGAAACCTTAATTTAGATGGCAATACCAACACAAAACCATATGAGTTACAAAGTCCCTTTGAATACTAAGAGCAAATAACTAAGATTAAAAAAATTAAAACAAAGTAATTTTCTCCGGATTTCCGTGGTTTTCAGAGTTTTCTGGGGAAATGCTGTAATTGATAAGGGGCAAACAACTGAAACCTTAATTTAGATGGCAATACCAACACAAAACCATATGAGTTACAAAGTCCCTTTGAATACTAAGAGCAAATAACTAAGATTAAAAAAATTAAAACAAAGTAATTTTCTCCGGATTTCCGTGGTTTTCAGAGTTTTCTGGGGAAATGCTGTAATTGATAAGGGGCAAACAACTGAAACCTTAATTTAGATGGCAATACCAACACAAAACCGTTTTAGTCACTAAGTCCCTTTGTATACTAAGAGCAAATAACTAAGATTAAAAAAATTGAAACAAAGTAATTTTCTCCGGATTTCCGTGGTTTTCCGAGTTTTCTGGGGAAATGCTATAATTGATAGGGGGCAAACAACTGAAACCTTAATCTAGATGGGAATACCAATACAAAAACATATAAGTCACCAATTCCCTTTGAATACTAGGAGGAAAAAACATAGATTAAAAAAAATAAACAAAGTAATTTTCTCCGGATTTCCGTGGTTTTCAGAGTTTTCTGGGAAAATGCTGTAATTGATAAGGGGCAAACAACTGAAACCTTAATTTAGATGGCAATACCAACACAAAACTATATGAGTCACCAAGTCCCTTTGAATACTAGGTTTTCGGAGTTTTCCGGGGATATACTGTATTTGATAATGGGAAAACAACTGAGACCTTAATCTAGATGGCAATGCCAACAAAAAGAACATATGAGTCAGAAATTCCCTTTGAATATTAGAAGGAAAAACAAAGATTGAAAAAATAAAACATTGTCATTTTCTCCGTATATACGTGGTATTCCGGGTTTTCCGGGGATATGTTGTAATTGGTCAGAGGCAAACAACTGAAACCTTAAATTAGATGACAATACCAACAAGAAATATGTGAGTCAATAATTCCCTGGGCATATTAGGAGCAAAGAACAAAGACAAATTAAAACAAAGTCATTTCTCCGGATTTCCGTTGTTTTCCGGGGATATGCTGTAATTGATAAGGGGTAAACAGCTAAAAACTTAATCTAGATGGCAATACCAACAATAAATATGTGATTCAGAAATTCCCTGGGCATATTAGGAGCAAAGAACAAAGAAAAATTAAAACAAACTAGTTTTCTCCGGATTTCCGTAGTTTTCCGGGGTTTCCGGGTAAATGCTGTAATTGATAAGGGGCAAACAACTAAAATATGAAACTACATGTCAATACCAACAAAAAAATATATGAGTCGGAAAATCCCACGGGGGGGGGGGGATGGGGGGTATACAGTAGCCCACGCTCTATATGGCAATTAATCTCACAACTGAACAGTCTTGTTAATAGGTGGCGTTGGCTGTGCATTCATGAGATACGAAGTTTGTGTTTTATGTAGTAGATAAAGGAAATTGGTGTTCCGGTATTAGTTGAGCCTCACCTATTTTTAAGTTTGAACTAGGTAACTAAATAAAATACACATTATTATAATAAAAATTTAAATATAAATATTCATAACATTATACTACAAAAGCAACTTATATATGCAATACTGTATAAATATTAACGGTGTACTTTCACTGGATTATCTATGTATGCCTATAGGGGTTAGGGAGTCAGATTCTTAAATCTAAAGTGGTGATTAAGAGAAATGAATATCTATATGTCGTAAGAGACAGATTATAAGAAAGTAAGTTCCAATAATTACATGAAATCCTGTAGCCAAAAGAAAGGTTGAACCATAAACTGAATCTGCCTGAAAAGTTATGCTTTAGACTATAGTTATACTTTATTAAAGCTTGTTAGTTTAGTTAGTTTTTATTTTAGTTTATTCTGTCCATCCGAACATCTTATACGTCAATAGGCTTATAATTACAAATGAGAATACAAATTTACAGTTATAAGAAATATGTACAGTGCTAAAATGTCTTTACTAAATATACTACATAGGCTAAACATCAACTAATTATTATTATATTAATTTACAAAACTGTATTACAAATATACAACAAATATAAAAATGCTGAGTTACCCTGTTATTTAAGTACTCATATCAGTAATGTTTTGATGTTATAAATACAGTATATCTCCTAGTAGTTCTAAGAACAGAATAAATACATGTTAATATAGTACTGAAATAGTGCGTGATAATAATAATAATAATAATAATAATAATAATAATAATAATAACAAAGCAATTTCACAGATAGTTAAATAAATAAACATAAAATTTAGTACAGGAAAAGCAGATGGAGGTTCGTCCACCCTTTGCGAGCTCACTCCATCTTCTAAACCCTAGCAACAGTGAACCAGAACCGGTACTCTTGTTCTGAGGGGACACGCCATTCTTTTTAAGATTGTAGCACCTTCGACCTTTACATAAATAATTCAGTGAAAGTAAAACACAATACGCTATATTACTGAGATACAAATGAGGTCCGGAGTACCGGAAAAATTGTCCCTGGCGGGAATCGAGCCCGGGTTTTCAGCATGATATGCTGATGCCAAGACCACTCAGCCCCCATCCAGTCCAATTTAAAATATTTATCAACTATCCTCTACCGAATATAATATAAATATCTTCTGTGAGATAAGAACGAAATCTGTCATTAAGCGTGGAAGAGTTCATTCAATTTCGCCCGGGGTTTCAGTTCGGATACGGCATCACAACGGAAGGACAGGCTGCAACAGAAGTGAAAGTGATACAATGCAGATGACTAGAGTTTTGATTGTAAGTACTCTACGTCATCTGGTATTCCCGCACGCTACAGTTCCAATATTAGTGAAGCATTGCTGTGACGTACTAGGACTGATTATGTCAGAGATGACGTTTTTGTCATAACTCCGCAGCTGCCGCAGGGCAGTTGCCCATCCCTTCCAAGACATAATGACCCGGCCCAATTAAGTCACCACATTCAAGGAATTTTTGATCACGTGATAATGCATTGCTGGAATAGAATTGGAAGACTTTATCTGAACTACGCGCAAGCATAGTCAGTAATACGCCAGCATCAGTCATGAAGGCAGCAATAATTTCAGCCGTGTACCTTCCGGTACTTCTTTCAACAGTTTTTCTGCTGAATGAAGGTAAGCGAAATATGGCATTCTTAAATATGTCGTGTGTAAGTCAATTATAGGTTATGCAATTTGTTGTCTGTCCAGGTTTGTTAGATTAGGCAACACTGACTCTTTCTGCTAACTTACCGAAATCTGAATTGGAAGTTTTATCTTAATGCTTGTTCGTAAACAGGACAACCCATCTATGAATAGAATTATATATTCAACCCCATCTTGCTTTGTTTCCTACATGACATCCCGTATTGTAAATAACAAGAATATTGGTTAGACTATTCCTATAGTGTATGTTTGCGAAATTTTGATAGGACATAAACCTGTAATATTTTATCTTATTCCGTCAATGCCCGTAACAAATTGGAGTTATGGTAGTAGGGAATTAGATCAGCCTTTATCCTTATCAAAATAGTTTTTGTGCGTATGCATACCTAATGCTTTGTTTCATTGATTAACACGAAATACGAGACGATTATTTCATGTATTCCTATATGTAAGAGTTCATTTTCTTGTAAACATATATAATTCATGAGTGAAATATGGATTTTCGTTTGTTGATGTACTTTTTTGTAGTAGGAAATTTAACAACACTTTCGATTTTTTATAGTATAGATTTCTATCATGACTTAAAGAACATAAATTAGACTGGTTTTCACTCTTAAATGATTATGTATATATTACATCATATATCTTATATTTGTAATAAAATGTCTGCAAATAAATTGACTAAATTTGTGAGTCTAAATGTAAATTTACAAAATAATATTCCTGTAGAAGAAACTCGCTTCGCTCGTTGGGGGTCAGCCCCAAACCCTACTAAGGTTCTCGGGAAAGGGTTTTTTTTTTAATGAACTGACACCGTATTTAGACTGCGTTATAGCCTGTTACCGTTTAGCCATAATAAACCTAACACAGTGGAGGAAGATTTTAGGATTTTTTCGGGGTGAAAAATAAGGCATAGTCCAATAACAACTCCCCCCATTGTCACAGTATGGCTGCTTCACACGGTCGGCGCGAAGTATTTGTTTTCAACCGAACCAAGTTCACCAATAATAATTTATGCTCATTGCAGTAGTATGATGGCCACTGCGGTTTGCAACAGGTGCAGTGGCTTATACGATTTAGTGACAGCTTACGTTATGTTAGGAATAATGATATTGGTGTTAGTGACAGGTTCTGTTAGGCTAGGAACAGTGATATTGGTGTTAGTGACATATAGAGCTTGATTAGTGGTAGTTAGGTTAAGAAAAGTTATATTAGTGGTTAGTGACAGGTTGTGTCCGATTAGGAACAGTGATATTACTTTAGTAGTAGCCTAGCGGGATGGTCCGCTCCGGGCCCCAATTACCATGGGGGCCCCCGATTGATGCCTCACCCTAATATAAAAATGAATGTTCTCAAGAAAAAAATATTTAGTCTATGCATTTTTGTATATAAAAATATTTTTTAAATGCATACATTAAGCAAGGGCCCACCCAAAAATAAAATAAAAAATTCCTGGTACAGCAGAAGTAACAAAATGCCTAGTAGAGAAAAAATAATTTAAATAGTACATTAAACAAGTGAAGTAAGAGTCGGCCCTGTTGACGACTCTGCGGGGATGAGACAGTCAAGTTTAAGCAGTGGCATAGACAAGATAAATACAGTGATTCAGTGGTTGTGCTTACTCATTGTCAGTTATCCTTGTCTTTTTAAATGCAAGTCTATTTAGAGTTCATATATTACGTTCTACTTTAAAATTAAATATAACAAACAACAATAGGCCTATATGACAAAAATTAAAGTGTTTCGATTAAACCGCGTTTACTTTCAATGTGTCGTGAATCACTATAACAAATTAATATAGGATTGAAAATATCTTATAGGCCGCCAACATTCAATATTTTCTTAAATATCAATGTCAAGTTAAATTATAAATTTCATGTTAGTGATTCTCATTGTGTATCATGAATATTCCCTGGACGAAGGCAAATACCGACTCATTTATTTATTTATTTTCAATACTGCTCTTTTTAATTCACTCTCTCTTAAAGGCTATCCATATTTTTTTTACATATCGGAATGTTTGTATTAAATAAAAATATAACGTATATGATGTTGTTATCAATTAAAAAAAGATCAATGTTTTGGTCTCACAGGTTCATGAGTCAGCCACGAGAGGTTGCTAGGAGATACGCAGTTGGGTACAGCGCTAAAATGTATCATTAAAGTGATGAAAAATAGATAATGTCCCAATTTCATTTAACATTGACGGAAAAATTTAACAATGAGTTCAAGAGCCGACCGCGAGAGGCTTCTAAAAGATGCCCTATGGGTAACGAGCAGAAAATGTACCAATTAATTGAAGAAAATAGAGCAAGTCTTAATTTATAAATTAACTTAATACACTTCATCTGTATGATGGCCTTTAAAGGGTTCAAAGACTTTCTGGAATCAATTCCAAACTTATGTGTAGCATTAAAGTTGTTTTAAACTACTTGCATTTCAGTTGCAACTTGTGAAAGATGTTTTTCAAAACTGAAATTAATCAAAAACTATTTTCTCACAACAATGAGCCAAATCAGACCAAGCGGACTAGCAATGTTATCCATCGAGAACAATAAAATTGGGCTATGAAAATAACTTTCATGAAACAATTAGACGATTTTCTGATATAAATGCTAGAAGACAATTTTAATAGGTGACTATTACACATTCCGAATTAATAGAATCCAGAGTTTTGCTAATTTATTATTATCTGACTGTTGTTTGGTATCTTAAAATTTCATTTTGTTAACTTTCTTATTTTGACATATTTAAACATAACATTTTTCTCATTTCATTACTTTTTAATTACGCACACAATTGTATTTTCTTAATCAGATAGCTTAATATTATTTGGCTAACTAAGTAATAAATGGGGTACGCCGTAGCGTAGTGGTTGAGGCGCTGCGCTACAAACCGGAAGGTCGCGGGTTCGATCCCCGATGAGGTCGTTGGAGTTTTTCAATTGGCCTAATCCTTCTGGTGGCACTAAGGCCCTGGGGTCGACTCAGCCTCTAACGGAAATGAGTACCAGGAGCAATCCTGGGGGTAAAGGCGGCCGGTGCGTAAGGCTGACAACCTTACCACCTTCATGTGCCGATGTCTAAAAATCTGGGAGCCTCAACCTCCTGGAACCCTCTGGGCCTCCATGGCCTGTAATAGGGAACACTTTACTTTACTTTAAGTAATAAATACAAAAATTCTACATGGGTTCGTTCCCTTATCCTGTCTATTATTTACCGTATATATTAGCCCATGAAGACGATCAGATGTAGATGTAGATGTAGATGTAGATGTCTCGTTCTGTAGATCCTGTGTTGAGCAGGGCTCAAGGATATAGAACACGTCAGATAAAAACATACATGCATGTTATAAAAAAAAAAAAAAAAAAAAAACATGATACAAGAATTGTTATGTCACACTTACTCAAGCTGAAAAGAAATCATCCATATTGTAGAAGGTGTGAGTTACTAAATATTGCTTCAGAGCTCTTTTGAAAGATTTGCATTTGCTTTTAATACATAGTGATTTAATCTCTTTTGGAAGGTTATTGTATATTTGTATTGCGGAATAATAAGCACCTTTCTGAAAAAGTTTTAATGAGTTAGCTGGTCTATGTAAATCATTCATGTTTCTAGTAGTACGCCCGTGTATACTGTGATTACTTTGAAATTTATCAATATTATCTACCATGTAACACATAACAGAGTATATATACTCTCCGGTGAGAGTGAGGACTTTTAATTTTTCAAACAGCGGTTTACAAGATTCTCGTTTTTTCTTTCCACATATTATTCTTATTGCTCGCTTCTGTAATCTAAATATTTTTTCCCTATGTGCCGAGTTACCCCAAAAAATGATTCCGTACCTCATAACAGAGTGAAAATATGCAAAATATACCGTGAGTAATGCGTCCTGTTGTAATATATCATTCAAAGTTCGTAGCGCAAAACATGCTGAACTTAGCTTAGAACTTATCATTACAATGTGTTTCTTCCAGTCAAGATTTTGGTCAATTTGTAGTCCTAAGAATTTTATGTTGCTAATTTCCTCTATGATTTGTGTTTGATAATTGATTACAATGTTTGAGATATATCTATTTTTTGTTCTAAATTGAATAAAGTGGGTCTTATCAATATTAAGTGACATTTTATTAGCTTGAAACCAAGTATTTAATTCGTGAAAAGTCTTTGTAGCTAGTCTTGCTAAACCTTCTTGTGACTTTCCTGCTACGAGTACACTAGTATCATCTGCAAAAAGCAATGCCTTTGATTCGTCACTTAAGTTATCTGGTAAGTCATTGATGAAAGACAAAAACGGCTAGCCATAGAAAAAGAAGTTAAAAATAGTCGTGTTTGTAGCTTTTGTTGGGGGAGGGGGCCTCGAAAATAAATCCGCCCCGGGCCCCAAGTGGTCTAGTTACGATTGGTAATAGCATATCGAATTGTGCACGTCTCAATATGTGCTAGGGCCTACATTTAGTCTCGCGCGTTTTTAGGTAGTTTTTGAAGAAATCGGTACCATGTCATGACTTTCGAAAAATTATTTCTTATCTTTGTTTCATGCCTCCCTAAGTACGAAACCACCGCCCATTCAAAAGTATATATATCTTTACATGCTAGCGGCCGTAATTTTCGAAATATTTGAACCAAATTTTATTATGTTATTTCTAGGCCCAATAGTTCAGACAAGTTTGTTAGTGAGCAAAATTGGCCCAAGGGGGGTCGGGGAGGGGGTTGAAATTTTGAATAATTTATATCTCGGCCCCTATGAAGTATAGAGGGAAACTTTGTTTGAATAAATTAGAGTACTCCCTTTGGAGTTCACAGTGACACCAACGATTCGTACTATAAAAGAAAGTGTACTATTTAGGGTGGGTGGGCTGGACTAAATCACTCGTGAAGATATCATCTCTCCCGAGAATGATATGTGTTGAAATCCGAATGTTTTCACCTGTTTTATGAAGATAATCTCGCATTAAAATATGAGGGGAGTTGATATTGGATTTTACCAAAAAGAAAACCATGAAAAAAACCATGTGAAATTGGCCGGCTATGGGATTTCAACCTGGGAACTACCGAATGTGAGTCCAAGACATTACCATCTCGGCCACCTTGGCTCGGTTTGTGGAAATTATTTCTATCGCTAGCATGTTAATGATTTGTCAAAGTGTATTGCAACTTCCAAAAGCCCCATGTGAACACTGTAGGTAATATTGTTTTCATGAGAACTAAGCAGAAACTTTAAAGTGCGTCTGCCCTTTTGAAGGTTTTTTAGGGGTAGAAATTAAAATATTGAACTTTTTGGAATTTTCCTGTTGGTTAAATGCTAAAAGCTATAAGTGTGTCAAATTTAAAGTTTCCAGCTCATCTAGAAATGGGCAAAGATTAATGTCAGTGAGTCAGTCAGCCATGTGACTTTATATAATAGGGATACACCATATCCCTAATCATGGCATTGTTTTCTTTGCATTCATTCACAGTTTTTTGTTGCAAGAAATTTATCTAGTGAATTGAAGGGATAACTCAACTTTGATTCTAACTGATCTCGCCATAAGATGTAAAAATTCCACCTCATACAATCAATTATACAATATTCCCAATGCAAGAAGTCCAGGGCGCTAATAATGTGGAGATGGCTATTTGTGCTAAGCTGACAGGATATTTTCATGTATTTGAAGGAGTCTGAAAACTCTTAAAATTATGTGCTAAAATAATATAATGTTATAGGGGTTTATTTTCCTTCATTACGCACTCTGCACACTTTTGCCCCACACTACATACCATGGGCGTCGGCATGGGGGGGCAAGGGGGGCAACTGCCCCCCTCTGGATTCATTTATTTGTGGTACTCTTTGTCAACCAACAGTTGTAGCATGGAGAATAAAAAAATAGAATTACTTTATAATGAGTTTAGCAAGTATTAACTAATTATAATTATAATAATATCTCGTGAGGCCATGGACAGACGTGAGTTGACTGTATTATCCCTTCTTGACTTTTCCCGTGCATTTGACACAGTCGATACTGACATTCTTATTGCAAAGTTGAAATCTTTGTATCTGTCTGACGCTGCAATCACGTGGATGGAATCCTACCTTCGCGGCCGTCAGCAATGTGTTACTGATAACAAGCGCTCTTCATCGTGGCGATGTGTGAAGGCAGGCGTTCCCCAGGGGTCTGTATTAGGGCCTCTCTTATTCTCCGTATTCATAAATGATATATCTAGTCACATAAGACACTCCCAACACCACCTGTACGCAGATGACCTTCAGATCTATATTCACTCACCTCCCGATGCAATTAATGACTCAGTAACATTCCTTAACGAAGATCTACAATCAATCGGTAACTGGGCAAACAAATTTGGCTTACAACTTAACCCAAGCAAAACCCAAGTTATTGTATTAGGACAGCAAAGACTCGTGTCATCCATCAACAAGGCTACATTGCTACCAGTGACACTGAACAACACAATTATCCCTTACACAGAAACAGTAAAAAATCTAGGTATCTATCTCGACTCAAACATGAATTGGAATTCCCAAATCAAGCATATATGTAAAAAGGCATTCTCTATCATGCATGCTCTAAAACGACTGAAAAACTTCCTTCCTACTAGAATAAAGCAAACCCTCATACAGACCCTAGTGATGCCTTATTTCGACTACTGCGACATCTTGTATGGAGATCTGAGTGTTGAATTGTCACAGAAACTTCAGCGTGTTCATAATACTTGTGTTCGTTTTATCTTTAACATTCGTTTCCACGATCATGTCTCAAAATATTTCAAGCAACTGTCTTGGCTTCGTTTGCATAATAGACGTTTGGTCCACTCTCTGTGCTTATTATACCAAATTCTTAAGTTTTCCATACCTCTTTACTTGGCTCCCCGATTTACATTTCTATCCTCCTACCATAATCATGGTACACGCTCGCAGCACAACTCTCTGTTATCAATTCCTAGTCATCATACAACCTCATACTCTCATTCATTCACCATAGCCACAGCCCGTTCTTGGAATACCTTGTCACAAGATATTAGGGGTAGTCGGAGTGTACACTCTTTCAAATCTGCGCTTATTAAACAATTATTGCCCACTGAACAGAACTAGCTCTTTGTAGTCACTCCATCTTTCACTGTATATAACATTACTTAGTCTCCTTATAAAGTATCTACAGCTAGACTTAAATTTCCATTATAACATAATTTTACATATTCCTTGTTTTACTTGTAACATTATTACTATTTTCTTTTATGACACTTACGCTCTCTATGAAGCCTGTGCTTTTTATGAAACCTATGCTTTTTACTTATTTAATTTATTATTATGATTAGCCTTAACCTTAGTCTTAGTATTAGTCATAAGTCTCTTATTCACTAATTTGCTATTTATGTAAACCTACATTGTATATATTTTCTGAAACCTGGTTGAGTGGAAGAGAAGGCCTTATGGCCTTAACTCTGCCAGGCAAAATAAATCATTTACTACTACTACTACCAAGGCCATTGCTCAAAAGAGCGTATTCTGTTAACTTAAAAAACTTTGTAGCCTCGTCTAATTCAGCTAGGGTTCAAAATAACGATCCGAAAAACTAAGTGAATATTAATGTGTTTAGCCTAATCATTTGAAATTGAGGTCCGACATTGATTTTGCCCCCCCCCCTTAATAAAATTCCTGGCGACGCTGCTGCTACATACCGATTTCCGAATCTAGGTAACACTAGGTACGGTTAGTAGGTAAGGTTGGTGTTAGTGACATGTAGAGCTAGGTTGGTGGAAATAGACTAGGAGGTAAAATCGCAATGTCAATCGCAAATCAATTTTGTGCTCATAAAACACTTAAATACCACACATATTTTGTTATACTTAGTTCTGTGGAGAGGAGATACTGTCTCGACAAACTATTTGATCCAACCCACCCACCCTAAATGATACGCTTTCTTTTATAATACGATCTAGCGAAAAGTAACATCAATTCAGCCATATTTTTATCCGTATGATGAAAAAACCCATGATGGATGTTAGAGATGTGAAGACACACCACCAAAGCACCTAGAATTGTGAGTAAACAGGTTCACAACACAACAAACCTCATGGGAAATATAAAATGGCACATTTACAAAACATGAGAATTCAGAATGCCCTACTAAATTAATATCACTGTTCATAACCTAAATGGGGACTGGAGAAAACTACATAATGAAGAGCTTCATGACCTGTACTTTTCACCAGATATAGTAACGGTAATTAAATCACGAAGGATGAAATGGGTGGAACATGATCTCAAAAGTACTGACTGGGAGATCCAAAGGGAAAAGACCACGTGGAAGACCTAGACATAGATGGGAGGACAATGTTAGGATAGATTTAGGGGAAGTAGGATTTGCAAGGGATGAATGGATAAAGTTAGCACAGAATAGGGTTGAATGGCAGGCTCAGGTAAGCACGGCAATGAACCTTTGGGTTCCATAAAATATATTCCTTTAGCTTGCTGAGGAATTATCTATTGCCATTGAAAGTAAGTAAGTAAGTTCATAACCTAACAGAACTTGTCACTAACACTAACATCACTTTTCATTAATAGCAATGTACAAGAAGCGTCAATTTGATCAACCTGCTTTGCTGAAAAACCACAAAATCACTTGTCTGTGGAAACCTGCACATTGCGAGATGGGTCCCCCTACATTGTGACTTTTCCGGTTAGGTATAGTGATATTAGTGTTGATCACAATCAAGTTTTTGATCCCAGCTTTGTTTCTGGATCACACATACCATGCACAACTCACTGCCAGTCGTAATTCTCACCTTCCAACAGCCATTTTCTTTTCAGAGACTGCCATTTACAGGTTAGAAAAGTGACATCTTTAGTCTTATTTTCCCAGTGTTTCAGACACTTTCCTGAATAACTAAATTACAACCTGGTTTCTATGGTTTATGAAGAACACAAGCTAAAAATGACAGATTTTGAGTTTTTTTCTGTGAATATAGGCTACACCCACTCAGCACACATACGTAAAATATATGTAAAAATTGCGTTATCCCTAGATCTAGTTAATGTATATCACACATATTGGTTAAATAAAATCTACGTATAATATACGCTCAAATGTCCCACTTTTTTATGTATATCGTACGTCTATTCATGTCAATACAGACATATAATATGTATCAATTATACGAACAATCGCATACATACTATTGATGTACAATATCTATACGTAAAAAATATATCAAGATGATCTATCAAACGTATATTTTATATATAATTTATGTAGCCTATATAGGGCCTTTGGTTCATAAATGTACACTGCTCACATACATTTTACATAATTTGATTTGATTTGATTTTGTTTTTGAACCACATCAAAATGTGGTTATCAACATACATAAATAAGAGTGAGAATGAAAATGGATAACCGAATTATGTCAAAATAGCAGTATAGTGTATAAATTTAGAAAACAACATCAATATTAACTTCAAAAAACTCACTAATAGAATAAAATGGATTATTTGCAAGCCAGTCTCTCAGAACAGTCCTAAACCTGTTTAATTTAACTGAATGTGCAGTTTTGGGTAAACTATTAAACAACTTAATACCCAAATTACTATCAATACTATCAATACATGAGATATCAATAACTAAAAATGTCATCAAGAACACTTTTTGTGCTTACTATCTTGCAGTTTTTTGGGACTTCTTGCTGAGGTATTTTGCAATTATTTATTGTAAGCAAAACACTGAGATCGCTCATAATACACACTGAACCAAGAATCTTCGGAACATCATCATTAACATCCATTAAGCACAGCACTAGCCTTTCTACTGCCATTATGCTAATCCACTGCCCTGTAAGTCCTTCTGTTACACTTAGGAAGTACGGTACTGCATCACATCTTCCAAACAATGCAGAGCTTGTCATTCAGCATAACTTTTAAGTTCTTTTAACCTTTCTGCAACTGCTTGGTTTAAATTTTCTTCTTCTGCATCAATTAATCTTCTGCATGATGGACCTGGTCTTGACAAGTACTCAGGCAGATTAGGAAATATTGATGGTACTGCACCAAGTTTCAGTTTAGGGCAAGTTCTAGGAAATGTTTTTATTTCACCGTTAACTACAAATGTCTCTGTTCTTATCACACTCTCTTCAGGAAAATACTTCACACAAATAACAGGCTTGCTTACCCCTGTAAAGTCTGTAGGAATCTTTCTATGCCATGTCTTCTTAAGTTCTTGGTCTTTTGGTAAAGAAAATGTACTAACACTTTCATGTTGTGACTTGTAGTTACTTTTACAGCCAGCAACACTACAGCACCTAGGCATTGTGAATTCCTGAAACAATTAAGAAATACTTTAGCAGCGTTATCGTAAATTATTATGATCAGAGCTAATTACCACAGCATCTGTAGGCTATTATAAATCAGTTTGCAAGTCATTGAGGTTATGATAGGCCTATTTATGTGTGTGAAACAAATCTTGCACAGGGACTTACCAGTACTGTTTTCTGTGTAAATGTTTTTCTTCTGCCTCATTTAATCTTCTACATGAAGGACCAGATCTTCACAAACATTCAGGTAGGCCTACATTAGGAAACGTATTCTAGGGTATTCACTGCACATTGCATAATATTTCGTCATCTTTAAATACACACACATGTACATTTATTCTTCGTTTCTATGTTATATACATAGGGAGTAGTTGCAACAGAGCTGTGCAATTCTCTCCACACACAATTTCTTGTTAATAAAACACTATAAAAGAGAAACTTATACGCCACACAAGCACCCAACAGTCAACCATGTAGCCATGAACCAGGAGATCTACATTGCTGACGTCACAGACAAGATGGCCGCCAGTCATAAAAAATAGTCCTACTGAATGTACAGATGTAATCATTTTAAACAATTTTTTTAATTAATTTCTGATTAGCGTGAGTAAATTTTATTGCGTTCCCTTAATTTAACCAAATCGATTTACTAGAGTAAAACACAATAAACCGGTGTTTACAATGTCCAATTCTAGACGTAAAATTTACGTATAGTTGGTACGTAAATTTGATGTTACAAATGAACAATCAAATCGATTTTGTTTTATATTTAATCTTACTTATGTAACAGTAACTTTAATTTTGATATATTATAAATATAAAGCAGGATTAAATTACAACAGTTTTTATACATGTATATATTGGACATAAAATATACGTATAATTTACGTTTTGACTTTGACCAATCGTAAGATATATATGTAGCTCTAAAATATACGTATATTATACATATCGTGCTGCGTGGGCATAGTGCAAAGTCATGGAAACGATTCCCCAATATAGAGTAGGCATTGGTATCTTAATATTTCTGTAACTGCAATACAACTACAGTACATAATATCTTGGGGGGGAAATAATACACACGGAATTTTATTTAGTATAGATGACCACCAAAATACAGATTAAATACAGGTTACAAGATTTCCACATTATAAGTGCTGTGGACATTTTAGATTGAGAATATTCTACATGGTAAATGAGGATAAAAAGTAGACTTTTCACATTTAACTTATTGTATGTAATCTCTGTTTCAACAACTCGAAGTTTGTTCATATGCCACTATACATTTGTAACTTTATAACTGAACTAGTAAAAAACAACACCCTCAAGAAAATGAGCACATCTCCTGACAGCCTCTGTATAGTTACTCAAATCTTCAAAAAGTCTGCTGCCATGGGTGTATAGGTAGCATACTTGCCTTCCACCCGGCCAGGTAGTGGGTTTTTCAGTAATGAAAAATCCCCAGGTTCAGGACTGGACATCACCCAGGAAAATTATAGGCTATATTAAAAGCCTTAAATTAAAGTGGTGACTGCTAGAATAGGGTAAAGGGTATTCACAATAGATCTATTATGGTCATTAATCTAATCTAATCATAAAAATGGATGTTAGTTGAGCCTTCTGATGACAGAATTGCTATAAACTTCCTGTATTTGGTTTAATTTGCCACTGTCCAATGGATAGTGATATTGTAGGTAGAGGAAGATAAAAATATAACAATAATTGTGGTCTAAAATTCAGGTTAGAGTTTTCAGGATTAAGACATGTTTTGAGGTCCCCTGAGTCCCAATATACTATTTTAGCATCCTGTCTATGTCTTCTTTTGTCTATCTGCGTGTCTGTCTAATTGTCTCATTGTGTGACCATCAGAAGAATAAACAATCTGAAAAACTCCAGTGAATTCATTGAGGAATGAAATTGCTACCTTCTAGTTTGAAGTTTTTAATTGTGCCATGGCATGATCTATTTCGTAAATAATATATGTTATATGTGTGTGTGTATATATATATATATATATATATATATATATATCTTATGATGTTGAGGATATTATTAAAATGATGGTGAAAATATCTACAAGACTACAACACAATAATACTACAGTGATCAGTGGGGCTCTTGCCAACTATGTAATAATCATGCTGAAGTGTAAAATTCTTTCAAGGGGAATCCATAAATTTTTATTTATTTACTTATTTTCATTTTATGATAACAAACATAATCTAATTATCTTTTTAATTGAAACACATACAAATTGCATTACAACAACCAATGCAACCAACTTCTTCATATGTCATTGAATCTACAGCAACCATACAGGCAAGACAATTGTCGTGACAAGAACAGGAAACCATGACCCGAATAATGGTTCTTTATTAAAAAATCTTATATGAAACTCACATAACTTCCTTTTCCCAAATAAAGTTTGCCTCTTAGTATAATATGTTATGTAAATGTAAATTGGTTATAAAAATGAAGTGAATATCTAAAGAAAATGTTAGAACCGTTTTTGAAAAAATTACAAAAAATGAAATTTTTTAATGTAAAGTCCCCTTAAAAGTAAGATAAAGATGTCGCCAATCTTTGTTTCACATCCTCAGAAGGTATCTAATCCAAATACAAAATATTGTTTTCATATGATTTTCCTTTCTGGTGATAAGTTGTTCATAGACACGCAGACATGTTTCCAAAAATAGTATATTTGGATTCAGGGAATCTCAAAACTTGTATTTATGTCAAAAACTCGTTGTGTAAAAAACTCAACTTCGAATTTGGGGGTCAAAAACAATACTTCGTCTACCTACAGTACCTATGGTACGGGCCGAGGTAGAAATAAGTATTATAAAATATACACCAATTTCATAGTTGATGATAAAGAAAAAGCAGATTTTCTTAACTCATACTTCATCTCAGTTTTTAACCCCGATGGTGAGAAATGTGACAGTGTGCAGGATGCACACTCGGTTTCAAGCTTTAAAGTAACCTTAAAAATGGTTAGGGAAAGAATATCTAAATTAAAAAATCATAAATCACGGGGACCGGACGAAATTCCTACGGAAATATTAAAACTGGGAGGAGAAGCCATGATTCCATACATAATGCGTCTGATCAGTATATCGATAAATAATGCAACACTCCCGCATGATTGGAAATCGGCTATTGTAGTACCAATATATAAGAATGGCGATAAAACGAAAGTAGAAAACTATAGGCCAATTAGCCTAACATCTGTTGTCTGTAAAGTGATGGAACATATAATTGCAAAATATATTCGGGACTTTTTAACAACAAGCGACTGGTTTTATGAGGGCCAACATGGCTTTAGGGAAGGATTTTCATGTGATAGTCAAATGATCTCACTATTCCAAGATATAGCTGAAGTAGTTGATAAAGGAGGAAGAATAGATGCAACTGTTATTGACTTTTCAAAGGCTTTTGACTTAGTGCCGCATGGAAAACTTTTAGATAAAATAATCAGACTAGGAATTGACCATAGGGTGGTACTCTGGATAAAGGCATTCTTAGAGGGGAGGACACAGAAAGTAAGGGTAGGTAAAGAAACTTCTAGAGCCGAACTTGTCAAATCGGGAGTACCGCAAGGAAGCGTTCTTGGCCCACTACTTTTTCTCATATATATTAATGATCTCTGCAAAAACATTAAATCTAAAGTGAGATTATTTGCTGATGACTGCATTATTTATAAAATAATTCGTGATATTAGAGATACTGAAATAATCCAAAGTGATCTCGATAAAATTGTTAGTTGGGCTACATTAAACGGTATGAAAATAAATGACACCAAAAGTAAGTCAATAGCATTCTGCAGAAGGAAACAAGAAATCCGGTTAAACTACAAAATAGGTGACGCAACGGTCCCACAAGAAGAATGTTGTAAATATCTAGGGGTATATCTTAATTCAAATTTGACATGGGATAGCCAAATTGACCAGGTATCGGGTAAAGCGTGGAGGGCGTTACATTTTGTGATGAGAAACTTAAAAAAGGCTAACCCAAAGACCAAACAAGTTGCTTACATGACACTAGTACGTCCATTAATGGAATATGGTGCAGGTTGTTGGGATCCTTACAGAACCCAACAAATCAATTCGCTCGAAAGACTTCAGCGCAGGGCAGCTAAATTTGTCACAGGAAAACGAGACCATGGTGAAGAACTTGTTACTGAACTAGGATGGGAAAAATTAGAAACTAGGCGCAAGCAAGCCAGGTTATGTTCACTATACAGGGCATATATCGGACAAAAAGCATGGAGTGATATTTCAGCACGTTTAGAAAAGCCAACTTACTATGGAAGAAACGATCATGAGTACAAGATTAAGACTATTCGACAAAGAACTGATGTAGGCAAATTTTCCTTCCTAAATAGAACAATAAACGATTGGAACAAACTCTCTGCAGAGGTTTTCATGACCTGTCCCTCCTTAGGGTCCTTTAAAAGAAAGATAAAATGTGTTTAATTCTTGTCTTTATGATGTGCATGTATTATTTAATTTCTTTAAATACTTGGCTTGTACTTATTTGTACTTATTTATATTGATATGTAATAATTTTAGTTACATGCATTTTATCTAAGTTGACATGTATTTTATCTCATACCTATTTCTTTAACTTGTCTTTAACTTTTAGTGAAATTTCCTTGCCTGTCTATTAGGTGAGGCTTTGTTATTAGTATGGGTATCTGAAATAGTTTTTAATATGTATTTGACAACCACTGCCACCGGGCAAATGCCCAATTGCAGTGTAAATTAACAATAAATAAATAATAAATAAATAAATATGTACATTTTTCCTCCCTACATGTATGCTAGAGCGATGAAGAGTAGATTTTTCACTTGCTGGAGTGCTGTTCTGGCACAACATCAGCACTCAGTATATTCTACTGACAGGGAGTGATGAAGACAGAGAGCGAGGAAGACAGAGAGCAGTGGCTGTCACTGATATTGTTAATATATTGTTTAGAATAGAATTACAATGAGCTTGAATGAAAATCCTATTACTTTTAAACTCTTGTGGCATAATTTACAAAATATATTAATTTTCTTCCCTTGGAGTAAAATACTCCTCGGTAAGTAACAACTTCTATAAGTTTACTTCCGTTATGATTTGTTGTTTCTTGACAAGCTGTATAGTGCATAATATAAGGAGGCCATTTGTCATGATTTAAACAGCTTTATCAGCTGTCCCAGAATTCTATGTACCTTTGTTGGAATGCAAAATGTATTTTTTTTATTTAAAAATGTAGGCCTACCAATTTTGTCCAGAGTTATGAAAATGCCCTAAATTATGATGATAAAACTGCAGTTCTTCAGTTAAATAAAATGCTGTGATTACATTATTGCACTGTAAGATGTGTTTCCTAGGAGAAGAAAGTGGATGTAAGTGATCAGGCTTACAACCCCAAATCCTTAGCTCCTGGCTCAACTAAACTTTATTGCAATGAACCAAGGGTTGCTCAAGAAAATACAAAAAATATAAAAATGTCACTTATTTATCAAAAATTTCCAGAACTCAGCCACCCTACTTTTGAAGCAATGATTATTTTCAACTAATCATAAAGATATTGGCACATTATACTTCATTTTTGGAGCCTGATCAGGTATAGTAGATACTTCCTTAAGTATATTAATTCGAGCCGTGCAGCCAGTGTGTTGCACGGAGCCCAGTAGACATCAAAGCCCACGTCACAGCATATTTGCATGCAACTTGTTTCAAGCACCAGGCAGTGAATCTGCAAAACAATAAAAGCCACTGTGCTGATAATTATAATGATCATAATAATGGTGACAATGATTTTTCTTATTATGATGGTGACGAACATGAGATAATAATCAGTGATGATAGTAATTTCTCTTTTGTATTACAGGTGCTAATGTAAAGAAACACAGATTTTCAGAATGGAAGGCTCTTGAAACTGCAACTAATGGCAACAACAAGTTTTCTTTCAGTCTATATAAGGTATGATACCAAAAGTGAAAGTTCACTTTAAATAAATGTAGATTGTAACTATATACGGTTATCATGTGCATTGTCATGCTGAAGGTCCAAGATTCATATCATGGCTGACTGAAATTGATATAGTGTGACACAGTGGACAGTGTTAGCATGCAATATACTGGTTCTGCATAACTTCTCAATCCACAGGATGAGAAAATTCACTTATTAGGCCCAAATATAAAAATGCACACCATGCACATTATAGGCATAACTAAAACTATTCATCCCTATAATATAAAGCCACATGGCTGACTCACTCACTCACTCACTGACATTAATGTTTACCCACTTCCAGATGAGCTAGAAACTTGAAATTTGCTACACACATAGCTTTTAGCCTGTAAACCACAGGAAAATTCCAAAAAGTTTATTTTTTTATTTTTTAGCCCTAAAAACCCCCGAGAAAGGGCTCGGCTCGGCACACCGATATTAAAGTTTGCCCACTTCCAGATGGGCTAGAAACTTGAAATTTGGTACACATATAGATTTTAGGCTGTAAACCATAGGAAAATTCCAAAAAGTTAATTTTTTTAATTTTTAGCCCTAAAAACTCTCGAAAAAGGGCTTGGCTCGGCTCACTGACATTAATGTTTGTCCACTTCCAGATAAGCTAGAAACTTGAAATTTGGTACACGTATAGCTTTTAGGCTGTGAACCACAGGAAAATTCCAAAAAGTAAATTTTTTTTAAATTTTTAGCCCTAAAAACCCCCGAAAAAGGAAACGGTATTATCAAACTGTGTTCACGTATGGCTCTGAAAGTTTAGAAATAATTATTTCCGTAAACCTAACGGGGTGGTCGAGATAGTAACGTCTTGAACTTGCGTTCTGAAGTGTCAGGTTAATAATAATTAAATCCAATTAACATATTTTTGTCCAGAACTAACCAAATTTTCTTCTATCTGTTAAAGAAATTTCATAATTGATATTCTTTAATTATAACTCTGAGATGAAGTCCCGCATTCTTTACAACATATTACAACCAATTTTACTTGTATTACTTTCTCGCATATACGTAGTATAGAGAAAGTATTGTGATCGTGACAAAAATTCGAAGTCGAGATAACATCGGGAGACCATGTTTCATGAAGCCTAGAAACCGAAAAAAGTATTTTTGGAATGACGTCTGTCCGTGGACAAAAACACAGCGGGTAAACGGTTCATTGTATTTACTTCATTTTTTGAATTAAAGACTTTTACAAAATTTTGTCGAACCGCCCAGAAATTTAGTTTTACAACTGAAATATTAAGGGGACTTATCATGAAAACTTTAAAAAAAAATAGATTTTTGGAAAAATGGCTCCAACGATTTTAATAAAAATTTAAAATATGAAACTCTTATTCATGACTAATAAAATGGCTATATCTGTATTTCTGCAAAAATGACTATTAAAAACTAACTTTGCAGAGTTTATAAGTCAAGTGTACTTTATTTGTTAATAACATTGAAAATCCATTTTGTTCTAATCTGCATTCACACATTAAAGCCCTTCATTGAAACAACAAGTCTTTCTTGATGTTAACACAGTGAAATACTGAACTTAACACATGGTGAACACAACTACTTCTTGTAACGGACATTTCCGAGCAACAACTAAACTGTCCTTAGAGGGGTCAGCCTAATGACCCATTAAAAACAAAACACACACACTAAAATGGTGGGTCCAATGTTGCCACCATTAAAAAACGTTTTTATTTTATTTGACACATTTGAAAACTTCATTTAACACTTTCCCTTGTCAACTAAAATAAAAACTGACTTTACAATAATCCCATTTGATTACATAAAATCTGCAAACGAATCTTGTTCAAAGGTTTAGTCATTACGTCTGCAACTTGACACTCTGTTGAAATCTGTTCTACTTCAAGTTTTCTTTCAGCTAGTTTTTCACGAATGAAAAAATACTTGATATCTATGTGCTTAGTACGACGATGAAATTCAGGGTTCTGTGCTAACTTTACTGCTGCTGCATTATCAATATGTAACATGGGGATGTGATTCAGCTTTGTAATCTGATTAAATAGTCTAGATAACCAAATAACTTCCTTCACAGCCTCATGAGCAGCAACTATTTCAGCCTCTGTAGTTGAAGTTGCCACCATTGCCTGTCGCTGACTTAACCAAGAAATAATTCCTCCAGCATAGTTAATAACAACTCCAGATGTTGAACGCCCTGTTTTTGTACATCCTCCGAAGTCTGCATCACTGTAGCACTCTAAACTGTCACCTTTTATTTTTGACTTATATGTGATTCCATAGTTAATTGTTCCTGCCACATATCTGAACACTCTTTTTAATCTTAATATATCTTCAGCGGTAGGATTCTCAAGAGTCCTTGACAAGACACTCACACTGAAGGCTAGATCAGGCCTAGTCCCAAGCATCAGATACATTAAAGCTCCAACAGCTTCTCTGTATGGAAACTTCTGTTTTTCATTGTCTTCTTTCCCTGATTGTTGAACATCCGAAATTTTCAACATTGGAGTAGACACTGCCTTGCATTCTGAAAAATTGAAACGTTTCAAAATGCTCCTTGCATATGTTTCCTGATAAATCTTGATGTTACCATTTTTGCTTTGTTCAATTTGTAAGCCTAAGAAATAAGTTGCCTCTGACGTTGTGACCTTAAATTCTGCTTTCAGTTTCTCGAAAAAGTTTTTCAAATCTTTCTGATCAGTAGCTGCAACTAACCCATCATCCACATACAAAACTACTAGTAATTGTTTGCCATGTTGATTTTTAACATACAAGCACGGATCAGCTTGACTCACTTCAAAACCAAGACCAAGTAAGAAATTTCCAAATCGCTTATTCCAGCATCTTGGCGCTTGTTTTAAGCCATACAAGCTCTTCTTCAGTTTACATACTTTGTTAGTGCCATCTTCATACCCTCTTGGCTGTACCATATAGATTGTCTCTTCAAGTTCTCCATACAAGAAGGCCGTTGATACATCAAACTGTGCAATATGCATCCCTTTATTTGCTGCAACACTTAAAATAGATCGAATAGTTGTCATTTTTGCAACTGGACTAAATGTTTGACTGTTGTCAACACCCTCGCGCTGATTGAAACCCTTGACAACAAGTCGAGCCTTATACTTGTCTATGCTGCCATCTGCATTGGTTTTTAGTCTGAAAACCCACTTACATGGTATTGCCTTGGCATCCTTTGGCAAATTTACAAGTTCCCAAGTTTGATTTTCCCTTAATGAACCAATTTCCTTGTCCATTGCTCTTTTCCAATCAATACTGTTTTCTTGTTTTAATGCTTCTTCAAATGTTTCAGGAACATTATTCACATTAATAAGATTTTCTACTGCCATTACATATTCATTCAAGAAATTTGGTTTCTTCAAGGATGAGCGATCTCTCAACCAAACACCTTGTTTTTCTTCATAATTTTTATGGCTTTCATCATCCATCTCTGTATCGGTCTCACTTTCATATTCTTCCTTATTACTGGTATCTTCTTTGATGGTTTCTTCATCACTCTCTTGAACTTTTTCATCTTCATTGTTTACATCTTGAAATGGTAATTTGACTTGTTCAATACAACAACCAAGTTTTTCTTCAAATTTGACATCTCTGGACAGAATAACTTTATGATCTTCTTTAATCCAAATTCTGAACCGTTCATCACCATCATACCCTATGAGGTGTCCTTTTACAGCTTTCTTGTCCATCTTTCTTCGTTTCTGACTTGGAATGTGTGCATAACACTTTGAACCAATAATTCTAAGATGTTTTGTTCTAGGCTTCTTTCCTAACCACAATTCATAAGGACTAACACCATCTATAGATGACTTTCCTGTTCTATTTAAAATGTAGACAGCTGTATTAACCAACTCAGCCCATATTCCTTCAGGATAGATTACTTCTGGATTGGAGTACTTCAATGTTCTAGCCATTTCAACTATTGTTCTATTGTCCCGTTCAGAAATACCATTTTGCTCAGGAGTATAGGGAGCTGTCAAGCGCTGTGTGATCCCGTTTGCTCGTAAAATAGACCTAACTTCTTCATTGTCGAATTCCCTGCCGTTGTCACTTAACATTTCTTTGACAGAATATCCTAGTGTCTTTGTATGCCTAAGAAAGTCCTTCAATGCATCACTCACTTCTGACTTCTGTGCAAGAAAATAGCAGTATCTAAACTTTGTATAATTATCTTTGAACAACACAAAGTATCGCTTCTTTTGGAATGACTCATCAAAAGCACCACACACATCTGTTGATATCAACTCACCAGGCTTACTTGACTTCTCTCTTGTACCAAAGGGTAGGCGATGTGCCTTTCCATACGTGCAAGGTTCACAAATCTCTTCATTTAACTTAACCTCAATGTTGAAGTCTCTCTTGAGTTTCATTTTAACATGACGTTTGTCTTGATGACCCCACCTTTCATGATATAGTTGCAAAAGGTCTGATTTCTCCTCAACTAAGTTTACGTCAGCACCTTGCTTAGGAACTAATGGTTTAATTGCCACTTTATACAGAGAACCATTTACTTCACGACTTCCAACCAGTCTTACTTGACCATTAATTTTCAAAGTACAGGTTGTAGGTGTCGACTCAAAAATGCTGTTCTCGTTACGGTCTTGAGCAGCTAAAACTGAGAAAAGGTTTTTAGAGATTTTTGGTACATACCAGACATCACTCAGAATGATTTCTTCAGATCTGTTTCCAATTGTTGACAAGACTCTTATTGACCCTTTTCCTATTGCATTCAGAGACTCTTGTCCAACTGCCTTGACACTGTGAGGAGATTTAAATATCTCAAAACTGACAAAATAATCTAAACACTTTGTTACATGTTTTGTTGCACCATTGTCAATCCACCAATTATCTTCATCAAGTTCTGTAGTACAAGCCTCACTACAAACAGATAGTAATGTCACATTTGTTACCACTGTTTTGTCTTCTTCTCTTTTCTTTACTGCATTCTTGGGCGGTCTACCATCAGCTATCCATTTCTTACACCTTTTGATCCAATGACCTGGTTGCTTACAGTAATAGCAATTACCCTTGTAAACAAACTTCTTTCTGGTTACGTTATCTGCATTTAATTTGGCCACTAATGCTTCTTGTTCAACTTTTTCACCACCTTTTGTGAAGTTTCTTTCAAACATACAAAGCTGTGAATGTAATTCTTCAAACTTTTTGTCTTCACTTTTTGATAACAACATCCAACTTGATTTAAATGTTTCAAAATTAGTTGGCAAAATATGCAAGATTTTACACACCAGAATCAGTTCAGGTAAAGCAGCCTCATCTTTAGCTTTAAGTCCGTTATTTAATTCATTCCATAAACTTCTTAACTTTGCAACATGTGTTGACACATCCTCTGTAAATTTCCAACTAAAGGCGAAGAAGTCTGTACATAACTTGAAAAGTTGATCTCTAGACGAAGCTTCAAAATTCTTCTTTAAAGCCTCCCATGCTTCATAAGCCGTTTCTGTGTCCATGATCTTCTGATAAACTGCATCAGTAACTGCACGGTATAAGTGCACTATACGTGTATAAACGAATAAAATCCGAACCAATTTTTTTATTGTTTTTTAAAATCACTCAAATTGTTCAGGAATTTACGCTGAATTTTTTGAGACGTCACACAGCTCTGTATTTGCTACGAAGGCTTAAAAAAACAGTAATTAAAGTCGTGATTTTCCCCATTTAAAATCATAGTATTCTCTTCCACGGCTATTTGATGATTAAACCAACATCTGACTTTGGAGCAGTACCAACCTGACAGCTAGTAACACACTGCAGATACACAATTTAGAATGAAAGCTTTCGTTTTGTGTAATTTACGGTCTGAAAAACAATAGGAACTTCCTCAATTATAAGTTACATTAAGCTAAGAGCGCTGGGGTTACACAAATACGAACGGAAGCTTAATTTTATGTAATACATGGAGAAAAACCTTGTTGTAGTATTGTATGTAATAACTCACATTTCCTTCGTGTTTTAATGAAGTAGAATAAGGAAACTTTTCAAATATTAATTCGTGATCAATTAACATTTAACTGTCCCCTTCCTTGGGTTAGTTGGTAGCACGCTTGCCTTCCACTCCGGCGGCCCGGGTTCGATCCAGCAGTGAAAAACCTCTTTTCCGGGTTCGTAACTGGGTGCTTGTGTTGTCCTTAGGTTTAAATGTGAGGTAGGGGACTGGCTCACCTTGGAAATAAATTCCCCGAAAATATCCCCTTAAAGGATCTCCAGGAGACGTTTGCGCAATCCGGAAGGGCTACTACTACCACTATTAAACTAAGAGAAATTAGAATTGAAGCTTAATTTCATATAATAGTAGAAAAAGCATTGTTTAATTGCTGTTTTGCTTCATGTTTGATGAAGAGCTAACAGAGAAACATTTTTAATATTACTCAATTTCTTTCTTCACATTGTTGTTATTATTATTACTATTATTATTATTATTGTTGTTGTTTTCTAAAATACTTGTCTTCAACATTGTCCTTTGATAAAAAAATAATAATAATCGTAATTTGGTATGAAACATTCTTCCATCCATTCATTTATCCATCCATCCATCAAACCATTTATCCATCCGTTCATCCATCAATCCATCCGTACATTAATTTATCCATTCAACCATAATTAAATATTTAAATCCATCCATCCAGTTACTAGTTAATAAATTATTTAATTCATTCAACCAGCCATCCACACAGTAATTAATTAATTCATACATCCTTTCATTAATTAACTTATCCATCCATTAATTATTTCCTTCAATCACCCATCAGTCCACTCGTCCATCCATTATTAAATCATTCATTCATCCATAAATATATCCAACAATCCATCTATCTATTCATCCATTCAATAAATAATTAATTACTTCATCCAGCTATTCATCCATCTAACCCACCATCCATCCATAGAATGATGGATGGATGAATCTATGGGTGTATTGTTGAATTAATTAATGAAACGGATGAGGGGATGGATAAATGAATGCATTAATTAATTAATCAATCAATTAATTAATGGGTGGATACATTTATCATTAGACTAATTAATTAGTTAATGGATAGATGAATGTTTGGATCGATGGGTGGATGAATTTGACATGAATTATTTATATAATAAATTAATTAATGGATGGATGAATGTTTGGTTATATGGATGGTTGGCTAGATTGATGGATGAATGGCTGGTTGGATGGTTCATTCATTCATCCATCAAATCCGTCTATTAATTAAATTTTGCATTAATCTATTCATCTATCCATTGATTAGTTCATTGATTAACCAATCCATCCATTAATTGAACAATTAATTCATCCAACCCATCTATCCACTCATGCATCCATCAATAAATTCATTCATTGATCCAACCAACCATTAATCATTCCATTCATTCATTAATTTATTTATTAATTAGCCCAACTACCCATTCATCCATCCATTATTAATTCATTCATTCATCCATAAGTATATCCAACCATCTATTCATCCATTCATCCGAATTTAATTATTTATTTCAACCACCTAACCCACCATTCATCAAATTCTTTATGGATATATAAAAAAATGGATGGACGGTTGAATTAATTAACTAATTGGATGAATGGATGGATAAATGTATGCATTAATTGATTCATCAATGGATGGGTGGATGAATTAATTAATTATGTATCTAATTAATTAATTAACGGATAGATGAAGGGTGGATCGCTTGTGAAAGAATTAGCTAAGTAATGGATCGATGAATGTTTTCTGTAATTAGTGGACAGATCAATTAATAATTAATGGATGGTTGGTTGGTTAGATAACTGGATTGACTGATGGACGAATGGATGGTAGGATGAATGAAAAATGAATGGATGTATAAATGGATGGATTGATACATGGATGAATGAATTAATGGGTGGGCGGATAATAGTTTTCATTAACTTCATAATTATAATTGTTATAAATAAATATTAAACGTATAAATAATATAACAGTAAAAATCTGGCTGGACATGTAATACAGTCATGTTTTCTATATTAGTCGATCGTCCTGAACGCGAATTTGACAATAAAACATATTCCCATTAAAATTAATGTTAAGGATTTTTCTGAGTAAGAATATTAACAATATAAGAAATATAAATTATATGGCAATAAAAATTTTATTGTACCTTATATACATGTTTTTGCATATATTTCACCACTTCAGAACGCATATATGACAATAATAATAATATGTTCCTTCCGCACTTCGAGAAAATTCCGATTTTCCATTAATATCAAACATTTTTCGCAGAAAAAGTAGGAATGTTTCAAACAAAAATTAATTACATGGAGGCAAATTTTTTTCCCCACTTGATTTACATGTGATATCTATTACTCGACCCTTCTGAACACGAATATAACAATAATAATAACCAGTTCCTTCCGCCCTTTGAGAAAAAACCGATTTTCCATTACCGTCACACAGTTTACACAAGAAAAGTAGGACCGTTTCAAAACAAAAATTCATTACATAGAGGGGAAATTTTTTCCGACCTAAATTACATGTGTTATCTATAATTCGACCCTTCTGAACACGAATATAACAATAATAATAACCAGTTCCATCCGCACTTTGAGAAAATGAAGATTTTCCATTAGTGTCACACGGTTTACGCAGAAGAAGTAGGACCATTTCAAAACAAAAATTCATTACATGGAGGAAATTTTTTTTCCGTCATGGGTTATATGTGTTATCTATAAATCGACCCTTCTGAACACGAATATAACAATAATAATAACCAGTTCCTTCCGCCCTTTGAGAAAAACCCGATTTTCCAATACCGTCACACAGTTTACGCAAGAAAAAAGGGAATGTTTCAAACAAAAATTAATTACATGGAAGCAAAATTTTTTTATCACTTGAGCTATATGTGTTATCTATAATTCGACCCTTCTGAACACGAATATAACAATAATAATAACCAGTTCTTTCCGCACTCCGAGAAAATACCGATTTTCCATTAGTGTCACACATTTTTCGCTGGAAAAGAGGGAACAATTCAAAGAAAAATTCATTCTGTGTAGGATAAATTTTTTTAAAACTTCCAATACGTTTGTTATCTATAACTCGACCCTTCTGAACACGAATATAACAATAATAATAACCAGTTCCTTCCGCACTCCGAGAAAATTCCGATTTTCCATTAGTGTCACAGAATTTACGCGTAAACTCTGTGACACTAATGGAAAATCGGAATTTTCTCGGAGTGCTGAAGGAACTTTTTATTATTATTGTTATATTCGTGTTCAGAAGGGTCGATTCATAGATAAGACACGTACTTCAAGTTGGAAAAAAATTTATCTTACACAGAATGAATTTTTCTTTGAATAGTTCCCTCTTTTCCTGCGAGAAATGTGTGACCCTAATGGAAAATCGGTATTTTCTCGGAGTGCGGAAAGAACTGGTTATTATTATTGTTATATTCGTGTTCAGAAGGGTCGAATTATAGATAAGACACGTATTTCAAGTTGGAAAAAAATTTATCCTACACAGAATGAATTTTTCTTTGAATAGATCCCTCTTTTCCTGCGAGAAATGTGTGACACTAATGGAAAATCGGTATTTTCTTGAAGAGCGGAAGGAACTGGTTATTATTATTGTTATATTCGTGTTCAGAAGGGTCGAATTATAGATAACACATATAGCTCAAGTGATAAAAAAATTTTGCTTCCATGTAATTAATTTTTGTTTGAAACATTCCCTTTTTTCTTGCGTAAACTGTGTGACGGTATTGGAAAATCGGGTTTTTCTCAAAGGGCGGAAGGAACTGGTTGTTATTATTGTTATATTCGTGTTCAGAAGGGTCGAATTATAGATATCACATGTAAATCAAGTGGGATAAAAATTTCCCCTCAATGTAATTAATTTTTGTTTCAAACATTCATACGTTTCTTGCGTAAACTGGGTGACGGTATTGGAAAATCGGTATTTTCTCAAAGGGCGGAAGGAAATGGTTATTATTATTGTTATATTCGTGTTCAGAAGGGTCGAATTATAGATATCACATGTAAATCAAGTGGGATAAAAATTTTCCCTCAATGTAATTAATTTTTGTTTCAAACATTCATATGTTTCTTGCGTAAACTGGGTGACGGTATTGGAAAATCGGTATTTTCTCAAAGGGCGGAAGGAAGTGGTTAATATTATTGTTATATTCGTGTTCAGAAGGGTCGAGTTATAGATATCACATGTAAATCAAGTGGGAAAAAAATTTTCCCTCAATGTAATTAATTTTTGTTTCAAACATTCATACGTTTCTTGCGTAAACTGGGTGACGGTATTGGAAAATCAGTATTTTCTCAAAGGGCGGAAGGAAGTGGTTATTATTGTTGTTATATTCGTGTTCAGAAGGGTCGAGTTATTAGTATCACATGTATCATAGGTCAGAAAAAAGTTTCCACCATGTAAGTTAAAACATTTTTGTTGGAATCGTCCGTACTCTAACTGCGAAAAATGTGCGACATTAATGGAAAATGGAATTTTCCCCTTAAAGGTATTAAAATAGTTGGCCTTTAATGTATACGATGTTAAATTGCAGCCTACGTACTTATATGTCCGCAGAAATTATTCATGCCGTTGATATTAATGCAGGAGGTGGAGAAAAGACATTCAAGTGTGGTATGTGTTAGAAATCATTCACCGGATTTATTGCTTTCCTTTTGATTTGTCATTACGCTCGTATGAGTGTCACAGCTTTCAGCTCTATTTACTTTTAATATACACGTATGTAAGGTAAATGTAATACAACATTAATAGAGTATGTGTACAAAAAAAAGTACGTAGGTATAAAAATGTTGAAAATACAAGTTTCACTCATACTTAAGACATCACATTTTTAATATCCTGTATGTAACGAAGGGAATCCTACAGGAAACGTGACATGTACTAATAAATCCACTAAATACAACTCAACAATTACAAGTAAATACAATACAAAAATTGCACGTACTAGTAAATCCACTAAATACAACTCAAAGGAACAAGTGTCAGAGATTTATTTGGAGGGTTGGTATTTGTCGTATCAACTGGGCCGTTACAGAAAGCATCATGGCTGACAAAAAACATTTTATTGTAAAAATCTTGCAGTAATTACTCTTTATTTTCATCTAAGAAGCAATTATAATGCCATGTGACATGTGAAAAAATTCAGCGTAAATTCCTGAACAATTTGAGTGGTTTAAAAAAATTTTAAAAAAATTGGTTCAGATTTTATTCGTTTATACACGTATAGTGCACTTATACCAACTGCACTCGTTATCGTAGATTTTGCGTAACTGTTAGCTTTCCTGTACAAATCCGACTTTTCTTTGTGAGCTCTAGCTTCTGCTTCATTGGCTCCTTCTAATAGCGGATCTGGTTTCTTCAATTTACCCTCAATTACGTCTAAAGCTCCTTCATGGTAATCCAGCAGATCTCGAATTTTCCGTTTCCACATAGGCCATTCTATTTCACTGTTCAGCGGTTTTATGTGCTTTGCTAGATCCATCTTGAATTTTCGTTATAACCTTGAGAAATTCCTTGACTTATTAGACACACTGGTCTCGTAACCTGGTCCCATAACCTATTAAAAACTAACTTTGCAGAGTTTATAAGTCAAGTGTACTTTATTTGTTAATAACATTGAAAATCCATTTTGTTCTAATCTGCATTCACACATTAAAGCCCTTCATTGAAACAACAAGTCTTTCTTGATGTTAACACAGTGAAATACTGAACTTAACACATGGTGAACACAACTACTTCTTGTAACGGACATTTCCGAGCAACAACTAAACTGTCCTTAGAGGGGTCAGCCTAATGACCCATTAAAAACAAAACACACACACTAAAATGGTGGGTCCAATGTTGCCACCATTAAAAAACGTTTTTATTTTATTTGACACATTTGAAAACTTCATTTAACAATGACTTAAAGGGTACTTTACTCGTATCCATTTTCAATTTTTCTAGATTATATCCATTACAGTAGACGATACATGAAAACCTACCATAGTAAAGTTGTAGAGAAAATTAAAATGAACATTTTTTGTTTAAAACATTTCTTTATACATTTAATAGATATCAAGATAAAAACTAAATAATTACGGCTTAAATGCGAATTTCAGAACATGCATGTCAAAATATGAATGACATTTTGTTGCCCCTAGTTATTCAATATAAAACTTACTGAGCAGAGTTGGAAAAAAGGAAATTAAACACAGATTAGTTCCTTATCTTGTTGAAGTAAAACTTCTTTTCTCGCGGTAGGGGTAAATCGGGAACTTGTGTAACGCTAAAACCGTCACGAAATTATTGTAACGCTCAAATACCGTCACGAAATCACTATAGTGTTTCGGGGCGGACTGCACAGAAAACATTCAACTCAATGATTAGGAGTAATCAAAGGAAATTTTTCAGACCTAGTATGAGGACCTGGGACCGCCGGCTGGTCTTGTGGTTGGCGTCGCTGACTACGAATCCGTCGGCCCGGGTTCGATCCCCGGTACCTCCTCGGATTCTTCTGAGGTTGGGAGGTCTGGTAGGGGTGCACTCAGCCTCGTGATTCAAATTGAGGAGCTACTTGATAGAGAAGTAGCGGCTCCGGTCATGAAAACCACCATTAACGGCCGTGGGTGTCGGCATGCTGACCACATGCCCCCCAAACCTGCCGTCTGCCAATAGGTAGATGACGCAGCGGTCGGGTGGTAGGTCTTGTCCCTTCGGGGATGGCGCGCCACGGAGTTTAGCTTAGTTTTTAGTAGTAGTAGTAGTAATAATAATAATAATAATAATAATAATAATACTAATAATACTACTACTACTACAAAAAAAAATAAAATAATAATAATAATAATAATAATAACCATACTATGAGTATAAACCAGATCCAGTCGTGGAGAACGGAGATTCTAGGCACAACATCCATAGTCAGAGCATTTCACAATGTAGGCCTACCATTATAATGCTGCACCTTGCGAAAAACGCCGATGCAACAGAAGAACTCAAAAACAAGTGATGAAAAATAATAATAATAATAATAATAATAATAATGATAATAATGATAATAATGATAATAATGATAATAATGATAATAATGATAATGATAATGATAATAATGATAATGATGATAATAATGATAATGATGATAATAATGATAATGATGATAATAATGATAATGATGATAATGATAATGATGATAATAATAATAATAATAATAATAATAATAATAATAATAATAATAATAATAATAATAATAATAATAATAATACTTACTTGCTCAATGGCCATACACAATTCTTAAGGAATCTAAAGGTATATTATCTATTTTATGGAACCCGGAGGTTCATTACCGCGCTTAAAAAATCCAAACAATAAAAAAATCAAAGATCCAATATTTAAAAAATCCAAAATTTAAAAATTTAAAAAATCAAAGATTCAAAATAAAAATGTCCAAAAATCCAAAATTTAAAAAATAAGAATTCCAAATATAAAAAATAAACAATCCAAAATTTAAAAAATTAAAAAATCAAAAATACCAAAATTGAAAAATCTAAAAATCCAAAATTAAAAAACTACAATACAAAATTTAAAAATCCGAAAAATAAAAAATTCGAAGAATCAAAATTTTAAAAATCCAAAGTTAAAAAATTCAAAGATCCAAAATTAAAAAATTAAAAAATAAACATTTTAAAAATTTAAAAATTAAAAGATCGAAAATCCAAAATTTAAAAAATTACTAAATTCAAAATTAAGAAATCCAAAAAATAAAAATTTCAAAGATCCAAAATTTAAAAAATCAAAATTAAAAATAATAAATTCCAAAATTAAAAAATTCAATTTCCAAAATTTAAAAAATAAAAAAATCCAACATTAAAAAAATTAAAAATCCAAAATTACAAAACCCAAATTTACAAAATTTAAAAGAACAAAATTAAAAATTAAAAAATCCAAAACTCCAAAATTTAATAAATAATAAAATCCAAAATTAAAAAATCCAAAAATAAAAAATTCTTAAGATCGAAAATTTAAAAAATCCAAAATTAAAAATTCAAAGATCCAAAATTAAAAAATCCAAAATTAAAAAAGTCTAAAAACCCAATATTTAAAAAGTCGAATAATACAAAATTGAAAAAATCCAATAATAAAAAATTGAAAAAATCAATATTAAAACAAGTTTTACTTCTGTCGCATGGCGTTCCACGCACACTTTTTTTGCAACAGTGGGCATCTCTCAAAGGGACTCTATTTTTTAAATTCATCAATGGCTTCACTGGAATCTATGAATGCTCCAATTTCTTGCTCCATGTAAATCGCCAAAATTGCTTCTATCTATTTTGAACATGAGTTGCCCTTAATTTGGTTTTAATCTGCATAAGTTTAAAAAGTCTCAAAAGTACAATTGATCACTGGAATTGTTGCAAACTTATTAAGCGCACTGCACAATTATTTTATATCTATCATACTTCTCCATCCACTGAAGCCTTTCCTTAAAACTTGAAGAAGAGAATTCTCCTTAGGCACAGCACTTTCCCCTTTCATTGACTGCTATATGGTTTAATTTTAAATTATTTTAATAATTCTGTTCAGAAAGGAGAATCATAAGATATGCAATATTCATAAGAGAGTGTGAGAAGCATAAGGGTGTGCCTCCAGAAACACCCCATAGTTCTGCCTATGGTGTGCATTATTATTAATAATAATAATAATAATAATAATTATAATAATAATAATAATAATTAATAATTATAATAATAATAATTAATAATAATAATAATAATAATAATAATAATAATAATAATAATAATAATTATAATAATTATAATAATTATAATAATTATAATAATTATAATAATAATAATAATTATAATAATTATAATAATAATAATAATAATAATAATAATAATAATAATTAATAATAATAATAATTAATAATTAATAATTAATAATAATAATTTAGTGAACCTCTTCCACACTTTCCTTTTTTCTCCAATGCAGATATTAATAAGCCTCTATGGCCACACATTTCAATGCAATGTCTTTTCAGATCATTCATTTATTTTACAATCCCTGACAAACATCATAATTTTCTTTCATTTAGTCATGATTTTTTTCACCACCTATTCATGTTCTCCATTTTCATATAGGCCTAGCGAAAAACATGATTTCTTGTCTGCACTTCTCATTAGTTAGAATCTCAATACTCGGACAACATTCCTCCTTTCTTTCATGCAGTTCAGCATGGTGGTCATCATGTTCTCCAGCTGTTCCCTTTATTCACAAATAAAATCACTGACTCTAAAACCGAGGGTAATCTAGTGCCCAGCTTTCAGAGGACATGCCCTCCTGTTTTGGCCTTATTCTCTGGCCATCCACATATTGTAGACATTGGCAAAATGCCCAGCAATTTTTAAAACATCACATGAATATTGAACTCTTTAATTTTTGTAATTAAATTATTTTATTTAAGCCAAGGTCACATACTAATGTTTCTGTTATTTCAGATCAACAAGAGAATGTGTTATAAAAGCTTCTCTCTTTTGTGTAGTATTTGATAAAACATCATCATGTTTCAGACACTAGCAAGCAGCAATGTGGGTGAGAATTTTGTGACATCCCCACTAAGTCTTCATATAGGACTGACCTTAATGTATTTGGGAGCTGAAGGCAATACAGCTCAACAGATGGCAACAGGACTTCACATTCCACAAGAACATTCCATTGTCAAGATAGGGTTCAGACAGCTACAAAATTCTTTGAAGGTAATTACATCCAATTTGTGTGTTACAGAGAGTATGACAACGACATTGAATTCTAATGAATTATTATTTTAAAGCTGATGACAATTTATTACCATTTTTTAAAAAAGGCACAAAATTAATATTTACAAGAAAAAAGAAGTGGGCAATCAATTAAAAAATCAAAATTTAATTCTCTATAGGCATTAAAAATGGGCTCAACCCACCCTAAGTTCTTATGATGCCCACCATCAAACTTTCACTCAGTAATGCCTGTCTAGTTGAGTTGAAGCACCTAGTTTTAAAGGCATTCTTATCCATGTAATGTAATTTTGAGTAAATTGAAGAAATAGTTATTTTATGATACTTGAAATTACAAGGTAATTTGTGTTTAGTTTAGAGGAAATGTATCATAATATAAAATCACAATATTTTTTCATTCTAAATATACTGGTGTATTGTTAATTTAAAGCAAAATTGTGGATTTAGTATCATAATGAAACCACTTTTGAATATATAACATTTTGGAATCAAACAGCTAGGAAAAGAATAATTCTGAAAATAATGTCAACTAATGTTTTTTAGAAATATTAATTCTTATACCTCAGAATAACATAGAAATTTTATACAAATTTTAGTAATGTCATTTGAGGTGCAGTATAATTCTAAGGTACATTTTCACAATTTAAATTCTTTTTTTGAATGTGAAAATTAGCTTTTTCATTTATATTATTCAACTCTATTTTCTATGGAGTTCATTTTCCTTGCTGGCTTGCTGCTGATGAATATTATTAAGGATATTCAAGTAATACTGAAGGTTGGATAACTCACTCCATTTTTCTGTGAAATGTTCACTCAAGAGTTTCTTAACATAATTTTTCTTTTCCATCTACACACAGTTCTTCCATGGAAGTTCTGGTGGATTCTCAAGTGTATGATGGCTTTTCTCTACTTATAATCTCATTAAAGGAAGCGATTTCGGTTCTGTAGCTACTTTCTTCCAAATTTTGTTTCTTCTAAGACAAACTATCTTTGTCGACCAAATTTGAAACGACATTGTCCACTCAGCCTTATGACTTCTTCTACAGTAGACTTCCAATTTATACTCTATAATCCTTAATGCTGTACTACAACATTAAAAGGGCAGCATTAGTCAACGCATCTGATTTTTTCCTCCTTCAACTGAAGACGGCAACATCGGTAAATGCAGAGTTCTATGGCGCTACAGTTCTTCCATGTGTTTTTCTTACCACCCCTCCATCTCACCCAACTTGCGAGCTGCCAGAGGAACTGGTTTTATTAACCATCCATCTTCCCTTACTATATAGGTTTGTACAGTGTTGTCAGATTGTCACAGCTCACAGTGAAGCTTTGATTTGCTGTCTATTTCCTCTGCTTTCCATTTTGTATGTCACATTTACCTACATCAATATGCCATTATTAATATTCATACATAAATAAATTTTTACTTCAGTACATTGATACATAGCCAAACAGTGATTTCTCTTTCTCCCTCAGCTGGAAGGTAATAAGTTGCAATACAGTCTTCTGTCTATATCACAAGTTTTGCTCAATACTTCAAAATATAACTTTTTTCCCTTTCTTTTGTCCAGCAAAGATTAACCAGCGGGTGGCAGGTGGTCTGCTGTTTCTGTTAGTGTTAAGGGGTGTGAAGTTTACAGTTACACTCTCTCCCAGACAGGAATTAGGTATCAGTTCAACTGAAGTTTTCATAGAGCAAAGCAGTAGAGTTTGTTCTTCCAGTTTCTTTGTGCTGTCATGATTGTTTATTTAGGTTTTTTTTTTTTTTTTTATATATACTCCAATACATGTGACCCTATTTTACCTTGAAGGCATGTTAGGGTGTTAAATAGAACAAATTAACAAAATTAATATTAACAAACTATCTTGCAAGTAACAATAATAAACAGGAATGAACATAATTTACGAAATGTATAAAATCTTGTTTGCATCACTCCCTTCTAAAAAACTGTCAGTGTGCTGAAAGTGTAGTGTCACCACCAATTAGTTTGCAAATCTGGGACAATCCAGGAAAAAATGTTTCACTTACTGTTCAGATTCTCCACAAATCTTCATAAATAGATACCAAATTTACCATGTCTTAATATCATGTAGCTGTAATAATCTGTTAAGCTATCAGATCCAAACGTTACACTGCTACAATTAGCGCCATCGCTGCTCTAATGGTGCCATCCTCGCCAAAATCCAAATCCACAAAACTCCATTTTCTGAAGCACTCGGCCCCCGTACACAGAGGACCTTAAACTGTGCCGCATATAGTTGTTTTATTATCAACTGCATTGGATTCTGAATCAATTATCAGTTCCCGTGTATGAAAGAATCATATACATAATGTTGGTAGGGAATTAACTCACCCATAGTTTATTTTAGACTTTATTATATTCAGTATTTTTTTGTATATTGAACAGTTCATCGAATCTGCCGTGTGGTTAATGTCATAAGGCTGAAAATTTTTACGGCATGCCATTTTAATATTAAACTGTTTACAGTTCATGCATTCTAGTTTGGTTTCTACACAGTCCTTGACATTATGTTCTTCAGAACAGCGAGTAGATCTTTTCTGGGATTTACAGTTTCTTGCCACATGTCCAAAGCCACAGCATTGAAAACAGCGTGTGACAGGAATATAGCTTTTCACAGAGCATCTACAATAACAGACGTAAAGCTTGCCAATGTTGAGCACGGCCTTGTATATCCTTGGTGTTACCTCAATCACAGCAAAATTGGATAAACCATCTTTTGTTTTCTTCATAAAGCGCTTTTAAATTTTTTCAGTAGGCGTAAGCAAACATTGTTGAATAATGGAATTCTGCTCAATGATAGCATCTAAAAGCTCATCTTCAGAAAATTAACATCAATACCATGAATGATTAATCGAGGATTCTTTTTAGGTGGCATGGTAGCTACCAAATGCTTGGCATTTGCCTCAACATGACTAATAAAAGCTTTACATTCAGAATCATTTCGTAGTTCCAGTACGATACCATTGTTACAAACCTTTTTGATCTTGTTTACTCCCACATGCATCACACTAGCTTTAGCAACTTCTTGCACCAGCTTCAAAGTTTGTTCTGAATTTATAACATCACAATTTTTCGGTTTGATATGAACAACATTACTTGTTACAGCTCCTTCCTTTTGTCCTTTTACAGCATCACAATACGTAGGGACTGGCGTTGCGGAGACGTGAGCTTGCAGTTTTGAAAATTCTTTGTTATATGAAAATAATAATCTCTTAATTACACTTACCGAGTTAACATTACGTTCACTCCACTTTTTATCTGTACGTTTGTCCTTATTTAAACATACTAAAATGTTATTTAATTCATTTTCGGCAGACTTGTGCAAGTCTGAAACTGTTATATTCACAGCCATCTTGATCTTCTGTTTATTTAGTTTAGTAGTGTATATAATATTAATAATTCTAGCCTAGTTTAAAGAATAGTTAAGTAGTGAAATGTTTCAACTTATGCATTCAATAGGCTAGTTGTTCGTTTTCTACCAGTGAACTTATGAGTTATTTTGTTTATTAATGTGTGTATAACACAACAATGAATACGGTGCAGCACCTTCTTCAAACGCCCTTTTAAACTTTGTCTGGCGAACAAAGGTTGCAAATAAAGACAGTCGGACCACATCAACCTGATCTATTCATTGTGCATGAATTCAGGGGCTAATCCATGTGTACAGAGAAACGTTCCAAAAAGACTGGTATCCTGCGAGCAAGTAGCATATGTGAGATGCTTAACACATTGCCACTAGGCAGCTGAGCGACTGGCCATCATGTGCTGCCCGGGACTTTCGCCCTGTTGGTTACAGTCCCTGCTCATTAAAGGACCACCATGCCAGTTAGTTTAAATGGCTGTACATTTCTCAAAATAAACAAAATATGCTTGAATAACATTTTATTAGTGTACTCACCACATCTGCTTTTTCAGTGTGTGTTTCAGTGTGCGGTATCGCTCAAAACATTCTCCTTTATGAAGTGCGACAGTGCAAAAAAGAGCATATGTAGCAGGATTCACTCCTCTTCTTGTGTGCACTAAAACCCGGCAAAGTTTTGAAGGATACTTTTTATTTTCTGTCAGTATTGCTTTTAATTTGTGCTTCTAAAAATCTGCTGCAGCCTGCCTGGTGGGTTTTTGTATGGTGTTCTGGGATGAGCAGTTTTCTTCTTCCTCTTCTGTTCATTCTCTTGTGAGTTCATTATTGCAGTTTCTAAAAAGAATTTTTTGTACGTATTTTTGGTGTCAGGGTTCTGAAATATATATATATATATATACCCTATAAACATTAAAATGGGCACAACTTTTTTGCTCCATTTCATGGTTTTTCTTAGTAGGCCTACCCTAATAAGATAAATAATGGTCTGCTCTGTCGACACCATTTATATAGCCTACTTATTATATTCAAGGATACAAGAGGGCTTGTCTACTATATCCCCATCTGTTTTCTTGTCTCTCGACAGTCTCCTAGTGTTATGTGCTGACCATTCTAACTTCTTTTTTATCTTTCCAAGTCTGCAGGACAACAACAGTGATCCCTGCATGAAATCTGGGTTATGAAAATGACAAGTTGCAATATTTTGAATTTCTCAGTATTCAAAATGTTGACATGGCGAAAGTTGTAAAGAACTTCTTACATATGAAATGATTTGTGAAGTCTCTTTACTTTGAATTGATATACAAGGATGGGTACGCCGTTGACCATTTTGAAGATTGTTATAATACATCATCATTTGTTAGAACTTTTGCACATAGTATGCCTACAGCAGTTTGTGAATCTAGTTTAACAAGAATTAACCTTTTCACTGCTACTGATGAATAAATGCATCACCTAAAATATTTTTATAGAAGCTAAGATGGTATGAGCTACCTTCAATATTGCAGAAATTGCCTCAGGGAATTTCTCCTACATAAAATCTAGCTGTTATCAGCCTTGAGAAACTACGCACTATAGTTAAGAATTTATGGCATTTTTTATCAATGCCATAAAATTGTAAGGAAATTTGCAGGTCTATAAATTTAGTTATGACATAACGCTACATTTGTGTACTTATCTCAGTCAATAAAGACCCAATGGGAAGACCCAATGGGAAATAATTAGCATAAAGCTGAATTTTACCCCATTGTTAGACTACTACTACAGGCAGTGCTGAAGTTGGGCCAGAACGAACCAAAACAGACTGGAACAGTTCTTTGACAAAGTAAAAATCTATTCTTGATCGTTCTGGAATAATCAGAGGGAGGAAAAAAGTACATATGAAATTGGTGTGTATTTTGGCAACACTTTATTTTTTTTTTTTTTTTAATATATAAAGAACCATTATAATTAGGGTCATGACCTCCTGTTCTTGTCACGATAGTTCCTTGTCTGTGGGGTTGCTGTAGTTCAATCCGTACATGGTGAAATTAGTTGCAGAGTGCTGAGTGCTCTAAACGACAACACTCTGATAACTATGCGTATGAATTTAAGGGTTCTTCTGGAAAAAATGTCCAACTTCAGCACTGACCAGAGAAACATTTTTACAAAAGAACGAAGAAATATTGAGATGTTTCGTAGATAACAGTGCTAGACATCATATCTCAATTTTGATATTGATTAACAAGAGGTGTTCACTGCAGGAAAAAAAATTAGGGAAAGGATAACAATGGCCAAAACTGCATTCAACAAAAAGAGAACGCCATTGACCAAGAAGTAGATTTGCAGCTAAGGAAGAAGCTTATGAAATGGAGATATATGGAGTATTGCTTTATGTGGAGCTGAAACATGGATGGTGAAGAAAATGGAAAGGAAATATTTAGCTAGTTCTGAGGTGTATTGTAGGAAAAAATGGAGATTTGGTGGACAGACAGAATAACCAATGCAGAATTCTTAAGAACAGTGGATGAGAAGAGATGTTGGAAGTTGTAAGGAAAATGAAAGGTAATTGATTAAGACACATCATGATGAGAATAAGACTTCTCCTAAATGCATAGAAGGAAAAATATTTAAAAAAACACGAAAACTTGGTAGAAGAAGAATTGAGATACAGAATGACATAAAGTAGAAAAGAAGCTATAAAGAGTTTAAAGATTCAGCAGAAGATGGAAAAAATTGGACAGTGGAATTTTACATGGGGGTAAAGACCTGTCATAACTAAGAATAATATACAATAAAAATAATTCATATAAAACATGCAAATTCACAATAACCACATGGATTGTTAAGCTTTGCCAGGAGGCACCTTTAATTTCAGGGATTCGTAATATTATTTACAAATTTTCTGCCTGAATGTTAAGAATCATGTACTTATGGAAGTATATAATTTGCCATATCTATGTAATTTTGTGCCTGACCTAGTGAATCATTCCGGGTACAGGCCTGGTACACACATAGCAAATGATCACCGTTCGATCAACACTCAGTACTCCTTCCCCATCAGGAATCATTACTCATCATTTAAGGGAGGTCATACTGAGTGGTGGACCCTTGCTCATCCAGTCGTCAGAGAAACACAAATCTTTTAATTTGACTTTCATGTTTGTGTTAGAAAAGTAATGGAACTTCATATTGCCTCAAAGGCAAACTATTCATGAACAGTAATTAGAAAGTAAGAATGATTGTAAAACTCATTCATTGTATATGTCCTGTCCAAACTAATGCTTTTCTACTACTGTTATTATTTTTATTGTATTTAAAGTTCTGAAATTTACTGCTATGGAATCCTTGGGTACTCATCTGTTCATCAATCTGCAATCAAAGAGCTATACCACTTAAACTATGTAGGCCTACTATGCTACATTTTTAATAGGTTCTGTAACATTTTGGCACCTACCAGTTGGTAAGTCATATTAAAAATAAACATATAGGCAGTTTTGAAGAGTAAATATATTAAAAAATGGATTACAACAGCTTAGATTTTTCAGGATATAATAGTGTTTGCATTCCCAAACTGAACATAAAAAAATATACAGTCATGATTCCTCAGAATATTGTTTCTTTAGAAAATTATACTACAGTGAGTCCCATGCAATGGCCAATCATGCGGGTTTCTGCGTCACGGCGGCACCTGCTCTAACTTCCGAGCGATCAGGTGAAATATCTACGCACGTAAAGTCGCTAACAGGGTAATTGTTCAGGTTCTCACATTTACAGTTGGAATTTCAATGAAAATAATCATGTACCTCATCACAAAGAGATGTTGGAATGTCCTCCTCTTGCATCCACACAACACTGGCATCTTTTCAGGAAATTTTCTTTCATGCACATAAGTTCAGCTTCTGAGATAGTTAATTTCGCTTGTGATATTGTCTTTAGGTTCCTCTAATGTATGGTAAATTGACCTATACACTTCATTTTTCAATTTTCCCCATAAATAATAGTCACATACTGTTATTTTTAGAACATCAAAATCCGGGCCCTGCTTATCACCCTATAATGGCGATAAATGGGGTTGAAACATACACTAAGCATCTGATATTTTGGATAGGTACTTATAACTTGAAGAATATGCTCTTAAATTGGATGCACTTATAACCTGCTGCTCTCTATACTCTATATATACTAATTTTTTTTCTTTCTCTTTTCAGAGTTCTCAAGCTGTGAATCTTCAGGTTGCCAATAGGCTGTTTCTTCAGTCATCTTACAACATTCTGAAACAGTTTCGTAGAACAGCAAGGAAAGTTTTTGGTGCAGATGTAAGAGAAGTGAACTTTGAGAAAAATCCAGAGAAAGCAACCAAAATTATTAACACTTGGGTGGAAAAAAGAACAAACAATAAGATATCCCAAATAATCGGGCAAGGTAAATAAACCAAACAGTATTGCTATGGTGTTTGTTTGCAATAAATGTATTTAGTATCAAATGACTCATAGGCAATTGGAACAAGTTGAAGAAAAGCTATTTAGATAATAGCCTTTTGTTTCCATAATGCTTCTTTTCATAATCTCATATTATGCAACAGATTCCAGAAATTGGTAAGAAAAATATATCCATTCATGCTTTCCCCATTGTCAACTGTATTTGGAAAGTTTAAGAGCTGGAAATGAAAATAACTCATACATCTCAGCTCCAAATGGAAGGACGCTTACTGTAGTTTACCCATAAATTCTAAAAGGAAAAATTAGTTTGTGTTTTGTATAATATCAAGTCTTTTGTATTGTTTTACTCTTACTTGTATCATCAGCAACCTAATATACTAAACGTTAAAAATATCAATAGAATTAAAAAGAAAATTATGTAGCCTAATTCATGCTATTTATGTAAAAATGTCAGTGTTATAATAATGTTTTAACTATTTTTCTGTTAAGTAAATCATTTAAAATAATATCTAGCAGTCAAATTAATAATGCGAGTGAAACTGCAGATACCAACTAGTTAATGATATATTTTTTTTAATTTTGTCATTTAGGTGTACTGACTCCAAGCACAAAAATGGTACTGGTAAATGCTGTATATTTAAAAGCAGAGTGGCTAAATCAGTTCAACACGGATGACACCAAAATGCAGACATTCCACATCAGTGCAACTGAAAATATTGATATTCCAATGATGAGAATGAAGACATACTTTGGTTTCAAGCATTCAGAAGAACTTGGTGCTAAAATTTTGGAATTGCCTTACAAGGTAATATTGAGCAAAATGCTGCAGGAATATAGATTCTTATTAATTAAAATAAAATTTATCGTCTTGGACCATGATAGAGTTCTTAAAAATTACTTCAGGTACTCACATTAACTTAGGAACACTTTTTACCATGGTATTTTCAAGATATCTGCATTATATATAATATTTTGTGCATGTTATTGGTTCTCTGTGAAGCAAGTAGCAAATAAATTCAGATTAACCTTTAAGAAAGTAATTTTAATAATTCCTTTTTTTCTTCACAGGGAGAAACAGCAAGTATGTTTGTCTTATTGCCCGATAAGATGGATGACTTAGAAGAGCTGGAAACCAAAATGCAGGAATTCAATCTCCCTCAATTATTTAAAGATATAGAATCTCAAGAAGTTAATGTGACTTTACCAAAATTCAAAGCTGAAAGTTCCGTGATGTTAAAAGAAAATCTGAAAGAGGTAAGGCATTGTGAAGCAAAATAAACACCAGTTTGTTTAATCAGATCTTAATATATAGTATGACATATTAACCTTTTCACTGAAACTGATATATGGTATTGCATAAAGGCCAAGAAATAAACATGACAGATTAATGTTTATTCTTAAAATATGAAGATAATTATCCACTTGTAGCAGTTCCACATATGTGGTCCATACGCATCTTAATTGAGACTCCAACTCGCGGGTACATGGGCAAAGAGAGTTAAGTCCACTTTCTTCACTGAGAATTAGAGTGACTTAACACACTTTACCCGCCCAACATCGCTTTAGAGATGGATAAACCCATGATGCACACATCCATAACTACCATACGTTTTTGAATATGACTTACTGGACTTAACACAAATGTAGAGAACATTTTTATCTATAACTCTATGGATCTATCTCAATTTTTGAGGATGGTGGACTTAACTCCCTTTGCCTGCGCACCCACGAATTGTAACATACGCACCAGCTATGAAGGCTTCCAGGCTGCTATGGTCGTCTTTTTTGTCAACATTCTTTTTGACGTGGCACCTTTTCCTTGAGTTCTCGTTTTCATGGTAGGAAATAGGTTGTGATGATATATTTGCTTGTTACCATTACGATAATGCCTAACACAGGATTCCCCTATGCCCTGGTTATTATAACATAGTTGCATTTATCTACATCTATATACACTTACTATGTATGATCCATTATTATTCCATTCTCGTTACAACTATATACTCCTGGGTACGTTTGCCCCTCTGTCCCTAGGACACACTTAACAAATTACAAACACATAACAAGCCATTTTCCTCAACTCCACGCTTCCAACTACTAATAATCTCTATTCACTCCTTTTACTTACTTGTAAGTTCACCATGCACGAGCAGGACAATGACTGTGGACTTCGATCTCTCAGGGTTGTCCACAGTGGCGACTCGTGACCAAATATCCATGGTAGGCAAACTAGAGATTACAGAATAAATTAATCTGAAAGTGGGGTACGTTCAGTTTAGCTTAATTCACTTTGAAATTAAATAGCCATGCCAATCTCACATGCCAGCATAACATTTAATAATGTCATCATACCCGAATTCCTGTTTTACCAGTTGATTTAGGAGATTACATTCAATAAATGTTGTGGTTAATGCTGTAAATCAAGGTGATTTGTAAATATTATTTCACCATTTTGAAGCAAGAGAAGCTCCTCTTACACCTCACCTTTTTGCTGGTATTGTTGCTAGTTCTTCATATATCCATTTGATTGATTCATTTTGTATGGTTTTGGACAACCCTGTGAAAGTTTTCTGTAACTTCTCCCAGTGATGACGCAGATCAACATCGTAACTAAATACTCAAGTTGCAAACTCTTTGAAATTCCTGTGGTTAAGTGGCTACTCAGAACAGAACGGTAGTTCCTGCTTACCTAACAACACCGTGACATCGGTCTTCTCATTACGTGTCTATCTTTCTCCACTTTCTTGTTTTATAGCAGTGTTGCTAAATGCTCTGACAACAATTCAGAAATAGGATTAATTTTTTCAATTGTTTACGACTTACGGAATTGACCTATGTGATCATGTTTCTGTAGCATTTGATAAGTTTTTCATATTGAAGTATCCTTCTTTATTGCAATGCACCTTCCATAATTATTGCTCTATGGCCAGCAATATAGCTTGGTTTTAAGATAACTTCCTGTGTGAATCAACCACAAAAGATTACATTTTCTACCGCTCTTCTTACAAACGCGATGTACACCCGAGTTAAATGTAGGAATGTGTCGATCATTGTCTAAAATCTTTTGCTTTTCTAATCAAGACGAGAGAATGGTGTTTGTGGAAGTTCAGTCATAATGAACGATAATTTTAAACTACAACAAACTTACTTACAGAAATCACTTTCAAAACATTGATTTAAATTTCATAAATATATAATTTCTAACTGCAAACCTACAGCATTGAGCCTTTGTAAAGTTATAGGCGACTTTCAGAAAGTTTCTTGAAGGAACAGGCTTTCCATGCGTTCTTAAATTTCATAAATATATAATTTCTAACTGCAAACCTACAGCATTGAGCCTTTGTAAAGTTATAGGCGACTTTCAGAAAGTTTCTTGAAGGAACAGGCTTTCCATGCGTTCTTTCTTCAAAGGAATCTATAAACGCTTCAACCTTGCTGCAGCAATCCTGCAGCAGAGTTACACTCCTTTAAAAAGTGCACGGTTTAGTCTTTTTTAAGATATCTGCTAGTTTTGGAATATTTCCGTGATGGGGTAGGCAGAATTTGTATTATCTGGCCAGGGCAGTTTATGCATATGCTAGGTATGGACATTTTGCACAGACAGCTTGCTACAGAGCCCACCTCAGAACTCAGGAAGACAGGCACTTTCCAAATCTGCCTACCTCATGACGTCATTGAAATGAAGTGAAGCAGGAAGCATTGTCTGGGTGGGCCTTTCAAATTACTGAGAGCTAGCGAATTGAATTATTTCACACGTAACATAAAGGCAGCAGGTGTTCACCATATTAAAAAATAAAATATTAAATGCTTTATGGTAGGCCTATATCAAAATGGTAGTTGGAAAACTTTTTGAAGAAAAAAGAAAATGCATGTGCATCTGTGCATCTGCCTAGGCCTACCCTCATACACTGGTTGTCCACCGCCACACACATATTAAAACTGTCATCCATGCAAACTACCTACTCCATTAAAATCGTCCTAGTTTGACAAAGTAGTGACTTCAGTTTATAAATGCTTACATCAAAATATAATTCAGCTCTGAAAGGGGTAATAGCAGGGGCGGATCCAGAGAGACATTTTGGGGGGGGAACAAAAGTAGAGAGGGAAGTTTTTTACTCATAAAAATTAATTATTCCCACTTCCCAGTATACAGTTGAAATCAAAATGAACACTTCGGCATTTTATTACAAATGTATTTCAAAATAATGAATGTCGTTGCTTTAATTTAAGTAGCCCATTTGGGTTATGTTGTCTTTACAAAATTTATTAGAAGGCTGTGCTTAATGTTACAAATTATGGGGGAGGAAATTTCCCCCATTTCCTCTCCCGTTGATCCGCCCCTGGGTAATAGTGTATTAGACCAAATTCTCAATATGTATTTTATAAATGAGAAACACTCATGTTCTGGTATCAGAGCTACAATACTGGTAATAATTTACTTCTAGAGAAATGAATTGAATTACAAAAACTGAATAAAGTGTAATTTTGTTTTGTATGCCGGTGACTATAATTGTTTAGAATACTATGGCAGTTGCAAAAACATTCTAGAAACATGTCTCAAAATGATAGCTAAGAAGTGGTCTCATGATTAATAATAACAGTAATAATAATGATAACAAAAACACAGGGGTGCCCACAGGGGTGCCCACAGGGGTGCCCACAGGGGTGCCCACAGGGGGGGGGGGTTAAGACGCAGACTGCGTCATTGAAATTTCTGGGGGGGGGGGCAAAATATTATCATTTATGAATTTTCTGGGGGGGGGGTTGAAAATTGTTGCAAAATTAGAGTTTTATATGTTAAAAATAAAAACAGTCAAGTTCTATAACTTCAAAAGGTCTCTTCTAATTCTTTATAAAGATGAAGAATTTCGACAGCCATGGGCGCCCATACCCGGGGGCGGGGGGGCGCAAGGAAAAAATGTATATTAATAATTATTATAGTCAGGTGTTTTTCTTTTAAGACAATTATTTCAATTGCAGAAGTTTTACCAAATCGACAACATGGAAGCAGACTCCACAGTGAATTAGGAAAGGGGGATTCAGGGGGTTTGGACCCCCAAAAGTCAAAACCTAAAATTGTATATTTGTATTTAAAAAAAATTATTTAATTAAACAAGATTTGTTGGTGTGTCAAATATGATATAGCAGTTATTTTCTTTTCATAACATAATGTCCACTGTTCCATGTGTTATTCAACTTTTCTTATAAATAGTAATAAGTATTATAACATAGGTAACAATTTCTTGTTTAAGTTGCCATGTCTCAGAGTCAGGGCCGTAGCAAGGTCCTTCTGCGCCCTTGGCGAGTTTGACAAATCTGCGCCCTCCAAATGAACAATTTTTTTAAATACCTGTGATTTTCTTAAATTCGCTTGCAGGAGGATTTTTTGGTCCCATTTCTTAAAAAAACCACTGCCTAATGGATCAAAACTAATAATGTAGACTAAGCTATGATGGTCATGGAAGTTTTAGTTGGCACATTTTTTTACTGAAATCATTCTTACCTATACAACAGAAGCAACGCCAACATCAACAAGAGACGAAACAACACAAACATTAATATTGTTTCACTGTTTAATTTAAAAATCGCTTAGTTAAAAAATACAATAATAATCAGAGCCCGGATTCTAATGACATGTCATCTTTTTTATTGATGCTGCATAGACATTGCCAATTTTTAGATAAATCATAATCATGGCCTCTAGATTATAGAAATGCATTTTTATTAGGTCATTTTTTGACATTGTATGCAATTTTATATTTTTAGGGTATTTATTTCGTCCCCTGCGGTGCTGTCTTTGAAGTGTTTGTTTAATGCAAGAAGGACACACTCTATGTTTAAGTGTTGTCAAGTCTCAGTCGGAAACGAGAATCAAAGGAACGCCAATATGTTGTATTACATTACTGTTGTTATTAGATTGACTTGGAACCAGAGTCTGCCACCTGCTTGTATTTGAGAGTGCAAACTACTGTTTACCCTCAATAAACAATATAATCCGGCAGACCGCAAAAGGAAATGCTGAAGTTTGACTCGCCAGTGCCAGTATAAATTTCCGTAAGGAAAGAATATTCATAGCAAAAATCAAAGTTTTTTAGACCTACAACATCCTCTTTCAATTTAAGGTTTTAACAATTATGTACAAATTATTCTATAATTTTGTGTGTACAATAATAATTTTTTTATAAATAATTTCAATTTAAGGTTTTAACAATTATGTACAAATTATTCTATAATTTTGTGTGTACAATAATAATTTTTTATAAATAAAATATCAGTTTTTAGGTCATTTTTGTATAATTATTAAGTCATTTTCTTTAAATTTTGGGGTCATTTTATAGGTAATTTTTCAAACAATTTTCGGTCATCAGAATCCGGGCCCTAATAATAATACAGTATAATATAATTAAAAATAATAGCAGCGACTATAATATCAGCGCCGGCCTTAGAAGGGAACTTGATCAAAACAAACAGCATGTGTACTACCAGCTAGCAGAGCGTGCATCGGCCGCGGATCACAACACATTATTCAATGTAAAGTTACAGAAATTAATTTTAATGTACATTAATACATTGTGTGATTTAATGACTAAACATTTTTAAAATAAGAAATTTTAGTTCACACTTAATTTATAATAAAATAGTAATAACAAAAGGAATTGAGATCTGCACATTCGGCTTTTTCTGTTGTAATAATATAGTTGGTCAGTCATTTTTGCATGTAGCATGTAACAGTATGAGCGATGCCATTGTTGATCGCTTTGTAATCAATCCTGCCGACAGTAGTAGCACTGAGGACGACAATCAGTTGGAAAGGGATTGAGATGAACCACTTTCATCACAATAATAACGTACATATTAATTTTCATTGTCGTTATATCTTTCCATACTGTTCATGATTTATGTTTTACTCTGTCAATATGAATCGTGTTAATTAAAGGACGTTGCATGACTGCGTTTTGCTTGTAGACAATCGGCATAATACTATAGGTATAGATAGTTCACGTGCATTAATTTTTAATAACCTGAAAGATTTCTTCCACTAACGTGGAATTTATATTGCTTGATAAATTGCACCAGCAGCCTAAAAAAAGCGGGATTTTTCATGGTTAATTTTGCGCCCTTCGACCCTGCGCCCTTGGCGGTCGCCCACCTAGCCACCGCCTAGCTACGGCCCTGCTCAGAGTATAGTAAACAAATTTGCTAACTAGTTTTTCAGTGCTAAAATAGTGTAAAATGTGATTTACATTAGTTCAAAATTTAAAAATTTCCCAGGGGTGGACACCTGACTTAGGTAACATTTTCTTGTTTACATTGGCATGTCCTAGAGTATGGTAAACAAATTTCCTAACTAGTTTTTTAGTGCTAAAATAGCGTAAAATGTGATTTTCATTAATTCAAAATAAAAATTTTCCGGGAGTGGACCCCCCACTTAGGCAATGATTTCTTATGTACATTGGCATGTCTTAGAGTATGGTAAACAAATTTTATAACTAGTTTTTCAGTGCTAAAATAGCATAAAATGTGATTTTCATTAGTTCAAAATTTTAAAATTTCCCAGGGGTGCACATCCGACTTAGGTAACATTTTCTTGTTTACATTGGCATGTCCTAGAGTATGGTAAACAAATTTCCTAACAAGTTTTTGAGTGCTAAAATAGCGTAAAATGTGATTTTCATTAGTTCAGTACTTAAAAATTTTCCGGGGGTGGACCCCCCACTTAGGTAATGATTTCTTATTTACATTGGCATGCCTTCGAGTATGGTAAACAAATTTCCTAACTAGTTTTTCTATGCTAAAATAGCGTAAAATGTGATTTTCATTAGTTCAATAGTTAAAAATTTTCTGGGTATGGACCCCCGACCACCTTTTTGGGGGGTATTCCAAACCCCCCGGCACTTCCGACCCTCCCCGCAATTATTTTTTGGCTACGTCATTGTTGCACTTGTTATATTATTAATATAATGTTACAAAGTGGCCCAAGAAGTTAAAGCGTAAAAAAATTAATTTATTTAAAAAATTGGCCCCCCCTGGAAAATATCATATGGGCGCCCTTGTCGACAGCCAATTGGGTTGAGGGTGAGCAATGAAGTTGGGGGGGGGGGGTGAACAACAAAGTTTGGGGGGGGGTGAGTCATGACGTTTGGGGGGGATGGGCACCCCTGAAAAACAATACTATCATTACTAACAAAAAACAAGTACAATACAGTAACAACAGTGATAGGTATGTTGAAGGTGATCAGTATGATGTAATAAAAGTAAAGTGTTCCCTATACAAGCCATGGAGGCCCTTAGTGTTCCAGGCGGTTGAGGCTCCCAGATTTTAGACATCTGGAACATGAAGGTGGTAAGGTTGTCAGCTTTATACACTGGCCGTCTTTACCCCCATGATTGCTCCTGGTAGCCATTTCTGTTAGGGGCTGAATCGACCCCAGGGCCATATTGGCACCAGATTAGACCAACTGGAAAACCCCAATGACCTCATCTGGGGTCTAATCCACAACCTACTGATTTGTACCACAGTACCTCAACCACTACGCCATAGCATACCCCATAATAGTAATATTGATAAAAATGAAATCAGTTCTAAGTAAGCAGTGGTAAAGAGCAGACTCAGGTAGGAGGTGCTGTGTGGATATATGTAAAAGACACAAGGGTCATGGCTATCGAAATTGAAGCATACAGGATGAGGATAGGCACATTTGGGGTTAAAAAAAGAGCATGGAACAAGGGAACATCGGGAGAAGATTTAACTAATGTGGAGACCTGGGCCCTGGTGATAATAGTGCTACTGGTAATTGGAGGGGTGGAATTGAACCCAGGCCCAAATAGCGGGAAAGGCTGCTCAGAAGAGGCCATAAAAAGCCTGGAAAGAATGGAAGAGAGATTAGTAAATAAAATAAATGGGGCTACAAAAGAAGTTTAACAAGAAATAAGAGAGGAGATAGCGAGAATGAAGACGGAAGTGGAACAATTGAAGACAAGAATTGAGAAAATCGAGAATGCAGACCGGCAGATGAACTTAGTTTTCCACGGAATAGAAGAAAGAAAAGGTATTAGTGCTCTTCAGGAAGTCCATGAGCTATTGGAAAACAAACTGGAAGTTCAGATAGTGGGATGGGAGTTCCTTACAGCACACAGAGTCGGGAAGATTCCGGGGAAAAGAACAATTATAGCCAAATGCGCGTCCACACAAGTTGTTTTTGCTACACTTAGGAGAACAAACAAATTGAAAGGGACTGTGATATACATTAACAGGGATCTATCTCCGACGGAGAGAGCAACAAGGAAGAAATTAGTGGAACGAATGAAGCTGGAACGTAGCAAGGGGAAGAAGGCTATTGTACGAAACCTACAACTATATGTCGATGGGAGAAAGATAGACCTAAGTAGCAGCACGGTAGCAGCAAGCACCAGGAAAGCTATAACCGCGTCAGCAACGGAAGAGGGGTGCTGTGTGTCAGCTTAATGAACGTAGAACTCGTGCAGCGACGTTACCAACTGGAGTTAACCGCCAAGAAGAACAGCTGCGAGCGGCAGCTAGTACGTCATCTGTGACGCGTTTCCAGGTTCCTCACGGGCCTTGGAGCAAGGACGAGTCAGCTGCTGCTGCAAGCGGAACCACTGATGACTCAACGATAACCACCAGAAGCCGTACCAGATTATTAAGTTTCAAACAATAGAACTTAGCCGGGAGTTTTCAAATAGTAACTTTTGATGAAGTGTTTAGATGAAGGTTCATTAAGAGTGAATTGCCAAGGAGTATAGGGGGAAAGTAGAATAGTTCAAATCATTATTGTAAGATTAGGGAGTTGAGGATCAAATAATAATTTAGTGTCTAGTATCACATCCCTCACACGTCTCCAGCGTCCATGATAGCGTGTGCCCTATGAAGATATACAAACGGCAGTTCAATAAAGGTAGTGTTTAAGTACTAAAGCTAATGTGATTGATGACGTTGAACTATCTGCCGTGTGTTAATTATGTATGCATGTATTATCTGGAAAAGGACCTGCCAGAAACCAAAAGGTAGGTACGGCTCCTTTTCGAAAGTGTATAACTTAAGGGCCAGTGTAAAGTGTCTTAGAACAAATAAATCATATCATATCAATCATATCAATATTGATAAAAATGAAATATGTAGGCCTAAATAAAATCATAAGGGGTTGGTGTTTTCAATTTTATTTTTTCAATCCTTTTATCAACCTTTTTTATAGAAAAACTTTTACTAAAAATAATAAATTGATTACTGTTGTATTTTCAACATTTTGTATTCCTTGAAAATGTTTGATTCAATAAATATTTAACAAGATACTGCTTTTTTGTACATTCTGTCAGAAAAGTACCTTTATTCATTGAACCTACCCAAAGTACTGTCTATGACAGCAGGTGGGAAGGGCCTTACACGCTTACTAGCCACAAGATTCTTGCACCTCATATGAAAGCTAACTCATTTGCCTCTTGACACAACTGGAAAACATTGTTTTTGCTTTTCTAAATTACAAATGAGTAAAAAAAAAAAAATTACTGTTTGTTACATAGCAATTTTATTAAATTTACTGATGCTGCCAGGTAAAACAATCTTGTAATGAATGAAATTATACTTTTTACTGGCCCTATATTTTTAGATGACTAAGTAGTGCCGAAACTTCTTGGCAAAAATCCTGTTAATTTCCCATGATTAGTTTATATGTTATTTCCTGTTCTAGCCCAGTATTTTAATTTGAAAGGAGTTTAAATGGCATTGTTAAATCTAATGAATGTGAGAATTAAAATTCAATGTATGAGATATAAAGCCATTTCAGAATATGGAAAAGTTTATTAACTTCATAAATATTTTATTTCCAGCTTGGATTCAAAGACATGTTCAATATGCAGGCTGCAGACTTCTCTGGAATCACTGGTTCTCCTAATCTTGTTATTACTCAAGTTCTTCAGAAAGCATTTGTTGAAGTGACAGAGCTTGGGACTGAAGCAGGAGCTTCCACAGGTACAGTCCATTACATTTGCTAGGGGAGTTGTAAGTAGAGGTGAGCATAGCCAGTTCTAGTCAGGCACGGGTTGTGATCTGTAAGACTGAACTTTGCTCTAGCGAGAGAGATGGTAATTGTTACAATATGGGCTCACCAACATTGCTCGGGCCTGTGGTCTAGTACCAAGGGGTAATGGTAAGTTATAAAAATACCTACTAGTAACATCTTTACAGCATTTGTATTAAGAGAAGCAAGGTTAAAATGGCAGCAACAAATGGGAGGAGTGAAATTCCTGAAAAAATAAACACTTGGCATTTTTTCAGAAACCCAAAAGGAAAAGTTGGGTGGGATTGTGTTTATAATGGTGACTATGGGTGATTTAAATTTAAGTAAGAATTTGTTCAATGAGAACTCAGACACTGAATATTATGAACAGAAGTGCATTATCAAAGCAGAATTTCAATTTAATTTGTTTTAAGAATAAGAATAAGAATAAGAATCTTTATTAGCCGTTAAGTATGTTTGATACAATTGACTTCGTCATAGATTTTACATAACATAACATTTAATCCTAACTTAATCCTAACATTTAATAATATAATACAATAAGATATGCAACTTAATCCTAACATTTAACAATATAATACAATAAGATACTCAGCTTAATCCTAACAATTTATCACAAATTTACTTACTATAAGTCTAATTCTATTATGTCTGATTCCTTAAATTCAGTTATAGAGTAAAAGGCTTTCCTTGTTAGCCATTGGTTTAAGACGTTTTTAAACTTTGTCAAGGGGTAAGATTTGATGTTATTAGGTAGTCTGTTAAATAAATCAATGCTTAAGTTTCTCCTGTAGTTCAAGCTTTAATCAAAATCCTAATATAACTTTTTATCCTTAGCAATTTTAAATTTAAAATGGGGAAAAATGGAAGTTCTGCAGCTGAAAACTTGAAAAAGACCTCTTGCAAAACCAGTTACTTCCAAAACAGACTTGAACAATTTTCTACTTCAAGTCTTGCCTAAATTTTTTGATACTATAATATGTAGCCCATCTGATATATAAAGTAATACTCTTTTCTTTCAGCTATCGTTCTTGAACCTCGAATGTGGAAGCCTGCACCCCCTGATTTTGTAGCGGATCATCCATTCATATTTATCATCTGGGAGAAAACGCTGAACACTGCTCTCTTCATGGGAAGATTTACAAAACCACAGTAGTCAACAGTAGGTTAAAAATGAAGTGAACATCTGAATATTAGTACAAAACTGATACCGGTACTCAAATCAATAAGTAAATATCTGAAGTACCAGATTGCAACATTGCCCTGTTAAATATTTTACAGGGAAGTAATTATGAAGCAATGAAGCAGTGTATCAGGACTGAACTAATATGGCATACATTGTTAACCTGTCATTGAGAATATTAAGTATGCAAACTGCAAAAATATATTGGAGATAAAATTATTCCATCCACAAAGAGGATTATTTGCAGCTTTGTTAACTGAAAATTTGTTAAACTATTCAAAGTAAGCAGCTATTTTACCGAGCCAAAGTATAACGTGGGTGAAATTAGCTGTATATCTTCGTACCTGCAGATCATGTTCTTACAAAAGGCATCTAGTTATTTGATAAGTTTATTCTTGATCTATTTTAATGAATTACTCTGAAATATTTTTTATAAAATTGAAATACTTTAAAGTAGGTTAAATAGAAAAGTGAAATAAAATATGTATATGATGCCAGAACTGTGTGAATTTGAGTAGCTTTAAGATGGACGTAGTTTAAAATATAATTTACCTTCAGACTGTCCAAGAAGTGAAGTCTTTAAAATAGTTACTATTGCAAGGAGCATGACATTTTTTTACCAGTTCCTGTGCACTGCACTACTAAGGGCAAAGTGTTATTCATGACTGTCATTTGAAGTTTTATAAAATAAGTTAAAAATTGTTACAGATTTATTTCACAATCTATCATAATAACACGTGTAGGGTATTAGATATATAAGTAAAACATAAAAATAGCAACTGCTATTCAGAGTTTAATGCTATGTATATTGTGTAAGTTACAAGAAATAAAATATTAAACAAAAGATGGATAGAGATAATTATGTGTTATGAATTTAAAATTTCCCTCAAAAAAATTGTAAGCTTACACCTACATTCATAGGAAAAAGAACTTGTTCTTTTTAGATGTATTAGAGTTTTATTTGTCTAACAACTAAGTTAATATTTCCTGCATACCTTTAATGAACCTCTTCCTCCAACGCTACTAGCAGGTGCGCCAACCCAAAGAAAACATTGGGAGGAAGGGGGAATCATTAGCTGTAAACTGAAATTAAACAATTTCTAAAAATTCCAAGTTTAATATTTGTAATCTGATTCATCAAAATTTTCTTCTAGACAGGGTTTTAAGTTAATTTGTTTAACATTTCTCATGACTGCAGCAAATTTTATTTTTAAAAAATTACTGATTTTCAGCAACTAAAAGTGCAGTGGCATAGCCATAAAATAATTTTGAGGAGGGTTGAAAGTGCGGGGGGGGTTTGGGGACACTTACAATTTATAAGAAAAGTTAAATAATACATGAAACATTGGAAATAGTAGGCCTACATTTACAAGTTCAGTATTTTATTATTAAATAAAATAATTGGAACTCCTTCAGAATATCGTAGCCAGCCATGCTCTGCCATTAGCGACCGTGCCCCTCCGAGCCGTGGGGAACAAAAGAGAAACTATCAGTGCAAGGGTAAAATTTCCCGTCGCAGAAAAGATTCAAGGTGAGACATAATAAACCCCGTGCTATTCAGTATATTGCTCTTAAACTAATACAAATGTTCCAAACCTAACATAACCTGTCACTGACCTAGAATTTGGCTGTCACTACTTCTAGAAGCCTTATTACCCTTCCACGCCTTTTGTAAAACAATGTTACATGACACGAACCCTGCACTATGCAGAATACTGCTGCTAAACTAACATGACTGCTCCTAACCTAACACAAACCTAGAATTCTTAAAGCTTTTTTACCCTTTCACATCTTTCATAAAACATCGCTACTACAGTCGTTTATCTACTGAATTCAACCTGCATGTAATCATGTTCGTAATATTGGTGACATTGTAGAGTTGGTCCCACTCGGTACGGCCCGGTTGTGACTGCGGTCACCTTATTCTCAAGTTTAGTGAAATAATTAAATATTTGACAAAATAGAGCTTAAACAACTTAAATAGAATTATAGGTTTTGATTTTGGGGGAGGCCCTTCCCTACGCCACTGGGTGCAACAGGATTCAGTTACAAAGATGAAATTCCAACAGGGTTTTCCTAAATACAACAGAGCAAACCAACATGACCAAGCATGATCATGCTCATGCTAAGTGTCCCAAATGGTCCTGCAAATTGCAGTGAAGCTAGCAACTGTTAACCAGTACTGCCGTCCAATTTTTTGTGGATTGTCTTTGGAGGATAAAAAATAATTACAATTAAAAAAATTAAAATACAGGACAAAACTGCACCTCGAAGACTTCTTTCGGGACAACGGGACGCATTAGCAAAAAAGGGATGTTCCCATATTTTATGGGATGTCTGGGAACCCTAATGAAACATACAGTCAATATTTAAACTTAAGCTCACTTTATTCCTTTCCTAATTCCTAGAACTTTTAGACAAAATAAATACATTTCCTGAAAACGTATTCAATTAAACTTTACTTCCTTCATCAACATTTCAGAAAAATCTTCTACACATTGGAGAACTTTTTCCGGATGAGATTACTCAACTATATAGACTAGTACTGACTATTAACTATTTTCAGTGGGATAGCAAATTTTATGACCAACATGAAGGAGTCGCCGCACCATGGGGAGCTCATTAAGCCCAGTTATTGTAAACTTCTATATGGAGAAGTTTGAAGAAGAGGAATTTAGGACAGCAAGTAAGAAACCCAAGCTTTGGCTCAGATATGTCGATGATACGTTTGTGATTTGGAACCATGGAGAAGAAGACCTTCTACAATTCTTGAACCAACAGAAACGGGGACAAACTCTGACGAACTGAGCCACACACATTTGCAAACCTGATCGTATGAAGGAAGAAATGAAATATCTTAATAATGCCCTCATAGTGAAAGGCTACAGTATGAAAGATATAAGAAGAGCGAATCAGAAAAACAAAAAACAAGCACCACCAAACGAGTCCTACAATTGATAAAGCATTCCTACCTTATGTGAAGTATGTAACGAATCGCATTGGAAAATTGTTGGATAAACACATCAAGACCATATATAAGCCAACAAGAACGATTAAGGAGATGTTAAGGTCAGTCAAGGATCAGTTGGAGCCACTATCCACATGTGGTGTGTACCAGATACTGTGTTCCTGTGGTAAATCTTATATCGGAACAACGAAGAGACACATCTTGACCAGATTAAAAGAACATAGGATCTATTGCCGCCAGGGGCATGTGGAGAAGTCAGCTGTGGCCGAACATGTGTTTACAGACAGTGATCACAAGATAGGTTTCCAGGAGACAAAAGTACTGGCTAGAACTTCACATTATCATGCCCGCCTTATCAGAGAAGCCATAGAAATTTTCAAGACAAGAATAAATTTTAATAGAAAAGAAGAAGGGATAAAACTCCCAAAAACATTATTTCCAACCTTAAAATCCCATATTAGACAAGAAGGAATGCAACAGCCAGCATCGAACGCCACAATTGGAGCGATGGCAGCAACCGCAACCAGCCAAGTCACGCCACTCTCACCACTACTATATAAGAAGCTTGGATTCTCTAGGCAGTTCAGTCAGCGTCAGGATAGCAGCCACTGAAGAAGTTCCCTACAGCAGGAGCGAAGCGTCTGGTAAAATTTATAGCCTTTGGAACACGGCCCACAGCCTGGAAGATGCTTAAATATCAAGACTTCGGCCATGAAAGCCTCAGATTAACCAGTCTATTTCCCTACTGATGAAAGGACCATTATTGCTACAATAGTTGCATATTTCAAAGGGGCATTGCAAGTATTGGCTACAACGGCTTTTATGGAAAGTTTGAAATTGTTAGTGTTTCATGAAAGGACTCGAACATTTTCTACTGGAAAGAGCCACAGTTACTTATGTAAATAATAATTATTATTATAGGGTGCAAAGGGATTCTGAACCCTTCAGTTCATTTGTCCAGGATGTGTGACTATGTAGTCAAGTTTTTCTTGTGAGACAGATGGAGAATGAAATGGTTGAAACTATTGTTGCGGGTATGAATCCGATATACAGAAGTCTAATAGTTTTCGGTAGTTATCCAGGTAATTTTAGGGAGTTGTAGCTGCATTTTTCCCAGATTAAAAGGATCGCTTATTCGAATTCTCTGAGAGGGGAAAACAGACTTTTAAACAAGGGTGAAGAATCTTGTAAATTAGATGTGGAGAGAAAGATCAATCATTTTCCAAACAAAGAGTGGGTAGAAGAGATATAGCATGTTACTTTTAGACGAGATATAGCATGCTACTTTTGTAACAAAACGGGTCATATTTCACGAAACTGCTTTGCAAAAAATGTGCAAGAGTCTGGAAACTCGAAAATAAACTGGATTTGTCTAAATGATTTATTGGTTTCTAGACACCAAGAAACCAAAGTAAGTAAGATGTGTTAATGTTAACAATATTAAAATGGAGACTGATTGTGATTCTTATTCTAGAGACAGTAAGAGAAAAAACAAATTAAAACAAAGTGAAGTAAACAGTGGAACAAACTGAATCTTCAGAAGAGATACAGTAAGAGATCTCAGAATTTTAACTTTGCTCAAGGTAATATTTATGAGAAGTTATATTATTCAATGGTAGAACAAAGCACAGAAATAAATGATGAATTAGTGGAGAGAGAAAATAAGTTTGTTAGTAAGAGCAGATCTACGAAGGAAAGGAAAAGGAGGAAGGAAGATAAAAAAATTTCATTTAAGGTGAGATTGAGAGATGTAAAATCTCCAATATTACCGTTAACTCCTATCGTCGTTAAGATAGCAAAACCTTGTATCTCAAAATTTGACGATTTTGAGATTTTAGCTTCATGGTATAAAATAAAGCATTCTGTACAAGATGCAAGAATAGGGTGACCAGATGAAAATTTTCAAAAGCAGGACATTTGAAGGAAAAAAGCAGGACATTTTGAGAAAAAGCCTGACAACACGTTAAATTCCTTTTCAATCAAATTAAAATCCAACAAATACAATAACCAAGTGGATTTAACAATATTTCTGTGAAGAGGAAATGTCTTTCAGCAGTTCTGGGGATTTCAACAAATAGGCATGAAATTCCTTGCACGTAAAATGTTTCAAATTATACTGTACTGTTACAATCCCCTTTACTGATTCTACTGATAGTCTGTTTCTTTCTTCTGACCATTGGGCATTTATTAATGAAAATACCCTTTCAACATTGGCATTATGGGCAATTATTGAAAAAAAGAATTGACATATATGCAGCAATGATTGAAAACACTTAACATTCACAGCCTGCTCAAAAAACTTACTCCATTGAAAATCTATTGATTCCAGGAAAAATGCTTCATCTTGCTTCAAAACAAATTCTTTTAGAGCACAAAATTCGTCAAACAATATCACATCATCCAAAACAATACATTTCTGTTTTTCATTAATGTACTTTACAGAAGGAATAATATCACTGAAAGTACAGTCTTTCTCTTTCAAATATTTCATGTTCAACCAATAAAAGCACTCAAATTCATCACACTGAACAGTCCATTTATCTAAATAGTCCTTACACGACTGGTACAGACACAGGGCAGAGTTTATGAAATTGTTTACTTCTGTTTCTAATCCATCTTCCCTTAGACTGTCAAGCTTTTGGGAAATATTCATTGGCATAAACTTATTTTGCAACCTGTTTTCCAGACACTTTGAAACAGAGTTCTGAATCCGAACTATATCCAATAAACAGTTGTGTTCCTTTTCCAGATCATTAATTGTAGTATGAAATACATTCATGAGTGAATGAACTAGAGAAAGATACAGTTCAGAAAACTCATCTTTGAAGAAATCTTTCAAGATTCTTGGGACACCAGACTCTGATAGAAAATAAGACCTCAAAGCAGGATACAACTTAAGAATTATCTCAATGGCCGGAAAAAGACTTAGCCAACGTGTCTTGCAGTGACGAAGCAACTGTTGATAATTTATGTTGACAAAATCACAGAACTGCTTAAGCTTTTCAGTGCGAACAGTGTATATGGAAAAGAAATTGAAGATCTTCAGAACTATAGACTCTATATCTACAGGCAATAAATCAGTCCCATGCTGCAAAGTATTGTGGAGAATATGGGCAGGGCATCCTATTCCTGCAAGATCATTTGTCAAAACATTATTTAGTAGGGCAAAAACATTGTTTCCTGAAGCAGGTCTGTTGATGCCTCCGAAGTTTACATTTGCATTATCACCACAAAATGAAACACATTTATCACTAAGACCATGTGATTTCAAAACACTAAGCAGAACATCTGCTATTGTTTTGGCAGTTTCATTCTCGCAACTACATAAATCAATAATTTTTGAGACAACACCAATTTTCCAATCAAAGTACTGTATCATGACTGGAAATAATTTCACACTGCCATGATTACTGGCATCAGTTGCTATTCCCAGAAATGGAGAGTTCTCAACAGATTTTAGTACACATTCAAGAGAATGTGGAGCCAGTACTTTGTTAACAATGGCCTCTGTTTTTGTTCGAGCGCATTGTAGCTTCTTAGCGATCTCCGAATCCTCAACCAGTTTAGGAAGTAGTGATGAAGTACAATCCATTGATCTGTAAGTCTGGTGGTGACGTACAGTGTGAAATGATAATGCACCCTCAGCTGCACTAACGCTTTCGTCTATCTTCGAAAATTTTGGTGAGAAGAACGAGGTTACCACACGAGAAGAAGATGCACCTTTAAAGCAAGTAACATGTTTACTTGTAGCTAGGTGACGATCTAAATCCAACGCACCTCTTGAAGCCACAGATACGTAACAGTCACAGATAGTGCATTTCGCTTCGGTTTCCACTCGACCCGCAGTGAAGCATGGGTATTTACTTTTCATGGAATCACCGAATTTGCACTTTCGTTTTTTTAAGTCGGGTTTCCTTCATCACTGCCTACCTTCGACATATCACTTTGATCGGGAATCAAACAAACTTACGACCAAATACAAGCCGGCAATGATTCTGAACAACAAAAGCAGGAACAGGAAGTGAAAACGGTTGGTTGTAACAAATCAATCTGAACGCGAAATTCGAGTGCGAGTGTTGTGGCAGGTAACCGGAAGCAGGGTCACCACACGTATTTTTACGAACATCAACATTTCCTTCAAATACGCATTTTTCATGTAACGACAAACTTTTGACCTCATGTTTTAAATCTTATATATCATATTTCAATATTGTGTACATTATATTGCTGTAAGACAGAAAGCCGGACATTTTGCCTTTCCCATAAAAAGCCGGCCGGATGCTCACAAAATACCAAAAAAGCAGGACATGTCCGGCGAAATCCGGACGTCTGGTCACCCTATGCAAGAACCCACATCTCACTATTGTACATAGTAGCAACACAGTGTAAAACTATCAAAACCTCATAACTCGCGATGTTTAAAATTTACGATGCTAAACCTCGTATCTGAAAATACGAGTTATAGTACACCTATTTGGCACTACTCATTTAAATCATAGGTTGGTAAACTCATATTTCACAAACACATTTACCGCTTTGTACTTTTTCTGCTTCTTACTACTTTATTTCATTATTGAGTCACTAGATAAAAGTTCATTCCTGTGCTGTGTAGTATTCAGTACAGATATGAAGAACTTGCTGGTTACTCCTCAACATGGTAAGCAATAAAATATAATTGCTGGACAAAAAATCACAGTGTTAAAAAGGAGATCAAACTATTAAAACACGTTAAGAAACCATCCGAACTGAACGTATGGGAGAAAATATTCATCACTAAGAAAGAAGACAAGGTTATGAACTTTGAAATCCCACCTATAGACGATGTAGTGCGACTTACAAAAACGGCACGAGAGGGCAGCACAGAGCAATGCATATATACAAACCAACATGGCAACCAGAATAACAGTCGACCACCAGCCGATGATGGGAGCGAATAAGGCTCTTGAAACTAGTCCTGTGTTATTAAAAGTGATGTAAGTGGAGAATAAAGTGTATTTATCATTCAGAATTTTGGATTTTAATAAAATATTTATAAAACTTTGCAAAATAAAGTTAGAGTTTTTACAAAATGTTCTCTGCACGATCTCAATACGTTTAGAGTAATTCTGTAATATCTTGACAGAACCTCAATACACCAATCTCAAACAAAAGAAAATAATGCATTTTCATAGTTCATAATGGAAAACTGTGTAACAATTCAGGGTTCTATTTGAATATTTCAGGATAATAAACTGCAATCTAATACACATTATGAATCAAGAGGGAGTAGGATGCTTGAAATGGCTCTGCCAACTGTTTGGAAAATCATCGTCATCAGCTGCAACTCCAGTATTGTCACCGCAGTTACCATCACCAGAGATATCACCACCACCATCACAAAAAACAACAAAAGCAAGTAACAAGTATTTAAGTTACAATGCTTCAATTATAAGCCAGATAGTAGGAAGCGACTTCGAAGATTCGAGCACAGATTATGAACCTACAAGTGACTCCACATCTGAAGAATCAGATGATCGAGCACCCAAAAGAAAAAAAAAGAAAGACAGTAAGTAATACAAGCCGGAAGAATGTTACAAGCAAAATAATTAAAGGCAAAAGGGAAAGTCAACAGGGAACAATTAAACATGGTGAAGTTACAAATAAATGTAATACTATCATAGAAAATGAGAGCTCTGCTGAAAGAGATAACTTACAATTATCTACACATACTGAAGTCCCAAAAATACCGGAAATTACCATCATTGCACAAGAATCAGTTACAATGAAGAAACGTGCTCAGAAAAGAAAAGCAGATCCAGCACTGTGGAAAAGAAATGAAGCAAAGAATTGTAGAATGAAGGGCAAAAAATATAAGAGCTGTGGTAGTAAAAAAAAAATGGAAATAAAATTGAAATAACAAGAGAACCACGTGTAATTGGACCATGGTGTTCATCCCAACTCTGTACAAAGTCAAAGAACAAAAGGAAGTGTTCTAATATATCAGAAGATGACAGAGCTGAGGTATTTAAGCTTTTATGGTCCAACATGAATATTGGGATCAAAGGAAAATTTACATTGCTATTTTGGTCAACAGGAAAGGAATTAAACAAAAAAACAAAAACGGGAATAACAAGAAGAAAATTCAGTCTTCAATACAATTTAAAAGTAAAGGATGACGTACTACCTGTGTGTAAGGAAATGTTCCTTTCAACATTAGGGATTGGTGAATGGTCTGTTAGAAGCTGGGTGAAAGTGACCCTAGAGGAAGGATGAGAGATAATGTTATTAAATTTCTCTACAAAATTCCGAAACTACCATCCCATTATTGCAGATCTTCTAGTTTGAAGCTTTATTTGGAGCCACACTTCTCATCTTACAGTGAGCTGTAGGCTATAGGGTATTTAAAGAAGACTGCAACTCCAATAACATTGAACCTATTGCTGGCAGAGATATTTGTGAAGATCATTAAAGAAAGAGATATTGCCCTTTTCAAACCCAAGAAAGATGAATGTGATCTGTGCTTTTCCCACAAGATCGTCAATGTTTCAGATGTTGATTATAATGCCCATCAGTTAAGAAAGAGAGAGCATGACAGAAAAAATCTTTCGACAAAAAGTTAGCAGAGGAAGGAAAAATTTGTGTCATTACTATGGATGTGCAAGCGGTGCAACTAGTGCCTGCTTCTCAAGCAAGTTCTCTCTACTTTAAGCAAAAATTAGCATGCCACAATTTCACTATTTATAATTTAGAAGATGGCTCAGTAGTTTGCTATGTTTAGCAAGAAGGTGAAGGGGGATTGGATGCCAATGTTTTTGGCACATGCATTGCAGATTTCTTGGATACAGAAATAAAAGATTGCAACAAAAGTAAGGATAAAATATTGTTTAGTGATGGTTGTTGTGCTCAGAATAGAAATGCTGTGCTATCAAGTGTTTTACAGAATTATAGCACTGTGAGTGGAACAACGATTATGCAGAAATATTTAGTAAGAGGCCACATGCAAATAGAATGCATCAGTGTTCATTCTACAATACAGAGAAGAAAGAAAAATAGGGATCTGTACTCTCCAGCTAATTTTGTTCAAGTTATAAAATAAGCTAGGTGTAGTAAATAAGGACTGTAGCCTACAAAGTGAAATATGTATGTCATGATTTTTTCAAGGATTTTTCTGAAATTCAATACTATAAGTCTATATGTCCAGGAAACAAAGTGGGTGGGCCATGTGTCAATGACATTTCAGCACTAAAGTACAATCCGCATGCTGGTATTGAGTACAAGTTAAACTTTGATGATGACTGGAAATTACTTCCGAGACGACCAAATACTGTAATTGGGAGAGAGAAATGGCTTTATCCTGGACCTATTCCTATTTTCTCTCAAAAGTATAACAACCTGATGTCATTGAAGCCAGTTATTCCAAAAGACTACCATCCATTTTAGAGGGCCTACTGCGCAACTATATCAGTGAAGAAAGGATGAAAAATACGCAAGACTTACTAGGATTTCGTCATTTCTTGTAGTTCTGTACTTGATTAATTGCCAGTTCCTGTTTATTAAAAGTTAACATGCTTTGGGAGTATTGTTACAATATTATTTATCTCCATCCATCATAAGAAATAATTTGAACTAAGTGCAATAACTCATAACATGAATAATATGCTCCGAAACAGTTTGTGTCAAAACTCGTATCTCATAAAAATGTTTGTAATTTCTATTAATTAATTATTACGAGATGTAATATACACTGAATGCAGTGGCGACTCCTGGTTTTTTAGTAGTGTAGGATGGTGTGGAGAGAGCGAATTAACCCATTCACTGCTATTGACGTACATATGCGTCGCCGTAAAAAATACATAAAGGCTGAGATGTAAATTTAATACAATAATGCTTTATCCTAAAATATGAAAATATTTAACCACGTATGAAAACTGTCGTTTACGGAAATCAGCTATTCCGCTATAATTTTCATAGTTGATATCAAACTTGATATTACTCCAGGAATACTTATATTGAAATATAAACAGCACTCTAAAGTTTAATAATAGCTAGGCCTATAATATATACCAAGAAATGAAATAAATAAATATTAATAAAAATATGATCACTCCCCTCTTAGAAAACAAGCTATCGAACGTGAGGAACACAAAACACATGTGAGGAAGGACTGTAAGACGTCCTCAACTTCCTCCATATGAAACTGGCTTCTCACAACATTTCCCTTCCCCGCATCCCCCTGAGATCTAACAACGGCATGGACTGCATAACACCAACACTGAGGACATCCTCGCAAATACCAACCTGCTCAAAACAGAACCGCTAACTTCCTTCCCGAGTGCTCTACAATAACGCTGTTTTGTCATTTTATTGTTTTAATTTTGACAATGAATGCTAGTAAACATTTATGTAGATGAATTATGAAGTGTAGGATGATCCTCACATCCTATATGGAATAATCGCCACTGACTGAATGTTTTGTTAGCCACTAGAGATTAGTTCATAATGAGATCACTTCCATTTGTTTGAAATTGTGGAAATTAGGCAGTTTTTTCATTTACTGAAAAATGTACATTTTTGAGATATGAGGTTTTGTTATCTTAACGACGATATATTTTTATTTAGATTTATGTATTCAGATTAGATGTAGATTAAGTTTTGTGTCAATCTGAAGTTTAATAGCTGGACTGACCCTATGTTCATCAGGAAGATTTTGAAACCAAGATAGAGAATTTTATGGACTTGCCTTTTTACCTTTTTATAAATTACATTTCCATGGAAACCATATTTTAAATATTACAGTGTGATTTACGGCTACACAATTTCTTTTTCCGTTTTCAAACTGTGATAATTTCTTCTCTTCAAATATGCTCCGAATAAAGGCATCTATTGTGTTTAGTATTAAATTTTCACTTCCAGACTTAACATCATTTGTATGTGCTTGAATATTGTAATTAGCTTATAATGAGAGATGTGTTGTACAAGAAATTTGAATGAAAAAGAACCATTCGAGTGCACATATTGTGCATGAAAAACTTTCCAAGAGAGTCCTCCATCACATCATGGCCAAGAAAACTAACACCCAACTGGACTCCAGCAGCACCTTAAGAAAAACAGACATCCCATGCTGTGGCAACTTTTTGAATATCTTACTTGATAATGTCAGCCTTAGCCAGTGGCAGCTCGTGTATAGGCACTGTGGAACTGCAGCAACTCCATTTCCACTTGATATCATCAATAACATTTAATTATTTCTTTAAACTCGTACAATATATAATCCTTAAGCTTAATGCCAGTAGCCATCCCCCAGTTTATTAAAAAGAGATAAGAAAATCTTTGTATGGAACTGTGCGCTTCACAGTTTCAGCGGTGTGGTGTTTGACTGTTGTGTGCATGCCCACATAGGAAGGTGTATGCTGTGGCTGCGAGGGAGAGAGAGCACTATCGCTTCCACAGTGCCGACCACGGTGTAGTGGTAGAAGGTAGTGTTTTTTTTTATTATTATGTTTATTTTGCTCCACATGTGTTGTGCTTAAAAACCATCTACCATATTCATGAATGTGATAAAGTGTAGAATTAGATTATTATCTTGTTTCCAGCTATTCTGTTTGATTCATTTTTTAGGTAGATTTTCGAAGAAAAATCTACCTATTGCAATGGATACCACTTTATGATTTTCGAAAAATTCTTTCATATCTTTACGTTTCATGCTCCCCTAAGTACGAAACCACCGCCCGTTCAAAAAAAATTTTTGTGATATTTATATATACCGTATATATATATTTATATATATATATATATATATATTTATATATATATATATATTTATATATATATATATATATCTTTACACGATAGCGGCCGTAATTTTGAAGATATTTGAACCAAATTTTATTATGTTATTTCTAGGCCCAATAGTTCGGACAAGTTCGTTAATGGGCAAAATTGGCCCAAGGGGGTGGTCGGGGGTTGAAATTTTTAAAAATGTATAACTCGGCCCCTATGAAGTATAGAGGGAAACTTTGTTTGAATAAATTAGAGTACTCCCTATGGAGTTCACAGTGACACCAACGATTCGGGGGTTCGAGTGAGGGTGGGGGTGGGGGATGAAAATTCGAAACTTTTGAAACCACGTCTTGTGGGGTATCGTTGAAAAGCTCTTGATGAGTACTCTACAAATCAATAAATAGTTTCTTGATAGCTCTCATATTACGCGAGATTTTAATGTTTGAAAATAATAACACTTAAAAGAATTATTATAATATCATAATTTTGTCTTGTTTAGCGGCTTTGCTAATTTTATTCATTGCTGATCTTGCGCACGGCCTCCCAGAATATTATATCCTATTCTTGTTGTCAAAACAAATGATTGTAGGCTCTTCCTCTTTACCGAATTCAGTTCTTATTACTGCAGGTTTACCATGCCAAGGCTAAAGAAGAAGAGTGCTATGCAGCGACAATAAATTAAACCAAAAGCACTTCGAAATCTACCTCCGCCTGTAGGCCTGCCTAAAGGGATTTTTAAAATCCTTTTATTTAACAGAAAACTTTAACCATGGCAGATCAAGGAGAAAGTTACTGATCTTTTCGCGGAAATTAAAACAAGAAGAGTAGTTTTAATTTTTAAGCGAACAGATCAAGTTTGAACGGTAACAATTTATATTAAAGTAAGTAAAAAATGTTGATTTTGTTCTTTTAGGGTTTTATCAAGTTTCTGAATATATTTTCTTTTTATATAGGCCTAACTTACCTATGTTTCTTTTTACATAATTTTAAAACAAAGGCTAAAAATTTTCTGGAGCAGCACCCCCACTAATTTTAGCTACGAGCTGCCACTGGCTGTAGCTATACTCAAAGTTTTTCGTTTTTGGATCATTCTTTCTTTGTACCAATTCTCTATTATTTGGTTGGCCATATCTAATAAATAAGCAGTATTCTTTCGACCAGAAACATTAGACATGATAATAGAGCCATAAAGTGTTCCTGAAGTTGATATTTCATATGTCTGTATGTGTTTTCTTTCTGAGAAAAATCTGTCATATCTTGCAATTCTTTAATAGTAGGCCTATATTGCATTCATCACCTTGTTTGATGTTTTTACAAAGTGATAAAATGTTGTGTTCATCCGTCCTCAGTCTACATACAGTTTGTTCACTCAATGTTGTCTTGGAAAAATATAAGGCACTGTTTATGGTATTGTGCCTCAGTAGCTACAACACTTAACTCTTTCACCCGTTCTTCATTTTGCTCATGATATTTTTTAGTAAATTTTCTTTGGCAGTTTTATACACTGTTGTATCATAACTCCATGGTGGGTAACTTACAACGTTGTTTCTTTCAGGAAATAATTAATCATTAAAATAGCCGATCCTGATTTAGTGTGTATAATATGCTATAAAAAACTAGGAGATACAGTGGTGGTTGCGAAAAGTTTGAAAATAATAACTGAACCTAGCTTAATTTGAAGAGATGGGTTGTACTATAAATTTGAAGGAAAAACAACAGTTCGAGTACACACATCGTGCAGAAAAAACTATCCAAGAGAGCCCTCCATCACATCATGGCCAAGAAAACTAGCACCCAACTGTACTCCAGCAGCACCTTAAGGAAAGCTTACATCCCTTACTGTGGCATCCTGTCCAACAAGATAAGCAGAATTCTAAAGAGCAACAAATTGTAGACTATAAAATTGCCCCACATTTTTCTACATTTTCTACATTTTTTTACAGCCAGTGAAAGACCAATGGGGCCTATGTATTCCAGGAGTTTATAAAATCCCCTGCGAATGTGGCAAACTGGAAGGATGGTCCAGGAGAAATTGCAGGAACGAACACCAATGCAACATGAGGTTGTTATATCCAGGAAAATCCACTGCAGAACAACATGCCATAGAGATTGACCATAGAATCCTGTTCGACATTATGCACATAGTGTGTACAATATTGTATACATAATACTATTTAATATTATAGTTCATATAATTTGACATAGAGGCATGATTATGGACGGTTCAACAGCTTACTGGGACCGCATCATAAAAGAGGCAATTGAAATAAAGTCCCATTCCAACAACTTCAACAGAGAAGGGCTCCATCCCTGAAGCTGTATCAAGAATTAACATGGGCTGCCTCCAACAGAAGAAGCCCCAGTGGCTTCTATGTAAGTCTCACCTTTGGCCCTTGGACCAATTATTTTTGAATTTTTACTCCTTTTATCCCCCCCCTTAAACCACTCTGGTTTTTTATACATATTGTAACAAGGGCTCGTCGGGATTCAAAATCAGAACACCGAGTTTATAATTGAAGGATGGAGGTTTCTTTATTTCCTACAACAATTGTCAATACAGCCAGAAAACTCCAGACTATTCGCCAGTTCACTGTCCTGTACTATCTCACTGTGCTCAGTCCTAATTACAGCACTGTTCCGTTCGCACACACTGTGCGGACTCCCAGTCGAGATAATTCCACATCGCGCCGGTCAACTCCACAGTCCTCGCTGCCGCTGTACGATCCACCCGTCGCGCAGAGTTCCCTGGGACGGCACTGCCTCAGCCCACATCAGCTCACCAGCTCTTCCGTTCACTAGTTCCTCCGTTCACCCTTCTCTCCGGTCACTAGTTCCCCGTTGACTAGGTCTTCCGCTCGCGGGTCCCTCCGTTGACTAGTCTCTATGGTCACCGGCTCTTCAGCTCCCCAAGTCACACTCACATGAGGCCGCGCTGATCAGTCCTCTCCGTCCAGCTCACCCTCTGTCGCTGACGCTCGCCGCTACTCACGGACTGCCTCTCGCTGACTCTGACTCTTCACGGACTCTTCACTGTACTGAACTGAACTGAACTGAACTCCGTCGGTTGCTCCCGCTCCTTATATAGTCTCGACGAATGTTCCAGAGTTGAGGTCTGGAAAGCTCTCCACCCGCGCGGAATCTGGAATGTGCGCTGCGCTGCGCGGCACACCCCTTAGCGCGAGCTCCTCCTCCGGCCTCTCCCACGAGTGCACACTGTCCACTCACCGCGCCATGCCTATAGCAGGCCGCGCCAATCGGCGCGCAGCTCCAATCAGCAATAAGAGGGCCATCCCTTTCTGGATGTCTCTAGTTCTAGGGCTTTCCAGCCGAGTCCTTGTATCAGTTTCTGGACGGTTCTTTTCTGGGCTTTGTTACAATATTATTAACCTTTATCTTCTTCATCCTGTAACATTGGACCAACTGCATCTTCAACTTTATACAAACTATCAAGAAATAAAGAATAAAAATCCATTCTGATTAGTCGATACATTCTAACCACTTCCCACCAATCACAAAATATAATTTTACTCCTAAATTATATATTAGCTCTCTCATCCCTAACTCCACTCTCATTTCCCTGAGGAAGGCTCTAGAGATGATAGCGGCTGAAAGCTTCAGTCGGCACATAGCCCACAAAAAAAATGATAATAATCAGTGTCAAGAAAGCCTAAAGTAATATATCCGAGATGAATAGTTTAACAGATGTGATTATATCATCACCTTTGTGGTAAAGGGACAGTAATTGATTTTAAAGTCAGCTTTACATTGTAGGAAGGAAATTAACCTTGTAGCAACAGTAGAAATATAAGAAAATTTACTAAAAGATATGATGAGCCAGTGGCGGATCGTGGATGTAGGAACAGGGTGTTGCACTATTATACTGGAATACATACTAAGATTACTTGCAACCTGATAATATATAAATACTCACTTCACTCGTTCAGGGCTCTGATTTTCAGAAAAAAAGCTTTCTTTTTTATGAACTGACACTGTAACGAAAGTAGAGTCTTTGTATTTAGACTGCCCATAATTACTGTTTAGCCATACTAAACCTTTTAAAAAGAGTGCAGAACGACTTTAAGGCTTTTCTGGGGTAAAAATTAAAACATTTGAAGTTTTTGGAATGTTCTCGTCAGTTACACACTAAAAGCTGTAAGTTTGCCACCTAGAAGTTTGTAAACATTAATGCCAGTAAAAATTTTAGAAGTTTTTGGGAGGTAAAAAATTAAAATTGTGAAGCTTTTGGAATTTTTCCATCGATTATAGGCTAAAAGCTATAAGCCTGCCAAATATCAAGTTTCTAGCTCATGGGGAAGTGGATAAACATTAATGTCAGTGAATGGGTGATTTAGACTCTGCTAGATGTGAATGACGTTAGACTACAGTTTTTCCACACTTGTAGGGCAGCTAGAATCACCAAATTCGGCATACTTATGAAAGTTGGATGTGCCAATATTTCTGCTACATTTTATGATTTTAGCTGTTCTATAAATCGTAAAAAAAATTAAGTTACTTAATGTGTAGAAAATTACAAAATTTAGTTAAAATAAAAATATGTAACTCTATCTAAGGCATAACCAAACCCCCAGCACTTTCGACCCTCCCCAAAGTTAAATTTTGGCTACGCCACTGGTTGCACCAGTGACTTAATTAGAAAATTTCAAAACGGAAATGTGAATATACTGACGAGTTAATAGCTCAATTTCTATTTTTGAAAGATAAAAATGGAAAAGTTAAATATCAGAAAAACAAACTGCGTGTAAAAACAGTAAAAGCAATGTTTAAGGTAAAATTGTTTTTCAACGAAGATTGTATGGCATTCCAATTTCCATGACATGCTGCTTCAAAATAAGCAATTGTTGAATGAAATTTATTCCTTAAAGAAGTATGATTCATGAGTATGATTTGTAATAAAATTAAAGGTGAGCCTACTATTTATCTTCTGTTGTTGTTTGTTTTAAGTTTGAAATAAACAAGGGCAAACTCACGTGTGGTACCCAATGCCTTGGTATTGTATTGTTAAGTTGTTTTCAACACAGATCAGTGTCCCATATTTTTTCCTCATATTTCTGGGAACCCTACCTTAAATGTACCAAAACATACTGTTACTTTAACATGTACATAATGTGCAACTTTAAGGAGCAACTGTTTTAGTTTTGCTTTAGATATGTGATGAATTTGCTTGTCTTTTTCTTCCCTGTTCCCCACATCTACGCGTTTAAAATTTCTGATATATGGCTAGGCTCAAAGCGTGCCATGACCCATGATCCAATCTGAACAGTAATTTTTAGTGTGCGGCTGTAAAGTACCTAAGGTTACAATTCAACAGAAGTCAATAAGCTGATTAACAAAACTAGCTGTTTTTTGTGATATAATATTTTCCACTTCTGTGCATGTTCATTCCATGAATTATCCTGTAGATTCCACAGTTTTCTGCATGCAGTCTTTCTAACACGTGGCAAATTACAGCCCCTCAATATAACAATAACCCTCATACAGTGGCATAGGGTCCGGACCCCCCCCCCCCCAAAAAAAAAAATCAAAACCTAAAATTCTATTTGTTATTTAAGCTCCATTTTGTCAAATATTTAATAATAAAATATTGATCTTGTAAATATAGGCCTATTATTTCCACAGTTACGTGTGTTATTTAACTTTTCTTATAAATGGTAATAACTAATAACAAATTTCCTAACTAGTTTTTCAGTGCTAAAATAGCATAAAATATGATTTTCATTAACTTAGTTCAATTTTTTAAAATTTTCTCTCGTACCCCCATTCCTTGGAGAGAGGGGATATTCCATACCCCACAAACACCCCAGCACTTTTGACCCTCCCCTAAATTATTTTCTGGCTATGCCTCTGCCTTTATATAACAATAGAATCTGCTAGGGTCCAAAAATATTGATTATACAAAGGTTTGACTGCATATATATTCACTCCCAAAGTGTTAAAAATCTATGTACAACCTTGTACGGACAATCCATCCACAGATAATCAGGAGTTGTTGTAATGTTGTCAGTTTAATGGTTGCACTTATCTTGAAGCTGCAGGATTTAACTCAATGGAATGAACAGTAACAGTCAAACTTAGAAAATCAAGAACACCAAAAGACACAGAATTTAATCTCAGTACACAACACAGTTTAGCACAATTCAAGGAACATGAAAAGTGATATTATAATTTTTGTCCCTCCCTTCTTAAGAGTGTGGGAAGCATGGAAATATCCCTTGGAAATGGATTTTCAGTGTCACAGTTCTAGGTATTCCAACCAGCTAATGTTACTTGTACATTCCAGACACAGCCTAAATAAAATTTATGAAAACTTTTGAGAAAACACGAATATAGTAAATTAAACCATACTTCCCCATTCATTCTTTTCATAGACTCCAATGGATCCTGGACCAAAGATTGGGATCTGCAGGTTTAAATGATTCTGTTGAAGATATTTTCCTGGCCTCTAACCAGGTACAGTCAACTTCTTATTATCTTTGGGTGGCTTCTCCGATTTGCCGTTGTATGAAAATTTAAATTTCCTGCACATAATTTAGAATTTCCTGCACTTTATTTTGTCAGATTTCTAATTTTCTGCTCTTAATTTCTTCATATGAACTAAATGGTGATATAGTGCGGAAAATTGAAAATCTCACCCAGTTAATTCCAACATTTGGATTATCCTTGTTTTCGATTATTCGTTCATGTCAAAATCCCAATTAATATGGATAACTGGGAGTTCACTGTACCTGTTTGGAGGAACTTGATATTTCGGGGCCAATCCCAAGGCAAATGAACTGGATGGTGCACTTTTATAAGGATAGGGACATTGGGTTTGGAGAAGATGATTGTTGGAAATGACCAGTCAAATGTATTTGTAAGTACAGGAAAGGAATTTTTTAAATCATTGAAATTGAATGGTTTCTGGAGATAGGTAGGAATATGGTCTTCCAGCTGAGAGGGTTAATGAAGTTCTCTGTGTATTTTTCCATCTCATTTTCTCTCTATAATATTAAGTTTCAATGTATTAACTGAATATCATATTTAGATATAGTCTGCTTCATATTGGAAGTAACTTCGCACAAGAAAGGTCGTAGGAATAAATAAATAAATAAAATTAAAAAAATTAAAAAGCTATACTAAGGAAATCTGAGCACGAGTCAGTGAACAGGACTCTTCACAATAGAGAAGAATCATTCATCCATTGTTCCTATTTGTGAATATACCAACATATATGGGAGTTGGTAATAGTGAAGTTATTATATTATCAAGTTGGAATTTCTTTATCAATGTATACACCCTGATGTCCATATCACCTTTGCTGCCACAACTCTAAATAGAAACATTTATAAGCTTTCATTTATATCATAACAAGTGAATAAGCTTGTCAATTTGTTCCTTTTCAGGTTTATTTGGTTGACACATTCACTTCTACCCTGATCGGTTTCTTCTCTTGTCACAACAAAAGATTGATTTTTAGGAGGCAGAGTTCACAGTACACATAATTATTTTATAGAATCCAACAACATGAGTTCATAATCATAGTAGTTGTACAGCACATCCGAACTTGTCTGCACAGGAGTTTGTGCTGATCCTTGTGCAAAGTCACTTCAAATATACAAGCAGCCTTGAAATGAAAGAAAGTTTACAAAAGTTTATCAGTTATCATATTTATTAGACAATTTTCTTACAAATTTCAAATAACGACCATAAATTCACAAGGGACTAAATTAGATTTGAGGAACATTCAGTAACAATATACATTCATTCAATCAGATGACATACACATTCAATATAAAATTAAGTGGACTTTTTATATTCAAATAATGAAATCTATTTTTGTATGGTAGGTATATGAATATGAATTTTATATCTCTTGTTAATTTAATAATATATTAATAAGACTAAACCAACTTTCACTATAAGTTAATTTCACATACTTGCTGCCTTTGGTATTTATCCAATGTTATTAACTACTGTAATACAGATTTTTAATTATTAACAAAAGAGAATTTATATACATTATACCTTGTTCACATCTAAAGAATTTGATGTTTTTCATTCTAAAGACTGATTCTGAATCATTAAATTCAAGTCTATTAACCTCTGTAATACAATTAACCATATCAAGTACAAGGTAATACTGATAAAATTATACTTCATTATCAACCTAAAATATTATTAGGACCAATTTATTATTAACCAGACACAAATATTATTTAAGATGATTAGTTCTTAGCATTGGCAGGAATATATCATAACTCTCATTATATTATTCATTTTTTATCAAATAATGGGAGTTTTGAACGAACTGCACCTTCACATATCATCAACCTTTGAGTTGCATTTATATTCCTCTTTACACATTTTTCCCCTTGTATTGCACTATTTTGTATCTGTGAAGATCCTATCAGTTGAGACTGTTGTGAATTCCCAGATGTTAGATTCCCACTGGCAACTTTTTCTAATGATTTCCTAAGGAGGGCAATTTTTGATGAACGCATTGCATCATTCAAACTAGCACCTTCCATTCTTCTTGCAAAATCGATTGGTGAACTTCTGTTACCAAAACCAGTTGCCTGGTGATACAACATGTCTCTTTGGTGTTTTGAGGAAACTTGTGACGATTCCTGTAAGTCCCATACTGATGATGGAATATTATCACTATCACTTAATCCAGCTGTCCCCATATTGCTACAACAACTCTGCTTTCTTTCAAAATATTCCACTATTTTGCTTATGTGTTGGGGTTGACTGCCTAAACCACTAAAATTTCTTTCTTCCCAGTAAGACATATCTCCTCCACCTAAGCTTGAAATATCTTCAGAGCTGTCCGTATATATTGATGAGGAACGTTTAGCAGCAAAGAGCAGAGAATGATGAGCTGCTGAACGAGTCAGGACACCTCCAGATGCACCACTAGCTGCCAAGTCATCCAGATCACCTAACTCACCACTACCTGAACGCAATGAACTCACTGTTGTTGTAGAAACAGCAGAGTCATCAAGTAGAAATAAAGAAGAAGCTGCTGAAGATGAAGAAAGAGTGGCTGAAGATGCAGTATGATGGCTTCTTGTGGATGTATGAATACCAGGGAATTCCGAGGGTGAAAGTAAGTCACTAGCTGCACAACCAAAATCTTCACCTACACTACTGAAAAACCCAGACTCACATGATCCACGGCGCCTTAAAACTGTAGATGGAAACCCTAATCCACTACCTGTGTCCTCATTTAATAACAAGCTGGGATCTGCAAGATTAAAACTTGATGAACAAACCCTTTGATTAAAAAGTAAAGGATGCTGCACTGGAGCATGAGGTAGCTGCAAAGTGGACGATGTTCCAGTCTCTTTTGGAACTCTTTCAGTCTTACTATTGCACTCACTACTCCTGAATAAAGGATGTGCAAATAAAGATGGAGCTGCCACTGATTTGCACTTCTTAGTTGCCAGTGAACTACATGCTGTAAAAGAAGGTTCTTCTGAACCTCTTACTGATTTCTTTGGAAATTTTTCATCTTCTTGATTATCTTCACAGGACGGTATTGGAGGAGATGAAGACTTTGTCAACAATGGTGGAAGAAGACCAGAATTTGTCAGTATCCTTTTTCGCATTAAGGTCGGAGAAGCTGGTAAGGACAAAGGTTGTTTTGTCAATTTATGAGTACCAGATACCGTTGTACCTGTACCCAAACTAAAAGGAGATAAACTCCGCTTCTCTTCAAGTAAAGGATTATCAGTCTTTGTAGAAATACCAACTGTTTCTGTACTGGAAGCATCTGGCTCTCCTGTTGGAGTACTTGGTGGCGTAGGTCCATAAAATGGAGATGGTAGTTCAAAACATGAGGAAAACAGATCACCACCACCTCCGGACACAAATGTACTAGGACTACCACCTTTGTTAACACTACCTACAATTTTCTTTACACCTCTGAACTGTGATAAAGTTGCAAAAGGATTTGTTCTTGATTCTGTGGTTTTAGGTATGTAATGTGGATCATGCTTTATCATACTTTCACCAACATGTTTAGGTGTAAGGAGCTGTGTATCTATTGATGGTTGCCTTGGAAGCATAAAATGACATCTTGCTTTATCACTTGGAGCAGTGTGAGGAGGGAAAACCATACATCCAACATCCTCAGAAAGGGATCTTCGATGGTTAGCTGAAATAAAACAAAAATGTAATTGTAATAGATGTATTGTCACTCAACTTCATTTTCTACATGATGGTGTACTTTACTTTATTTTACATTGTTTTACTTTACTTTAACCCATTAACTGCAAAGTTCACCTTTATCTGGTACAGCAATACCTATTACATGCATCCTCCCTGACATGTACCAGATTTGTAGTATACCGATAACTGACAACTAGGATCCTAAACTATGAGTTCAAAATGTGGTAACTCCGCCTTGTCAATATAAAAGTTGTAAAATATTAAAAGACAAATATATTTTGACCTACTTGTGGCTATCTTCAGTGAATAATTTTAAAAATTTAAATCTTAGCCACGTCAAACCAACATGATGTGTGGTTATGCAGTTATAATGGCTACCTCTGATCTCACAGCTGAATTGACATAATTAACCATGTCCGGCTTATACGTTGAGCATTACAAACTTTTATAAATTTTGTTGTATCAGTTTCTGATAAAAGATTATTTCATATATGATATTGATTAGCAAGTCTCTTGCCATTTATGAAAATAGCTTGCAACAATGACAACAATGATCACATAAAAGTTGGAGATGTGGATGCCACAACAAAAAATGTTCTGTATTCTTAGACTGGCTGAAACAAAATCTGGCAAGCATGTACAATAAAATATTTGCCGTAAATTTTATCATAACGATGTTCCTTCCTATGTGAGCATTATGAAATGGGACAGATATTTACGAGAAACTGGTAGCTTTTCAGAAGTAAATTTTTCTTTCTTTCTTGTGCATAAAATTAATAGACATCATGACCATTGAAATGCATAGCCATATTGCCTACTCGATCGATCGCTACTAAAATAGAAAATCAATAATTCTACACCCCATGCCATTTATTCTATAAAATACATAGACTTGCTATAATGCAGTACCATTAATAAAATTTCATAAGCTTTAAAACTTATAGTTTCTGTACTATTAATTAAATGTTACATACGTTATAACATAAAATGTTCAACTTAATAATGTGAAACAAGTTACAACTAAAATTTTCAACTGTTTAATATTCCTTATTTGAATTTTTCACTGTTCAGTCACTCACATATTTTTCATTCATTATTCTGTTACTTTATTGCAATAAATTCATATTCTCAGAATTTGCTTTGCAATTAGTAATATTTTATGGGCTATATATATGAGGTCTGTTAGAAAAGTTTCTGACCTTATTTTTATTTGCAAAAACCTGATGGATTAGAATCAAGCACACTTGCATGAGCCGACCTTGAACCTTCGTGCGCATGTGTGAATTTTTTCCTGCCTGTAGATAGCGTCTGTTGCTGGCAAGCAGCATTTGAGTGAGGTAGTGTGTAGTGCTCTCGTCTTTGCAAGGGAAATAACGGAATGACTGGAGCAGCGCTGTTTGTCTGAAACTGGGCGACAGTCAGGTGGAAACCATTCAAAAAATTCAGATGGCTTTTGGTGATGATGTTATGGGCATCACACAGATTAAGGAGTGGTACAACTGGTTTAAAGACTGCCTCACATCGGTGGAGAGCGAGCCACGCTCCGGTCGGCCATCAACATGCCGAAATGACCAGGTCATTGCCAAAGTGAACGCTGTAGAGATCCGGGACTGTCGTGTGAGTATCCGAGAAATTGCGGAAGAGGTGGGCATCATCACTTTTTCGGCACATTCAATTATGACCGAAGATTTGGTCATGAAGAGAGTGGCGGCGAAATTCATGCCGAAGCTGCTGATGGTGGAGCAAAAGCAATTTTGTGTTAAAGTCTCACAGGACATGCTGGACTCCACAAACAATGACCCCGACTTCATGAACACCTTAATGAGTGGTGACGGGTCCTGGTATACAGGTATGACCCGGAAACCAAATTCCAGTCGTCACAATGAAAAAACGACGAGAGCACTACACACTACCTCACTCAAATGCAGATGCCATCGACAGGCAGGAAAAAATTCACACATGCGCACGAAGGTTCAAGGTCGGCTCATGCAAGCGTGCTTGATTTCAAATCAATCAGGTTTTCGCAACAAAAATAAGGTCGGATACTTTTCTAACAGACCTCGTATTCATATGTCTATCCAGTTCCTTCCACTATTTCCTTTTTTTGTGTGTAGTATAGTTATATCTTTCCCTAGAACTCCTTGGTTAGGATTTTTCTGCGCTACATATTTATGCATACATCGTGGGACCTGCAAAGTGGGAAAGGTTTGCTCTGCTGCTTTGGTCTTTGAAGCTATTATTATCCATCAGTGAGGACCGCCAGCAGACTACTATAAAACATTATTACTTGAATTATATTTTTGCTACAGAATATTATAGAATACTAGCTGAAAAGGCCCGGCATCGCCCGGGCTTTGTATTTTTTAATTTGAAATTAATTTATGGAGGACTTTCGATTTTGAAACTCTAGGTCCTTATATAATATGTATGTAGAACTTGAAATGAAGAAAAAGATTTATCACACTCAAACTATTCCATCAGAAAACGCTAGATATAGCTTTTTATGGCTCATAGAGGATGTCGAATGCTGCATTCCATTGCTTCTACACATCATGCCTGGGTGGGGTTGAAATAAGTAGAAACATAAATTTCATAAAATTGTATTTGGCTTGACGGAAAATTTTATTTCTCATTCTCATCTTACAACCGTTTAGGGGCTAAAATAAAAGAGAAATGTAGTATCACTTTCATACTTTCCTCCCCTAAAACCCGGGTCATAATAAACTGCGAGCATAGGACTCAAAATGTTCCATCCCATGCTTAGGGCCTATGATAAATCTCAACTAATACAAAGCCTATGGATAACGTATAAGCGGAAAGGATTATTTACAGACTTCTGATATAGCATACTCACACACTTAAGTTATCCCTGCAATACGACTTCTTATTCTACATCAAAATGTGAAGTGAGAAAATATTTCTTATGTCGAGGGCAGAGAAAGTCATGTGACTACATCACACTGTGCTTTATTTTCGTGGATTTCATTTTCAGTAATTATTTTCGCCAATATATTACATCGATGGAATCATAAATCGTAAGTCCAGCATTAGGCTATATAGTTGCCAAGGCCCTATGTAATCACAGTAAACAATTCACTGTTGTCATGTGAACTGAACAGCATTTCATTGTTTTCAGTATAATATTCTCAGAAATTATATAATTTTCAAGGGAAGGACTGATTTGTTTCAATTTTAATGTTGACCGCTATACTTCCCGGGCTTAACAGGGTATGTGTGCAAAATTTCGTGCAAATTGGTGAAGAAATGTGGATTTGTATAAGGAACAAACATACATACCCACAAACACACATTCAACTTTATATATTAGATTATTATCTGTTTTTTGTTTTCCTAAAAAATCATACCTTGCAGCATGCTATATTATCCCAAAACAAACAATATTTATAAAGATAAACACTTTTGCGTTTTTTGGCATATTTGAACAATAAATTTACCAAAATACTTCATTATTCGTGTTTTCCTAGATTCCCTGCAATCCCTCCCTTCCATTAAAATGAGTCGTTTGGAGTTCACTGTAAATCTATTTTTAAATGAAAAATTTCTAAACTCAACTTTACTGCATCTTATCTTTTTTAAACAAATTAAGATGACAATATACTTCAAACTTCATTATTTAATTTTATTAATAGCAAAACATGTCTACACCATCAACAATGTTTTGCTGTTTAAGTAAGTAACTAGTGAAGTTTGAAGTGTTTTTTCAACTTAATTTGTTTAAAAAATATAGTACATTGCTTCACTGTCAAATGTTGCATTAGTAAAATAACTTACTCTACCTTAAAACAAAATGAAGCAATTTGTATACAGTAGAGCATGTCAATAAGTTAAAATCAATCAGAAATAAAAACACTTGTTGCTCCACTTACATAATATTAGGCAGGACCGGTTTCAAGGAAGATCAGCTTCCTTATCTTCAGCTGGATGTCGACTGGTGTGGTGCTGGGAGATCCAAGTCTGTAGTTGGCGCTGTGCTGCCATCTGTCTTCCCCAGGATCAAACTAAAAATCTCGTCGGCCAATGGTATATCAAAATTCATTGCCCTGTCTTTATTTTTTAAAATGAAAATCTTCTCCCATGTCATTAATTCTAAAGGTCTTTTAACATGTTTTAACAATTTTATGTTGTTATTAATGTGATGGTCACATGTATATGCATGAAAAGCTATGGCCGATTTTTCCGTGTGCATCCATCTGACGTTGTTCAAATGTTCTTTCATTCTAGCTTCAAGGTTTCTTCTGGTTTGTCCGATATATATACTGTGGCAATCTTTACAGTCAACTTGGTAAATGCCTGATAATTTGAGTTTGGGAACACTATTTCTTAATGGGTGGTTAAGTAGGTTCCTAAGGTTGAATTTATTTTGTGGAGCCAGTTTTATATTCACGTCCTTGAATACTTTCTCAAACCTGTAAAATACTTTCGGGTGGAAGGTGAATTTCCTATATATCGGCTTCTCATTATCATTGTTTGCTAAGGTGCAATTGTCTCTGATCATTTTTCTTTTTCTATGTTTAGAAATCATCTTATCGATGAATTCCATATTGAAGCCATTCTGTACAGCGACCTTCTTTATATGTATATATTCTTTCCTATATTCCACTTCTGATAATGGGATATATATCAGTCTGTGTATTAAGCTGTGAAATATAGCGAACTGGTGTGATCTTGGGTTGTAAACATTATATTTAATGTAGTTGTCAACGTGCGTGTCTTTCCTGTAAATTCCGAAATCCAATCTCCCCTCGTTCCTCATAATCTTCAGATCCAGAAATGGTAAGCTATTGTTTTGTTCTGTTTCCATCGTGAATTGGATGGCCTGGTCTTGTAAATTCAACAATTTTATTGAGTCATTCAAGAATTTCCGTGGGACAATCGCAAAAATGTCGTCCACGTATCTGTACCAATATTTAAAAATGTGTGGAAATGCTCTGGTAACCAATACTTCAAGGTGGCTCATATATAAATCCGCTAACATAGGCGATAATGGATTCCCCATAGCTAATCCTGTGGCCTGTTTGTAATAGTTATTATTGAAACAAAAGCTGTTTTGGCTAATACATAGGCCTATCAATAAATTATAACCTTCCATTTGCTCTTTGGTGAATTGGTTGAGTGCAAACCATTTATTCAGTAAGTCTGGTAGTTTTTCAGTCGGAATGCTAGTAAATAAAGCGCAAACATCAAATGAAACTAACATTTCATCTGTCCCAATAGAAATGTTTTTGATTTTATCAATTAATTCATACGAGTTACTTATGCTCAGCGATTCAAATTTCGACAATCGGTCAAATTTGTGAGTCAACCATTTAGCCAGTAAATAAGTAGGGGCATCAATGTTATTTATTATAGGTCTCATACTATCGTCTTTCTTGTGAATTTTAGGCAAACAATAAAGTTTAGGTAGCTGGGGGTTGCTCACTATCAGCTGCCTTTCTTCTGTCTTTGAAATCAGAGGAGAGTCTTTAATTGCTTTCTTAGTTTGGGCTATGAAAGTATTCAACGGACTTTTCGTGAGTTTCTCGTATTCCGGTTTTTGAAGCATAGTTTCCGTCCTACGTATATAATCCTCTTGATTCATAATAACGATTTTATTGCCTTTATCTGCTTTCAGGTAGTAAACTGGTTTTTCATTCAATTTCTTAATCAGAAGTTTATTGTCTGCTGGTTTATTATTTCCTGGTATGTCCTTAAGAATTTGTAGACATTTTGTTTTGGTAAGATTCTTTTCCGTCTTGATCGTACTGGTGGCGATCTCGATATCAACTATGTAATCCTCAAGATTACAATACAATACAAGATTTTATGATCAGAAAAAGGATATTAAGCTTTTTAGTAAACTGCATGAAAAGCGGAGGCACATTGCGGCAGACATTAAGTTTTTAAACATATGTATGAAGGAAAAACTATCTCCGATTTTTCTTAGAAGAATAATTAAACTCAATGACAACAACAAATATCAGAAGATTTTAGAAAGGAAGGCATTGATTATGGAAAGATCGAAACATTACGCCACATTGGAAAACAATGACTTTACCCTTTACAATTTACACCTAAAATTACAGAAACATTTAGGAAACGCGGTTTGGGACAATTTTTGCAAGATTTTATATAATAGACTTAATTCAAGTATGTCAACAAAAACACAAAGACTCAAGAAGAAGGTAATGAAATTACGTAATACCAACACTCGTGAACCCGAAGTTAACGAAATAAGTACAGGAGATCCACCAGATAATGTAGTAAATTTATCTAACCTGACTTTTGATAAAAACGAGATAAACTTTTTGAATAAAGGCCTAAAGACGTGTATTGACAACTCCAACAAGATTGAGGATTACATAGTTGATATCGAGATCGCCACCAGTACGATCAAGACGGAAAAGAATCTTACCAAAACAAAATGTCTACAAATTCTTAAGGACATACCAGGAAATAATAAACCAGCAGACAATAAACTTCTGATTAAGAAATTGAATGAAAAACCAGTTTACTACCTGAAAGCAGATAAAGGCAATAAAATCGTTATTATGAATCAAGAGGATTATATACGTAGGACGGAAACTATGCTTCAAAAACCGGAATACGAGAAACTCACGAAAAGTCCGTTGAATACTTTCATAGCCCAAACTAAGAAAGCAATTAAAGACTCTCCTCTGATTTCAAAGACAGAAGAAAGGCAGCTGATAGTGAGCAACCCCCAGCTACCTAAACTTTATTGTTTGCCTAAAATTCACAAGAAAGACGATAGTATGAGACCTATAATAAATAACATTGATGCCCCTACTTATTTACTGGCTAAATGGTTGACTCACAAATTTGACCGATTGTCGAAATTTGAATCGCTGAGCATAAGTAACTCGTATGAATTAATTGATAAAATCAAAAACATTTCTATTGGGACAGATGAAATGTTAGTTTCATTTGATGTTTGCGCTTTATTTACTAGCATTCCGACTGAAAAACTACCAGACTTACTGAATAAATGGTTTGCACTCAACCAATTCACCAAAGAGCAAATGGAAGGTTATAATTTATTGATAGGCCTATGTATTAGCCAAAACAGCTTTTGTTTCAATAATAACTATTACAAACAGGCCACAGGATTAGCTATGGGGAATCCATTATCGCCTATGTTAGCGGATTTATATATGAGCCACCTTGAAGTATTGGTTACCAGAGCATTTCCACACATTTTTAAATATTGGTACAGATACGTGGACGACATTTTTGCGATTGTCCCACGGAAATTCTTGAATGACTCAATAAAATTGTTGAATTTACAAGACCAGGCCATCCAATTCACGATGGAAACAGAACAAAACAATAGCTTACCATTTCTGGATCTGAAGATTATGAGGAACGAGGGGAGATTGGATTTCGGAATTTACAGGAAAGACACGCACGTTGACAACTACATTAAATATAATGTTTACAACCCAAGATCACACCAGTTCGCTATATTTCACAGCTTAATACACAGACTGATATATATCCCATTATCAGAAGTGGAATATAGGAAAGAATATATACATATAAAGAAGGTCGCTGTACAGAATGGCTTCAATATGGAATTCATCGATAAGATGATTTCTAAACATAGAAAAAGAAAAATGATCAGAGACAATTGCACCTTAGCAAACAATGATAATGAGAAGCCGATATATAGGAAATTCACCTTCCACCCGAAAGTATTTTACAGGTTTGAGAAAGTATTCAAGGACGTGAATATAAAACTGGCTCCACAAAATAAATTCAACCTTAGGAACCTACTTAACCACCCATTAAGAAATAGTGTTCCCAAACTCAAATTATCAGGCATTTACCAAGTTGACTGTAAAGATTGCCACAGTATATATATCGGACAAACCAGAAGAAACCTTGAAGCTAGAATGAAAGAACATTTGAACAACGTCAGATGGATGCACACGGAAAAATCGGCCATAGCTTTTCATGCATATACATGTGACCATCACATTAATAACAACATAAAATTGTTAAAACATGTTAAAAGACCTTTAGAATTAATGACATGGGAGAAGATTTTCATTTTAAAAAATAAAGACAGGGCAATGAATTTTGATATACCATTGGCCGACGAGATTTTTAGTTTGATCCTGGGGAAGACAGATGGCAGCACAGCGCCAACTACAGACTTGGATCTCCCAGCACCACACCAGTCGACATCCAGCTGAAGATAAGGAAGCTGATCTTCCTTGAAACCGGTCCTGCCTAATATTATGTAAGTGGAGCAACAAGTGTTTTTATTTCTGATTGATTTTAACTTACTCTACCTTGTCAATTTAAAAGTTATTTGTCTATTTCAAGACCGCAGGTTGAGCTGACAAATATTTTTTTTATTTTAATCCAACATGACAAACCAATATACTCACATTTCTTGAGCTGTACTGCATCTCTATTTTCATGTAAAGCCTCAGCTTCAGCCGCACTAGGTATAATTTCTTCACTGCGAGCACTTGATGGTATTTTGCACAGTTTATCATCTGTTGCTAAGCTGATGCAGGTCAATAGTCGTTTATCACTACCACCTGAATCTTGCTTACTTTTCTCGTAGTCACTGATAATTTCTTCTAGACGATTTACGATCTCAGAGAAGGAAGGGCGACTCCTTGGTTCAAACTGAAACATCAAGAAACTTGTTACCTTCTGTAAATTTAGGAATTTCCAAAATTGGAATGATTGTAGCAGTTTCCTTTATTTTCCCTCTCTCTCTATCTGTCTGTATCTCTCTACCTGTCCATATCTCTCTCTGTCCGTCTCTCTGTCTGTCCGTCTCTCTGTCTGTCCGTCTCTCTGTCCATCTCTCAGTCTCTCTCTCTCTCCCTACCCCACTCAAAGAGAGTCAATGCATCCCTAGGATGGGAAAATATACTACCTTAATTGTTAAAAAACAATAGGACAAACCTCACAAAATACCACTTTATAAACCATATGGTCTTCATTCATAATAATTTATTGCAACTGAAATTCATTTTGAAATCATGAATGTGAAATAAGTATTTATCAGGGGCGTATACTCTATTGGTGCTATGCGTGCGCTGCACGCCCTAATTCTAGATGGAATAAATTCATTCTTTATGTTTGATTATTTCAGTAAATTGTACAAAAATCAATGTAATTTTCATTGTTGGAATGAGAAAACAAGGGCCTCGCTGCGAGGCTGTCACCCGTGTGCTACGATTCTGTAATCAGAACGAGTTTCTGAGCGGGCGGAGGGTGAACGTTAGGCGTGGCCTTGCCTCGAGGGTAGAACTTGTGGGCTATGAGTTTTGAAGAAGGGTGATATCCTGACCGCGGGGTAAAGAAGGGAATAGGTTACGCACGGTGGAGATTTCGCAGTGTCTTGAGTGCCTTGCGTGCTACTGAAGTTGCGCACTCAGCTGTGTTGTAGCGAAGTATATTGCGATTTCAAGAAGTTAAAAAGTAAATCCGGATAACAGAGTTATCCGTTCGCTGGTCATACATGCCACAAGAGTTTCCAAACAGGAACATCTAAAAGACGAGCTTAACCTTCGCAGGCGGAACCAAATATATGAGTTCTCTGACCGACTAATAATGTGACCAGCTCTTCTCATGCACGTAATACATAAAAACTTCAAAAGATGGGAGGAGAATTTTCTATTAACCACTCTAACTTGGGAATTCTTTTATACATGTGCCCAGAATGATTTTAGTAGAGGATTTTACTTTTCACTGAGCGTGCATATCTAGTGAATGGTGTGCTCTTTAGTTTAGTGTTTTCCCTGTATTTTCAGTAAAATAGAAGATCAAAGTGTTTTACAAGTTCTGAAATTGAAGAATTAATTATTCAAAATGATAGTGAAGTGTCAGAATTATCATTTAGCGATAGTAAGGGATGTTTTTCCATAATCGCTACCAGCAGTATTAGTGAGAGTGAAAGCGACGTAAGTGACACCGGAGGTAACATTGCACCCGGCTGAATGGAAGTGAGTAATTTTGATGTAGGCCCATCACTTACTATTACAATATACAATATCCAGCATGGGCCAATTCTGCCTTCTGATTTTGATCAAGATACCGATCCAATTGAAAAACATAGCCTACTGTAGACCTAAGTAAACTTATAATGGGCTCAGTGAGACTTATGCCTTTTCCACATACATATTCTCATGTAAAATAATAAAACATAGTTTCTGGAGCAAATTAGTGGCAGAATTCGGCAACAATCCAAGGCATTTGTTGTTTTTATGCAGGAATGCATGATGTACAGTTTGGGTGAAATTCATAGGTGAGAAATAGGTGAAATTCATTTTTTTTCTTCTTCTTCTCAGTAATGAATTGCTCTACAACCTCGCAATCTGGCATACTCTTATTGACTACTTCTACAATTTATTGCATACTATTTTCAAAATTAATAAAACTATTACAGTTACGTTTAATTATTGTTACAAAATGGCAGCCACTCAATATTTTTGAGTGATTATTTTTCTGTGTATTTGTTAATATCATATGAACAACACTACCTACAATCATTCATTTAACAGTAATGGTTTATTTTTAAAAAATACATAAATTTTTATGAAAAAGAAAATCTAAAAAATATTATTTTTTTAAAATACTTGTAATGCAAGTATTTCAAAGATTGTAGATGATGATGTTCATATGATGTTTATAGATAGATAGAAAAAAGAATCACTAAAAAATATTGTCTTTTGTGGAAATTATCATGGAAACGGCATTTCAGTGCACAAAACGTGGCTGCCATTTTGTAACAATAATTACTGTAACAGTTTAATTACTTTTGAAAATAGTATGCAATTGAAGAGATAGTCAATAAAGAACATGCCATATTACAAGGTTATAGAACAATTCATTGCTGAGAAAAAAGAAATGAATTTCATCTAATTCTCACCAATGAATTTTACTGAAAGCTGTATGTACCCCCTTAAGTTACTTTCAATAGGTTTTCATTAACTTATTTTTTCTTTTAAAATTCCTTTGCCCACTGCCATAAAACATCACTGCCTGCAAAGGGTTAAACATCTCAACTATGCAATGTGAGCTAACGGGTATGACACAAAAGAAATCCATCGAGTTTGCCATCCAAGTACCTCCTCAGCAATGGTTGAGACAGAAAGAAGAATGACCAGTAGCAACGGCTTACCTCCCGTATATCAAAAACGTAATGTATCATATGGGGATACTCCTGATGATTCACAGTGTGAAGACCATCTACTGGCCAATAAGAAAGGTTGGGGAGCTACTGAGATCTGTGAAGGACAAGCATCGGCCACATTCAGCAGCAGGTGTCTACGGGGTCCCATGCAGCTGTGGGCAAGTATACTTAAGCACCATAAAACACAGCAACACCACCAGACTAAAGAAACATAATAGATACAGTCATCTGGGGCAGGTAGAGATGTCTTCGGAAGTTGAACATCCCCTCCTGGATGACCACGTTGTATTGTACAAAGACACAGATGTTCTCTCCACACAGTTAATTTCTAGGCTTGCTTACGAGAAGCCATCAAAATCCACAAACACAATAGTTTTAACCATAAAGAGGAATTTGAAAAGATCAATAAAGTCTGGATCCCCATACTAAGAAAGACCACAATCGAAAAACCAATGACCAATCAACACCCATGAGAAATCAAGTCACCCACAGCCAGTCAACAGTTTACCCACATGCTGACCAATCAACGACGAGTTCTTACTACAAAGGAGCAACAGTGAGGCCCACCTCAGTTCACTGCCGACTGCTATAGACAAAGGACCCCAGAGGATGCTGGACGCAGTCACTGGTGAACATCAAACCAACTGAACCAAGGCCTATAAGCCTGGAAAACTTCTCTAATCATTTCAATGCCGGTCGTATCCTATGTTTTCTATGTTCTAGTGCTGTATTTGTTTAATCAAAAACTTTCTTTCACTTGACATTTTTACATAATAATACATGTAAGTTCAAATTATTACAAAATCAAAAGATAGTACCCATGTCAACAATCGACGTGGGTTGCATATCTCAAGTGTGAAAACTTAGAATATAATTCACAAACATCGACAGTCTATATTAATGCCACAATCTGAAATGATTTTACAGCTGAAACAGCACTACACTTTTTACTGTCATATTCATTAAATTTATTAGTCCTTCCTTAAAATAAAAATTCTGGATGAGAATAGGAAATATAAAAAAAAATCTGGCTCATTAACAGCATTTGTGCTTAGACGACTGGCTCCTATTGCACCATACACAAAATATAGGGACAGTAAAGAGTACAATCATTTCAGTCACGGCAAGAGTGTTGTTACTAGGGGTGGTATTCATAGTCGCAATAAGTCATACTTATATCCAAGTCGAACTTTAATCTCGTCTTAAGTTGAGTTTCTGACACAAACAAGTCGGACTTATGACGTATTTACTTTATAAAGTCAGACTTCACAAAGTCGAGCTTATTGCTATTCATAGTCACTAAAGCACGACTTATTTGTCGAAATAAGTCGTACTTTATCAAGTCAAGGGTTCCCCTGACTTATTTCAGTTTAAGCGAGAACCATGGACAGTGATTTTGAGGATCTTGGCGAGGTATTAGAATAAACTCGCTCCCCAAAGTGTTATTTGCGAAACATGATGAATCTATTCAAATTCTACAGTGACAATGAATTTAAAAAGAGATTTCGTTTCAAGAAGACACAATTTTGGAAGTATCAATCGCCTATCTTTCATCGGTATTTCTCTCTGATGGCATTTCATATCGGCCCAAAGCTTCCTAAGCTGTTTTGAATCTCTCTAAAACAATAATTAACATAGAAATAAATGCATAAGCGTACCGGTCTTATTTCTGAACAATGTCCAAGCTAATATATACACAGAATATTGTAAAGAAACTATTGATCAGCTTACTTTCACGTTGCATAATATGACTGGATGAATTGAATTCTTTGTTTACAATGCACAGTGCCGTCTGTATTTTTATACATACGTATAAAGAAAGACAGGGAAATACGTACTCAGATGGCTTTGCTTTACATAAAATCTGAAAAATCTTAAACGCGATTGGCTAATTCAATTCTTACGGCAGTGAATGCGTGAATATTATTGAGTTCGACTTTAGTATGTTGAATAAGTAGAGCTTTATGAAGCCAGACTTAATAAAGTACGACTTTAAAGAAGACTATGAATACGAAAAACATATAAGTCGACTTGTCAAATAAGTTCAGCTTTATAAAGTCGGTTCTTAAGTCGCCGACTATGAATACCAGCCTACAACACAATTAATTTGGCCAACATTTCCAAACTTCAATACACAATCACAGACTTTCAATCATTTCGGCTTGAACACGTTTATACACTATAAAATCATGAATTGTCCATGAAAATCATGACATATGTCAACTCTAGGCCTACACCAGATTGTCAACTACATTAATGTGGTCATACCTATTGGAACACAGCAAAAGCGCACAATATTATAACTGAACACATGGATTTTGTTATGTATGTGGGGGAAGAAGGGAAGTTTTTCTGATGAATTATATCAACATGGAATGCAGTTATGGTCTGATTAAAAAAACCCGCAACTTGTAACAGTTGCTGGAGATTATGTTTTCATGGCTTTGCTGAAGATATGAGAGAAGTTTGCAATATAGGGATTAGCTAAACAATTGACAGAAGCTCTAATACAAGTAATACAACAAAATACAGCGCAGCTTTCCCACTTCTCCGAGTGAACTGTCACAAGTCGCAAGTTGTTTAAATCAGACTGTTGAAGCATCATAAAATATTAAAATACGTACTTCAATGTTTCTCAACAACTAATTCGTAACTTTACACCCTTCCTAGCTCATTAACGAAAGTTTAATTAGCCCAGATTTTACAGTATATTATCAAATTTACAGGTACATTAGTTACTGTCTAGCAGAGGAACAAAGGCTGAGCTGGGCTGTTGATGGGTGAAAGATTTCAATACTACTAGGAAGTGCAGGAGTGGGGACACATCAGCTCAACCTTTGATACATCGCCAGACTGTAATAGCTGTGAGAGATTGATTCCTTTATAAAGAAACCCAGTTCCCTTTCTTTTTGTCAATTAAAACCTGTTCCATGAAACTGAGTGCTGAAAATCAATTTAAAATTCTGTTCTTGCCAGAGATTTGTTATCCCCTAGATGGCAAAATGACCACAGCAAACTTCTGACTATCCGTGATACAGTAATTGGGCCCATGATACGCATGAATAATAAAAAAACATGAATAATCCAAACCCAGTACAAAATTTTGAATTTACCACACTTCACTTCAAACACGCCACATTTTGCTGCCATATTGTACTTATTTGACAAAATTAAGTGTAAAGCTGCGTCTCCATTGATATACATTTAACACCAACATGTCAATATTAACAAGTTGATATTGACATGTATATTGCAATTTCGCGTTCCCATTGACTTGACAGTATGTTGCATGTTGCACTTAACATTTTCAGATGTTAATTTGTTTTCCGGAGAAAATGGACAACATGTCAAGTCAAGTGACTATTCGGTCAATATCGGCTTTGTTTCGGGAATTTCCAGGAAACGAAAAGCAATCGCCAGCTTAATCGGTTTTGGTGCGGGAATTTCTGGGTAAACAAAAAGCAGTCAACAGCTTCCTTAATATTCCCGGCATCCATTTTGTATTATGTGAGTATTTGGTATATCAGTGTTCTCAATAGTATTGCATCTACTTTTAAAATTATTTTTAATGGCATACTCCATTTTTGAAAAATGTGATAGTTATTTTGAAAAGATCAAGACATCTGTAGAAAATTAATATTTAAGAAAGTCATAGACAGTTAACAAGAAGATAATAACAAGTATATAAAACTACTCTCATTTTGTAATGTTGGCTGCCCTCTTCAGAGGCGTTTTCTTTTTGAATGTTATTCATTTCTGTTCGTAACCTCGCCAACACATGTTAACCTATAACATTGTAGTGGAGACAGTTGTTAATTGGCAAACCACTTGACTTGTATACATCAACAAGTTGATGATAAACATTCACCATATGTTAACTGCAACATGTTGGTGTTAAATGTAGGCTATGTCAATGGAGACGCAGCTTAAGAAGTTCAAAATCTGACGGAATAAAGTGCTGGTTATCCAAAATAAAGTGCAGGAAATTCAAAATAATGTGCAGAAAATTCGAAAATCAGTGTGGAAAATTCAAATTTTCATGCATGGATAGTCTGCCTATGGATAATCGGGAGTTTGCTGTATTATTTAAGTTTTTAATTAAACGAGAGTTAATAACACACAATCAAAGGTCTCCGTACTTGCCTGTAAGGATAATTAAATGTCGTTCTACATGTGGTACTTCTCTACTATTTACAATCAGTTAAAGTAATAAATATTAAAGACGGTAGCAATGGAATATACAAAAACATTTGGAGAGACTCAGTTTGTGCAATGAATTACATGCTTATGCAGATTTCATTTTTTTACAAAATCATTCTTCTTACTCAAGAGATTTCTTTTAAAAAACATGCTATTAGTATTTTCACATGATTAAACCAAAGAAAATGCCAATGAATACATGCACATTTTTTCAATGTGTTGTTAATGACTTCATAATGAAACACTATTTACATTTAACAAATCCACTTTTACTCTTCTTTAATTTCAAAACCTTTTTAAAATTAAAATCAACACAGCATAACAGGAAACACAAAAATCTTCAATTCTTAACTAAAACCTTTCAAAATTTTTCAAATCAACTTTTTAAAAAGTTTCAGTACCCCAAATTATGGGATTTAAGTAGCAGATTTTAAATCTACCAGAGGGTGGTAACAACCACCTGTGTGGTCTCGTGGGTAGTGTTGCTGGCCGGGTTCGATCCCCAGTACCTCCTCAGATTTTTCTGAGGTAGGGAGGTCTGGAACAGGGTGCACTCTCCTCGTGATACAACCTGAGGAGCTACTTGAAAGAGAAATAGCGGCTCCGGTCGCAGAAACCACCATTAATGGCCGTGGGTGTTGGCATGTTGACCACATGACCCCAATTCTGCCATCTGCCTATGGTAGGCGATGCAGTGGTCGGGTGGTAGGCCTAGTCCCTTCAAGGATATAGCACCAGGGAGTTTAGTATCTTTTAGAGGGTGGTAACAAAACTCATCAATACTCTGGTTCATCCCAAAGAGGAGCAATGGTTTAAGCTCCCTAGTGAAACAATAAACGCATACACACACCCTCACAAACTTATACAACAACACAGTATTGCAAAATCATTCAGTCAGCATCAGTGAATAATGAAAAATCATTTATTGCTGAAATGTAAGAATAATTTTTTTAATGATATTAAGGAGAAAGTATATATTCTACAAATTCTCCAACTTAGCATAGCCAGTTTAACTACAGTAGAACCTGAATTTAACATTTTTCTGGGGATAAAGAATATTGTGGGGTACGCCATAGCGTAGTGGTTGAGGTGCTGAGCTACAAACCAGAAGGTCGCGGGTTTGATCCCCGATGAGGTCATTGGAGTTTTTCAACTGGTGGTACTATGGCCCTGGGGTTGACTCAGCCTCTAACAGAAATGAGTACCAGGAGCAATCCTGGGGTAAGGCGGCAGGTGCAAAAGGCTGACAACCTTACCACCTTCACATGCCGAATGTCAAAAATCTGGGAGCCTCAACCTCCTGGGACCCTCTGGGCCTCCATGGCCTGTATAGGAAACCAGAATATTGTACTCCAAAAAGGGGTTTATGTTAAAATGAGATTTTGTTATTTTTAAGAATTAAAACTGAAATTATGCTTACAAAGACTGACTATAATTACAATTAAATTAGTTAGCATGAAATATTATGGCATTTACTAAATTGTGGTCTAGCCATTTCTGCTATTCTGAGTTGGATTATTTCTGAATCATGTACAATATGCACTTCATTTAGGAAAGTGTTTTCCTCTTTCCACCATCACTTAAAGTTCCGAGATCCACATGAAATATAAAACAATGTATTCAAGAGCTATAATATTAATCCCACTCGTTTGACAGGATTCCTAACAGAAATGTTCACCACTGCAAGCAAACAAGAATAACTGACCAACTCCGTTCTACAGAAAAAATTGTCTATTGGTGAAAAGAGGGAGCAACAAGCACTTCCTATTGTCAGATCACAATGTTAAAAAAGTTCTGGGTTTTCAGTAATTACTCTGTTATCTAATTTCTGTGAGAGTTTCAAAAAATTAAATGGGAGTTTTATGCTATTGGGAATAATGTTAAATAGAAACTATTATGTGATAATGTTTGGGTTTTCAAAATTTTATGTTAAATGTGGGAAAATGTTAAATCAAGGTTCTGTTAAATTGGGGTTCTTATACAATTCAACGGCCCTCAATAGCATGCTCACTCGCTCCCTCACTTCGTGAGACATCGGGTATACTCAGCGATGTTCATCTCTCTTAGTGTAAACTTTCAAAAAGAGTACAAAATTAGGAAAACCGTATCAGCATCAAAACTGAAGATAAATGAAGCCTAAGTGAAATGAACACAATGAACAAATATTCTAATTTTATTTTTATTTACAATTTTCATAGCTCTGAACCACAAACATTTTTAATAAACTGCCAGTGTAAATTTCTTAAAAATCCTGGAGTCAATTAATAATGGCGGGCGAAGCCAAGGGCACCTGCTACAATATATTTATAGTTTAACCCTGGAAGTATCACGGACAATAAAAATCCAAACAAACCACTCCTTCTCTTGAAAAATTATATAATTTCTGAAAATTACACTGAATTTATCAAATCAAATTCACATCGTATTCATCTGTCAACAAACAGTTGAGAAACGATACGTATTATCAGTGTTCACAGGTAGCTTTGGAACTGCATAAAACGATATAATTAATTTCTGAAATCTACGCACTGGTAGGAACGAATTATATTCTAAAGGAAAAAGCGTAAATGATTATATGTAGCATTTTCGAGAGTGAGACGTACAGAGGATGTAAGAGTTAAGGTGGAAAACACATCAGAACAGGGGAAGTTACTTGACTATTCTGATGCAGTATTCACAAAAAATGTAGTATATGATGAGATATTTTAAATAAAAATTGATGAAGCCAGCACTGACTTTTGTAAATGTATTGTCAGTGCCTTCAGGATTCTAGACCTGTAAGTTTTGCTATTTTCTAGTATCGAACAATGTAGAGTAGATCACAAAAGTTTATCATATTTAAAATTAACCACCAAATTAATCACCAAAATTGGGCAAAAATAGCAGGCAATATTGGAGTCACAAAATTAGAACAGATAAGCAGTAAAAAAATAATATTTACATCTAAGTAAACTGCAGTGTTTTAGACACAAATACTATGAATTGTGGTAACATAAAGTAAAAGGAAGCTACTTTTATATCTTTGATACACATTGTTTTCCAACTTAACCAACCTTAACCTACTTAAACTTAATAGCCGCCATCTTTATAGGCTGCAAAGTGTAATGTTTTTGAGTATCCAACAGTGACCCATAAACTATAGTGCTCTATAGTGCTGCACTGATGTAACCATCAATGATTCATGTATGTGAAAATACTAGGTGTATTTCTTTTAACACATCACAATGTCTCAGTCTCTTTCATATTAACCAATCTAAAGAAATGACAGCTATGGATATATTAGAGCACTATTTGGATAGATTCCAAGAAAGTTGCCTGACATTGGTAGTTTTAGATGAAGCCTCCTACAGGATGAAGAGGACAACACTGCAAAGGCAATGCAAAGCATGTAATTCACAAGCAAATACCTCTGTTTTCTTAATTGACAAATTTCATGAAGAATCTATGAGGGTAACCAAGATAAAGCAATTTATAATAAGTATCCACCTTATTCCCTCATATTATTTGACACTGTTTTAATAAATATAGTGCATACATATTTTTTATTTTACAGTTTTGTAACTGTGACAGATCTTGGTTCTTATATTACGTAATGTTATTCAATAAGTTATGTATTCATAAAATTCTTCACAAAATTATAACTTTCACTGTTCACCGGTACCGGAGTAAAACCCAATTTATTGTCTATTTTAAAGACGCGGTAACTCAAACACGTTTTATCGGATTTTTATGAAACTTGGTATACGCATTTATAATGTCCATGGGAAGACGTCTAATGATATTGCATAAAATCAGTTGACCAGTATCAGAGTAATGCCCAATATATTTTAAGAATGTCTTATATCAGTGTATACGAGTTTGAATTAAGGTTAACTATCAAACTTTCTTTGTTCTTCCATAAGTCCTGCTTAATGAATCGATCTGCAGCTTAACTCAGAAATCGATAACAAAAATAACTTATTCTCTGCATATCATAATTGCAATTAACTTTTTACTGATTAAACCAAAAGCATTCTGGCACTTTGTTACATCAGTTTACCTGATTTTGTTAATTTATGAATTTTACTGATTAAACCAAAAGCATTCTGGCACTTTGTTACATCAGTTTACCTGATTTTGTTAATTTATGAATTGTTAAATCAAATTTTTCAGCTTGGATTTATGGGAATATTGAACTACCGAGACTCTACTGTACACGTGTATGAATGGGTTACCTATTTACATTATTATTACTTACAGGTCTGTGGGATTAATTTGCACGTTGGCCCTCTTTTCCCTCAAAATAGCAATACCATAACTAAATACATATATACATGAAGGACAACTTTGATTTCTTTACAAGAACATTTGGTCTAATTGTGACGGATGTAAGGCACGAAAATTTAAGGCCCCAAAATAGCAATAACATATGAAGAAAACTATGATTTTTTTACAAAAATATTTGATAGAATGTTCAGAATATTAGTTAAAAATAAACATGAAAGTATAAGGCACTGGAAAATGTCTTGTTACGGCTGATGATTTGATACAGACATCAAAAACAGCTTATAACAAGAACAAGACAAAATGAACTGTGTAACTTAACACACTCTCCCGTAACGCCTGCTGACATCCTACTAATTTTAGATTCTATTTTTTTTAAACAATGAAGCAGGTACAATTTTATCAGAGTACCCTATTCCAGTAAGAGCTTGAATGCAAATGTGGCTTTATAAACACAAAAGTGCAGATTTCTTCTTTCAGCATGAGGTATAATAGCAATTCTGGACTGCTTTCATTGGAATGTTAAGTGATACATTAAGTGACATAAATAAATACTTACTGTACAACAAGAAAATGCTAGCTTAAGGAAATCTGGAGGACAAGGCCCACACATTTCACTAAAGGCAAGGTAATCCAAACCAAAATTCTCAGTCCTAGGTAAAATGTCAGGATCAGCCTCCACTCGTGCAATCATTTCACAGAGGACAATTCCATATGAGAACACATCAGATTTCTCATCATACCACTGACCCTTGAGGCATTCAGGTGACATCCAGTACGGAGACCCCACTGTAGGAAGGCGATATCCATCCCTATTAAGAACGATTGAGACAATTTAATACAAGACAATAAAGCTGTTTTTATTATTAAGTTAAATTAGATTAGCTTTTTATTTACTCAATCTGAATATACACAAGTTGTGGGATGCATAAAAAAATATAATAGGAATTAATTTTATAGTACTAAGAAATACAAAATATGGTTTCATAAATTCTTTACGAGCTGGAACAGAAACTAGACGTAACAAAATGAATGCAAAGTAACACACTTTAACCCTTTGTGAGCAGAATATGGATTTATTCACAGGTGACGAGTTTCAATATAGCAAAATTATTTTCTGATGTAGTTTACTAAGGAGCCTCTATATGTCCCTACTGAACAAGCTTGTTTTAGTTCTTTCCAGATTTTTTCCATTATCCTATAATAAATGACATCAGCATTTCATTTTTATTTAGAGGTCTATTTTATCATATTGTCCCATAGATTACTGTGCCATCTACTGTAAAGTATACAGGTAGTTATTCACATGTTAGCAACATTGTAAATACTGCAAGGCAATCAGAATGGTATGGTCCAGTTTATTGGAAAATTTAATAGCAATATCAATACTAAATAAATATTTCCCGTAATAAAGCTAATATATAAATTGATTGATAGTGACATTAAAATTAACAAAATACTACACATTGCATATAATTAAAACAAATTTAAACCGGTAGGAACGATGAAGATCCTCCCAGCCTTAGCAAGAATTGTCTGTTCCCAGACCCAAGCAACAAGAAACGGCTCACATAATGCAAACGCCAACTGGCTGAGCCACTCCCAAGTGCTGCTTTTCCCTACCACTAGAACAATTTCACTCATGCCTAACATGGCACATGGAAGTTTACAGAGCTAAATATCTGAATACAATCAATCTCCTAAAAAAACAAATCAGAATATAGCAATACATTTTTCAAATGCATGCAGAAAGCACAGGATTTCCAATGCTATAGTCACAATTGACTCAGAAAGTATGCAGTAATCTTAATTCTGAGTTTCGATAAATACCCTAATATTCACAGAATTAACTAGGTTCACTCTTAATATCAGAACACTATAATCATGAAATCTCTATATATGAGCCCCTTAAAGCCCAAGTGGTGTAACTCCAGTTTTTGGATTTTTTTAGTTATGGTCAGCATCCTATTCAGAAAGTGTTCTTCTATTAATAGCGCAAATGGTTAAGTCATAACTTGCATAGCCACCCTGTAGGCAGGAGCACAATTTTATGCTGTCAATAAAGCCATCTATTTGGTGACAGCTAAAACCTTAAATATCTCAGAACAGCAGTAATGTGAGTTACACCACTTGGGCTTTAAGAGGCTCATATATAAAAGGCTTTGTCCTGACTGACTGACTGACTGACAGAGAATCAACGTAGAGCCTAAACTATAACAGGTAGAGACTTAGAATTTTGACAGTACCTTCATTTCATAATGTAGGTGCTCACTAAGAAAGGATTTTGAAATTTTTTTATTTTAAATGCCAAAAATTAAATGTTTTTGAGAATACTTAATCCCTTTTTATACAGAACTAGCTTAAAAGGCCCGGCGTAGCTCGGGTTTTGTATTTTGTAAATGCGAAAATAACTTATGAAGGACTTTCGATTTTCAAAATCGAGGTCTTTAAGGTCTTTATTTAGGTATTTAGAATTTGAAATGGGGAAGAACGACTATCACACACAAACTATTTCCTCAGAAAACGCTAGATAAGCTTCAGCTTATTATAGCTTATAGCAGATCCCCGCGGCTTCGCCCACAATAATTAATAGGAAGATTATAAATTAAGAGCAAAATAATTAAACTATTATATTTACTAACACTTTGCACACGAAACATTCATAGCTCTAAACTAAACGATTAATAGCCCTAATTAATGAAACAACTGTAAATCCGGCTTTGAAGTGAATTCCACGATTAGAAAGCGCAGTATGGAAAAAATAACCTCAGATTCGAGTTCCCTGGCCTAAAAAAAACCTGCATAATGTTTGTCCATTTAGGGCTATATTCACTATTCTTCTTCCGTCCAGGGTGAAAATTTCATCTGTCTGCGTGCCTTGGCATTATATACAAATGATTCGGCCATGGTGGGCTTACAAAATTCGAATGATCGCGATGCTTTTATTTCCAAGGTATGACGAAAGTAGGCAAAGTCATCTACAATTGATTTGACAACTGAAAACTGATGTTTCGAAAGCACAAGAAATGTACGTCTCAATCCCGTTTTCACTCATAACTCGCGAACGAAAGCTAAAATTAAAAATGTAGCATGCCTTTGCGGGAATGTATTCAACAACTTCCCAAAGTTTCATGGTGATCGGATGAATGGCATAGTAATGCATAAAGGACAGACACACATACATTCATTTTTATGTAGGCTATATAGAAGATCTATATAGATTACCCGTCGAGCGGTCTGCAATCTCAGAAGATTATGAGAATTGAAATCGATTAAACTCACGATGAAAAAAATGTGTGTAAATGTATTTGACAGACACACATATATTCGTTTTTAGATATATAGATGAAGAATGGAATAAGCGTACTGAGGCCATAGTTTCTATATTCATTTGTCCAGACTTATAATTCCGTTACATTTCAGGCAGATTTAACGACCCTACATAAGAGATTTTACTTATGATTACACATAGAAATGATGTAGCCTGGACCCTGAACTAAGCAACTTGCCCGGAATTTTCTGTAAAGCATCTTTCATAAGAAGCATATTCCACGTTAAATAAATATTTAATATTACCTTATCATCATCTTATCATTAACTTTTCTGGCGTTTATAATAACATGAGATATCCATTGCCTTCCAAAGCGATCGCGATGCTATTGTTTCCAAAGTATGACAAAAATAGACAAAGCCTTCTGCAATTGATTTGACAACTGAAATGAATAACTAAAATCTGATGCTACGAAAGCGTAAAAAATGCTCGTTTTCTTGCCGTTCTTCACTCATAGCTCGCGAACGAATGCTAAAAGTAAAAATTGTAGTGTGACAGAAACCTTCCCGGGAATGTACCCAACAACTTCCCAAAGTTTCATGGCGATCGGATGAATGGTGTAGTAATGCATAAAGGACACACACACACACACATACATTCATTTTTATATATATATATAGATTATCAAATCCAAATCACAGTTCACTTGACAACAGTATTGTTGGCAGTCATCACATAAGGCTTTGGAAATAATGAAACGAGACTTGACAAATCAGAGAACTATCAATATAATCCATGTTATAAATAAATATTAAAGAATGAAATTCACGAAAATAATGCAGTCACATAACTTTCTCTACCCTGGACGTAGAGAAAACAATACGAGGTATGGTATTGTGTATATTATTATATCGCAGGTTTTTGGAGAGAGAAGTATGAAAGTGATACTACATTTCTGCTTAATTTCATCCCCAAAACGGTTTTATGGTAACATGAGAGTGAGAAATAAAATATTCCGGAAAGGAAATACAATTTTATGTTACCGGAATTTATGTTTCTTCTTATTTGAACCCCTACCAGGCTTGCTGTGTACAAGCGATGGGATGCAAAATACTACATCCTCTATGAGCCATAAAAAGCTATACCAAGTGTTTTCTGTGGGAATAGTTTGAGTGTGATAAGTCGTTCATCCTATTTCAAATTCTAAATACCTATATAAGGACCTATAATTTAAAAATCGAAAGTCCTTCATAAGATAATTTCCAATGACAAAATAAAAAACCCGGGCAACACCGGGCCTTTTAAGCTAGTACAATAATAAATTAAGACTAAAATCTGAAAGTAGTGCCACTATTAGGGAAAAATAGTTTAACGTTATGAAAACGTTAATACTGTAATATGTCATACCAGTATGTGATCTTTTAGTTTCATAATAAGAATAAATTAATGAAATTAGGAGTTTTCAAAGCTGATTGATTAATACCATCTTATTTTATCACCTAATCATAACAAACTATTAAAAACACAAAAACCCAAACTGTCCTGAATTTATAGATAGATGACAGATGAAAAAAATGTGTCAGCAAAGTATTGGGTCAAAGCTATAAGCCAGTCAGGAGTTAATAATCTTATACCTAAAAAAAATATCTTGGGAAAGAGCCAAAATCTATCAGCTTCTAGCCAATCTCTCAATAATCTCAATCATGGAAACAACAGAACTTCTTACACAGAATGATATCTCAGATGCTCTCAAAAAATGTATTTCATTCAATTAATAAATCATAAAATTATAAAATCACAAGTTGTAAATACAGGGAAAAGGTTCAAGAATACAGTAATAAGATGTGGTTACAAACTGGCATGTCCTTTTTATCTCTCCTAAACCCCAAGTTTTTATACATACTGTAATAGTTTCCCAATCATCCGGATTAATTGAGACCGGACCCGATCCAGATATATTCCCATCTGGAAAATCCCCAACCCAGCCGGGAATCGAACTAGGACCACCAGAGTGGAAGGTAGGTGCGCTACCGAGAGTCAGTTGTTTTGCAGACAAACTGTCAATTTTGTCGGCTAGAAGTTTTGCTTTTTCACGAATAATCTTCCCTGAAAGAGGGTTTCCCAATGCTCTCTTTACTGCATAAAACCACTTAAATACAGCCTCAAAGCGATCTGGATAACTGACGATTCGGATAGTTGGAGTTCGGATAACTGGAATTCTACTGTATTATATCCCTTAGTACAGCTTCAGAAAATCATTTTAGAAAACATTTCTACTGTTCAAATTTTCAGTAACTTGAGGTAGGACCTGCTCCTGTTAGTTTGAAATAATGAGAACTGACTGCATACTAGTCGACAATACTTTATTTGCTGCACAGAAGAAAGAGTAATTCAGAACTTACAAAGGATCTGGAATCTTGGCAGCAAGTCCAAAATCTCCAACTACAGCTGTCATTTCATCACTTTCATCACTCTTCTTGATGAGAACATTCTGTTAAACGAAACAAAGTTAACACATATATAAATATTTGTTTTAATATTATTAAATTATTATTTATTTATTAAAGTGTCTGATAACATAAAAATCCAATCTTATAGTAACATGAACATGTGAAATTTACAAAGGCTGAAACAGATTTGTATTATCGTTACTTTTCAGTTATGTATTTTTCAGAAATGTATTATTTAGTGAAGAGGGTATCGTATTAAATTACCCTATTCTGTGCTAACTCCATCCAATCAAGACTCGCAAATCTTACTTTAGTCTAGTCAATTTGTGGCCCAAAAGGGGAGCATAGATGCAAAACGTCAGGTACAGTGGTTCTGATTATTTTATATGATGTATGTATAGGAGCACAATTAAAAAGCCCAAGATTTTGACCTCGCCAATGTGCTGGTGCAGAAAAATGGCAAAATTTTTACCTTGTCCCAGTTTTGTCGAATTTTCAGCATGAAGAACTGGTTTGAAGAAAAAAAGCAGGAAGAATAGTAAATTTTCAACTATGTAAAACAAAAATCATCTTCTTGAGGAAAATACTTTTTTAGTTACAGTCATTCAATTTTCAAGGGAATTTTCAAAATTTTCAAACATTGTTAGTTTTCAGTTAGTATTTACTATTTTTCACTGTGAAGCAATGGTTTTTCAGCAAAACTGATCAAGATTTACTTCAAAGTTGAGAAATTCAGCTTTAATCAGTGACAAAACAGGGTTTCTAGTTTCTGAAATATGGCCTATTAGCTCCATCTGATACTTTGTTACATCAGCTTACCTGATTTTATGTTAAATTTAATTCTTGGGTTATGATTGTATGAACTTTCTGAGATCTTTACATTTTACTCTAAATGGCTGCTACACAATCAGGCAAATGAAAGTTTCTGAAAAGTCTTCCCTTACTTACTTACTTACTTACTTACTTACTTACTTACTTACTTACTTACTTACTCAATAGCAAGAGACAATTCCTAAGCAAGCTAGGAATATTATCTATTTTATGGAACCTGGAGGTCTATTGCTTCGCTTACATGAGCCTACCATTCAACCTTATTCTGTGCTAACTCCATCCCTTGCAAATCCTATTTTTCTTAAATCTATTCTAAATACTGTCCTCCCACCTACGTTTAGGTCTTCCAAGCGGTCTTTTCCCTTTGGATCTCTCAGTCAATATTTTTTAGATATGTCTTTCCTCCCCCATCATCATCATAACCTGAGCAATGGCTTCACTACTAATGGTTGGGGCAAAGGATATAATTTATCAAAGTTTTAGTAAGCCTTTGTAGTTTACGAGATTGAGAGGAAGTAACATATTACACTCCAATAGCTGTTTTTAATGGTGTATTGCAATGTTGTGAAATCTTTTATTGGGGGGGAGGGGGGAGGAGGAAGGCCATAAAAATAAATTTTAACCTCGGTCTTGAAAGATAAACATACTTAAATACTTTATGTTTTATGGAAGATTTTCAATTCTTTGATCGTTATATATGTGATATTTCAAGCCACTGTATTAACCAAAGTTTCAGTTCAGTGTTTCAAATCCCTGTATTAACCAAAGTTTCTGTTCAGTTGTGACATTTTGTCCATGTGGGCAGCTCTCTAATGGGGCAAGGTTTTGTAAATAAATAAATAAATAAATAATACCACAAGTGTAATTACCTTCGATGTGAGATCTCTATGGAAGACTCCTCTAGAATGGAGATATGCCATTCCTCTTGCAATATCCAAGGCTAGTTTCATCTTAGTTAAGTGAGACAATTCCAGATTTCTATTTTGGATAAGCTGCTCCAGGCTGCCACCATTAATATACTGAAATTAAATTAATGAGCTGTTTGGTAACATTGATGAGGTAATAAAACATAAGTTCATAAAAGAAATATCAAAACATAGCAGGTGAGATTCTGAACGTAGTTAAAAGTTTTTAAAAAGATACTTCAGAAGAAAATTACAATTTTCTTCCTAATGATTAAAATAATTAGTATGTCAACATTAATTCTACAAGACATATTTATTTATTTATTCAATGCCAATGGCTGACTCAAGTTTGATACACAATCTACAAGTTTATGTATAAAATACATTAGTAAAGTTATAAAGAGATATATATGAATGAGAGAGATACAAAATATTCAAACCAAACATATCAGCTGTCCAAATAGTAAGTATACAATAAATTATATTTGTAAGATATGAATTAAATACACTAGTACAACACAAATGGACAAAAAATATACGCATGAAATATGAGCTGACAAAAATTATTTTTAGTTATAATATAATCTGAAACAGAATAAAATTACATGTAATGAAATATAATAAAATGTAAAGAAATAAACAAATGGAACACTTCAGCCCCCTGTAAGATTCCAACTCAGAAACTCATTTGCATTTTAAGTGGCATGTATTCCATCAATAGTTTTTAACTTTATTCTTGAAATATTTTCCTGTTAATTCTTTTACATTTTCCTGAAGTTTGTTATATAGAACAACACCCTTACGGGAAATACTTTGTAGGTTCTTGGTGAGTCTGTGAGCATTGAGGTGCATTTGTTGTGAAGACCTGGTAACATGAGGATGATAATCAGAGTTTAAGTAATTTATATGATCGTGAACAAAGTTAACTGTTTCTGAGATGTACAGACACAAAACTGGCAGTATTTGTAAATCTTTCATACAAAATTCATAGGTTGTAGTAGTTCATATTATAACATCTTAATTTCCACAGAAAATCTTTCATATAATTCATAGGTTATAGTAGTTAATTCCAAAGACAAAGTGAAATGCTGTACACAGATGAGTGAAGAATAAGAAATTAACAGTTCGGTGTCTTAAATTTATATAAATAATTCTATTTATCTGATTTATCAATTATGTCATGGATTAAATAAAATAAACTGTCACATCAGATTTCTTTGTGCTGTGAATCCCAATTAGAACGGTTATATGTGAGCTTCTGAGCTTCCATTCTCAGATATACAATGAACAACCTCTAGAGCTGTACTAACAGTCATCAGCAAGATATGTAAAGTAGTATTTTTTAAATGTTACACCATCAATAAAAATCTATCCGTATATAAAAGAGAAACAAATTGTTCATAGGAAAATTTTAGAAGATTTTTGAAAATTTTTAGGATGATTAGTTTGGAAAAAAGACCCTAAATAAATTTTTTATTTGCAAGGTTCCACTTTAAATGTAAAATAAAGACATGAAGCTCAGTTATGAGTTTTCTCACTGCTTACAAGGGAGGCCTACAGTTATTCTAACAGAAAGAGGGTGGTTTATTTTGAGCCCAAATGGAGTAGGGCTTCATATGATGTTCTTTTCTCTCTTCATCTATTTTCAAACTTCCCTTACTAAAGAAGACAAAGAACCGATGGACAGTAAATACACATATCCATATACAAACAAAAACAAATACACGTACACAGACCACTCCATAGGCCCTACTTAAAGCAATGAAGTATTTTTCAGATTCTCAATACTCTATAGATTTTTTCTTGACAAAAGCACTGGTCAATATAATTATGTTACACAAGTTGTGCAAAAAGCGTACATAATTTCAGTGCTAGTACTTGGTTTACCTCCAACATGTACATATATAAAAGAGTTAATTATCATTTAATGCTATTGTGTAATTTAATTGTATTTGTACCACTTAATTCCTTTCATAACATTTAGTGAGTCGTTTAACGTATCTTAAATCATTTAATGTCTTATGTTGTGTCATTTAATGAATTTTCTGTTATTTATTGTAATATATTATAACAACTAATGTAGGCCTCCTATTAGTCCCTGGTGAAGTGGAAGAAAAGACCTTACGATCTTAACTTTCTCCTGGTTAAATAAAACTAAACTAGGTTAAATAAAATTAAACTACACTGACAGGCAAAAAAAAAATGATCACTTAAAGAAATCTTAAAAAATTAAGTTTAAATAAAAATTATGTAGTAGGCCTAGTGCTTGAAATAAAATTACTGCAATTGTATATGCTTTTAAGACTAAAATTAGGGTAAATGACACATTTCACACTTAATTCTCCATGTTACCTCTTGCACCATGGTGAATGGTGAACATAATGTTGCAGCGGCATAACGAAGGCTACGTCCATCATCAATTAGAGCAACAGCTTTGGCAACGTCTTCAGGACTGAGAGGCATAATTTCAACTAAACTTACTGACAGAGTCACTTCGATGCGAAGGGAGACAGTTTCCATTCAGTTTGGAAGGAAATTACGCAATACAACAATGAAACACCTAGCAATGTGCATGACAAGCTAGTGCAGTTAATCAGATTGGAATCACCCTATTGCAATGTTTTTTTTTTTTGTTTTGTTTGGTGATAAAGTGAAGATATGAAGAAAGCAGATATGCTGTATCTATAGTTAATGATCCATTAAAAATAATAATTCATCCTCACCAACAACAATGTATAAATATCCAATCAAAATTATGTTTAATCTTAAAAGTACAACAACTTTTACAGTGATCGGTTTTTTTTGCCTGTCAGTGTATTATTAAACTACATATTTTAAAGCTATAGCAAGTATGACTTATTGCTAATATGATAAGGGAATGGGTTAGAATCCCATTCAGACAAAATGGGATATCACAATGAGACAAGTCCTGCAGCTTATGGTCTGCAGATCAAGGAGGCCATGCTATTAGGGTGCCATGTCCTATCCAGTTTTTGCTGAAGGTTAATTTAGATGGACATATTAAATACCAACATCAAAATGTGTCAGACCTCTATTATGATGTTACCACATTTAATTATGTATTGCAAATTTCTTTAAGAGTTCAACAAAACCTCTCATACAATACCATCATCTATTGATGCTGCTTTAAGAATTTTACAGTCTTGCATCGGCAAGCAGAGTTGTCAAGAATTTTGTTCACAATAAAATTTCTTCAGACATGTAACATTTTCTATTGGCATAATAAGAAGTTATCATTTCTTGCTCATACTAGGTATGTAACAATTACATTAATAATATTAATATTAATAATTGCTTGTCAACCAATGCATTTCCACAAAAATTAAGTGGCATGGCCAATCTGACCCTTGTGCAAAATAGAGAGAGTCTGTCAGTATTCAAAAAGTTGTTTTGTGAAGAATGATAACACTGTACTGTATAGCAACTGCTATTTCATCAGGTGCATATACACTGTAGGGCATTACACAATTAAAGAATGTATAGTAGTAACTTTTAAGGTATGAAATGTTAGGTTTGGTTGGTTAGAGGTTGGTTTACATTTAAGAGGTTTTTAAGTGTCTTCCATATTTGTAACTTAGTACTCACTTCAGTCAATGCATGTAGCTGCCCTTCATGAACACATACTCCCATGAATCTGTAAATAGAAAAATATAATTTATTCATGACTGAACAAAAAATGATGCACCCATGATCATGGGACTATAACCATCAGGTGACCAATCCAAGCAGGTCTTACACAAAAAGGTTATACTTCAGGCTTGTGTTTGAATTTACTTTCACATACCATACAAACAAAGAGAAAACCCCTACTCTGAATCCAGGATATGCAGAGACTGGCAATTTATCAATTCACAAAAGCTCTATGATGCTAAGATACACAGTCTGGACCCATTTTTCTCACAAAATTTTAATAATCCACTATGATGTAAAATCTGCTTATTATACAATTATGCAAGTTTACAATCAAATTCATTGCAAAAGACATGCAACTCTGTAATGTCCAACAGAAACAATATTCTGTGGTTTCATAAATATATGAGGGCTATTTTTTTTCAAGCCCCATCGGAAGTTGTAAAAAAGTAGCCCTCGTCTCATATCTATATCTTATACGATACTGTACAATAAGAGTGGAAATCCGGTCAGAAAACCACTAAATTAGTGTGCTTCACAATAAGACTGAAATGTCTTTCTTATTAAGGATAATCGTAAGAGAGAGAGTCCATCTGATGCCATGAATCATACTCCAGTTAGAAATCATAGTTGGCTCAGAAACCCGAAGGTTCACTGCTTCAGATCCCAAGATTGGAGGAAATTTTTCTTAAAATATTCTCATATAAAGTTCAACAGAAACAATTTTCTGTGGTTTATGAATAAATTTCTAAATCTAAATAAGAAGGCTCGAGTAAAATAATAAACCACACAGCCAAGAAAAATTCTTTAAACTGTAGATTTAAACTTGAAAGAAGCTGAAGAAAGTTCTTAATCATGAACAAATACATATGCAGAGAATGAATGTAGGACTTAATTCTCCCCAACACTGTGGCATCATAATATTATACAACTTCGTAACATTGCTGTCTGGTGTGATCAGCATCTTATGCCATGCACCTGGAAGGATGTGCTTTAATAATGGAAATGAAATTTCGCAAGGGGAAATAGCAAAGTCTTCATGCTCCAGTGACAAAAATGATTTACTGGTACTGTAACAAGGCCATATGCAGAAATAATATCTAGATATTGCCACCATAAGGCCTGACATCAGAGCCGTAAGTCTAAAAGGTACAATAATAATGGCATGCAGGAGAGTAATTATTACTAGGGCCCGGATTTTTATGTGCTAAAAACTTTAAAATATTTATTTTTTATGTGCTAAAAATGTTTAAAATATGTTCTAAAATTTTAAAAATATGTGCTAAAACTAAAAATATATTTTTTTTTCTGAAAAAGAAACAAAAACACCAGAATGTGTATTGAAACTCACTAATTGCAGCTAAACATCAGATGTAAAATGTTGACTGGAGTTGCAGTGCGCAACAAATGTCATCTCCAGATTATGGATAACAAATCCTTGCCTATTATCCGAGAATAATGCCTTACATTGAGAAAAGGAACGTTCTACATCACACAATGTTAACCTTGCATACTTGAAGAGGTGTACTGTATATCACTAATTCACACACGATCAAGTTCACTTATGTTTTGACCTTCCAAAACTTGAGCAACTTTGCAGAGGATTTGGTAGCAACCATTTTTCTCAAACATACCTTTAAATTTTGTTCTTAGAACTTCTATTTTCGAACCTGAGATAGTGTTAAGTTGACTTTCAACATATTGTATTTCTTTAACTGAACTACGCAATGTTGATATTGGGCTCTGTTCTTCCCCGATAAGCAAGTGCCAGTGAATCACTCTCACCTCATTACAAGTGAAGCATTTGTGTTGAATTCATTCGAGATAAAAAATTATTTCTTTCTTTCTTTCTTTTTCGAAGTTTTACCTCTCCCTTTTAGGATTTAAGCGACCCAAGCCGCCCGGGCCTTACAGGGCCGCGACCTGTCGGGAGAGGAATTACCTTTGGATCACATACATACATACTTTTTTGACCAGACAAGGACATGGAGGGCTTCCCCGGATGAGTGATCAGCCCAATGCTGGGGCCACCTCCGAGACAACACGAACACATAGGACGATACACACCATTCACACACATGCTCACTCAGAACAAGGCGAGGATGAGGATGAAGATGATAATGACGGCCAGATGATATCCGGGGACCACAAGGGCCTAAAGTTACCTGACATTTGTCACATAGGTGAGGGAAAGCCCCGGAAAAAACCTCACCTAGGTAACTTGTCCCGACCAGGAATCGAACCCGGGCCCGCTGCGTGAGAGGATTGGACGCATCCCCTGAGCCACAGCGGTGGACTAGATAACAAATTTTGTTGTAAAATGTTAAAAGATAATGAGGAAAAGTACTAAAATATTTATTTATGGAGAATATATCGAAAATATTTATTCATATTTTTTTTGTAAAACATGTATTTTTATGTAAAATAAAATTTAGAATTTGCGATTTCGGACCTTGATATAAGCATCAGGAAAAAAAGTTACATAAAAAATCCGGAAAAGTACTAAAATATGTATTTATGGAGAAAAAATCTAAAATATTCATTCACATAAATTTTTTTGTAAAATATGTGTTTTTATGTGAAATAAAATTTGGAATTTGCGTTTGCCGGACCTCGATTTGGATATAAAACTTTGTTTTAGGAATGTACGCATCAGGAAAAAAAATATTTTTTTTACATACAAATCCGGGCCCTAATTATTACACTAATTCAGTTTTCAATCCATCCAACAGCTACTGGTATGATTTCCCCTTTATTCATAAGTGGAATTTGGGACACTCTTTTGTTTTAATTTTGAATACAAGATGCTTATATAAAACTAAGAGCTACAACTTTTTAAAATATTATTTCTAAAAAACTTCACTGAAGAACAGTTAATAAGCCAGCCAATTTTTTACAAACACAGTCTTGCATGGGGAAAAATACACATTCGTAAGAAGCAAGACAACTGAATTTCTATTCTTTGCAATATGGCCTCTTTTTTAAAAGATCTATGGGGAGATAGAGTTCGTGTATTTAGTCTGCATTATTGACTATTACCTTTCAGAGCCCTATGTGAACACTGTTTGATAATACCGTTGCCATGGAAACCGAGCCCTTTTTTGGAGGGTTTTTAGGGCTAAAATTAAAAACATTAACTTTTTAGAATTCTCCTGTGGTTTACAGGCTAAAAGCTATAAGAGTACCAAATTTCAAGTTTCTACCTCATCTGGAAGTGGGTAAACATTAATGTCAGTGAGTGAGTGAGTGAGTCAGTCAGTCAGTCAGTCAGTCAGTCAGTCAGTCAGTCAGCCATGTGGTTTTATATTATAGGAACAAGAAAGTTGTATTGCTCAAGCATAGGGTACAGTATCTTATGTGAGTTTATCACATCACATTTTTGAAGCAGCACACAGGCTCACTTTCATATGGAATGACCAATTAGTATTTTAACTAGTTGTAGGCCTACTTTCATAACATAAAAATTAGAAATAAATAAATAAATAAACAAATGGAAAAATGGAAAATTCAAGCTAAAATAAACGACTCATAAAGAGAAAGGGCATACATAGTTCTCTAAAGAACAATAGCTAAACTTAGCAAACACAATGCATTAAGCCTTTCAGAAAGATAAATGTATGATGGAAGTAACTGATAATACAGATTAAAAGATAAGAAGTTAGTATGTTGCAGCTATCCAGGATGAGGCTATAAATTAAAACCAGACTGAAATGTGCTTTGAATTTTTCCTGGTGCTGGTAATATATGATATTTGTTAGTAGCCCGGGAAAATATCATATAAAACCAGACTATTCAACAAAGTAACTGAAAAGTTTTATTTAAAAAAAAAAATCTGACTAGCAAGCTCCATTTATTATAATTAATTATTATTACAGCGTTACAAACTATATTTATGTAAACCACAAAAATATTGGCTACTGGTGATAAAACCATCAGAAGACAAGCATGTAAAAATTCAGTAAGCCTACATATTCTTCGGTATGGAAGGATATATACTGGAAAAAAAGGAATCGTGTACGTTCAAAACATAATAAAGGTAAAACAAAAATAGCCACTTATAACTCATTTGTTTATAGAAACCTGTTGATAAAGTATTGTATAAGTTCAAATGTACATAATACAAAAGGAATAATGATTAACAATTTAAGGGTAATGTAAGTTATTCAGATTTAGCAGTAGTTGTATATTGAAAAATATTAACCAAAATGTGTACAGTGTGTCCCAGAATTCAACCAAAGAATCTGGAGGGAAGTAAAGTTGATACAGAAATACATTTTGTGATAATTAATTTACTGTCTACATGGTGCAATTACTGAGCTATGATGCATTTTTTGCATACAATATAAATAAAGAACATGTAATAATAAGATGTCTCTTCAAAATCTTCATTCTATTGAGATTGACTCTTAAGAAAATGTATTTGCAATAATCACTGAACAGTATTTTGAAAATTATGGGCTTTTTTTGTTTTGGTAAAACTGGCTTTTCTATGGGAGTATACCTGCAACTGCCATCAGTTTGAATGTTTATATTTGTCATGGCCAACTAAGTAAGAGGATTATTTTCTTTTTCAAGGTTGCGAAATGAAAACCACAGTGAAATCAAAAGTGTTTTATTTGGAACATTTAGATACGGTCTTCCAGCTACTTCTCTACTTAGTCGCCTCTCCAACTGAGACATTTGTCATACCGTGGTACCAACGTAAACATGCCTCAAACAATAGAATCTCCCACCAAGTGTGAAGTGTGTGCTGTTATTCTATTTCTACATGCTGAGGGGTGCAATGAGCTGAAATTCATCGATAAATGAGTGATGTGTACAATTACGGAACAAGATCATTGGTTGACACTCACTTCCTTCCCTGGCCACCTCCATCATTAACGTTTATACATCCTGATTCAACGTTCCTGCACCATTCCCGCACTTTGCTGTCACTCATGAAAGTTTGACCATAAATAGTGAATTTAGTGATTAACTGATTATGTATTATATTTTCTGTGCTTTCTTTATAAAATTGGAATCAGTTTGGCTGTATTCTAACAACTAGATGGGTGGCCAGTTCATTCCAAAAAGTTCCAGCTAAAGAAGATATGATAGGTTGTCTACAGAAAGAAGCATTTATAATGGTTTATTGAGGTAACTTTCATCCACATTATGGATTAGGCCGTGAAGTGAAATGGCCACATCAAGATAGCATTTCTATCCCCCCCCCCCCCCGAGGGGTAAATATTATGAGGAGCTCTGGCACTGTAAAGTTTGGAACTACAACCCTGGGGGCATGGGTAAGTCTCACAGAATTATTTGCCTGAGTGACACTGTGTGAGGACTGAGAATGAAGCAGTATCCTATTTTTATTACTTGCTTCAGTTGGGAGTAAAAAGACAATTGACCCTTTCACTTAAATGACTTTTTTTTTTTCATTTTTCCCAATTTAATCATTAAAATAAGCCAAATAAATGTAATATTTAGTAAAATATTATGCATTAAAAAAAAGTATCCTATTTTTATTACTTGCTTCAGTTGGGAGTAAAAGGACAATTGACCCTTTCACTTGAATGACTTTTTTTTCATTTTTCCCAATTTAATCATTAAAATAAGCCAAATAAATGTAATATTTAGTAAAATATTATGCATTAAAAAAAAAAGCATAAATATCCAATTATATCACTTCACTATGGCACGTCGGCCCATCTTCGGGTCATGGCCTCCCCAGTTGCTCTCCTACAGCCTAGTCGATCTTGCGCGGCGACTTTCTCCTCTAAAGTCTCCTGAAAATACCTTCTTTGGAACTCTATGTTCATCCATCCTAATTAGATGGCCTGCACATTTAAGTCTCTTAATACGAATAACATGTGACGAGGGTGCCTCTCCTCTCCTCTCATTATTATATCTAATTCTCCATTCTCCTTATACTGCGTATAAGTGTTTTGTATAGTGTTACCTTTAAACTCTGATTTATGTCCCTACTTCTCAAGAGGGGTAATACTGAAAATGAAAAGTACGCTCTATTGGCAGCCTGTACTCTTGCCTGTATTTCTACCATTTCCTCATTTGTGTTAGTTAAATGTGTACCAAGGTATTTAAACTCATTCCCTAATCCAATTATATACCCAATGAAATTTATTCAGAGCACAAAAAGTTGGAATTCATTAACATAATTTGTCATCATATCAACGTGCTTTGAAAAAGATATGCAAATGCATGAACTTCCTGACCCTGGTCATCAAGTATCTTCTTCATTTCCTAACAAGTTAGCCATTTAATAATATTTCTAGTGGATTCACTATTGTCATAACAAATTCCTCTTTCTGATCCTAATGAAATCCAATATTCTTCTTTTTTCTCCTGTTCTTCATAGGACCTATTCGATCATCAGTTTACCCTTCTAAGAAATCCTTTCCATCACTAGTAATGTATCCATCAAAAACTAATGACACTCTTCACCCGCATTTTTTACATGTAAAATCCGCATAAGATGCAGCGATTGCATCAAAAGTGATAGATACTTTGTTCCCACGGGACTCTATGAAAAAGTGATCCGCCATCTGAGTTAATACATAATAACTGGTGTCTCCTTGCGGGTCTATGACTAATGTTTGTTCAATGGAAATGTGATTTCATAATGTATTCTGCAATTACTGTAGCAAGTAGGACATTCTGAGAATTTCATAACAAGTCTGTTTCTCAAACAGCGGTGGTGGGTAGGGACTAAGTTCATGATCCAATACATCTTCAATGCTTTCACCTACATTATTTGCTGTAATAGAAATATTGGATCAAAAGACATTTCACCATCATGGCTCTTTTTAACTTTTGCTGATTGATGCTAATGTCTCTAAACGATTTTTCCTCCTGCAAGAAACAGTGAACACGTCTATTCCAATAAGATTTGTGACAATTGTTTCCCCAATAGTAAACAACTTTTGAGCATTTACATCAGGATCAGAAGTGAGTTGTGTCACTATGTCTCTTAAAGTTGGATCAGAAGTAAAAGGCGAGAATTGCTTAAGGAATTCGAGAATTTTGGTGCCATCCTCTCTATCTTGCATTTGTCTAGAATGACGCATTTCTTTGTACTGCTTACTTGTCGTATATGCAGGTCGGGTTAATATCTGCATAGCTCAATTGTACTCTTAGGTGGCAGGCATGGGTAGAACCCACTAAGCTCGCTCATTTTCTGAGAGTACACTGCCTCTCGTCAGACCTCCATTACTTTTAATGGAATGCATCAAAACTTGTTCTATTACCAGGTCACATCCTAAGCCTTACCAAGGTGAGTCCGACCTGTGCACAACATGAAACATTCACAAATTGTCTCTAGGTGTAAAGATGAAGAGCCTTATATGCTTAGACAAGATTACGTGTGAGGGCTACGACTGCTAGATACTCTGCCCACAATTCACTAATCAGAGATGCACATATCAAATTATCAATCTTTTGTTGTATTAAAGTTTTCAAGAACTACAATTTTTCTAAATCAGAAATTGTGTTCTTATGCAGCTCTATTCCTCATACAGGAGGAGAACTTCTGCAGGTAAAGGACCATTCTTCTCTTCGGTAAGTATTTCAGTCAGTAGCATTAACTCAAGGCAGTGTCAACCAACATGTGCCCATGGAATGCTCTGGACACAGTTTTTCTAGTCAATATTTGTTTCACTGTGTTTGTTCCATAAATTGTTTGTAGCACCTCTTCTAGACCAGAGCCTTCCATCAAACTTCTAAATACACCTAGGAGATTCATCAAGGAGTGGAAAGACACCAGCATAATGAACAATTCTCAAATTCTGTTATGTATCTTCTGTCATTAGCTATAAGAGAAGCTTTCCAAAAGACAGGTTGATCAAATGTAATAACTGCAGAGATTCCTTGTGATTTTGAAAAATAAGAGATATATTTCATAGTACAGTGCGTTTCACGTAAGAGTTTGCCAATCGTGCGGGTTTCTGCATCGCAAGGGCCACAGCTCTAATTCCCGAGCGATCAGGTGGAACATTTACTCAAATGAAAGCTGCTAACAGTGTAACGATTCAGGTTCTAACAGTTACAGTTAAAATTACATTGAAAATAACCACATACCTCATCACAAGAGATGTGGGAAATGTCCTCATCTTGCATCCACACAACACTGGCACAATTTTAGGAAATTTTCTTTCACGTGCGTAAGTTCAGCTTCCAAGATAGAGTTAATTTATCTTGTGATATTGTCTTTAAGTTCTTCTAACAGTGTGTGACAATTATTTATGGTGGAACTTGAAAATAAAGTGTATAGGTCAAAGTCCCATACATTAGAAGAACTTAAACACAATATCACAAGAAAAATGAACTCTATCTCAGAAGCTGAACTTATGCGAGTAAAATAACGTTTACTAAAAAAGGTGCCATTGTTGTGTGGATGCAAGAGGAGGACATTTCAACATATCTTGTGATGAAGTACGTGGTTATTTTCATTGTAATTTTAACTGTAACTTTGAGAACCTGAATCATTACATTGTTAGCTCTATTTGCATAGATATTCCACTCAATCGCTCGGGAGTTATAGCTGTGGCTGCCGCAATGCAGAAACTAAAATGATTAGCCAACTCTTGAAGATTAATTATAGGTAGTGTGAAAACTTTGGATTTCCCACTGTCAGGAGAAGTATGAATTGCCTTCATAGTATTTCATAAAGAAGTAAGATTACGTTTCAGAAAATATTCTTGATTTCAATTTTGGAACTTAATATTCTGTTAATTAAAATTAATTATGTTATTTTATTCTGTTATTTAGCAGTAAATTTGTAATCAGCACTAAAAAAAACCTAAAAACATGTGTCACAAGCCTCAATCGTTAACTTAGAAATTTCTCAAATATTTTGCAAGAGGCCATAGCGGAAAAGCGGAAAAAACATAAATTCCAAAGTAAGAATTTTGATTTTGAATTGTATGATTTTTGATGGGTGATTCTGAAATAGGATATGTTGAAATTGCTTCTGTTCCAATTTCTTCAAGGTCGGAAGCTATTTTCAGTGGACTATTAGTGCTGCTCCTTTTAAATAATTGTTTCATACATCTGTTTGTTTAATTCTGACGAGTATACAACCATTTATTTTAATTAAGGTTCCATAGTAAAATTGTACTTTATGCTAATATTTTCTTCCGTTTGAGTTACTCGGAAAAAACTGTTCGTCCCAAACTATTTGTTCCATGGACACATAACATGCCGTAGCGTAATGGTTGAGGCGCTACACTACAAACTGGAAGGTTGTGGGTTTGATTCCCGATGAGGTCGGAGTTTTTCAATTGGCCTAATCCTTCTGGTGGCACTATGTCCCTGGGGTTGACTCAGCCTTTAACAGAAATGAGTACCAGGAGCAATCCTGGGGGTAAAGGTGGCCAGTGTGTAAGGCTGACAACCTTACCACCTTCACGTGCTGAATGTTCAAAATCCTGGAACTCTCAACCTCCTGGAACTCTCTGGGCCTTCATGGCCAGTATAGGGATCACTTACTTTACTACACATAACATATACACACATATATACACTATACAGTACTTCAATGAACACACTACATTTAAATAAGTGCTCTTGTTTAACAAAATAAGGACTGAAGATAAGAATGTTCATAAAATGGAAAATACAGAGAAAAATGCATCGGTAATCTGAGATGTTGTGTAATTTTCGACAGCCCAGCCATTGAAAGGTTAAAAAGAACAAATTCTATAAAAAGCTATAACTGGAGAAATATTTTACATGGGTCTGAAAACTGGACATTTTCAGGAATGACAAAACAATTATTGAAAGTAGTGAATGGGTTTTTTGGCAGAGAAAAACAGAAGAAGTTGGATAGAACACAAAAACAACAAAGTATTGGAAGTTGTCCAGGATAAAAGAATGCTAATAAAAACTAATGTTAAAAAGAAGTCAAACTTAAGCATGGAGGAAATATTGCAGAAGCTCAGAAAGAGAAAAATCAAGACTCATCTTGAAACGAGTAGAGATCTCACTAAATGTTAACAGCTCTAGAGGAATTAAGAAAGCTGCCACAGAAAATGAGGGGAGGTAGAAATAACAAGATAATATATTCTCCAGAGTTAATGTAATAGGCCTACTGCGGTACCAGTACTGTATCTTGGAATTAGCAACAGATCTTTAATGCCATATGCTTGTACTAGTCATTTAAGTTAGAAGAATGTTGCCTCATCTCTCGCCCATTTTCAAGTCGAACAGGAACCAAATGCCAATATCTCTCATTTTGCAATAAAAAATAAAGAATCAACTCCATTTATTGCCCTTTACTCTCAAATGCTGAGAACACTTACACCATTCATCTAAAAGAGCATTACATAATGTTAATAATGTAATCATTATTGAAATAATGTCAAAGCTGAATTTCATGTGGGTCCAATTGCTAAAACTGCTCTAGCTCTGAAACAGTTTTTTTTAATTGGTTCCATATTGCATAATTTCATCAAATTGTGGTAGCCCAATATATAATCAGGGTTGTTCCTTCCTTCTCCCATTACTTGCGTTACAACACATGCCGTATGTCCATCATAAACAAGAAATAAGAATACTAATGACTATTTCACTGACACGTCACTCTTTTGATTGGAACAATAACATGTCAATTTTAACATTTTGCTGCTACTATTGACGTATAAATGTGTCACACAAAAAACTGTATAAAGCAGAGATATAAGATTACTATAGTAATTCTATGTGTAAAACATGAGATTTTAGCTTGTGTGATATGATTATCATTCATAGAGACCAGGTTTTCACTAAAATTTTCCTCATCGATTTGAAACTTAGAGCCCACTGATGCTGTCACTTGATGATTCTTAAATAAGCACGTAAATTCAGTATTATTGTTTTCATATACAACCTTACACCCTCAAACGTAAAAACTGTCTTAAAACTTGTTATTAGGGATAAGAATAATTCGCAATTGCAATAACGTGATTTTATTCGCAAATTTGAACGTTTCTTCATTAAAATAACGATTTTGATACATTCCTGAGTATACAGTCGACTCCCAATTACTCGTAGGCGGCTTATCCATGCGCAAAAATTTGAATTTCTCGCACTTATTTCAAATTTTACGCACTTAATTTCGAATTTCCCGCACTTTATTTCAAATCTCCCGGACTTTATTTCGTCAGATTTCTAATTCTAAGCACTTAATTTCGTCATATGCACAATATGGCTACAAACTGGAGGAAATTCGAAATTAAGTATGGGAAATTCAAAATCTTGCACGCGGTAAATTCTAACACTTGACTATCGTGTTTTTCATCTATTCGTGCATGTCAAGGTACCAATTAACATTGATAATCGAGAGTTCATTGTAATTTTAAATGATCCTCTTACAACAATGTTCTGACTGACAGAAGAAAATAATTCAAAGGAAAATTTGGCTACAATGATTATTTTTTTCATTTGAAAATTAAATTACCTAAGGTATCAAATACTCGCACCAGTGCTTGATTTCTTACTTACTTAATCAATGACAACAGACAATTCCTCAGCAAGCTAAAGAAATATTATTTATTTTATGGAACCCGACGTTTCATTGCCGCGCTTACCTGAGCCCGTCATTCAATCCTATTCTGTGCTAACTCTATCCAATCATTCCTCGCAAATCCTGGTTCCCTTAAATCTATTCTAATATTGTCCTCCCACCTACGTCTTGGTCTTCCACTGGGTCTTTTCCCTTCGGGTTTCCCAGTCAATACTTTTGAGATATGTATTTCCTCCCCCATGCGCGCATCATGTCCATCCCATTTCATCCTCTGAGATTTAATTACCCTTACTATATCCGGTTAAGAGTATAGGTCATGAAGCTCATCGTTATGTAGTTTTCTCCAATTCCCATTTTCATCTCTCTTAGGCTCAAATATTTTCCTAAGCACCTTGTTTTCGAACACTCTCAGATTATGTTCTTCCCTATCAATAAGCGGCAATGTCTCACATCCATATAATACAACCGGCAGGATAATAGTCTTTTAAATCTTTATTTTTAGATTTCTGGACAGAAAACTAGAAGAAAAAAGCTTCTGAACTGCATAAAAACATGCATTTCCTGATTTTAATCCAGACTTAACTTCTGCCTCAATATTTTTTGTGTCTGTAATTATTGTTCCCAGATATTTGAATTTTTCCACTTGTTGATTTACCGGCTATTCTAATATTTGTGGAGCATTATGTTGACGTTCCGTGACCATATACATAGTTTTGTCTGTATTAATTTCCAATCCAACATTTTTGCAGGCATTCGAAAGACTTTCTGCATTTCTCTCGATTCTGTTTATGTCATCTCCTAACAAGCAAACGTCATCTCCATAAGCTAAAATCGTGTGACTGCCACTTAATTCTAGGCCATCCTTGTTTTCCTGAACTTTCCTAATGACATATTCCAAAGCGAAATTAAAAAGTAAAGGCGATAGCCGCTAGTAATAGCAAACCTTTCTGATATAAATTTTCCTACCCTCACTATGCTATAGGTTTCACTTAAGACACATTTTGTTGAACCTAACTTCTTCCTTCGGATTTTGAAATCGAAATTTAAAATTATTTTACTAACATGCATATGCGGTTCATTTTTAATTACTGCCACCTTGTTAGTTGTTAGTTCGTTGAATTGCAGACTTTTCATTAAAATGCTACAAAAAGAAAAAATAATTGTTTCATTAAAAGGCAAATATCTCAATTATTTATGCTATTTATCCAGTGCCTATATAAGGGATCATTACTTGTTTATTTTCTAACAAATCTAGAATAACTGTGTCAAAATTATAATACAATATTCGGCGTTGACGTTAGTGTTTTATTAAGAAGGCTAAAATTATTTATTTAAAACCTAAAGACCTATTCCACGAGAATAAAAGGCTAAAATACCTTTTATAAAAGCCTAAAAATTCGGGCCCTAGTAATAAGTAATAGGTAATGATCTTGTTTACGTTGGCATGTCTTAGAGTATGGCAATCAAATTCGTTAACTAGTTTTTCAGTGCTAAAATAGCGTAAAATGTGATTTTCATTAGTTCAATATTTAAAACTTTCCGGGGATGGACCCCCCCCCCCCCCCGACTTAGGTAATGATTTCTTGTTTACGTTGGCATGTCTTAGAGTATGGCAAACAAACAGTGATTTCACAGGTATGTATTAATCCAATCCTCTTGAATTAAAAAAACATACCTGAACATACTTTGTTATAGATCATGTTCTCTAAGGCCCGTATTCAAGAACGCGACTTTGGAAGACGACTTCCTAAAGTAGACTTTCAAAGCAAAGTTCAACTTTGGTTAAAGTCGAATTCATAGACGTTAGTTGCGAGACTTTGACCGTGACTTTGGAAAGTCGAGATTTGACGATGTTGTTGTAACGTTGGCAATCGTATCCACTGCCTTTTAAATGAATTATGTGTACAAACTGTTGAAATTGCTGTACGTCTAGGAGGCGGTGGGCAAATCTCGAACAAAATAACATCGATGTGCGCATTACACTCAGCCATTTTGCAAAAGCGTAATTGTATTGTGATGATGATAATTAATAACAATAATAATAATTCTTTATTAGCTGTCAGGATACAATGTCCATTATCTTCTTAATTCTTTGAGCATATTTTTGGTTATTACAATACAAATAGCGACTGAATAATTGAAATACACATTTATAAATTTCTTAAAATGAAGTATTAATATGTTCATTGTCAGTATTTTGTAAGAATGTCATGTAGGGTTCTGATTAAATTTCCACAGAGTTAAGGAATTCTTGTACATCGTAAAATAAATAATATTTTAGAAGTAGAGTTTTAACTTGTTTTTTAAAATGTTGAATCTTTGGAATTTTAAGATTGTTAAGTATATCATACATAATAAAACCTATATGAGAAATTATGTTCAAGCTCCTGGTAGTTCTAGACAATATAAATGAATATTGTTAGCTGTTCTTGTCTGGTAGTGATGTATTTGTGAATTCTTCATGAATAGGTTCCTAATTTTGTGTATAAATGTCACAGCTTCTAATATATAGAGGGATGGTAGGGGCAAGATTTTTAATGTTTCGTATATCGGTTTACTTGGTGTCCTGACTGGTAATTGGAGCATAACTTTTAGTAGACCTATTCTTTTTGCAGTTTGAATATTTGCTTAGCTTTTGTTGAATGTCCCCCAAAAGAAATGCTTAACTTAATACTGATTGGACACAGCTGAAATATGTCTTTAATAGCCTACATCTATTGTTGATACCTGAGTATATGAATAGCATAACATAACTGGCTAAGTTTGTTACTTAAATTTGCTATATTTGGTTCCCATGTAAGATCCTGGTCAATCCATAGCCCAAGAAATGTTGTAGTATTTATTTGGCCCAGTGTTGTGTTATTAAGTCTAACTTGCAGGTTGCCTATAAGATTTTGTGAATGAAAGAGCATAGGCCTATGTATTGTCTTATCGGTATTTAGAAAGGGTTTTTTCTCTTTCAGCCAAAGTTCTAGGCTACTATTTGTTTCATTTACCTTTTGCTGAAGTGAATGGAGATCGCTGTCACAAAACTGGAGTTTCAGTTCTCTTGTCATGAAATATTGTGAATTATTCTGAATCATGAAAGTCTCGAAGATGCCACCAATGACTGACTGTGAACAGTGATCGAAGTGGCTCCATCCGGCATTGAGATTCAAGGTGCACAGAGGAATGAGCAGGTGGGCCTGTTTTCTTAAAAGAATAGGCCTACTGTCCAGAAGCTACGCGAGGTGGCTTCACAGTATTTAGAAGAGAGGAAACAAATTGAAATAGAGCAGCTGAGATAGTTCCATGCTGCAATGATGAAGCAGTAACAAGAAATACATGATCTCACTTTGCAGAACATGAAGGAATTGCACCAAAAAGCAATGAGAGATTGATTTCCTTTGCCAGTAGTTTCCAATTTTATTTAATTGTCCACACACACATTATATACCATACATAGCCTACATAAAATCAAAATATTACATACAGCTTTCCAATTCTGGATTATGCCACCCTGAAACTGCTCTTTTAAGTAGCACTAAAGAGGCTCTGGTGATTGTTTTTAATTGCACTTTTTAATAGGGCAGTATAACATGCAGCACAACAGTGGACTGCATTACCTACGTTAGCAGCTTGCTAGGGGAAAGGTTACAGGCAGGCGGGAAGCAGCCATCACCATAGCAATGTGCAGCGGTGAGTGGAAGGAGGGCCAGAGTGCAGCAGGTATTTGGGCATAAACTCACAAGCTCCCCTTCCACCCAATAAAAAAAAGACCATTGCACCAAACATAATATTTCACAACTATGTTCTCTCTACTACATTTCTTGCCAAGATATGGGAGGTGTTGTATGCTTCCTCTGCAGGTGTGGGGTTGAGGAGGGGCGTCATCAAGAATGACCTACAAGCATAAGCCACTGTCGCCAACAAGGATTCCTTGTACTAGGCCCCTTTCAAATCTCACTCAGTTTCTACTGTTGTTGAAGATTCTGTTATCATGGGTGGAACCAGGCCATCCAGTAATGAAATCAATAAATTTCCTCTCGTGGTTGACGACAGCCTACAACAAAATACAATTAACATGAGCATGATAGGCTATATGATTTGGGTAATACACATCAAAGAAAAAAGAAGTAAAACATTGTGTTCCACAAGGATGTCTTATTTAAATTACTCTTCTTACTTTCTTCTTACTTTACTTTACTTCTCAATGATCTTCCAATAAATACCAGATATTATTCTGTTTGCAGTTGACACAAATGTTTTAGTTTCAGGAGAAACAGAAAAATAATCCAACAAAGAAGTGATAGGCCTATGTTGTTAAATGACTTGTATAAGTGGTATTGCATTTTTCATCAAATTTAAGAATTCCTTGACCAACTCAGGCAGGCAGCACCGATAGGGATAAATACGTCCTCACTATTACAGATTTAATTACATGCAGACTGAACTCAACAGATGGTCGAATAGACTACAGATTATAAATGACAGGCTGATGTGTTCTTTCATATGGGATAATATGATGGTACATAAAGAATGATGAATATCATCTTGTTCATAGGAGTTACTGACATTTTTAACTTGTAGGCCTATGCTAGGTTAAAGAAATGTACCGTACCATAAGCAAGTGTGTGGATGTTTTCCTGAATGTGTGAGAATAAGTGAAAATATAGGCTAGGTAATACTTAGCATTTAAGATCTGTGTCCAAATAACTTGTATACTGTAGGCTACATGTATATAAAGTATTGGATGAATAAAAATTAGGCAAAAGACAAATTTAGGTTGTGCACCAGCGAAATTCCACCTCCATAGGATGGGATTGCATGGCACTGCAGCTCACTAGTGTACCCTTTATCATATACGAATAAAAATACACAAAATCACAGCGTTATGAAAATGACCCTTGCAACATATCAAAAGTATGGCATTAATAGGCCTAAATATTTCAGGATGAAGCCACATATGCATCATAATATGAAATATTATTACAGGAAATGGGACCAAAGCAGGGAAAGAAGAAGTAAGAGGTCGTGTTATGGTATTGTCCAGCGAAGAGTTTCAGACTTGATTGGTATGCCACCCGCTAGATGACTTAATCAATGCTGCAAAAACAACCCTTGCACCAAAACAGCTCTTTCTAGAGCCAACATAACATTTCACAATGATAAAAATTAGTACACGAAAGCGGCTATTTCTCATGTGTTAAAGCTCTCTAAACTTAAACAGAAGAATTTTCCCTTCACCGCTCAGCAATTGCAATAGTGAAGTGGTTAAGCCTGCTGGTCACGGTTTCATATACCAGTCGATGTGAAATTTATGGTTAGGAATATGTCCCACATAGGCAGGTAGGGCAAAGAGAAAGCGAATGAAAGTAAAGATAAATTGTTTAATTTTTCCCAGTTCCCCTTTTGCATAACAGATGGCGTAGCTAGTAGTTAAAATGGTGAGACATCTAGAAGGTGACATTTGAATCCTAAACCCCAGTTTCCCCTTTGGCACAATAGATGGCATAGCTAGTAGTTAAAATGGTGATATATGTAGGAGGTGACATTTGAACCCTAAACCCCTCCTACCCTGGCGGACCCCATTAGAGTTGGTGGGAGGAGCCTAGTGCGCAACCTAAAATTGCTTTTCACATAAATTATTTGGCTACTCACTTGGCAATTGAACTGAAGATACTTTTCCGGTTACGGAATATTTCAGCATGTTCACCATCAGGATTCATTATAGGAACATCGATGGCTCCCACAACCCCAAGAAACCTGAACCTTTCATACACACGCTAGCTGACACTCAGCTTGATCCAGGAACTTGACAAATTGTGACCTTTTCCCAGCAATTAGTTCAGATATCTTTCTTATAATCCTGCTCACAGTTGGCTGGCTTTTTCCATGCATGTCTGCAGAAACTAATTGAAAATTACCTGTAAACAATTAAGGAAAACAATAACTATTAGGGTCAATTTATATCATAACCTTAAATGTTTGTAAGACCATGTAACATAACCTCTATAAAATGAAATACACTATAATATAAATATGGCCTTTTATCCTTACCTGTAGCATAATATCGTAACGATACTAGTAGTTGTATTACTGGCGGGGGAAACAGGTAATTATTCGACTAAAATTATTCAGTCCATCTTCAAACATGGTTACGAGGATATCCAACACCGTCTGCTTATCAAACCTAGGCATCTAGCTTTGAATTCGCTATCCAAATTCAATTGGGTTTTGCGCTTCTCTAATAATACGCCGAGGAACAGGTGCAGCGTCGATAATTTCCTGGATGCCACCAATATTCTCAGCAAATTCAACAACTCTCAAAATGTCAGCCATATTTATTGACGTGAATACGCGAAAGTCAAAGTCAAAGTCTAGATTGCCGGTGACTTCGAAGTAAAGTCACAATCGAAGTTTACTTTCATCAAAGTCTCGACTATGAATACGAAAATGGCGACTTTGTTCTTTGTAAAGTCGACTTTCATCCAAAGTCTTGTTTATGAATACCAGCCTAAGATAGAGCGCATGCCAAACGTCAGGCACCATATGATAACAAGTGGCACAAATATGGTACATTACTAATATAGTCATCTTTCACAACCGGTCGGGAAAGGTCAATAATACTTCCATAAATAGACTATTCAAGGTTACTTGTATTCATTTTCGTATTGTAGACCTACTTTTACTTTCTATACATAAAACTTAAATAGAGCGTTCGTATTATTTATTTATTTATTTATAATAGAAAACACGAATTAAATAATCTACTATCGAACCTTCAAGTTAACCTCTGCTAAAGTTGTGCTGATTCCTCTTTGTCAGAGGCTTACCGTAAATAAGAAACTGAGTTCGAATCCCCGTGATGCTGGAGGGGTATCATATAAGTAGTCAAATATTTTGGGGGTTTCTCAAAATGTTCCCTTTCCTGAATTCTATTCAACCAGTTATCTTCACTCACAAGCATATCCATTCTCTTCTTATCCATCATCCCATTAAAAAATTTTGTAGCTGGGATCTACATGTGTACTTTTATGCGAATCACACGCTTCTTCCGGTATGCGGGAACAAAACGTTCGAGATGTAGCCTATATCCTTCATGAACCTGTCCACATGTGGTGAAGGCGGAAGGGGCTATCGGATGGTTTTGACAAGTCCGAACAACACCGTAATAATTTTTCCAATAATTAATTTATTATTATTATTATTATTATTATTATTATTATTTCACTGCAAAAGTTACAAAGTTTGTTTTTTCCAGGTTAAATTATAAAAGGATATGTTTCACATTTACTGAATGAACTGTACGTATTTTCTTTTTTGTCTAATCTTCTCTGCTATTAAAACAATATATATGTATATAGTTCATCTGTTGTATTTCATATAGGCCTAATGTTATCTATTTTTTATAACCTGCTGTTTTTAATGTTCTGAATATTGTAGAGTTCAAGTGTCTACTCACGAACACTACCAGAAGTACTACATTACAGGCCACATTGACCTATGTTCCACATGGCACATTCGCGTATGGTATTTGCATTTTCTGGGGGAGGGCGCTTGAGTTAACTTCTTTGCCAGCCAAAACCAAATGAAACTTTAAACTGGAATTGAAACATCTGTCTTACCGTGGCACCAACTTTTGAATACCAGTGTCGTAGAAGTGTGCCGCCTGGGATTTGAACCACCGTGTGTCAACCACCTTCGCCTCTCTATCAGGGAAAAGATGGAAATCACTGGAAGCGGCGTCCGGGCTGAAGGGTGAATGTTTAAACACCTCCTAGTCGAACTTCTGCAGGAGACTTGCTAGGAGGTGTTTAAACATTGAGCCACGGTAAGACAAATGTTTCAATTCGGGTGGCGAATATGTTGAAAAATAGCTGAACACTGATTGCGTCTGTTGCAATAAATACTTCCTTGAAAATGTGTTTTGTTTCTGTAAACAATCCCAGGGAAACATACTTTATGAATGCGCCTTTTAAACGCTTTGATCAATTTGCACGACATTTTGGACACATACACAATTCAACTCGGAAAGTAACGCGGTCAACATTAAAATTCAAATAAACCACACCTTCCCTTAAAAAATTATATAATATCTGAAAATATTACACTGAATATTTATCAAATGCAATTCAGTTCTCATGACACTATTGTTTACAGTGTTCACATAGGGCTTTGGGGGCTATATGATACTGGGCTTCGACAAATTCTGAGGATATCGATATAATTAACTTACATTGGTGTAAATAAATAAAGAAGAATGAAATCCACAGAAAATAATGTACACTGTGATGCAGTCATATAACTATCTCTACCCTGGACATGGAGTTTTTTTTTTTTTTTTTCATTTCACATTTTGATGTAGAATAAGACATCGTATTGCAGAGAAAAGCTTAATCCAGTTGTCTCAGTCTGAGTGTGTGCCAACGAGTAGCCTATACTATATCAGTAATCGGTAAAAAAAAAATCCTATCCACTGATTCGTTATTCATAGCTGTATGCTTTATAGTAGTTGAGAAATATGGATATCATATGACCTAAGCTTACAAAAGGAGATAAAATAGGATGGAACATTTTTAGTCCTATATATGCAGTAAATTATTATGTCCCAGGATTTTGTGGAGGAAAATATGAAAGCGAAATTGGATTCCTTTTTGATTCCAGCTCAGAGACGGTAACATGAGTGAGAACTAAAATATTCCGTAAAAGACAGTACGATTTTATGTTACCAGAATTTGTTTCTTTTTATTACAGCAATGGGGTGAAAAATTCTAATGGCCGAGTGCACCAACCTCGGTATTCAGAATACCGCAGTAAAATTGCTTAGTTTACCCCGGCAAAGTCATACTTTCGTTGCATCGTGCTCGGTTTCGACTTTTACCGCGGTAAGATGCTAACCGGCCGCGAAGGAGCTGTGAAGTGAGAAACCCGCGGCTTTCTTTCCAAGATGGAAATCAGCGTAATGTATCATATTTTCGATATCTAGGCCAAAAGCTAATTGAACATAATGAATAATGAGAGACAGGTGGGATTTATTGGAAGAATGAACGATGGTACATATCTTTGCAAATAGGCTACTGTGCTATAACATCGATTGAAATGACCTTCCTTTCTTACCTCAACCAAACCAGGTCCATCCAGTAGTAAGTGTAACCAACTCATCACAATTGGTACAGTATCTACGGTGTTTGAATTCAGACATATATACGCAATATAATATTCCATTTTATCCTTGTGAACATTTATTACTGAACAATAAGGCAACAAATAAATGAAATATCTAAAACCAATAGCCTAAACAAGTCACCGTGACTGGCAGATGTGCAGAGAGAGAGCGAAACTAGCGGCCATGGAAGAAACCACCACAAAATTTATCAATGGGAATAGATTCGTAGCAGAGTAACCGCGATATATTCAAGCGTTTGGAAACTGCGGTATTGTAGCAATGGTGCACAGGTTTTCTTAGAATACCCCGATATTACTTTTACCCCGGTTACGAAACAGCTGAGAAAACCGGAGAATAGTGCACTCGGGCATAAGTCTTCTATGAGCCATGAAAAACTATATGAAGCGTTTTCTGAGGGAATAGTTTGAGTGTCATATGACGTTCTTTCTCATTTAAAATTCTACTTAGGCCTACCTTGGACTAGAGTTTGAAATTAAGTCCTTCATAAGTTAATTTCAAATTATAAAATATAAAAGCCGGGCGATGCCGAAGGATACATAACCTAAATAAAATAAGATTAATATAGGCCTACTCACATTAACTTTCTTTGCTCTAAGCATGGCTAATAAATTACATCTTTCTCACTTCACATTCTGATTAGGAGAATAAGAGGCAGTATTGCAAAGAGCGCGTATTCAGTTGTTTCAAGCCTAATGCAAAGTTTTGTTTACTAGGCAAGACTGACTTTCTACAAACGGGGGGGGGGGGTTATTACCAAACCACCCTTCAAAGAATTTGTCCAGAAAAACGTTTCAAGTAAAAGTACAAGCACCCTGTATACAAATTCTAAACAAAATCGTTAGAGCCGTTTTAGAGAAAATCGCAAAAAAAAGTATTTATGTAAAATTTGTCGGTTGTTAAGCTTAAAAAGTTGTATCAGTTTGATTTTCATTCAACTCATTGGATGTGCAAGCTTTGCTACACCGTCCGTCCTTAAATATATGAGGGTTAAGTCAATAAATATCCGCACTTTTGTTTAATCTTTTGTGGGTTGGTTGTACTGCTTTGTGCTCGCGCACATCGAGATGTTGATTTATCTCCGCTTGAGGAATGTTTGTCCATTATGACTCCACTGTGTGTTGCGCTGTTGCACATTAAATATGGTTGCACTGTTCAGCGTTTGCAACAAAGAAGAACAGCGTACAGTGATCCGTTTTTTGTCGTCTGAAGGTGAACCAGGAGCCGAAATCCATCGAAGAAGTCGTATCGGTAAGTCAATAAGTATCCGCACTATATTTTTTTTTAATTTATTGCAACAACAATACAAAACTGTCAATTACCTCATTTTTCAGCATAGTCCCTTTCTTCTCAATGCACTTGATCCATCGTTGCACAAGCTTCCTGATACCCTCAGAAAAAAAGGTTTTTTTCGGCTGAGTAGCAAGCCATGTATACACCGCTTCCTTCAGTTCAGCACGCTGTTCCTTTTTGGTGTAAACACTGAGCGGTGCAACAATGTTTATTGTGCAACAGCGCAACACTCAATGGTCAAACATTCCACAAGTGGAGATAACCGAACAACATGTGCGCGAGCACACAGTGGTACAACCAGTGTACAAAAGATTAAACAAAAATGCGGATACTTATTGACTTATCCTAGTTTATTACCCTTTAAGACCCCCATCTGTGTTTTTATCACTTTCTCTACCCATACCACATAACATACGTAGAAAGAGAAAGCAATGTGTTCGATCCTGAAAATCTATTCTGAATTTTTAGCTTTAATTAACTTTTGAGTTCCCCTAAGATCGAAACATCTGTATTAGAAAAATGTGTTTGTGAGTGTCAATAGCTGAACTCGAAATCGAGAGCTCGTAGCAAAAAAAAATACTGTATTCCCAGTTAGTTACTTGATGGAACATGAGTTCGAAACATTCTCTCTTACAGGTACAGCAACATTGCATTAAAAAAGCTTTTGTTTTCGGGTTTTTCTCAGAAAACGCTCTCTACATTTTTCACACTAATTGCTAAAGATCCGTGAAAATGGCTGAATTCTTAAACAAAATTCGCTTTAAAATGTCAATTTTCGGTGTTATAAAAAATCGGCTATGTTATTTTAAAAATATGATCTATATACTAAAATCTTATAATCCACCTATTAACTTATTATGAATAGCCTATTAGCTATGGCACTATAAACCAGGTACTTTTGTCAGCTAAATAAAAATTTCCCGCCTCTTGTACTTCGTTTATCGAAGGAAATATTCATTTCGAACTTATGTTCATGGTGAATGCTCGTAATAAATTGGGTATTGCATCTACATGAAATGAATATTAAAAACGTAACTGAATTTGTATTCTAGCATACTAAAAAAAAAATTAAGGAAGGCATAAAAGTTAGAGTTTACTAAGCAGTCAATGACGTATTCTGAATTTGGCGCAACATGCGTGGCATCGCAGGTTGAACTTGTGGTTCTTCCTACTTGGCTTCGTTTGGAGGGAAAATTGCCCCTCAATGACAACACGGAAGACGAATTTTATTGTTGACGAAGTCACGGGCGAATAAGTGCAGGAAATCATGAAAATATTCCTAAAAAATGAGCTATCTTAAGATTTTGTCCTAATAAAACAATTTTTGCTGGAATTCGTAAATAAAGTAGAGTTTATGTTTATTTTTCGCGTTATTTCGTGATCCACAGGTAAGTTTTCTGGGATTACGGGCAGAGACAAAATAAAAGTTATTAAGCTTTGTAGAAATGAAAACAATGTGTTATTGCGCCTAGCGATTTACACGGATCTCTGCTAATTGATGTGGTTTATTAATACCTAAAATTTATCTAAAAGATTTCTTTGCAGAAATGATAAGCTAGGCACATTTCTTCCACAAACTAAATCCAGACTCGTAAGTGAAGCTGAGAGAACTAGGCTAAATATGTACTTCCACGCATGTGACTATGCGAAGTGAGAAAACAGAACCAGTTCAGGGTAAAGAAAGTTTTGTCACTATTTCAAATAGGATTTTTTGTTTGACCCTACTCCAATACGCTTATTACGTGTGACGTAATCGTATCACAATGATTTACCATACAGGTTTTTATTATTAACACAAGTGTGGTATCAGTTATTATCGAACGTGGAAAGATCTTGAAACCTTGAGAGCGGCAAATGAAACTGCGTAATAAACAACCTTATTTAAAATAAAACCAATTCTGTTCATGTTAATTTTAACATTATATACTGCATTGAGTTAATTTCGTCTTCTTAAAAATATACAGTTCTTAGAATTATTGTTATTTGGCTGTGTCCTATTGGCATCCTTAATCTTAAGGCAGTTATCCTAACAGGATCCCCCCCCCCCCGTTCATTTCAAGAAAACGGCCAAGAACCAGCATCGACTTGACCACTTGCTAACAGCTGGTTGCCGCGGTCACCAGGTTTCATTGTTTACAAATCTCAAATTCCAAAAATTAAACATTTAATTATGGTTAAACAAAAACAGTCGAGCGCAACTTGCCTTTAATTTATTAAGATACTGCATCTTATGAAAATTTTGAAACTCGCTTTGGTCGTTCTATAAACATACTCGTATTTTAAATGTCATTATAGACTCGTTGCATAATACACTATTTTTAAACATCACACTTCCAACAGGTATATATCAATAATTCTCATGACAACACAAAAATCAGACACATTAGTGCAGGCGTTAGAACAATTGTTACCGAATGGACAGGCGGATGGACGGACGGGCAACTGAACGAGACCATCAGTGGTATAACTATGGACTCTTAAAAAGCTCGTTTCGATTGTTCCGAAATAGGAGGCTACACGAAATAAATATCTGGGCGAGGAAGGAGTCTGCTTGTGGAACGGTGGGAGAGTAAGTGTGTATATCTCCGGTCATTTAATGGAATGCAAGATAGCATATCGAAGGAAAGTGTAATCAGATTTCTCTAGTTTGCATACGGAGCGATACACACATTGTGAGTACGTGCAATAGCTGAACCGATTTAGTACTAGAGCAGAATGCTAGGACCTCACAACCCCTGATAAGTGCTTATATAAAGCCCAAGATACGTGATTGTAAATTATAATTTTAAAAATCAAGATGTATGTTCTTTTGATGCATTTCGCTCATGAATTGTTAATGTATCCTATAGCAGGGCACGAAATTTTCGGTCGCCAGATCGCCATTGATGATCAGAAATCTTAAACGGAGACTAAGATTAACCTGCTACTTTTTCTTTTATTACTTTAGTTTCAACAACAAAAATTAAATTTAATGGTAGATATTTCCACAGACATGATATTTCTACTTTTGGCATGAACTAGGTGACCGAATATTTGTATTTACTCTGAAACGTTCGGAAAGATCCGAAAATTATCGCTGCTACTGTGATTGGTTTTGGTTTTCCTTTTTAGTCAATCGTTCCTCTAGCTCCTGTATCTTATGTTTGGGTGCTGTTTGCTAAAGCCGTTAAAGCTTGCAATTAGTCAGTTTGTTTTGACAATTTGTTCAAATGAGTTTGTGCCATGCAAAAAATACAAAATAATTTTGTTTAAAGGATATCACTGCCGCGCTGTTACTCATTTTGCACCACCCAGGGGTACGTGTAGCTTGAGGAGTGCTACGGACGCGAGTAACTTTGTAGATGAACCAGGACTCCGTTCCCTAATAACTGTTCATTGTATATTATTATTGTTACTTGTGCATTTATGTTGTCTAAAGATACCAAATTTTGTATTCGAGTTATATCCCAATAAAGCCATAGGTTACAACAACAACAATTTTGTTTAAAGGGGAGTGGTGTGTGATGTTTGTTTATTTATTTTTCCATATAAAAATATACTGTAAATATGCTGTAAAATACACATATAATTAGTTCGTACCGTTGTGTGTCTGTCTTTTATACAAATCTACATTCCATTCTCGATGAAATTTTGCACACTTAGCTTTCAAAACACGAGGAAAAGTAGCCTACTGTCTACATTTCATTTTGAGAAAAAACAACATTTCTGGCCCTTCATATTACATAACTTAATCATATGTAGTTGTTTTGTGTGGACAAATGATAGTGTATAAACAATGACCACTGTTTGAGATAAATAAGTTATATATTAGAGTAGGCTATGTTTTATTGCTTAAAACGTAAGTAAAAATTATTATTCCTATCATCGAATGCCGGATGTAATTTCAAATACATTATATTCATTAAAGTAAAAATGCATTTGTATGTATAAAGGAAGAATGTTCGTTTGTGTGTCTTTCTATTATTCAAATCTACAGTTTTATCCCACCTACGGTACGTCAGTAATAGGCAGATCCACGAAGACCTAGAGGTTCCACTACTTGCCGCCCACATCAGAAGCCTTGCACAGAGTTTCGACTCCAAGCTTCGAGATGCTGAGAACGCTTTAGTACGGCAACTTGGAAAGCGCTTGCGCTTCCCAGGGACGAATAAAATAGTCAAAATATTTGAGGCCTTCAGCCTGAACATACCCAATTTCACTACGTATAAGCCTTCAGCTGTCACGTATACCAACTGGTCGGTTCAACTCCAATCAGGGATCTCGGCAGAGGGGAAGGTGGGCTCTTTTGCATCGGGCAGAGCCCCGGCATCCAGAGGGCCAATGCTTCGGTGGAGTCGGAAGTCGAAAGCCCTTGCATTAAATTGTTGCTCTTATTTTTGGAAAAAACCGTTTTCTTCCCATACGGAGGATTAATATAGGCCTGTAGCGTCCGTTTAGTGTGGATTTTAAATTTTTTACATTTTTCGTCTTAAAATTACAGCGTGTTTCGCAAAATCGTAAATAGCTCGATTATGCTTCGTCGTATTAAAAAACGGCGAAAGACGTGTTTCGTAACTTTCGATTTCGAGTAAAAAAGCGTACGGTAAAAATTTCGATAAACGTCACGGTTTACGAGCTGGCCGGGCCCGACCGTCGAAAAACGCCTCGCACGAGAAAAGGGATATCGGCAAAAAAAACATGTCTTTCGATTCCCCATACGACCGGTATAAAATAAACTTTGGGAAATGAAAAAAAAAATTTGGTCAATTTTGAAAAAAACTCGGAGTCCCTTCCAGTAGACCCATTATTTATTGCAAATCCCCTTTGCAAGTTGCGATCAGGGTTTTCCGTGGTTTTTCCTGGTTGTAAAGTGAATACCGGAACTTCATTTATATATATATATATATATATATATATATATATATATATATATATATATACATACATATATATAAAGACATGGCCCGAACCCCAACACTCATTGCAGTTGCCCTGCATAGGTTCAATTGTAAGCAAATTTAAGTTATAGGATAGGAACCCGTTTTCATTTCCAGCAAAGCATTTCGTATGCAGGTATGGAATCGGAGTCGAGGTCATCATCTCGGGCTTCGCCCGCAATGCTTTGACCTCAGTTAGCTTATTTGGTCTGGTCTGGTCTGGTCTGGAAAGAGTAGGCTAAGCCTATTGGTCATATGAACCCTGAAGCCAAAAGGCTGTATAAGGGCCTAGACTTTGAAAATCGTAAGTAGTGTACTTCGAAGTACAAACAAAATACAAAACCTGGGGGGTATGCCGAGTCTTTTAAGTTAGTAATGATATATAATATATAGGAATAAATAATGGCGACTAAAATTCTTGGTTTGGCTTGACTTGAAATTTCGTACCTTGTCCTATAGGGCCCAGTAGTTTTTTTCTTAAAACTGTAATAAACTGACGAGATAAACAGTTATAAACAGTTTATATAACCTATGTAATTATAAATTAATAAGTTGCAAATTTTAAAGTGATAGGAATCCAGGCCAATAAGTATTAAAGACGAGAAAAAATGGAAGAAAATTTAATTTCCATCTATATTTACAGAATAAGGTACAAGAAATAAACATTCGGCCTAATGAGTGTGTTGACTGTTTTCTTTGCAGTCCGGCATATTTTGAGAGCAAGTGAGACTCGCGCACGTAAGAGTAAAAACTCAAACTTTGTAGCAGGATCAATATATTATGCCATCAAGGATATATCAACACAACGAGATTTACCGTATAAAATTATTGAGATATAAGAGATAATATAATTATTATACCTAGCCAACTTGAACTATTTGTAGTGTTCAAAGGCTCTTTCGAAGCCAAATTAATGGCACTGAAATTTTCCTCCCCATTCCCCTTTCAGCCCCAATCACGTCTAGAATAGTTGCCCAAGGGAAATTAGAAGAACTATGGATTGAATATGCGAGAACAATTATTATACACAAGCACTTATATTTTCGAATGAAAAACAATAAGGATCATTCAAGGTTAAGAAGTAGCCTATTCCTTACCATCTCAGATCATCCCATGACTTGAGTGGTTAGACCGCACGCCTTTCATTGCTGGGACCCGGGATCCATGCGGAATGTGGCTAAAATGGGGTCGGGGTTCTCCTGTTTCACCTGCCACATCATCCCACCGTTGCTCCATTCACCTTAACTTGACCATTTAGTTGCAATAAAGGAATTATTAAACTATCTGCATTTTTGTTACATACTCTACCCACAAGTAACAATCGATAAATGGTACATAATAGTTATTTATGATGCAAGGGTTAAAGGAAGGTTTTATTTTCAGAGTAGATATGTTTACGGAACGAACCCGTAAGGCGAGTGAATCCTACGAGCAAAATAAAATCGTTTTACCACGTATATGATACACTATGTTTTAACAGTTATCAATATATCAGTATTATGATTTATTACTTATCAATATTATCATTTTTTTTTGCCTATTTCATATCTGTGATCTCAGCGCGGCTGGGATGGACATTTGTTTCTTAGTATCAGTGATCTGTTTTATTGTTTGAATTTACAACAATTGACTGTATAGGAAGAATCTGTGAAGCAATTTTCTTCTTGTTTCCTACAGAATTTTCTGTAGGTTATAGCCCTCAGCAACCATAAACATAAATGCTGATTCTATAATAATTACAAGTTGAAAAGGCAATTCCTTGGGCGGAGGAAGTATGAATAGAATAGATTATATGATTTATTTTATTGTTTGGATTTACATAACAGTTGATTGTGTAGGGAGAATTTGTGTACAACAAAAATCAAAGGTGGTCACCGTGGAGTGCTATAATTTTAAAACATTCAGTAGCATAATTTCCTCCTTTTAATTAATAGGCTACCGTCTACCGTTAAAACTTTCGACTGTCTAAAATCGATTATAACTATATCACCAGATTACATGTACCTCACCGATAAAAATATTTGAAGACCCACTGATAGGAGGAGCAGTGGAGCACAGACTTGGCAGGTACACTACCAATGGCGATGCCACTAGTACCCGATCAAGTTCGTCTACGAACATTTTTCGTTCAAGGGAGTACAATGGGCTCTAAACCCGGCTTATCGTCAAACACCTTCCTTCAGGCGCTGACACTGTTCAAATTTATTAAAAATAGATTATAATGGGCAAATCATTGAGTTAAGATAGATGAATGGTGGCCCGAAATCTACATGCGACGGTGATTTTTTTATTTCGCCCTAGACTGTAATCACAGAATATGTACCGGTGCTTTTCTTTTGTCATTGGTAAAAGCACTTTAAAATATTAACAACAAACATGCTGAATTACCAGATACTGTAAATAAAAACTTAAAATACTTTACTATTCTTATCAATCTCAAATATTCAGTTGAGCTCTGCTAAAATTCCGTGCCTTGACATATTCCCGCTTTACAATCCCGTTTTTGAGAACGCCTAAAGGCTGCTCATTTTTCAAACAAAATCCTACACAAATCTAAGGACAGTCGGTAAGGCACTGGCCTTTTGCTCCTAAGTCTGCCTCAGACTGAAGGTAGATGTCAAATGATGTTGATGATGTTAGAACTTCTTCGGGACTGAAGTCAGCCCAAGAATCACCGGTATTATTATTATTTACATATTACTACTACAAAAAACCACACAATAATTAACCACAAATAATTAACTACAATACATATTCTCCGAAGATGACGCAGACAGTCGCCGAAAGCTCAGAATTAAATTCTCTTACTACCCGACTGGAAACCCGAGAACAGTTTCTACACTGTATTCGTCGGGAGTACCTTCAAAATTTTAATATTATTATGATTTATTACTACTATTAAGTGCATCATATCAACAAAAAAATCCTAAAACATGAAAGATAAGTCTTTCTTCAGCTTAAGGTACTTACCCTAATATGTTCGGATGAGAAAGCTGGTTCATAAGTTGCACTTCCTTCAACATGTTGGGACGGTTTGATCGGAGCAGATTCATTTTAAGAACCATTACCTGGCCGGTTGTTCGATGCGTAACCTGCAAAAGATTAACACTAGTTAGATTTTCTCTGTTTAATATGCGCATAAACTTAAGATGCCTTTTTGTACAGGTTAATTTTTACCGCTTTACTCGATGATGGTGTTCAACAGAAATGAATGTTTCTTTCTTCTCAGAACATAATTATGCAGGCCTGTGCGATTATGTAGGTTACATTTTTGTAACTTACGATACGCTTGTTAAAGATAGTTTTGCAACGAAACTGAAGAAAACATTTCAGAGAGATGTTTCGATGAAGAGCCCCATGACGAAACGATGAGTTTAACTGAATAATATACAATTGGGCTACTTGGATGGAGGAGGTTGATTGTGATGGGTCAAATTTCTACGTGTTATATATGACGCGAATTTTTGCAATACTACCTAACATAGTTATGGTGTATTAAAGTTACGTTTCTCTCCAGGAAAACTTTTGAGTTATTTAAATTTTACAAAATAATAATAATAATAATAATAATAATAAAATAAAAATAAAGGCCACGTTCAAAATAGTACTATCCAAATAAATAAGTTAAATGTACATGTTTTACGTAATACTTTTGACCTATGTAAATAAGAAATACACTACGCCAATGTCTTAAAATTACATCGTGTCTCAAAGAAGAAGAACACTTTAAATGAAGATTTAAATTTAAGTTTTAAATATAAAACACCCATAACGTCCATTGCAAACATTATATTTGTTAATTTAAACAATATTAGCTTTTTCAAAAATGTAAATAAGACCCAAGTTTTCTGAAGAAGTCTGTTATACACCGATTTGTTGTCACTACTTCATTGGACCGATAAAAAAACGTAGTGGATAATATAAATACTTTGTATGTGTGAAAATCAGACTTAGATTTGTAAGTTATAGGAAATCCTAATTTTCTAGCTGATAAAAAATATTTGATGGGATTTAAAGAGCAAAGCAACCGAAGTCATTTAAATATTAAGCAATTTTCGGCAGTTCCAGGCAAAATAAGAATCTAAAACTTTGTCAACGTATTAAATAGGTTTTCGGAAAAACAGAAAAACGAACAAATGGATTTTTTGGCCAAAACTGATTACCCATCACCTCCCTTAATAACTGCAATGTATTATAAATATTTGGATGCTCCCTGTTGCATTTGATTGCATAAGGCCAACGCCATTTAAGGTTAGGGTCACCATAATTGTAGGCCTGTCAGGCAAAAGTGGGACAACAAAGCTAGCCAGATTTCTATTCACAGTGCCAGATGGAATCTCGAATTCAAGGGTCAGGGGGATTTTTCTCCTATAATATTCCTAAAAGTGGGACACCCGTCATCGATACATTATTTATTTTATGACACAGGGAAAGTTATAACAATATTCAGGGTTTTCCTGAAATCTGTAGAAAATGATGCATGCTGAAGGCTTCCTCATAGATGTATTTCAGATATTCATTAATAAACCATGATGACGGGCTGAACAGCTCAAAGGCTGTGGGAATCCTGGAAAGGTACGTGGGGCAAACACGCCCCTGCTGCTACATATTAGGCATTATTTCCCATTGCAGTGAATTACAGTGATTTCCCATTGTCTTTCGCGGGATGGAAATGGAAGGGGCAACACAAAACTTAGAGCTGAAACCAGGAGAAAAAAAAATCACAAATATTTTACTTCTGAAAATTCTCCAGCTCGGCTGGGAAACGGCCGGCGCTCTACCGACTCATCCATACTTTTCCCTCATTGCAAAAAATATTAGTCTACAACTTTTGTTATTCAGTATAAAAGTATTTTTTCTGTATCTTTCTTTCTTTCTTTGTAACTGCCGTTTGAAATACGGGAGGTCTTTCTGCCGGACCCTGTATAATAGGTCTATTCCTAAAGCTAAGTCCTGTCACATTGTGAGCAGCTGAAAAATGGCATAGTGCGCATACGTCGCGCAGCGAAACTGACAATGTGCCCGTGCACCGTGATAACTACAGTACAGTGATAGACAGTACACGAATTAACTTTGTTACCCTCTCTTTCATAGGATGTAGACCAAAATTGCAAAACGGTAAGTAATTAATAACCAAAAGACAAAGATCTATAAGTTAAATTAGAAACGAACCAAAATGTTAATTTATAGCAACATCACATTAAATATCCTTGGAAAGAAAGTCGAAACACGCCTATTGTCAGATTGCATTGTACCTTCTACGTGCAGTACCTCTACGACATATTATTCATTTTCAAGATTTCTTCTTGAAACTCAAGTAAAATCCAAATAGCACAAAAGCCTGAACCAGGTATCCTATGTATGACCCCGCTGATCACCGCACACCGAACTACCATGGCCATCATCCCTCCTTTATTCAACTATTGTTCAATACTACCCTACATTGCGGTGATACGATCTAACTTATCCCACAGCCACAAGAAGACATCAAATTTAAATATTTTTAAAAAATTGACTCGTAATTGGCTTCAAAGTACTGTACAATTCACTGTGCGACTTGCAACTGTACTGTAATCTCAGGTGTTTCCATATGTAACGCCAAGCGTCGTTACAACGTCCGCCCATAATAATGCCATCTTTGAAATGTTTGCTTGGAAGACACCTGTTTTTTGTAAGAACAATACTGTTTATGATTTATGATTATTATTATTATTATTATTATTATTATTATTATTATTATTATTATTATTATTATTATTATTATTATTATTATCTTATAATATTGTTGATGTAGTCTGTGAAAAGAATTCCCATATGAAGTTCAGGAATCATCTGACCGTTATAGGATGTTATAAAACAAAACAAAAAATTTGTTTCTATCTCCTTGCAAAAATAAGTAAACGAGACTAAAAACAGTATAGTGGAAAAGTAGGGAATAGCATATTTCGCACTTCTGTAACACGTGAGTAAATTATATACACTAAACTGTTATTTCTTTGAAAGTAATTCATAATTAATTTTCTTTTCAAAGGTATTTATTCATTTAATGAAATGCAGTAACTCCGCCTTTCAATATTAAGGTTTTTTAATTATCACATATACTTCGACCAGCTTATGGTCATCTTCAGTTATACATAGTAAGATCTTCTTCTACATCATGAAATTAGGTCCTTTGGCCTGTTTTCACATCAAGAAATGTCCTCTTGGCTTGTACTTTAACAATAGATGGGGAATTCTATCTATAGGCATTCTTTGGACGTGTTCGTACCAGTCATTTCTCATATTATCAATTCTATTTGCTAAATTAAAAATATTTAAATCTTTCCTATGTCTTCATGTCAAATAATATTATTATTTAACATCTTACTATGTACCACAAGCTGGTCGAAATATAGCCTATATGATAATTAAAAAAACCTTAATATTGAAAGGCGGAGTTACTGCTTTTCATTGATTAGTAATTCAATATGGTTCTTTTTTATGAATAAATATGTCTATTTAAAACAATTGTACTTTTCTCTTTTATACGAGTCCGCCGTTGTGAGGGGAGTAGTGATGAGCGAGACCAGTCTTGGTCTTGCAGTCTTGGTCTTGGTCTTGCAGAAAATGCAAGACCGAGACCAAGAGCAAGACCGCATCAGCGTTAGCAAGACCAAGACCAAGACCGACCATGCAAGACCGAGACCAAGACCAAGACTTACCCTGCAAGACTCTGGCAAGAACAAGACCAAGCTGCAAGACTCTTGCAGTCTTGCTACTTGAAATGTTTTTTTATAAAGCTTCGTTGTGTATGCGGTGGAGGACGAGCGGTCTAACCACTCAGCCATGGGGCGGCCTATGACTGAGGATTTGAAACTTTAAACAGTATCCCCCGTAACTTAAAACGCCTATTAACATGTTCAGTAGCCTATTTCATTAACGATGACATCCTTTTTTACACCTATCATTAATATTCATAGCCTACTCTCACTTTTAGAATCTCTCCTGTCTACTTGAACAAAATATAACACAGCTATTCAGCTCATTCCATTCTCCTTGCAGAAAATTCCAAAATAAAGTGAAGTCTAAAAAAATCAGGTTATACGCCCGGCATTCTTCATAATTATTCAATAAAACACAATTAAACCGTAGATTAATTAAAACAGGAACTTATTTGACGGATATTTGCTAGTTATTACTTAACAGTTACGTATCTGATAGTACTGTAGCTATACAGGCCTACATTTTGCTGATGATAGGTAGGACATCTACTGAAAAACTTTTTTTACTACTACAATTTTGTTATTGACACAACGGTGGCGATGTTTAAGTTATTGCTGCTGATTCATATTAAGGATGCATATCGAATGGGAAAAGATACTAAAAGTAGAAAATGGCTGGTCTAGAAATATTTGCTTGCATGAAGAATAGTTATGATTAATTATGACCCAATTAGTTGAAGGCCCGAAACTTGAAAGCAAGTAGAAAGTAATCTATGGGGGGTAGCGGAAATCTTTAAAGTGCAGAAATGATCTGTTCACAATGTGTTATAAATTAGAACTAGGGTATTTGCAAAGAGAAATATTATTTATCGCAGCCTATGGTTTGGGTTTAGAATGGACATTGTGTGATTTTTTATAGATTGCACAATTTCTAAAGCATCTGCTTCAATGCCGTTATGTTTTGTTACTATATTATACAGTTTTAAACATGTCAGATAGAACCTCTCTCCTATGCGGAAATCTTTAAAACATTTCATACACATCCTGTTAATATTACTTCTTGTCTCCGCAGCCGTTCAATTTGAAATTTTACAATATAATATTCATAATTTTACACTCTCAAATAGTGTATAGCATCTCTTGGATTTTGTGTTTAAAGTTCTGCAATAGGATAACAGAGAATATTTAAATGAACACTCAAAGTTTGCTGTTCTAGCCTATATCACCATGGACGTTTCGGCAAACAGCATGACATCACATTACTGTTTAACTTACATGGTCAAAGGAACTAAAAGCAATTAGCTTTCGTTACTTTCGCAAGCAATAACACACATGTAATCGGTGTAACTTTAAATCATGTAAACCCCATTGATCACAGTAAGATGCGTAAAAGAAAACTGCAAGACTCTTGCAACAAGACCAAGACCGAGTATGCAAGACCGAGAACAAGACCAAGACTACTGATGCAAGACCGAGACCAAGACCAAGACCAGGGTTACCTATGCAAGACCAAGACCAAGACTGAGAGTGCAATACCAAGACCAAGACCAAGACCGCCTTGGTCTTGGTCTTGGTCTTGCATTTGCTCATCACTAGAGGGGAGTTGGTAGAGTAACTGCCTTCCACTCTGGCGGCCCACGTTCGATGGGTCGTGGATTTTTCAGTAGCGGAAAATTTCCTTCCTGGGTTCAGGACAGTCAATTTTTTTAAATATTTTATTTTTGTGTCTTCTTGTGGCTATTGTTCCTTCATCCTCAATCCGCGAGAGGCAATGCAAATCTCCGCGCTATCACCCTTGCCTGAAAGAACCTTGGACGAGTCTTGGTCATCATCCCATGACTTCGTTCGAGATCTGGACTTGCCTTCGGGCAGAACACTCATCATACAATACAAATCCCACATGCACATCCAGATCTGAAAATGACGAGCTGATGATTCAGCTGACAAGATAGGAAAGGTACCTCTCAATCTTGCCCCACTCCGTACCTCTCTTCTTTCTGCCTGACAGGCACCTCCCCCATAACCTGAAGGAATGTTGTAATTAAACAAATGTTTGAATTGCCGAAAGAAAAGTGTTGTTGTTAGTAAGGTTGTATGTGAAAACGATGTCTATATACTCATTGTCATACAAACAGTGCACAATATGACGGTAGTCATATAAATAGCTAATTTTTATGTTTTGGTTACGTACTTGATTAGGTTACAAAAACATCAGGCATCTCATGATGGCGTAAGAATGAAATAACTGAGAAAATTTTTTCAACTTTTTTTAACATACTTTGCAAAACCAACTATTTCGCATTCTGTAAAGTGTAAAACTTATAATAGGTCCAGGGGTCTAGCTAGACTCAAGGACCCTGGGAAACTTCATGTTGTCCAATAAGGGTAACTTTATGTTGTTCAACATTAAAAAAAGAAAGTACCAAGATTTCTCACGTCTGCGGTACATGCCCTAATTTCCATACTTATGAAATTTATAGGCCTGCTTGTTCTACCCTATTCTGCTAAGCTAATTCAACATCTAGTAGAATTGGCTGAAATTCTGCCTCGCTTTTTAAAATAGGCCTATGATATAGAAATCCACTCTGTTTAGTAGGTCAAGAAGTATGCTACTGTATTAATAGTACATGAATAAAAACACATACCGAGTTCTGGAGTTAAGTGAGCGTTTAGCGTTATTTGTCAACTGATATGAATTGCGAACTTCGTTTTATTTAGCGTATATGGATGGCAGAGCATTTATATTCTTGAGAGAATACACCATTTTTTAGGGTTCCATACATATCCTACTGCTCTCGTTCAGGTGTTCATTCGTCCGCATACATTTGCTTCTACTTTTGTCTGAATTTTCAGAGATTGTAAAATCATTACACATATCCATTAGTGGTGTCATAATGAAAAGAAAAAACACTTGGGGAGGTTATAAGAGGGTCGAAGTATATGTGATAATTAGACTTCGGACTTTTAGGTCGCTAAAAATGCTGTTTTAGGCACCTAAAATAGGCTCTAAAAATTAGAAAATAGGTTCTAAAAATCGTAAAATAGTCTCTTATAAAATCGTTAAGTTAGCAATTTTCTGAAATATCTCAATTGCAATGCAGAATATTATATTTATTGAAGTTACCATTAATCAATAATCATGATAAAACACAGATATAGGCCTATGATACACAGAATTATATAGACCTATTACTAGGGTCCCTATTACTACCATAACAGTGAGAACGTAATCCCTGTGCCCAGAAGCCACGCACGCTAGCATATTCAACCCCTTGTATCCCCCAGTGTTTCAGAGAACTACTTTTTTTTTTCCTGGATGTGGGAATTCCAAGGAATTTTTCTACTGAAGACGAAACATTCCTTACTATTTAACCACGTAACAAATGTGTCATGTACTGCACATTCCGAGCTCAAAATTTTGTACGAACTGAAAATAAATGCTAGAATTTATAATAAAAAATAACTTATTTTGAACTTTAGACGAAAAACAAGTAACAAGGCAATATTAGGCTCTAACGTAAAAATAGTCTGTTTTAGGTCCTATAAAAGTATCAGTTTTAGGCATAGTCACTTATGAAACATGCATATACAAGTTTTCGTCCATATATCACTTAAGGATGAAATAGGTTTTTACCTAAAATCCGAAGTCTAGTGATAATTAGAAAACCTTAATATTGAAAGGCGGAGTTACTGCATTTCATTAAGTGAATAAATACCTTTGAAAAGAAAATTAATTATGAATTACTTTCAAAGAGATAACAGTTTAGTGTTACAGAAGTGCGAAATATGCTATTCCATACTTTTCCACTATACTGTTTTTAGTCTCGTTTACTTATTTTTGCAAGGAGATGATTCTTGGCTTCAAAATTTTAAAATCTCAAACGATTTTTTGTTTTGTTTTATGACATCCTAGAACGGTCAGATGGGGCTCGCACTTCCAAACTAAATATCAAGTTTTCAAAAAGACATAGGCCTACTAATAACTCTTCCAATGATTTACATACAAAAAAAATTGATTTTGATATCACAAACAGTTTTTGTTACATATTTTGAATAGTTTATTCGGCTTCCAATAAAAAGTGGCTGGCAAAAGAAAAGCGTAAAAAACGAGCACAAACAAGCTTACATAGAAAAATTATGTGTATATTATGTGTATATTGTAAGCTGTATCATAGCATATATGTATAGGCCTACCGTTCTACCCGAAGAACGATGTTGTATAATAGAAGTGGTTGAAAGTCATATTTTTAATGGGAGCAAGGTAATAGGTGGAATGGAAAAGAATAATGGAGAATAATAATTAGCTGTTGTACATATGTTTTATTTTATTTTAAATACTTAAGGAACCTTTAAAGGCAGAGGCCTACTGAAATCATAAACTGATCAAAATAGTCAAAAATTCATTGATATAGTTGTACCCTATTACACAAAATGCCATTTAATAGTTGCTCAAGTAACTTTTTCTTTATTCTATGTAGGACTAAAATTATGCTCTATGATTTGTAGTTACATTTACATTCCTTCCAGCAAAAGTCTGCAGGGGAAAGATGCCATGTCACAATGCGAAGCAAGTTGTTGATACAGCTATTTTTTTGAAATGGGGTCTTAGAAGGGAACGGCTTCACCGAAAGGGTGGTAGAGGCGGCAACGTCGCGGGATGTAATCGGGCGCGGTATCCGACCCCGACGACGGTCAACCCTTTTCTATGTAAGAGAAGAAGAGGGGTAGATATACTTCCTATAAATAGGACGGGTACGAATGTGTAACGTAGCATCTTCCATACACCCCACAATCCTTTGGTTCTTTCTCCACCTATTGCATGTTTATTCTTTTTATCAAAACTTTATTTAACAAAACAAAAATTGTAAATTCACAACAACAATCTCTTATTAATATCACATATATTATTTAGTACAAAAATTCTCGTTTCGTTGAAAAACAATGTAAATATAAAAAATCCCTTTAGGCAAGCCTACAGGCTGAGGTAGATTTCGAAGTGCTTTTGGTTTAATTTATTGTCGCTGCGTAGCACTCTTCTTCTTTAGCCTTGGGATGACAAACCCGCAATAATAACTGCAAAAAAGAGGAAAAAGGACTTTTTCGAACATTCAAATCTCGCCTTATATGAGAACTATCAAGAAACTAGTTATTGATTTGTAAAGTACTCATCAAGAGCTTTTCAACGATACCCCACAAGACGTAGTTTCAAAAATTTCGAATTTCCATCCCTCCACCCCCACACCCACTCGTACCCCAAAACCCCCGAATCGTTGGTGTCACTGTGAACTCCATAGGGAGTACTGTTGTATTCAAACAAAGTTTCCCTCTATACTTCAAAGGGGCCGAAATATAAATGTTTTAAAATTTCAACCCCCTCCCCCGACCACCCCTTTGGGCCAATTTTCCTCATTAACGAACTTGTCCGAACTATTGGGCCTAGAAATAACATAATAAAATTTGGTTCAAATATCTTCAAAATTACGGCCGCTAGCGTGTAAAGATATATATATATATCACAATTTTTTATTTTTTTGAACAGGCGGTGGTTTCGTACATAGGGAGGCATGAAACGTAAAGATATGAAAGATATGAAAATCATGACATGGTATCCATTGCAATAGGTAGATTTTTCTTCGAAATCTACCTAAAAATTACAGCTGACAAAAATTACCGGCAATGCAATGAATTGTGGGATATAGAGCAATTAATTATGGGAAATAAAGCAGATAAACGACTGCTCCATAGTCATTCACCGATTCCACTACATATTTAAAGGATCGGACTGACTATGATTTGTCCACGTCATTAAGGCGAATGTTGGATTGATATTTATATGGTTATTCCATCTTCACTTATACACACTCCTTAAAATTACAAGGTCTGCACACAGCCATGCTGCCTTTAGTCTGTTCCTGGTAGGTCTAGACCTAGCAGGAAAACAATTAACCAGACAACTGGACAATGATGTAATTTTAACCAATAATTCAATCATTTGAAGGTACCCAATTAATTGTTAAAAGAGAGTTTTGCCTACAGTAAGTACAACCTGAATCATAGATTCCAGTGCAAGAAGATTGTTAAAAACTATTCGTCACGATTTAATGACAGACAAGCATATGGCTGCTTCTGGTGACTGTGCTTATTGCACTGTCCATATGGACTATGGAGACTCTTAACAAACGCAGAGAATACGGTGCACAGGCACAGATGAGAAATAACCATATTAATTGCCCGTCTACATCGTAAAATTCCAGATTAGGCCTATTGCAACTAATATACAATTAACTTTATGTCCAAATAACAGTTGTTTTATCTTCTCTGCATATGACATATTATGTCATATTACTTCCTAAAAAATTGCCAAATCATTAACAATTTTCGATTTTTTCTACATTTTTTAAAAATCCTTCCTTTATTTTACTAGCCCAACAAAAATTAGTTATTTATTACAAAGAAGCATAATCATTCTTTTAAAATGTTTGTTACATAACTTTGCTACAAGTATCTATAAAACGGAAGTAATTAGGTATTACAAGTAAGAATGTGCGATCTGACATGAACTCAGAAGTTTGTGTGAAGTTGAAATGGCAATGAACAATTCAGTGGCATACCAACAGTAAAACGACCTGGGGCACTTAATCACTATGAGGGCCTACCCAGTATTCCGAATTATGTTTATTATTTCACGCAGTCTACACAAATATACGGTAGTAATCTGCCTAGTTAATTATATTATTTATGTTGATCCTGAATAAATTATTTAATAATGGATTACATTTTTCACTTGGGATTCACATGTTTATACGATTTAGGCAATTTTAAATTTTTTGTTTGCTTACAGTACCTGTACCAGTACTGACTTATGACCGGAGGAAATCCACGTCAGTATGCATTTCCTTCCGCCATGGTAATGAATGAACTAAAGGTAGGTCAACTAAATGTTTGTGGATTTCACAAGATTTTATGAATAAAAGAAAGAACATTCAAACAGTAAAGATTTAAACAAAAGTAGATTAACAACAAGCTAAGTAGTACATAAATTAAAAATCTCTCATACGAGTTTTTGCCTCTGAAAACTTGACTCGTTTTGCAACTTGTTTTGATATTAGGGCTAAGCCTGACAACCGAGAATGGCCTCTCTTCTGTTGCTCGTCAGGGCTTATATAATTACAGTACGACAACAATGTTTCCGATGTGGTTGCTTATAACCTCTTTTCTTATTTAATTAACTGTTTAAACATAGGCTACATCATGTTCTTTATTACACAACTGTTTATTTACTAAAACAAAGAATCGTTACTGGTCTGGTAAAAATAAATAACATTTTGGAGCCTATGTTTGAAGCGAGGTCTGGGGCGGACAACCCTCCCGCCCTCGCCTTGGTACACCACTGGAACAATAATAAACCAAGAAGAATCAAGGACGAAGGTCCCATTAACTGGTGGTCTCAAATCAATAATTAATAGGTAATAAATCATACTAAAACGTTGTGTACTTTTTTTAAAATTTGATTTATTTGATTTTTTTCTTAAAGTTATTGTAGCCTAGGCTACTAAAAAGTTCAAAATTTCAGAATTTTAATTTTCAAAACGTAGCCTGCCTAATATGTTAATTTTTATATTCATATTAAAATATTAATTTACAAAGACCCCGATCGCGGGCTTATACTATTAAAAGACTTCTACAAACAAACAAAAATATTAAACTTCCAATAAATTGCCGGTTACATTAAAATATACTTGCCTCACAGCTCTTTTAGAAATATGGCGAAACAAGATTTAACTAACGAACGCTTGTATTTAACTATACAGTAATTTTCAAATGGGAAGCGTTTTCCTTCACCGTCAATCACGTGTACGAGCTAAAAGAGTACCGCTATCAGGAAGGGTCTTCCTTCCGTCTCGCCGTCTCTGATTGGACCGCGTATCTAAGCAAGGAGAAGAACAAAACGCTTCCCATTTGAAAAAAGGTGTAGTTTTACTTTTGTGCTTATACGCTCATTAGGCCTTTGCATCTGGATATATTTGTATGCAGTAAGTTGAATTATAAGAATTTCAATGAAATAAGTAGCCCATTCATACCGGTATTTTTAATCAGCTATTGACTGTCAATGAAATTATGAACGAATATGGCTTGTTTTCCTTGCTGATAATTACAGATTGTTCTACTGTAGGCTATGTTACTTCAGGAACAGTTTACTTAAATATTTTTCTATTTCTGTAGTAAATATATATATATATATATATATATATATATATATATATATATATATATATATATATATATATATATATATTTTTAATATCTTCCGAATTAAATAACTCTTAACTCATATAAAGAATAAATAACAAGAGACCAATATGATGATGACGGGTGTGGATTACAAGGAAGATGACAACGAGAGGTACGATGAACGAGGTGGAAAAGGATACAGAGGAGAAAAGAGCCGATTCCCCTGCTTCCTGGCGAATGCCAGCCTTCGGAACGAAATCGCGTTCAACTCAGTAGGTGCCAGCTGGACCACTTTCATTTACTTTCGAGAACGTTAATTATGAGTACACGCTACTGAGAAAGTTCTAATATCCATATAATGTCATTCTTTATGTATTATATCCCATGAGTCTTTACATACCGAGACGGAGTGAGCAAGCGGAACTCAAGCAGAAGAACTTTGATCTGGAAGTAGAGCACCAGAGAGCACAAAATAAGCGTGGGGCTATTATTATTTATAACATTATCTTGAAGTTTCTTGAGGAAAATATTAATTACAAGTTTTAGCATTTAGAATAGCACTTGTTTTCTGTATAAGAACACCCATGTTCTGGAAATGAATTTATACATTCCAACATAGCCTATTAAATGTACGGTACCAAACTTTATTATTTTTAGCAATCCAGTACTATTCGCATAAGATTTCTGTTAAAACTTAATTCTGTTATTTCATTCATGTCACTTACATGAGACCAATAACAGACAACTGCATGCGTTCTACATAGAGTTGCTGAAGTGTTACTATTTAACTGCTTTTCTACCAAATGGGTTAAAAAAAAGTCGTCTGCTAATGCTTAGACCTATAAGGCTCAGATGTAGGCTTAGTTTTCTTCTTCAGAGTTAAGCATTCTTACTTGTGCTGATAATTCAAAATGGAATATATCCGGTTATCCATTCTTCGTACGTGTAAAGATTTTTTTTTTCCGACGAAAGTCATTAACCAAGAAATTTTATTTGTAGAAAAACTAATTTTAAATAATGCAAGACGTAGTCTCCAAAATATATAATCTGATCAACGGTCAGTTCATAATAAAGTTGAATATCGGAAGGAACATAATCCGGCTATTACTACTAGCCATTAAAATTACCATCATCTTGAAATCGGTAAAACATTTCCTATGTCCTTTCCATATACAACTATGGAACTAGTATAACAACTATGGTTATGGAAAATGTCAGATCAGATGAGGATTTTTGAGTGAAAGATTTTTGTATTATTGCTGTGGTGGTCTAGAGGTAGCGTGCCCGCCCCTAGATCTGAAGGTCGCGGGATCAACCCGGCCGCGGTCGATGGATTTTTCAGGATATAAGGGGGGTGCTTTAAACTGGGGAGGGGTGTCGTAGATTTACGGCACGTAAAAGAACTCCAAGCCTAAATTAGAACCTCTGGACAAAATTTATCGGCCCTTTCACGTCCAAGTAATACCTTAGTTTCCGGAGAGGGTTGAGAGGCGATGGGCTTACCACCTGTCCCTCTGCCCTCTCTCGGAAAATAAGCGTAACAAAATTCATATAGGTAACAGAAACCTCCTTTTGGAGGCCCTTCGCCACAACGTAGGGGATATTGGAAACCAGAAAATAGATAGATATGTCCCTAACGACTGATGAATTTATTTTCCAATCGACAACTTTATTATTATTATTATTATTATTATTATTATTATTATCATAATCTCTTTTGCGAAGATTAGGCCTATACTGCTATTCGTTTAAGGTAGACCTACTACTACCAAAATAGCTATTATTAAGACTCCCATAACTAGAATCGCCATGAATCATAATAACTTAACTTCTGACTTAAACCAGAAGAAGCCATACTCGACTCTATACTCTACTCTTATCGTACCTCTCCGATTCTATGATTATCGACGGATTGATTAAGTGTGAGTTCTATACACAGGATTTCCCGAATTCTTCAAACGTGATTTTGCTGTCTTTGCATGTCTGCTAATTGCATTACGCAAATTGTTTGCTGCGTTAGCCGGTGGTGGTTAGACAGGCGGGATTAACTGCATGGACTGCAGGAAGTCTTTGAACTGTTCACTTTGTTTATATTAGTGTTTCTTTTTACAAAATGTTTTATTTGTATGCGTTTGGCTTTTAGGTTTAAACATAATTGACCGACTGAAGCTGTTTGTTTGTAAATTTGTGTGATACGCAGTAATGACCAAACGCGTTGTTCGATTTTATGCCAACGTGGCATAAAGTTACTAAAATACATAGTATGTTAGGATTTGTATTTTTTTTATTACGTTTCAAGACGATGGCCGTTACGTATAATCTTCAGCTTCTTTGAACGTTTCTTGCTAAACTGTCACTGCTATAGAAATTTGAAGACTACCTTCATTGACGAGTGTAAAATTTTCTACAGCTTTGTTTCAGCACTTTTTTTACTTGTTCGATTTTCTTCCAATTTAGCATGAAGTCATTAAAAACGACACAAGTGTAAGGATTTTTATTTTTTTTATTCTGTTTCAAGATTATGACCGTTTTAATGATCCCCTTTAACTAATCTTCAGCTTCTTTCAAGGGATCTAACCAAACTACAAAAATTTGAAGACTATCTTCACTCTCGAGAGTAAAATGTTAACCTTCACTCTCGAGTGTCAAATATTTTACAACTCTGTTCCAGCACGTTTCGTTTTTTACTTAACTCTAATGGTTTAGGCCTACCAGCATTCCGTCTGTTTGTAAATTTGTTTGCTATGCAGTCACAATCAACATGTTCGATTTCCTTCCTATTTAGCATGAACGTATCCTCGAAGTCATTAGAAACGACATACCGTAAGTATAAGAATTTTTATTTTTTTATTCCCTTTGAAAATGGTGGCTGTTTTAACAGATGAAGAGCAGATCTTAGACTTTTTTGCTCGAGGTCTATTGTTCATGGAGCTAATAGTAACATATTGCTTTACTTTGGGTGAGATTAAATTAAGTAATTATAGTTTCTCAATGTATAAACTGGAGTTGGCTGCAGTCCTACAAACACTGCACTGGTATGAACTTCAACTAGCGTAAAATTAAGTTGTTTATAAATAAAATCTTCAGCGTTTACATACCTGTGCACAACCAGCATAGTACAGATAAAGCTTCAGTAAACACAGAACAGTTCTCGCAAGAGTGAGAGCTCAAGTTGTGTTGCAACCTAATTGGAACACTCTACTGTTATTCTGATATGGTAAAAACATGGACATTCCACATTGGAAAAAACTGTCAGAAACTGAAATATTAAATAATATCAAATACATTATAACATATTCCGGGGCATTTGCGTTTCTGTTTCTACTTAACAGACCCAATGCACTTACCGCATTACAATTCACAAACATTAAAACAGTACTTTCATCGCAGAGCATTTATATTGCATACGTAATGACTTTCACACACATCCAGAAAAACGCGTTAATGTGCTCAGTATGGGGTGTGACCACCTCTGGCAGCAATACAGGCCTCACAACGGCATGCTGTGAATAATGTCATCAATCTCATTTTGAGGCAATAACGCCCATTTTTCCTGCAGAGCAGCTCGCAAGGCCTAGAGAGTGGTTGGTGGATGTTCACGTGAAGCAAGTCGTCTCCCTAGTGCATCCCAGACATGCTCTACAGGATTCCAATCGGGAGAGCGAGCAGGCCAATCCATGCGTGCAATATCTTCAGTTTCCAGGAAAACATCCACCACCTGTGCTCTATGAGGACGAGTATATCATCCATCAGTACGAAGTCTGGGCCCACAGCACCTCGAAACAACAGCACATGAGGTGCCTGACAGCAGTTAAACCTTGCCGATTTACCCGTACAACTTCATGATTATTTGGTAAGGTTTGAATGTATCACCTCTGGTTAGTGGAAGAGAAGGCCTTAACTACACGAGAGGGAAATATAAATAAATAAATAAATAAATAAATAAATAAATAAAAGGTGTTCGAATTCCTGCCCATACCATTATTGATCCACCTCCATATCGGCCTCTTTCCACAGTGTTTGCGGCCCGAAATCGTGTTCCAGGTTCTCTCCAAATGCGAATCCGTCGAGAATATCTGTAAAGCGAACACTGGCCCACTGTTCGACCGTCCAGTTGGCATGTTGATGACTCCACTCTAGACGTACTCTTCTGTGAATACGCGTCAAGGGTACACATACAGCAGGTCTCCGACAATAAAGGACTCTCTACCGAAGCCTTCTGTACACTGTTTGCCACGATACAACGTTCCAGTGGATGCTGTGAGGTCAGATGCCAGTTGTCGTGCAGTACTACGGCGGTAACGTCGTGCCCTTACATCCAAATAACGGTCCTCTCTTTCTGATGTCACTCTTGGTCGTCCTTGCCCTGGTCTTCGGGATACATTTTCGGACTCTACACAAACTGTTGCCACATCCGAGAAACAACAGAACTATTCACATTAAGCCATCTGGCTACATCAGCTTGAGACTGTCCTGCTTCCATTCTTCCTATGGCCATCCACCGAAGAGAATCTTCTAGGCGTCTTCTCTGTGCCATCCTGTACTTGCAGTAAATGTTTACACAGCAACCGTTGATATTGGACTGAGCAACAAACACTATGCTGCAGTGCCCCTTTTGATAGATGCACTAACGTCATCGTTTGCATGTTTGTAAGATGACAGGAATGCCATCTTCAGTTCAGAACACGACTGGATGGATATAGCTTTACGTTTTATATGAATATATCGTATAGTAGACACAGGAAGGAGAAATATCAGTTTGTTGCTTTAATTTTGGACACTAGTATATTTAAGCCATATTTCGAAAGCGATATGCCACAATATATAAATATTAGCATATTTATAAATAGGCATTGCAAGCAACTCGTGTCATATTCAACATAACCTTCAAATGGAAAAAAGATACGATTAGCCCTAATTTCCTAATATTTCTCCAATAACGCTACAAAAAATTATATAAAACCAATAAACTAATGCCATTATATAGATTTTTTTTATGATTTAACCTTCGTAACTCATGTTTTTCCTATAGCCTTGTACACAGAGAAAACTAGTTTTGGTCAAAGCTGTTGGATAGTGTAACAGCGCATCTTTGATTCAAATATCGCCTGACAAGTTCTTGTCCAATGCATTGGATAGTGGAATACCGGCCTTAGATAATAATAATAATAATAATAATAATAGTAATAATATTTATATATCTGTCATTAAACTTATACAAAGTAATAGACATCAGTGTAAAAATTATAAAACTAATAAAACACCAGATCATCCAGATTTGTCTCATCGAACTCTTGTATAGTGTAAAATGCCTTGCTTTTTAGCCATTGCTTAATTACTATTTTAAATCTTTTAGAATTAACATTTCTAGCATTTAGTGGGAGTTTATTAAAAAGTTTAATTCCAACATGCTTAAAACTATTCTGACTTTTATTCAATCTTGTAAAATTAGGGACTAAATTATTTTTATTTTTTGTTTCGTACTTATGTTTATCTGAACTAATATTAAAATCATCATAATTATCTTTGACAAACTGTAGCACATGTAATATGTAAAGACTAGTCAAGGTCATAATGTTCATTTCAATAAAATGGGGTTTGCAAGATTCAGTATTTTTTATGCCCTTTATTACTCTTATGATCTTTTTTTGCGAGAGAAAAACTTTTCTGGCACCAGCAGAATTTCCCCATAGCAGTAGCCTATACCATATTGCAAGTGAGTATGAAAGAAGGCATAGTATGCCTTAATGACCAGGTCAATATTGGTGTATAATTTTAATTTCCTTATTAAATAGGTAACCCTCGATAATTTTACACAGACAGCTTCTGTATGAGTGTCCCAATTTAACCTTTTATCCAAATTAATTCCCAACAGGTTTACATACTTGTCATTATTGCCATCATTATTATTCAAACTAAAAACAATTTCCTCAGTTTTATCTTTGTTCATAGTAAATTTGTTAACTTCAAATCATAGTTCAGATCTTGTTAAAACATCCTTATTCAACTGCTCAATAATGCCAGAGTTACTATTTGTTGTTAAAATAGTCGTGTCGTCCGGATATATGAAATACATTTGTAAGGCACAAAGCTAGGCAAGTCATTAACATAAATTATAAATAAAAAAGGACCCAAAACTGATCCTTGTGGTACACCACTAAGGACTTCTTCAAGTTTGGACATTTCTGATTTGAATTTAACACATTGCAGCCTATTGGTGAGGTAAGATTTCATAAGCCAAAGTTCCTTATCACAAATACCATAATGCTTAAGTTTTTCAATAAGTATTTCATGCGACACGGTGTCAAAGGCTATGGTCAAGTCTAATAACAATGCACCAGTACAGATTCTATTTTCATAACCATCAATTATGCAAGAAACTATTTCTTGAACAGCCTTGACTGTACTTTGTCCTTTTCTGAATCCATACTGTGATTCTGTTAGCAAATTATTATGCTCAAAGTAAGCTTCCATTTGTTGCATAATAATATTTTCTATTATCTATATATATATATATATATATATAAATGAATGTATGTGTGTGTGTCCTTTATGCATTACTACACCATTCATCCGATCGCCATGAAACTTTGGGAAGTTGTTGAGTGCATTCCCGGCAAGGTTTCTGGCATATTACATTTTTAATTTTTCCTTTCGTTCGTGAGTTATGAGTGAAAAACGGGCAAAAAACGTGTATTTTTTGCGTTTTCGAAGCATCGTTTTCAGTAATACCATTCAATGTCAAATCAATTACAGTAGGCTTTGGCTATTTTTGTCATTCCTTGGACATAAAACTATCGCGATCGCTTGAATGTTGTAGCTCACGCTGGTCGATTCATTTGTTTATATTGTCAAGGCACGCAGACATATGAAATTTTCAACCTACACCGAAGAGGATTATTATTATTATTATTATTATTAGTATTATTATTATTATTATTATTATTATTATTATAAAAGGGATAATCAATATAGGCCTCAATATAGTCAAACGTTGTTCGATTTGGACGAAACTCACTATACAGGGGTTTTCTGGGCCAAGGACCTCGAATCTGAGGTCGCTTTTACCAGTCGACGCTATCTAATCGTGGTATGTAATTCACGTGATTTAGGTGTTAATAAATATAATGATTTAACTTTTATGCTCTTAATTTTTAATTTTTGAAATAATTATCGCGAGCAATCACTTGATTTTGTAAGTCCATCCTTGACGATTCATTTGTTTAGAATATCAAGGCCCGCAGACGTATGAAACTTTCAACCTACACGGAAGAGGGATATTCAATATAGGCCTAAATGTGGTCAAACATTGTTCGACTTGGACGAAACTCACTGTGCAGGGGTTTTCTGGGCCAGGGAACTCTAATCTGAGGTCGCTTTTACCAGGCGACACTATCTAATCGTGGTATGTAGTCCACGTGATTTAGGTGTTAATAAATAAAAATCATTTAACTATTATGCTCTTAATTTTTAATTTTTGAAATAATTATCGCGTGCGAAGCCGCGGGCACACGCTAGTTTTTTTTATATAACAGGCACCAATGAGATGGGTCTTTAATTACATAGATTAGAGTTATCGCCCTTTTTATAAATAGGTACAGTTACTGTAACTTTAAGACAATTAGGATAGGTACTCTCTTGTAACATCAAATTAATTAAATAAAGCAGAGGATTAATTATTAAATCAATAATTCGTTTCAATAGATAGTTGGAGAGTCCATAGTAATCTTCTGATTTAGAATTCGTTCATTTATTTATTACGTTTATAATGTCTTCAGCAATAATCAGTTTTCACTTGAACACTGTATTTTCAAGGTTAGGTTTACTACTTAGAGTTAACAGCTCCTTTACCTTATTTATATCAACGACATCATTGCTATCTTGCCTAATTAGCTTAGTTACATTAATAAAATAATGGTTAAATTCTTCAGCTGTAATGGATGTGTCCTCCAAAGAGATTTTATTTGATTCTAGTTTAGTTTCTGAATTAATTACTTTCCATGCTGCTTTACATGGATTATTAGACTTTAAAATATAGTCATCATTTGCTTTTCTTTTGGCAGCCAGAATTTGTGAACTATACAAATGTTTTAGATGCGTTGGGACTCCCGTATGGTATCCTGTATGGCTTGCACCACTGTTTGTGCCTCCCCAAAAGCCTCTCATTCGCAACAGTGCCAGTGATTGTGAACTTGATATCAAGAGATCTGATAGCTTGTCTGCTAGGACCTGGTTTCCTGAAATTCCTATAGAAATTTTGCTGGACCTGTGTATAGGTCATTCCACGCAGTCGAGGTGAAACGACTGCTATTCTTTCTTGTATGGTCAGCATGGTTTCCAATTCATAAAAGAAATTCATGTACTAGTGAAATCAGGAAAATATCAATATACTTTTGAAGCACTCTGTATTTGACTGTTTTATATTTCAGCTACTGATCACGCAGAGTTTTCGTGTTTTTGTCATATTAAAGAGCGTCAACATGTCTTCAATTATATAAAGGTTGTAATCTAACTGAATTTACATTAAGTGTGCCCGAACCTGTTAGCTGAAGCTACCAAGAGTGACTGCAAAATTCGACACCTCGTATTGAACTCTTTATGGACAATGTATTGGTCCAAATTGCTATAAACCTCCACTTCTTTTCCAAATTTCTGCCAACCTCACATTCTACAGCATGACTAACGAGCTTGAGGTTCCGAGTTCCAGGAATGGATAAGTTTTTCGCAAAGCTAGAGGGAAGAATAATAATGGCACTGAAAAATCTAACGGGATAAGTCGTATCAGTTACAAATTAGCTCACTGGGAAAGTTTTAGTGACAGAAAATGTCTGAGTAATATGCGCACACAACTTCATAAAAAATGGTATTTCCAGGTTCCTGAAAAAATTAAAGATAGATTTGCTTCTTCAAACAACAAATTCAAATGACAATACGAAATAGCCAGTAAATATTACGTAACACATAAGCAATAACGACAGACACTTCCACTATATCACTATTGCATTGAAAGCTACATCAGTATAGTCTATGAACAAATTTTCCATACGTCCAAAAATAAAGCTGCGACTTCAAAGTCACCTTTTAGTTCTTGATTTAGTTACGATATTATTTCTGATTGTATATGTTTCTTTTTAAAAAAATTAGTATAAATTCTGCTTGGATGACACGAATAATGGTGCCATACTAAATAATCACAACTCCAATTTTATGTTCTACAAACACTTATTTAATCTACAGTTATTTCTAATAATTATTTCTGAAGCTCTTTTTACACTACAGAAGAGAAAAGAGTCACACTTGAAGCTACAAGCAAAACTAGCCTATCTGTCCTGAGAAATACGTAGGCCTATTAATCATGTGGTGCTTTCTAACTAAATTCTTTAAAGGCTTTTTTTTTTTTTTTTTTTTTTTTAGATTTATGCGAATTTGTAAAAGTTGAACAACCTAACGACATTTCGGAGTACAGTATTTTCCATTTCTCTGTATAAAAACACTTCCAGCATTAATCCTAAACTTCACAGTCTAAGAAAAATCATGTAGCCTACCGGCCGAAGGAATCTGCAAATTGAAATAACGCTGAATCCATAGGACCTATTCTTATGAAGTAGTTTCTATGCAGACCTAGATGTGGCTGATGAGATTATCTCCAAAATAAAAACATATAGCTTACATCCTTAAAAGATGAATTTAATAAGTACGTAAAACAAAGTTTTCGAGCGGTATGATAAGTGAACAGAAACTATATTACAAAAGAACTACTAGTTTGTACAACTGTTTTCAATGAAAGCTATAACGGTCATGATTAGGCTTCGAACTATCATACAAGGAAGATTAGGTTCACTAAGCATGTTCTTAAGGAAAAGGTGGGGGAGTGTATCACGCGATGACAACAAGACTGAAGTCAAATATAATCAGGTAGAAACCCTTCGTTAAAAATGTTGTATAATCTTTATTTTCAAATAATTATGTACAAAAGTATCTAAATACAAAATTTTGGAGAAGGTATGCTCCATGTTGTCGGGATCCTATATCACTAATACAGTTCCGGTCACTAGTGTTGACAAGCCTAGGCCAGTCACTGCATTTACAAAAAACATTAACAGGTTTCATGGGGCCAAGTAAAGAACAATGTCCACAAATATAAAGTCTATCCGCTCAGGAAAATCGTTATTAATAGGTGTGGGAATCCAAAAACCAACGGCGCCATCTCTAAACCTGACCTATCAATGAACTTGAAAGCTGTAGAAAGTGAATGGTTTGCCAAGTACCTTCTTAGGATCAAGCGTCGTGGAATGTCAAAATAATCCAAATAATAGCAATCCTCATAACATCTTTTTTATTGCTTGGTTCTTTCGTACGAAAAAGTTGTTAAAATTGTAGATACAAGTCAACCTGTTTTACTCAGTTCATTTCAAGCGAGATAACAGAACTTCCCCATTATATTTTTCATAGCTCTTACATGTACTTGTATTTCAGGTTAACTATGTTTGTAATTGCTATGTTTATGCGGTCGAGGCAGGTATTTAAGAGGTATTAATCAGCACTACCCACATGTTAAGAACACTGATATTTGTAAATAATTAAATTTATCTTCCAAATAAGTCATTCTAGTGCAAGCAAATATGGACGTTGGATGGAACTTTCCATATCAATCCAGTTTGTGTAAATATTAACATTATGCAGGAATTCATTGCAATTCTACATTGTTATAATGTAGCCTACATTAGTTAATGGACGACCAATTAAGCTATGAAATAATACAACATGCCGTTTTTATAGCAAGGCCCTACCGTTCGGCATTTCATCAGTTTGTCTGTAAATCTGTTTGTTATGCAATTACGAACAAACGCATTGTTCAACTTTCTTCCAATTTGACATAATATTTGATATTTGAAGTCGCTTAAAATTACATTTATGTGTAAGGATTTTTTAAAACTCCGTTTTAGGATGGTGGCCGTTTTAATGGTTTCGTTCCACGTAATGTTCAGCTTCTTTCAACGATTCTAGCCAAACGGTTCAATCTATAATAATTTAGAGATTAGGCTACTTCCATTCTCGAGTATAAATTTGTATACAACTTTTTTCAAAAAAATTTTGGACGTATGTAATGGTTTACCTGCAGTTCGTCTGTTTGTCTCGACACTTGTTTGCTACTCGGTCACGACACAGTCGAACGCGTTGTTGGATTTTCTTATCATTTGGCATAAAATATGTCTCTTGAAGTCATTAAAAACCACGCATGTGTAATGATTTTTATTTTTTGATTCCGTTGAAAGAGGGTGACCGTTTTAACTGACAAAGAGCAGATCACAGTTTTTTTTTTTTTGTTTTTTTTTTTACGCGAGGTCTACTGTTCGCAGAAGTATTACAGCAGAACCGTACATTTATTTCCGCAATGTCATCGAAACTAAAGGAAGTCAATTTTATTTTAATAAATTAATAAAGTTCATATCTAGGACCCTAAAGATCTTGAAAGGACTGAAGTATTTTAAAAATCTGATGTGAAACACTGACGCGGCATGCTCTACCCTTATAACGCGACATATAGGCCTAGTATAAGCAGATTAAATTACATTAAGATTACAATAAAGATTACAATACATCCTTCTGACATCAGAATTTGAATGTGATACTTAATGTAACATATCTAAATAAAACTTTAAGGGTTGGCGCGTCTGCCTTTATTTTATGGGGAAAAATGATAGCTTAGTCTGGAATTTTCAGCTTTCGTGTTTGTCTGTCACGGTCTTAATAATGCCTTAATAGCTGCAACAAAATTAAAGGAAGCACGTATTGTGAATTTGTACATCCACAATTCGTACTGTAGAAGAATTCAGGCTCGTTTGGTTGGCAGCAGTTTCTTGAAAACAAATCAGAAATTACTGAAAAAAAAAGTTGAAATATACCTGAAACATTTGTGGAAAAGATTGAATCGTGACCTATTTGTAAATAAATGGATATCCCTCTTAAAATTACTGAAGAACATTGAGGGAAAAAAAAACAAAAACAAAACAAAACAAAACCTTCGCTACAATAAGGAGTTGCAGGGGTTTAATGAATGGAGAGAAAAGACGGTCGTAAGTAAGGTTTTAAACGATACTGCCGTGTTGACTTACGTTTGCGTTTTGTCAAAACCGTTTAAACCATCTAGTTTATGGACCAAATTTTCAATGCTGAAATACTTATTTAGTTTGAATTCTAAATAGGCCTATTTAGGCCTAACAGATAACACGATAATACTGTAATAGTGATGCGAGTAACAGTATCTGTGGTGGCTACAATGAAGGAAATGGATATTTATTTGTACGAAAGGAAAGAGAACGACAATGACATCTGGTGACATCCGCAATTATTATACGGGCTAGCACCTTTTCTTTACAGCTCAGTCCGTAAAATGGAACTTGACGTAGACGGAGAGAGTTCTGTTAAAGATTTATGATTCAGAATGGCAAAAAAGCAGCTGACGCTGTCTCCTAACAAAACGTCACAAAATGGATGCAAAACCTCAAAATTCGATCGCAAACATCTATGAAGCGGCCAGCTGTTTCAGATATCGGTCACCTTGTAAAGTTTGTATTGTACAACTTCCAATATCGACTCAGTCGTTTACATAGGGATCTTTACATCTTTATCTTCGGCTATGTACAGGTAGGAAAAAAAAAAAAAAGCGGACCGACTAAAATATCTAAGTTGCCGATTTGAGCCACTGCGCATGCCTAGCGACATTCACAGGATAGCAAAGAAAGTATTGAAATTTGTTCCAGTGTCGACTGCTGACTTAACCCATTTCGAAATTGCATTGCTTGTGAATATAAACGTTTCCCTTACATCTCTTACATTTATGTACGTATCACAAGGCTCTGAAATCTGGTACAAGAGTCGGTCCGCTTTTTCCCCCTACCTGTACATTCCTGGTAAAATGTTACCCATGAATTACTGGTAAGATTTAAGGAGTCTTTATCATTATCATTATTATTATTATTATTATTATTACTATTATAGGAAGCTACAGTGTTTGTAAAACTCTAATTTTAAAAATATAGTAAATTTTAAGTGATAAAAACAGAACAAAAAAATAATTCTAGTGTGAAAATCTTTTAGTCTGGTGCAGTGGTTTTCAACCCGCGGTCCGGGTCTTAATTATTGGCGGTCCGCAAACAAATACTCATTTGAACTACAATACCAATATTGACAAATTAGAGACAACCAGTGTCAGGTCCCACATTAAATTCAAGAATGTTCGTTTGCTTTGTGTTATTCACTAACATTTAAAAATGGAATACAAAATATAAAGCACACACATGTATTTTGTTTTATGTTTTATGCACTTGATATACGAAGTGTGCTGGCAGCATGAGAACAAGAAGAGACTAGGGGAGAGAGACGACCTTGCCAGCGGCGTGAGTTTACTGAATATGTGATACTTACCTACTTAATTAATAACTTCCTATAGGGGAAAGTAGAAGCACCACCCGTGATCTCTACTGTGACATCTACTGGAACATGTTCTACGTATACCAGTTTCATTGCACTCACTTCGTCACTGGAGCATAAGCCAGGAGATTGTACATCTTTAAAATGTATTTCTCTTGATTATCTTATACAGAGAACCAAAACAGATGAGCATCTGGTTCCATTTTATCAATGACGTTCTTACGGTCATGTAAATCTCTATATATATATATATATATATATATATATATATATATATATATATATAAAAGGCTTTGTCCTGACTGACTGAATGAATGACTGACTGACTGATTGACTGAATGACAGGAATCAACGTACAGCCTAAACTATAACAGGTAGAGACTTGGAATTTTGACAGTACCTTCGTTTCATAATGTAGGTGCTCACTAAGAAAGGATTTTGAAAAATTCTGATTCTAAATGACAAAAATTAAATGTTTTTGAAAATACTTAATCCCTTTTTACATAGAATTATCCATTCCAAATCACTTTGTTGCCAAATGGTATCAGGTGGGCTTGAAAAAAACAAATGAAATGCACTTTTGACAAATAAGAGAAGTTATCAAAATAATTAATGTTATAAATAAATATTACAGAATGAAATCCACTAAAATAATGGAATCACATAACTTTCTCTACCCTGGACATAGAGAAAACAAAACGAGGTATGGTAATGTGTATATTATTATATTATATCGCAGGTTTTTGGAGAGAAAAGTATGAAAGTGATAATGCTTTCTGTTTAATTTCATCTCCAAAACGGCTTTATGGTAACATAAGAGTGGGAAATTTCCCGCCTCGATATTACAATTTTATGTTACAGGAATTTCTGTTTCTTCTTATTTAAACCTCTACCAGGCTTGCTGTGCACTGTACAAGCGATGGGATGCAAAATTCTAGATCCTCTATGAGCCATAAAAAACTATATCAAGCGTTTTCTGAGGGAATAGTTTGAGTGTAATAAGTCATTCTTCCTATTTAAAATTATAAATGCCTATATAAGGACCTAGAATTTAAAATTGAAAATCCTTCATAAGCTAATTTCCAATTACAAAATACAAAACCCGGGCGACGCCGGGTCTTTTAAGCTAGTAACCTTATAACTAGGGCATTTGTGACTGTCATATTCATGATTTCGTGACATTTCCAAATTACTTATGCTTTTGATACGTTTCTGGCTTTCCAAAACATAACTTATTCATCCCAAAAATATGCGTGGTATGTTCAGGCCACGCTTTAAACAAAAATGTATGTAAAAGCTAAATACATTTTTCCTAGGATCGTATAAAATATTCCACTTTCCTTTCTATTATAGGGTTAATGTTACTGTGTGACCATCAATTTTTTAATGCATTTATTACAAGTATGCTCTATAATTAATAAATATATTATATGGGTCATTCTTCAAACACGGGAAAATTTGGAGTGTGTAAAATCCAAATTTTTTACTTTGTTTTTAAAATCGCAAAAAAATTACTAAAATACTTCAGGGGCTACTTGATTATAATAAGGCACCAGCAAAGCTTAAATGTTTGTATTTTTATTTATTTTTATTTTTTAATTTTTTTAAAGCCATGTGAATGACATCCGTGTAGGCTACATGTGGATGGCAGAAGGCCACATTAATGACTAACTTTGGCAACAATATGCTTTTCTTTAGGTGGTTTCATATTTTTCTCAGTGTGCTTCAGTTGATTTTGCACCAAATTTGCAAATTTGTGTGCATACTCCGGAATTAATGTAATTTTAACTAGACTGTGTTTTTATGGTTTGGGGGGGGGGGGGGGAATCAAGCAGAAATTCATTTAACCAGTTTTAAGATTTTAAGTACAGGTCACAGACACCGCAAACACAATAGTACCCTACATTTATCATCTACATGACTTGAGAGTCATCCACATACCCCTTCATGAGGCATGTGGATGACGCAAAAATCAGGCATGTGGATGACAAAAAAGGAGTTTTAGTGGTCTCAGCAAGCCATTTCTAAACCCCTGTAGGCTCAACTTCAGTCAGGTACTTTGAATTGGAAGGTTTATCATAGTGCAAAATCAAAATTAATTAATATTCACTTTCTGCCTACTTTCTAGAAGTCATGTTAATGAGGGGGAATAAAAACGCTTTCCTTGAAAATGATGCAAAGTCCTTTGTTAATCCCAAACTGTTTGTAAGCAAGCAAAATTCAACCTTACAATTCAACCACAAGCTGCCCTGTTGACTTTCTAACACTGTTGCCAGTTATACAAATTTCTCATTTCTGCAGAAAAAATTCTATTCTTTTCAGCCATGTGGATGACCAAAAACCCTTGGGACATTCTTTATGTTCATTAGGTGGGGTGACAATTTTATTTCATTTTATTTTTTAGGGGTTAATATTCTTCACACATTCATACTCATTGGCAGGAAAAAAGTTGAAAAGGAAATAACATTTTGTTTTGTGGAAAAATGCATTAGAATATACAAAACCGAGGTTTGGGACAGGGCATGTGGATGACATTTCATTGAATTAAATTTGATTTTGGAATATCAGAATTTAAAGTTAGTGACATTTCAAAGTGATAGTTGTAGTATGGAAGTAGTAGAAACAAACTTTTATTTTAATTTATTTTTAAAGTTGAATTTGAAGGGAAATATCACTCCGGAACACAAATTTTCCCGTATTTGAAGAATCACCCATATAGTTTTGGCAATTTTAGAGCTAGTAGACATAGGCTAAACATTTATTTCTCTAGTTTGCAGCAACAAAAGAATTAGACACCTAGTATTTATTTAAAAATTCAAGCCAATAAGATCACAATGAATTTGTTGATTAAATGTTTGTTTTGCTTTTACTATAATCTACTGAGGGTATAAAATGGACAAATCAAAACCGACAAATTTACCGATCATTCATTTACTGAATCATTCGTTTATTTGTTTATATGTTTGTTTATTTATACTTCCCCTGCACAAGTTTATTTGGTGCAGTGATATTAGAATGTGTAATTCACCAAGACCATCGGCCTATGGATCCGAAAGTTCAGGATTCAAATCCGCTCGAAGTAGACTGATTTCTCAGGACTTAGAAATCGTGGACACGAAGTCTTCTAGAAGGCTCTATAAACTGTGGATCCCGTGAGGTAGATTTATGGCACGTTAAAGAACTCCAAGCCACTTAGCCTAAATCAGGGCCTCTGGACCAAATTCCCCTGCCCTTTCACGTTTAACACCTTAGTTTTCCCTACTGGTCCTCGAGGCAATGTCTTACCACCTGACACTCTTGTCTTCTACAGGAAATAAATGAGTAATTAAATTAGTCTTCGGTAACGAAACCTCACTAGAAGGACCCTATACTCTATATGCAGAGTGGATAGGATACATCCATCCTCCAATTCATCAAGATCGCTTTGAAGTGAAAAAAGATGAACTAGCCATCTCTAACCATAGTATAAAACTCAAGAGTTTACTCTAAAGTCGTTAAGAAGATGCATCAAAAATAAGTTTTATGCGTTTCCATAAACCTTTTCAACATACATGGTACTACTGCCTACTGCTGCAGTCTATTGGGTTTTAAGGAAATATGTGAACATAAGAATTTTGGACTAGTTACGAGGTCATTTGAATAACCGAAAACAGTTTCTTTAAGTAACTAAATGATTGCTTAAACACGAATTACTTCTAAATCACAGTGATTATTATAGCCTAATGTTATAATTTTTTTAATATGTTGGTACACTTTAGCCGTGTGAAATGTGGGATGAGAAAACAACAAATTTTCGACGATAATCAAAGCAGTGCCCCATAATAATAATACAAGTTGCAAGTTCTTACTTAAAAAGTTAAGTTTTATTGTAAGTTATATTATAATATACACTTCATATGCTATTACTTTAAATTTAGGAACTATGAATTCACTGTTGTATAATTTATGCTGCTTATAAAGGGTGCGGCAGAGGAAACGGACGTTTTTCAAATAACCATAACTCAGAAGATTTTCAAGTTAAACAAAATTAAATTGCACAGAAATGTAGCTTGTATAATGCAGTTTCTGTTTACTATTTCAGAATTTCCTCCGAAAAATAACGTCCGTCAGGTGACGACCTTCTTTCTGTATACACTCTTGTAACCTTACTTCGAAATTCTGCATTGCTCTTCCCAACATTTCTTCCTCCAAATTAGTGATTTCTACACGAATGAACTCTTTTAGTTCTTGGATGTTGCGGGGTTTGTTTAAGTAAACGTTTGATTTGAGGTAACCCCACAAATAATAGTCACATATGGACAAGTCAATGTCGCCAAAACGGGAGATCACATGTTGAAGAAACATGTCGCGAACCACTTGCATCGATGCTCTCGCAGTATGCGCTGTGGCACCATCTTATTGGAACCAAATTTGCTGCATGTTTACTCTTCGTCTGCGTAGTTCCGGAAGCAGGCACCTGTTCAGTATTTCAATGTCACTGTGGTATTGTCCTCTTCAAAAAAATTAAGACCGATGATTCCAAATTTAGCAACACCACACCACACTGTTACTGGATATACCCAGAAGAAGGCCACAACATGAGGGCCGAAACGTCGGTTTTAGACATGATGACACAGCGCCACCCGGATAATCAAGGTTATTATTAATGAGATTGCATGTTAGAAAATTCCATTGTTGCGTCACTTGACGGCATTTATTTTTCGGAGGTAAATCTGAAATATTCAACAGAAACTGCATTATACAAGCTTCATTTCTGTGTAATTAAATTTTGTTTAACTTGAAAATCGTCTGAGTTAGCCTATAGTCATTTGAAAAACGTCCGTTTCCTCTGCCGCACCTTTTATAACTCTTTAACAAGTTACCACACACACGTTACCAGCTGACTGTTAAGCCGATGTCCCACGATCCAATTTGTTGGTTGAAAATTTTGTATCAAGTAGAATTTCTATACAATTATTTCTGACTGTGCACACGAGAGTGCGTATTGGTCCAATATCCAGCGCCAGCTGTTCTCCCGAAACGAAAATCGACGTCTACTACAATCGACATGGCGGTCGATATGTACGCACGACCATCTATGTAGATGGTCTTGACACAAGTAACATTTTTTACGGAATTTTTATCATAATTTCCAGAGCACCTCAGCTTTTATGCCGGTTGTAATAATAATTGTTGTTAATATTGTTAAATTCAAAGTCTTAGCATCCGTTAATCTTCTTGACTTTAATGTTATAATATTTTATCTTTTTGGTTATGTTCGCTGGCCGAGCGAGCGCTGGCAACGGAGAGAATCAGCTGTACGGAGGAAGAAGCCATGTTTCTACGTCATGCACGTCACGCGGGGATAGAATGACGCTCATTGGTTGATTTCATACTTTTGGATGGAAAAATAGAAACGTTTCTATTCCGTTGCATGCAAAATAATTGTATGAAAAATATAGGATGAAATTGTGTGCAATGACAGTCGGCCATGTCACACGATCCAATCTGACGGTTTGCAGACATTTGGACCAAAAATTGGATCGTGGGACATCGGCTTTAGTAAGTTTTAAAGTGGCCCAGAAATAGCACAAGCCACGGCGCGCTTTACTCGCCGTGCACAAGCACTTAGAGAAAATGAGGAAAATTGTTTTTTTTTTTTCAAGATTTGTCCAACTCTAGAATACCCTCTTTTCAAGAACTTCTCTTTTAAGAAAAACATATTTTCTGCTCTCACAAAAATAAAAACGAAGCACAGAAACAAGGCCAAAGTAAAGATCAATCTTCGACTTCGAGTGACTACGTTTGAACCAGTGGGTGACTACGAGTGACTACGTTGTTGAAGGAGACCTACAACGGTTGGTCTCTGTAAAACAGCATCACCTCTCCCATAGATGGAACAATTGTGAGAAAATGCATTTGGTACAGTTAAAGGATGGAAAATATTAGGCTTACATTATACAAATTAAATTAAACATGATAACATTACAAAATTCTATCTCTTGTTTACTAAATTAATGGTACCACCGATACTATAAAATTTGACTATTAAGAAAATCGATGATATTTTGCCATCGTAATGTTCATGTGAAATCCATCCATTGGCAATCCTTGGCCTTTCTCAAACCCAATTTGGATTTCATCATTTCTTTGACACGTCATGTCAAAAGGAGAAAAGAGAATGTTGGTTCTACAGAGAGAAATGCCCTTAAATATGTTAGACAATTAAAGGAAGTTGATTCTTTCGGATTACGTCTTGGCGAAAAAAAAAAAAGTATATCGTTTGAGTGCAAAGTTCGCATACTATTTTTCTTTGTGGACAGTTCGGGCAGCCGGTGAAGAACACACGAAATCTTAAAAAGAATATTTTAATGGTCAGTAAAGCGACCTGTACCTTTATTCTCATTAAGAAGGTAACAGAAAATTATCTGCGACATTTGCTTAGAATGAACTTATATAGCGATCCTATGGTTTACTTACTAATCAAAATAGTCCCGAGTGATGTCGAAACATTCCCGACGAGTTGCACTGTTTGGAGTATTCTTATGTACAGGACATAAATTGAATAACGCCATAACATAAATAGTGTTCAATATAACACTGCCATCAGCCATCTTTCATATGGTGACAATGTCTACTTGTAATGAGAGTACCACATATTTAAAAGGAAAGTATTATTAATAGTCTTCCAGAAAAAGTTCCAAACAGTAGAAATTATTCGAATAGCCCCGATATACCTACAGCTAATGCGTTCGTTGCAAGGACTTTAGAACGAGACTGTAAATAGGTTACGTAGGGGAAATAAACAATACACGAGGGTTGGAAATTTAGCAGTGGTAACACCTCTATAAAAACAAGGTGAACTACAGAAAGTTCAAATCGTTTTAGTTGGATATCCAGTATAGCCTACTTCAGAGCAAATAGAGAAACAACTACGAATGCCTTCACAGCAACCAGAAGAAATTGAGCTGGCTCTCTCTACCGGTCTAAAATGAATTTTGGATCTGACGGAAAGCCAATAATTAAAAATAATTCGATACCTGAAAATTGTTCTAGATCCACAATAATATGCAATAAAATAATGAACTGTTTCAAGATTGGTTAAAAGAATTTACTCATTATGATGAATGATTGAGTATAACGCATGATTGAACCTACGCCGGAAGGAAGCGAAGAACAAGTGACAGGCTTTGACCCATCTTGCTCCTTTTCGGTATGGAGTTTTGTGATCAGGAATAATTTTAAGGTAAATTCCTGAATTTATTTTAGACCTGTTGATAGATTCAGCTCAATTTATTTTGGTTACTGTGAAGGCGTTCGTAGTGATAGAAGACTCCTATTTGCTCTGAAGCATGCTGGATATCCAACCAACATCCAACAAAAGCGGTTTTAACTTCATGTAATTAACCTTGATTTTATAAACGTGTTCCAACCCTCGTAAAATAAATAAAGAAAAATTAGGTAATGAATAATATTTCGGTGTCTGAGCGTAGACCTACCCATAACAATGTTTGGACAAATGGCGTTACTTAGTCAAAATTTCTTACAAACTATAAATAGTGTAACTTATCGAACACACAACGAACACACAACGAAATCGCTGTAGTCAGCAGAATTTCACGATTAGATAAATGAAGCATAACAAGTGTCTGAACCAGATTTTTTCAGTACAGTTGAGACGAAAACCAATAAGCCTAATACGGAATGGATCATGTATTTTATCTTTCTATTCAATAAAAGAAATTAGCCTTTAAAAAGACAGACTTAGCACTTATTTTTAACATAGCGTTGAGTATCTTACAGTATTACAATCACTGAACCTCATAACCCATTACAATATTCGGAGATTTATGTAGAGTTGTATATCGTTGGCACAGAGGTTAAGTTATAATTATCTAGACAGGTATAGTGTTGAGTTATGTTATGTCACTAATGCAGGTATATAGACTATACTATGCTATACTAAACGCGCCCTGAGATATGTGTATACTCAGAGACACTTTCCAGAGGTCTGAAATTTTCACCATAAGTTTCCCCATGATCTGGGGAGTGTTTATCTCAAATGTCATTCTGATAGCACAGTTGGTTCGGTCAAAATTTAATTTTAATTTTGGTTAGGTTATTTATTGTGCTTTATGCAGTCCTGCACAGTCAAGGTATGGACTGCATGCGCCGATAGTATAAATGATATACAACGTACTCTAGAGCCGGTGTTGCTAAATTGTAGCGTTGTGAAGCTCATTGATCGTTCCTGTTTCCGAATCTCAGTGTAGTATCATTATTTACACACAGCGAGCTCATTTACTTACAGAGCTCAATATTGTGTAACCACAGATTGCGTGCCCAAGTACTCTTACGGTGATGGTATACAATGTACTCTAGCGTTGCATCGTTAATTCCAGTTTCGGAACCTCAGTGTTGTGTTATTATTTACACATAATGAGTTCATGTGCAGAGCTCAATGTAGTCATTATTTGAACTGAATGGTAAAATTCACTTAATGATAACATTATTTTCTCAGCACTTGTAAAGGACTTAATTATCTAGTATTTCTTACTAAAATCAACGGTCCAAGGAGAACGCCGGTTTTTCCCTCTACGTCAGGAGAAAAACTGATCAAGGAAAGAGCGCGACAATAAAGGAAATGAGTTGAAAGTAGTCGATCGCTACCAAGCTACCAAGGAAGAAGGCAGTGCAAAGATGAAATAGTAAAATTTTAAGGATGGTACACTTGAAGCCTAGCTTCTCGAACGGACGATTGTATTTTATTCTTATTATTCTTATTATTTTACGTCAGTTTTCAGGTTTTCATTATCATAGAAAAAATTTTAAGCGACATGTGTGTGAAATGTGTAACAGAATTCCCACACGAGTACCGAAATATACTATATTTGTGAAAACTCAGGAGTATATTCATATGTTAATACATTTTAGGAAGTTTACATGCCATAAGAAATTGACAATCAGCGGGAACGTTCTGTAGACATAAGTTATAAATTGAGGTGCTTGTTGAGGTGCCTGTACAAACCAAATTATAGGGTGCTTGTAGCGGAAGCTTTCTCCCTTACTTGTATGTTTTCAGGAGGGACTAATTTTAGACTTTTGTTTTTCGGTCTCACTCATGGTTGTCGGATAGCATTGTACAACAGTGCCGAGCGAGATGGCTCTGGCGGCATCAGGGACCCGATTCGGAAGGTCCCAGGTTAGATCACAAAGGCCGCCAATATAACATTTTTTTCAGTAGTTTCCTCTGGTTACTGAGGGTGGATTTTATATCCATGAACCATCCCCCTTTCCATTTCTCTTCATTAATCATCCCTCATGCAATACCCAGACCTGTGCATTCTTCATGGCCGTAAATCCCTTTCGCCTACCCGTTTCCTGCTTTTAAATTCTAATCCCTTCGTAAATTGATTTGTCAAAACACCGGAATCCGTTGGCGGTATCTTAAACGGGCGCCGCTTTTTAAAAAATCAAATTAAATATTATTGAAATCAGAATTTTTGAACATACAATACACACAAACAAAATTATCATGCATTACAGGATCATAAGCCCCCGAACAAAGCTCATGTTTAGGGGCTGCTATTAACCATATGTTGGGGCAGGACAAGATTCCCTCCCTTGAGAGAAATATATATCTAATACGCTAGATTATGTTCGAAGTAAGAGTAAGATACGTTATAAAAAATGTAAGGTATTTGATTGTTACTAAATATTTACAGCACACACACATTTTTAAACATAATAGAAACACGAAGGGTCAATCCATTAGAAATGAACCAAATTTAATAAAATTTGTTGCTCGACATTTTTGATTTTCCTAATTTTTTTACCAGTTATTTCCCAACTAAAGGTGAGCTCAAAACTATGGTATAATTTTTTTTGGGCTCATACTTTTTTTTTGGCGGCCATTTTAAGTTTGCTTTTTAACCATATTTCAGTCGAAAACATGTTTTGCACAAATGTATGTAACTCTGTTAATTTTATAGATAACAAGACAAAATAAACACCAAAATTATCAGAATGAAATGCTCTACATTTTTGTTTTAACACAATATTACCTAAGTAGTGAGGAAAGTGAAGAAAAAAATTCAAAACTACAAATTGAAAATTGACTTAAAACGGGAATTTTAGTGCCGCAAAATTATTAGAAGGAAGAAAGACTCGCCCTTAATTTTTTTTTCTGGTATAGATCTACTATGGGACTATTCGCTGTAGAATTTTAAAGCTTGAGAACTTTGCGTTTTTTTTTATACAATTTTTCAAAAATGCCCAAAACCGTATTTTGGCAATATTTGAAGTAGAATATCTCAAAAGGGACTGAGTGAAAAATTATGAAATTTATACAGATAACACCTCTTTACGATATAAAGATGTGATATAAATTTGGTGACTGAGACTCAACTGGTTTGAGAGTAACAGTGCTTTGAATTTGGCCAAAAATTGCGTTATAGGCACACGACATTTAACGGTTATTTAATAGTAAAAATCCACATTGTAATTTTAAATGCAAAATTTTAGTGAGCCTTAGTATGTTACACAAAAGAGTTGTACATGTAGGCTACATTTCATCAGTTAGCATGACAAATTTATAATTTCCTCAAAGCTTTGAAGAGCGTTGAAATTTCGGTGCATAGTTTGCAATTTTTGGCCAACTTCGATGCACTGTAACTCTGGAACCAGTTCAGTCTCAGTCACCAAATTATTATCACATCTTTATATCGTAAGGAGGTGTTATGTGTATAAATTTCATAATTTTCACTCAGGCCCTTCTGAGATATTCTTCTTCAAATAATGCCAAAATAGGGTCAATCCAATAGAAATGAACCAAATTGAATAAAATTTTTTGCTCAACATTTTTTATTTTCTTAATTTTTTTACCAGTTACTCCCCAATATTAGGTGAGTTCAATACTAGAGTAAAACATTTTTCAGGCTCATACGTTTTTCTTGGCGGCCATTTTAAATTTTCTTTTTAACAGTTTTTCGGCCGGAAACTTGTTTTGCACAAATGTATGTAACTCTGTTAATTTTATAGATAACAAGACAAAATAAACACCAAAATTATCAGAATGAAATGCTCTACATTTTTGTTTTAGCACAATATTACCTAAGTAGTGAGGAAAGTGAAGAAAAAAATTCAAAATTACAAATTGAAAATTGACTTGAAACGGGAGTTTTGGTGCAGCAAAATTATTAGAAGGAAGAAAGACTCGCCCTTAATTTTTCTTTCTGGTGTAGATCTACTATAGGACTACTCGCTGTAGAAGTTTCAAGGTTGAGAACTTTGCCCTTTGTTTTATACAATTTCTAAAAAATGCCCGAAATCGTATTTCGGCAATATTTGAAGTATATTATCTCAAAAGGGACTGAGTGAAAAATTATGAAATTTATGCAGATAACACCTCTTTACGATATAAAGATGTGATATAAATTTGGTGACTGAGACTCAACTGGTTCCAGAGTAACAGTGCTTTGAATTTAGCCAAAATTTGCGTTATAGGCACACGAATTTTAACGGTAATTTAATAGTAAAAATTCACTTTGTAATTTTAAATATAAAATTTTTGTGAGCCTAAGTTTGTTATACAAAAGAGTTGTATATGTAGGCTATATTTCATCAGTTAGCATGACAAATTTTTGGTTTCCTCAAAGCTTTGAAGAGTGTTGAAATTTCGGTGCATAGTTTGCAGTTATGGCCAAATTCGATGCACTATAACTCGGGAACCAGTTGAGTCTCAGTCACCAAATTTATATCACATCTTTATATCGTAAAGAGGTGTTATCTGTATAAATTTCATAATTTTTCACTCAGTCCCTTTTGAGATATTCTACTTCAAATATTGCCAAAATACGGTTTTGGGCATTTTTGAATAATTGTATAAAAAAAACCGCAAAGTTCTCAAGCTTTAAACTTCTACAGCGAGTAGTCCTATAGTAGATCTACACCAGAAAAAAAAAATTAAGGGCAAGTCTTTCTTCCTTCTAATAATTTTGCGGCACTAAAACTCCTGTTTTAGTCAATTTTCAATTTGTAGTTTTGAATTTTTTTCTTCACTTTCCTCACTACTTAGGTAATATTGTGTTAAAACAAAAATGTAGAGCATTTTATTCTGATAATTTTGGTGTTTATTTTGCCTTGTTATCTATAAAATTAACAGAGTTACATACATTTGTGCAAAACATGTTTTCGACTGAAATGTGGTTAAAAAGCAAACTTAAAATGGCCGCAAAAAAAAAAGTATGAGCCCAAACATTTTTTTACCTTAGTTTTGAACTCACCTTTAGTTGGGAAATAACTGGTAAAAAAATTAAGAAAATCAAAAATGTCGAGCAACTTGGCCTGGTTCATTTCTAATGGATTAACCCCGAATGATTTACACAGAGTAACTAATTCATTGCAACAACTTCAGAAAGGCTCTTATTGTTCTGCAATGCAGTAATAGAAAAGGATTTAAAAAATAAAACAAAAAAAGGAAATGCAAATCTTTCGAAAGATCTCTGAATACATGTTTAATAACTCACACCTTCTATAATATGGATTAATATTTCCAGCTTGAATAAATTCAACAGTATATTATACACTATAACATGCATGTATATTTTGATCTGACCTGTTCTATATCCTTTTCTAGAACACCACTGACATTTCTGTTCATACAGTGTAACTGACTGTATTGAAAAAAAAGAATTCAAACATTTTTGTATAAATTGGTTCAATGGTAGGCTAGTTACAGGCTAGCCATTTCATCCAGAACAATTAAATCTAATTGAAAAAATGGGAGACAGCGAAGTACCCAGTACATGCTATGCAGCCGCTTCCTCTATGCTGCAATATAAATCCACAAAATAAAACAAAAACAAGATTCAAGATTCAAGCTTAATAGAGAAAGGCATATGGATATCTCGTCGAGTTGTTAAACATTTTTATCGGTTTCATTAACTTGCATCAAATTTAAGCTCCAGACTTGTTTACTAGCCCGATAAGGTAACGTGATCTAGGCCACGGTCATCATCTTCTGGGCTTACTAGGATTGCAATCAATGCTCACCGAGGTGACATCCAAAGTCCATGTTGAAATATACAATCTGTTTTGTGTTATGCTACAGAAATCCGCTATGAAAAACTTCATGATGATAAATGTACTGAAGTACCGGTACTAATATTGAAGTTCTAAGTAGGTATGAAAAAGGTTGACAGACATAAAATTCTCACTGCAACTTCTCACAGTAACGTAGGCCTAATAGTTAATTGCGATGTAAGACCTATATATATATATATATATATATATATATATATATATATATATATATACAGTATAGCACGAAGTTAAATAAACGAGCGCTAGAGAGTTTTGTTAAGTTCTTATAACAGTCAAACATCGTACAAATTTTACGTTATTTTCAATCATGCATTTTAAAAGGAAAATAATTTCAGTTCACTTGTGTTTTAGAATATTATATTTATTATTAATAAAATTATTATTGTTATTATTATTATTATTTTGTAGTTTCGTATGTAGAGGAGTGCAGGCTCTTTTAGTTGGCAAGAATTTGCTTGAAAGAAATCACTACTTGAAACAGCTGAACATCATAGAAATATTTGCGTAAAAGACTGACTCATTTGTAAAGAAACGTAGTTGAAGTTACAGAAAAGGTAAATAACGTAGCCTACTAACATTGAAAAATCATTCGCTATGATAAGGAGCTGCAGATGCTTAATACGGACAGAAATGATATTCGTAAGTATGTTTTAATGAAACCAACGGCTTGTACTATTGTGCCTTGTCAAAAACCATCTGGTTTATGCCCCAAACTCTCAAAGCTGAAATAGCTATTTATGCTATTTTGAATTTAAAATACGCTATGGGCAACAATGTTTAGGTGGTAGGCCTATATTCATCACGGAGATAACTCATCTGGACGAGAGTAAACAATATTAACAAGTGGATAATCAGACTGTCGTAGATTTGAATGACGTCACGGCTTATAAACACCAAATTTTGCACGCTTAACCCTGTTTTATGTGTCAATATTCTTGCTAAATTTTACGAAACTATGACTTTATAAGTGTGTAAAAAATTACAATTACAAAATTTACATAAAATAAAAGAAAAAATCTAATTCAATCTGAGATAGTTAAATTATCAAACTTCTAGATCTCTCAAAATCAGTTACTGTTGGTACAATCGGTTTTTACACGACTTACTGCTTATCTACTAGAAGCCTCGAGGAATGTCTACACAGAAATAATTTTAACAGAACGAATGTCAACAATAGGCATACTCCATTTTGTCATATTTGAAGCCGTAAACTTATACGCAGTAAAAAATAAATTATTTTGGAGAGGATGAATTTTAAAATTTGAACTTTTTAGAACTTTCCGAAATTTCTCACCTGCTGAAGTGAATGCTTTGCCATCAGAAAATGTGTGTAAGTCACAAGTCACGTTCCTTTCATTAGGAAACCGGCTAGCTAGGCATGAGCATTTAAAGACCTTAAGTTGCGCCCGCCATTCGAATGTTTTTCGGGGGTAAAAATTAAAAATCGGATCGTTTTGGCTTATTTCCGTCGGTTACAAGCTATAAGTATGCTAAATTTCATGTTTCTGACTCATCTGGAAGTGGACAAACAATTGTGCCAATGAGTGGATTAGCCATGCGGCTTTGTAGTAGCTATAGTGATGATTTTCTATTTTTAAACCGTTAATTGGGGTTACTCCAGTACCGGCCAACCGGTTTGGTCCAAAATCAATAGGCTTCGTTCTATTGACATTACAAGTGCATATACTAAGTTTCATGATAATCTGGTAAAGAGTATTCGAGTTATCGCGCGTACAGTCACAGCGACAGGCGGACAGACTGACAAATAGATGGACAAACATTTTTCCCGTCCACCATACGATCTCAGAAAGTACCATTCTGGCACTTAATAACTCATAATCTAAGGTTATTTAAAGTAGCATCATATAAATTCTCACATAGTGATAACTGATAAGCAAGTGGTTATAATTTCAAGGGTTATAATTTCTAAGGGTATTCATTAAAGGTGATACAAATAAAAAGAAGATCCCTTCACCCTTATCGGGTTTCAAATTAGGATTTTTAGGGCATGGTGGATGATGACTCCTATCCTGAAGGCACAACCGAACACGACCAATTTTCGTAAATCCACATTTTGGATAGAATTTATATTTTCCTATACTGTATAAGTGAGTCATCCAGCTATAAAATCTGTTATTTACACGACTCAAAACATATATATTATGTCTAATCTTTTTTATAACAGTTTTTTGGCTTGCGTTTAGCTTGACACGACATGAGAAAGTGTAATGTTTACCTAACAGAATACCGGTATACGTATATTTCGGGCATCACTCCACCCACACGAGTTCACGGATGCTGCCAATTGCAATATTGGAATAACACCAAGAAGGTGCAGTTGGCACAAGCAGAAAGACTGAACTGAAATGCTCATGCCTAGCTAGCCGGTTTCCTAATGACAGACAGCAACGTGACATGCGACTTATACACATTTTCTGAGTGCAAAGCATTCACTTCAACAGGTGAGAAATTTCATTCGTAACGTCTCCCTTACAGAAATTTTGTTTAAAAAGTTTAAAACCGGCCTTATTTTTTGTTTTAGATTTGTTGTCGGATATTCACAAAAGGAAAAGCGTACTGTGGATTCCATCAAAGGAATTCTATTTTCAGTATTTTGTTAGAATTACAAAAAAGTAGCATATCAGGCTTTTAAAAAATCTGAAATAATCGTACTTTCGTTTTCCAACCATGCGATTCAATTTAATTCTATCTCAATAAACGTTTCAAGCCTACTGTAGAAAGGTGCATAAAGAGATCTACACAGATATTTTTACAGCCGTCTCCAAAAGGGATGAGCCGGCTAAATGTTTTAAGTTCCAGACACTGAATACTGTGCATGCTCGTCTCGTCGTCGTCTGCATACACGAGACAGCACTAGAAAATTAGCAAACGTACGTCTTGCCGATCTAGTACACCTAGTGGATACATGGATTCATGTGATAAATTTACCTGAACAATAAAGTCATTGTGTTATGCTCGACGCTAAACTGAAATTTTGGCCTTGAACTTTATAATGAACTATGATTTCAAACTTAACACTGACCTATGATTTGAAACTTAATACTTAGGGCCCTGATTTATTGGTGAAATAAAATGGCTGATTTCGGTGTTAACTTCCTTCTATTTCGGTGGGTATTTCGTGAAATAAATTACTTATACTACATTGGGAACATTGAGCAAAGATAAACTTTGCTTCTTTATTTACATGAACTAACACCCCCCCCCCCCCCATTTCCATATTCTTCTGCCCTTGTATGAACTGAAGTAACTTTCGATTTAGGCATGATTAGAGTTAATGTTCAAATATAATGACGAGAAATATTATCGTAATTTCTACTAAACACCATCAGATAGCCATTTGCAAACAGAAGTGCCAACCATACCACTGTGGATAAAAGACGAAATCTGTTGAATACAGGTAACAAACATTCTACACTCTTCTGCTGTAATCGATCATAGGCATCGTTAACTTGGTAAATATATATCGGTAAATCTTCGACAGCCACAGAAACAGCAGAAAAAAAAGCATGCTGCTAAGAAATAAAAAATACAGTACACCAAAACACAATATTGTGATTTTAAGGCACATTTTCGTACTCATTTCTCACTTTACGGACAGAAGGGGCATATTTCGCGCTTATAGACACATTTCGCGGAATCGAGTAAACTTCGCGATATTTCGTGGGTTCAATTTCGTTCATATTGGCATTTTAAGCATATAAAAGCTAAATATAGCTAAGGGAGGTTGTTTTATAAAATTTCGTGCTTATCGTTGTTACCAAAAAATACGGCCCCTATATATAATACTCAACTATGATTTGAAACTTAACACTGACCTATGTTTTGAAACTTAACATTGACCTATGATTTGAAACTTAACACTTATTGTTGAATTTAAACACGCTTACATCGTAAAAATGTCAGATGAACTGAGCAATGTGACATAGATAGAGATGTCTTGGGCCCGTAAGTTCATGCCCTAAAAAAGCAGAAATATCCATGCACATATGCAGACATGGAGACATTCGACACTGAATTATTCATCCATGAAATCCAGGCCCGTGCAGCCATCTGGGATATGCGTGTTAATTATACAGTAATATGATAGATAAAATAAAATCCTGGAAAATTTGTTCCAGACTTTCAGGAGAAGAGTGCAAAAGAAAAAATCGGCAGGTAAGCCAACTTTTATTAACTATTATACATTAATACTTATTTATTACAAAAACTGGTGCATATACATACACATAGGCCTACAATACACAAAAATTAGGATGATCATCTGAAGGCTTTCTGCATGCCGTTACATTGGATACAAGATTTCCCGGGTTTCATAGATTAGGGGTCCAAAATGGCGGCTAAGTGTCGACTGTTTTGAGAAGTAAACGGCGCCAAATAGTTGACTGGCTACCACATTTTCTTCAACAATATGATTAGTCAGTACTTAATCCACATTTCGAAAAAGACATACTACATGCTACAATATATATATATATATTTTTTTAAAGCCCTGCAAGCTAATCTAAACTCGTATTACATAACCTTCAATATAAAGAATGATTCAGCCTGATTTTCTAGTCATTTAATTATTTCTCAAATACGGGGTCACTGCTACAAAAAAACATTTATAAACCAATAAATTTATGCCATCATATACACTCCTTTACGATTCACCTTCGAAATTTTACATAGCCTGCATTTTCTACTTATTATTGAGTAGACCCAATGTATTCACCAAATAACAAATCACAAACATTAATACAGACTTTCATCGCACTGCATTTATACTATTTAAGTCACATATATTATAAAAAGGCATTGCAAGCTAATCTAAACTCCTGCCATCATTAATATAATCTTAAATTGAAAGAAAGTACCGATTCGGCCTGACTTCCTTGTCTTTTATATAATTAGATTAGCCTTTCCACTATTTAAGCCACGTTTCGAAAGTGATATTCCACAAGATATAAATATTAGCTTACATTATTAAAAAAGGCATTGCAAACAAGTCGTGGCATAATCAACACAACCTTCAAATGAAAAAAATACGATTCGGCCTAATGTCCTTGTCATTTAGATATTTGAACGGTAATGCTACAAAATATTTATGTAAAACTAATAACGCCATTATATAGAATCTTTTCTATGATTTAACCTCAAACTCAAGCTTTCCCTATAGGCCTAGCCCTGCATTCAGAAAACTGGTTTTGGTCAAAGGTGATGGATGTAGTGTAATAGTGCATCTTAGATTCAAATATCGCCTGACAAGTTCTAGCTGAACTTCTTGTCCAATGACTTGGATAGTGGAATACCGGCCCTAGTTAACATCCAACCACTTTTTTTAATCAGATTTATATTCGCATTACCATTCTAGTATACATCCTCCCACGTTAATCCACTGAAGATCACCACCGTATCAACAGCATAAGAATGAGGCATCATTGTACTTCTCCAGATCTTTTTCTAATAAATCATATAGGCCTACATCACAAATAAATCAGATTGGTCCCAGAATTGCTATTGATTTAATGTCCCTTAGCAATTTGTTACATAATTACTCCAATTCTTTATAATTGAGTCTTTTCTCAAATAACACTAGCATGTGATTTGTTAAACTGAAATCATTCTGCATTCTTGATATTTCATTTCCTCAACCTTTAGATAAAAGTGTGCTGTATGATTCATGAGGTAAACTGTAGCCTACTTTGCCAAGAGAAAAAAGATCAACAGTGCAGTAAAATCCCTTTTTCCGAGAATTGTGTAACCTTGCCCTTCAAACTCTGCCTGCAGGCAGCATTGTAACAAAGCCTGAATAACCCGGTAAGACCAATGCTGCATTCTTAAGGGTCCTTTACACACTCGATGGCCGAGTGCACCATTCTCCGGTTTTTTCAGCCGTTTCGTTACCGCGGTAAACGTAATACCGGGGTATTCTCAAAATCTCTGTGCACCATTGCTAAAATACCGCGGTTTGCTAATGCTTGGAAATATTGCGGTTACTCTGCTCCGAATCCATTTCTCGTTGATGGTTTCTTCCATGGCCGCTAGGTTCTCTCTCTCTCTCTGCACGTCTGCCAGTCACGGTGGCTCTGGTAGGCTATTGGTTTCCTGAATTCAATGTATTTGTTCCCTTATTATTCAATAAAAATATGTTCATAAGGATAAATGGGAATATTATATTGCGTATATATGTCGTCTGAATTCATACTTTAAATACAAGCACCATAGATACTGTACCAATCGTGAAATGACTTTATTTCGCCTACTGGTTTGGTTGAGGTGAGAAAGGGTCATTTCAATCGATGTTACAGCACAGTATTTGCAAAGATCGTTCATTCTTCAAATAGATTCCACCTGACTGTACATTTCAATAAAATAACATTGATGTTTTAAAGAATAATTCTCACACGTGTGCAAACCAAGGCAAAGCAACACCACGAAATCTCTGCTCTGAGTTCGACATAGCCTCGCTTTTATTCCCGTACAACTAGTAGAAATTTTAGGTGCAAAATCATGTGCATAGCCATGAAAGGGCTGTTATAATTATGTTCGTATATGTGCAGGTGTGATAAATTGCTTACATACCCTATATACCGATACACAGGCTACATCGTGATGCATGCAGCCATTCACTTAAATTTGGCCTAGGACCACTGGTTTTCCATATTTCATTTATTTTTTGCCTTATTGTTCAGTAATAAATGTTCATAAGGATACAATGGAATATTATATTGCGTATATATGTCGTCTGAGTCCAAACTTTGAATTCAAACACCATAAATACTGTACTAATCGTAATGTTCGTGGTTACGCCCACTAGCCTACTCTATGGACCTGGTTTGGTTGAGGTAAGAAAGGAAGGTCATTTCAATCGATGTTACAGCACAGTATTTGCAAAAATATGCACCATCGTTCATTCTTCAAATAGATCCCACCTGTCTCTCATTATTATTTATATTCAATTAGCTTTTGGCCTAGATATCATAAATATGATACATTACGCTGATCTCCATCTTGGAAAGAAAACCGCTGTTTTCAGACTTTACAGCTCCTTCACGGCCGGTTTGCATCTTACCGCGGTAAAAGTCGAAACCGAGCACGATGCAACGAAAATATGACTTTACCGAGGTAAACTAAGCAACTTTACCGCAGTATTCTGAATACCGAGGTTGGTGCACTCGGCCAGACTTGTCTGTGCAGACCATGTTTGCACAGACCATCTGCGCATCGGGTCTCCACGGTTCGTTTCGAATTTACACTTTAACCAGACTTGCACACAGTCTTGAGTTCAAAGAGTGTAGTGTGGTTGTAAACATCTGTTAATGACCAAACTAAGTAAATTTGCTTAGAAGACGATTCAGAGACCAATGATGAAATTGAAATATCAATACATACATAATACATATTGTATATACAATCGATATAGGTCCATTAATTAATAGTAATTTTAACAACATATAAATCCTAATAGGCCTACAGTAATTTTAAAATACAATTAAAAATTAATCATTTAGTCTATAACTCTATTTATCGCCCCTTGTCAATTAATTAACATTTATTACAAGAAAATTGGTTTATTCGTTTACTGGATTTTGTGAAGGTTCTCTCTCTCATGCTTGATACTGTAAAAATGATAAAATATAAAATCACAACATAACCCCTCCTTGAGTTGACTGATGAACTATCTTCAATTCTCTTCCTAACATTAATGATCCGCATTAGTTTCAACTTCTTTCAGTTAAAAATTTGTTATAAGCAGCATTTTTTCTTAGTCCGGTCACTAAATTGTATACTCTTCCCTTTTCAAATAGCTGGCAATGTTCGATACAACTGTATAAATTCACATCAATAAACGCGTGGATCTTGAGGAGAACCAAGTACATTCAATGGATACTGGACAGATACGCACTACACCGTCACTATTCGAAGACTGTGCTATTTGTCTGCGGCGATGTGTTCCATTTACACGCACCCATTGGTCTTACAGACCCCGACGTTGCAGACAAACCGGTGTCAATATATGCGCGTGTTAAAGGGGCCTTTAGCTTGTAACGCTCTATAGTACGCCTAGAGTGTAACCTACATTTATACACTACCAGTTTATTAAAACTCTATCAAAGCATGATTACCGTATATTTCCGCAGATAAGACAACCTTCAGATAAAACGAGATATGAACTTTCGCCAAAGTTTTATAGTTCTAGCATATATCTGTCCTATAAGACTACCCCAAAACTATCAACGGCCTATGAATTTATGTTTATGAAATAACTGCAAACAGTTTCGTTCTTGTTTCAGTTTTCTTGTCGATCGCGAGTTATGAGACAAAAATGTTGCCAATCACCGCACTATTATAATCCATAGGTTGGGTAGTAGAAATTAGGGCAAAATAAATACAGTTAGTTAAAAAGACTGCAGGTTACCCTTACCAGAACAAAGCTTCCTCGATCTTTTTTTTCAAAATGGCATCACTGAGCAGAATCGCATCACAATGGAACAGAACAATTTTTCACGCATTGTGTGTGAGCCATGTGATACACGTACTGGTATATAGGGGAAAATGAACAAAAAATCCAAAAATAGCTTTTATTTCGCAGATTATGGCGTTTGTGGTTTTATTTACGAAATTCGCGTTATTTCGCGCCTTACATTTGACCGCATATGGCACCTAACATCTTAATATATCGAGATAATATTATAATACTGACATCAGAACATATCACGTTATAATGGTTTTAATGCATGTAAATTTCAGTCCAATTTTTATGTATCTGTCCTATAAGACGAAGGGGTATGCCGTAGCGTAGTGGTTGAGGCGCTGCGCTACAAACCGGAATTTCGCGGGTTCGATTTCCGATGAGGTCGTTGAGATTTTTCAATTGACCTAATCCTTTTGGTGGCACTATGGCTCTGGGGTCGACTCAGCCCCTAAGAGAAGTGAGTACCAGGAGCAATCCTGGGGGTAAAGGCGGCCGGTGCGTAAGGCTGACAACCTTACCACCTTCATGTGCCGAATTCCAAAATTTGGGATCCTCAACCTCCTGGAACCCTCTGGGCTCCATGGCCTGTATAGGGATCACTTTACATTTTTAACCTATAAGACGACCCTGGATTTTCGGGGCCTTTTTTTAATGATTCAACTATCGTCTTATCTGCGAAAATATACGGTATATTTCTCATCATAACTTCCCAATAAATAGTTCATTGGTGCAAGAGCAACAGTAACATAATGCAGGCCTAATAACACTTACGGGGTATGACAATGGGTGAATAGTTTCTTCATGAAAGTCGGTTTTCCATTTCGAAGTTCACTGTTAAGATTGAATTACTGAGCCAAGTAACAGTTAAACTTCTATTTAGTCACATGCAGACCCATGTGGGTATGCGGATCACTGCGCATCCATGGAAGGGAAATCATAAAAAGGTGCGAGTTCAGAAGCGTCTGCTTGAATTTCTTGACTTCCAGAGGTGAGAGTGTGCCAGCGACTTCTATTAATAGGTATGTGTAGAAACATCGTGAATAAAGAGACGAAGAGAGAAGATACAATAAACCATGTCACATATGGGACATGTAACAAAACATCACAATGGGATAAGCCTATAGATAAAAAAAAATCTGATGTAAAACATATAACTTCCTCTACAAAAATTAACGTTTTGGCTCTTAGTATAACATATAGGCCTAATACATATTTTCTACACCGGTACTAAATGCGCCATGAGACGTGTGCGTGCTCGATTACTCCTCCGAGACCTCTGACCTCGAGGTCTGAATTTTCACTGACGGGGGGAGTGTTTATTTCAGATTTGATCCTGATAGCATAGTCGATGCGGTCAAAATTTAATTTTTAATTTTGGTTAAAGTTAGTTTATTTCTTGTGCTTCATGTAGTCCTGTACAGGAGTGGTCCGGACGTAGCTGGGAAGAAACCCGTGGCTGGCCAATGCGAATGTTGAGTATCCCAGGTAGTGATGGAATTCTCGAATGAAAAATTGGAATTATTTGATTCTTGAAAGTTCTAGAGATATCAAAAATCGTATTAAAAATATTAGAATGATTTAATAGGCTACTACGAGAAGATCGACACGAGGAGAAGTTCTCGAGTTCTATCGCTCAGTCGTATCACTTCGGTCAACTTCGTTAAAAAACTTAAAACGGTATAAATTTTTCAGGCAAGAAAGGAAAGGCCTACACAGTATATATGAACGCACAGCTTTATGCGCACAGAGCAGATCAATGTTGCCGAACGGCAAATTTTTTAACAGACCATCACTCGGCAGATGAGAAAGCGTTATTACCTTATGGATCTTTACTCTGCGAACGCTTGTAGTAGAATGCCGTTAACGCAATATCTGACAGCGTTGCGTGAAATTAACTCCTACTAGTATTGATAAATTTAATTCTTTTTCCGTGTGTGGTAAATGCTTATTACAAAGAGAATTTTCCACCTGACCACAAATAATTTTAACCAAAAGTTCAATGTATGCATTATTTACTTAGCCCTTTATTCTACAGTAGTGTAATATTAATTAAATACTTACATATATAGCACTCATGTGTACATTTTCATACATACTATTACATTTTCTACAATAATGTTAAGGAGCTGATAAAACTGACTTACAAATGTTTATCTATTGTCCTTAAATATATGGTAGCATATATTATGCTATTCATATAGTATACATTTGTACCTTAACTAGTAGCTTGCTCAATGCATTCAATTTAAAATATAAAACCATTAAAATTATATTGTCTTGTATGCTGTATAAACTTAAACAATTTTAAAAATGTGTTGTCAAACTATTGTCCTGAAGATTAAAATTAAGTAAAATTGCCAAATTATTCAGCAAATAGTCATTGATATAAAATTAGTGTTATATACACTGGGGCAATGCAATTGTATTTTAGTTGTAAAACAATTGTAAATTGCAGTAATTGCAAAACAATTTGTCTGTTCCTAGTTGTAAAATATAAGTAAAATTGCCAAGAATTTTAGCAAATAGTCATTAATATAAAATTCTTCTTTAGTACACTGAATCTATGTAGTAGTATATTAATTTGTAGAAACGCTGGATTGATGATGGCTTTTAGTAGTATCAATCGATGCAACGATACTACTGGAGTAGAAAATAATTACTCAAGCTATAAGTACCCTATGATATGGGCGGAGGAAATAAAGGGAATGCGATTGTCGGACGGCTCCAATTGTCGGACACTTACAACATTTTTGCATTTAACTCAGGAACTGAAAGGTCCCAAAAGTTGTGAAGACTAGCACTAGGTGGCAGTGCTAGAGATTTTCTGGACGTGTAATCTTCTCTGCAAAATATTATTATTCGAAGGAGTTTCTAAAGCGGTCACCGGATTTATTGGCCAACAAAAAGAAGAATTTTAGCTACTTCAGTTTTAAGAAGAGATCTGTTACTTATCACCGACGTATGTAGCCTACACCAAATAGTTGTATTATCTTTCTCCTTACATTTGGAAGGAAAATTGTTTCGTTCAAACATGGCATTCGCGCTGGCGGGCAATTCAAACTAAAATCTATCAAATTTCTATTCTCGGACATTGTGCAGGATTTCTTAACAAATGGTTAGTTTTAAAAGTGATAATGGAAATGATTGTTCTTTGTAAAACTTAAAAGAAAACACCTCGAGTTCGATTCTCGATGAGGTCTTTTGAAGTTTTAACCTCCACTTTCTCAAAATCGCACTCTGAAAATATGTACCCTGTAAGTCTTTTACAAGCTAAATTGCGAATCAAATATGATTTCTTCGTCAAAGCGAAATGTGTTGGCGCTTATATTAGAAAAAATGAACCAAGAATGGAACCTTGTGAAACAACACTGTCTTTCCTCCCCTCCTTCTCTTTCCTCACTCCCTCGCCCTTTTTCCTCTCCTCTCCTCTATCTATCTATCTATATCTCTCTCTCTCTCTTAATCACCTCTTAACCGCTTATGAATCCTCATTTCCCATTATCTTCTACAAAAGTTTACTCTTATCATACATATTGGCTACTACTTCATGACATTTGGTTAAGCTTTATGTTTTATTTTCAGTATTTGTATTAACAATGTGTCTGTAATTATTATTATATTTGTAATTTGTCATATGTAATTTTTTTCCGTCATTGTGAGCGGATTGTATGTCTAAAAGGAACTTTTAAATTCTATGCTTAAATCCTTAAAATAAAATCAATCAAAATCAATCTATGTGCATTTTGGCGGCGCTTGAGAAAGCACCGATATAATGTACTATTAAAGAATGTCCTTAATGTGATACAAACAGTTTAAGGTACATTCCAGTAATGCATTTTGGAAACAATTTTCGTATGGAAAATTCAATCGAGAGACATAGTGTAGCCATCATTGTTTTAGCTTAGAGTAAGAACGGATTATCGATTTATTACAGCTTTAATAATTATATAATTACTTAAAATATGGATCAAAATCTGATGTCCAGAAATAGGTACACTAAAGTAAAGCACTGTCCGGGAATAGGTGCAGTTTTCCTATTTCCGGACATTTTGCACCACCTTTAAAATATATTTTCTAGCCGCAAATAAACTGAAGCATGCCTGCAAAACCACATATATTAGGATTATAAAAGGTTCTCCCTACGCAATGAGGCATCGTCAGTCCTGATACGGTACTTGGTACTGCCCCTATAAGGTACTGCCCCCTTTTAAGTTATAACTACCCTTCAGGGAATTTGTTGCTAAATATATTTTTAAGTTCTTAGTTAAGCCCTACGCACTTCGTGTAAAAATTTAAAGAAGAAAAGAAGAAAAAACTGTACCGAGCAGTTTTCGAATAAATGGTAAAGTAGTAACAAAAGTAGGCCGCCGATCTTCGTGTCGCATCCCCAGAAGATATTTAATCCAAATATAAAATTTAGTTTGGATACGAATTTTTGTTCTCGAGCTATGCTGTTCACAGACACAGGTACACACAGACATGTCTCCGAAAATTGTATTCTTAGATTCAGGGAACCTCAGAATGTGATTCTATGCTGAAAACTCGATACTGAATTTCAGGGCCCGAAAAATAAAAAGGACCAGCCTAAAGGATCCAACAGGTGTAGTCTTTTTTTAAATATTTATTCTTCGTATTAAGGCATATCCCCATATTATTTTATCTCCAACCACTTACTACACTTCAAACCCAAATTAATGGATTTATAATTATTGCGAGTCAAATATATAGGCCAATAGGTTAAAAGAATGCATTTGAAATTTGCACAGAGGTTTGCTCTTAATTATATGGCTGCCCCAAATTCTGTGCATGTGTTCGCTAAGTGCATCTGTTCTCTATCTTCTGAACTCATCAGGTCTGTGTGAAATCAGCCACTGCTTTCGCGTTTATTATAACTGCGGGAAAGTTATCGATGTTAACACTGAGTTCTATGGTTCTAATAACACCTTTTAAATAAAATTCTTTAATTATATCTTAGTTTTGTGTTTTTAAATTTTACTTGTTTTAAATCTTGATGCAAAGTCTTTGGACAGAAGAAAAAATGACTCCGTTAACACAAAATGTTTGGATAGTCTAGTCTAGGATAAATCTGGGTAATGGCAAAACCTACTACGTCGAGAAAGTTACCCAAAAAGTAACGGTACTTTAATTTAATCTCTGTTATTATACAGGCCTTTGGTATTATACAAGTCGTCAAGAGCACCTTCACGTATACAAGGATGTAATGATGTTTTACATACAGAAGTTGCAGGTAACCCATGGTAGAAAAATGCTCGCACGTGTTTTCTTGGTTTACTCTATTTATTGAACTTACCTAATGCAAATAATTACGGTTTTCATCTCGGTACCTTATTGCCCATGTCTCCTCCGTGTTTCAATAACACTCATAAAACATGGTAGGTGAATGAAAATAATTGAGGAAGGTCGGGTGGTATCGGAAAACTTAAGTTTTTACGACTAAACTTTTTTTGAAACTCAAAAAAAGTGCAATCCATTTTATAGATACAGTGCGCCCGAGAACAGTCTCCGCAGTTGCTATTTGCTGGAGAGAGGGCTAGGTGCAACAGTTACGTTGGCAACACGGGCTTTTATAAAAACAAACCGCCAGCTGTGTATGCAGGCAGGCAGAGGTCACTGTCACTTTATCAATGGGTGCATTGTCTAATTACTAATCAGTGCATATTGCAGTGTGCAAGCATTTTAGATCGAATATTGTGACAGGACTTCCAGCACCTGCAATGATCAGCTGTGGTGAGTACCAACTTAACTGCTGCAGCTAGCTGCCTCTCCAACAAGTAGCCGCTGCGGAGAATATTCTCGGGCGCACTGTATCTTTACTCTTTACTTTGATATATTTAACTGAAACTAAAAAATGCAATCAGCATAAGAAATCTAAAAAGTGGTCATATTTTTGTAGATTTGAAAAATGGAAGTTAGTATCGGACAATCACTCTTTTCAACAAAAAACTTATCTTCATGTTGAAAGTACAAAGTATCTTTTCCCACAAAATCACACTTGTAAAAATTATCGTTAGGACCGATAGTTTCCAAGATATAAGTTAAAAACAAAAAAAGGGACCTTCTACGGGCCCCCCTGCCCCCTGCTCACCTCCTATGGGTGGGGACTTTTTGTATGCTTACCTTATAACTAGTTCAAACAAAGTCCCAACGTAAAAAATTGTGTTCCTTCCATTTCCTTCTACAACTTTTCGTTGACTGGACTATATCTGAAGGAATAACTTGTGCCAGTGAATTGCCACAGGCGTATCACTATAATATTAATCAACTTATCTATGACTCTTTTTAGTGTGAAATAGCCTATTATTACGAAGCTAAATATTTTATGATTTCGTATACGACCATGAAAACCACAACAATCAATAATAGAAATGCCTACATTTCTAGCTTTTATCACTGCTCCGACATGAACACCTGAAAGTTAATGTTTCCATTCTCTCTTATGGAGCAGCGCTGTTTCAAGTATCGTTTACCGTCGCTGCAACATGCACGCGGCCTAAGATATGAATAAGCCTATATGTTACTTTAAATGTCAATAGAATACGTATTTAGATGGCTGACAATAGTCTTGTGTGGACTCACGGTTGTTTGTTGTACGATTGTGACTGGCGAAAGTTCTGACCACATCACCTTTATGGGTGAAAATCTCGATTATATCTTTCAACATGTCGCTTTGCTATGCCATGTGAATTTAAGTGTTACAGTGATATATTTCAACAGTTATTTTCTTTATTAGGAGAGAGGCAATTTACGTCTCACGCATCGATGATACACGTATTTTACAAGCAAGTTACCAACAGATCCTCAGTGAGGTAATTAACACCACCTCGCTTACAAACAGACTTTTATAAAACACATAACAAAACTCTATGTCAATCGTATCAGATTGTTCAAAATGCTAAGACGTCGTAATTTAAAACACTGTCGAGAGTGAGCTAACGGCACAAAAGCAGAGATAGTCCCGTCAAGTAGTTATTCTGAATCTTCAAATTTACAACATATGGCACAAGTTTCTTTTTTTAACACAATGACACACTCCCAATCCATTTGTGACTCATCAGTTTTCAATGTGGATCAAAGTAATCTTAGTCATTGCGGCAAGATTTTCAGTTAGGAACGCTCTACTCTAAAAGCAGTAGCAGAAAACCAGGTTTATAACTGAACTCATATCTAATATATAAAATCGAAAGTGTGTATGTATGTATGTTTGTTCCTTATACAAATCTACATTTCTTTACCAATTTACACGACATTTTGCACACATACCCTGTTTAGCCCGGGAAGTATAGCTGTCAACATTAAAATTGAAACAAATCAGTCCTTCCCTTGAAAATTATATAATTTCTGAGAATATTATGCAAACAAAATGAAATCCCATTCAGTTGTCAAGACAACAGTGTATTGTTTACACAGTTCATATAGGGCTCTGGACATTACATAACATTGGACTTTAACGAATTCTGATGCTAACGTTTTGTAAAAATAATTCTTGAAGAATAAAATCCACGAGAATAAAGCACATTGTAATGCAGTCACATAACTTTATCTACCCTCGACACAAGAAATATTTTCTCAATTCACATTTTGATGTAGAATAAGAGGTCGTAATGCAGGGATAACTTAAGTGTGTGAGTATGCTATATCAGAAGTAGGTAAACAATCCTTTCCGCTTATACGTTATCCATAGCTGTATGCTTTGTATTAGTTGAGAAATAAGGCCCTAAGCATGGGATGGAACATTTTGAGTCCTATGCTCGCAGTATTTTATGTCCCGGGTTTTAGGGGAGGAAAGTATGAAAGTGATACTGCATTTCTCTTATTTCAGAACCGAAACGGTTGTATGGTAACATGAGAATGAGAAATAAAATTTTCCGTCAAGTCAATACAATCTTATTTAATTTATGTTTCTTCTTATTTCAAATCCTCCCAAGCATGATGTGTAGAAGCAACGGAATGCAGCTTTCGACATCCTCTATGAGCCATAAAAAGCTATATCTAGCGTTTTCTGATGGAATAGTATGAGTGTGATAAATCTTTTTCTTCATTTCAAGTTTTACATGCATATTATATAAGCACCTAGAGTTTCAAAATCGAAAGTCCTCCATAAGTTAATTTCAAATTACAAAATACAAAGCCCGGGCGATGCCGGGCCTTTTCAGCTAGTTATAAATAAAAGAACCCATTTTTAATTTTGAGAAGCCATTTTAGATGTTAGGAATTTTGGATACTTCTAATTTTCTGTTACAAGAAACTGAATTGTCTGCTTGCTGGATATACCAAGCAAGTGCTATGAAGCCTACACTAAAAAGAAAAAAAAAGGCTACGTTGCGTTGAATAAAGGGTTGCCAAAGAAGATTATAATGTGCCTGAAAGTTTTAAAGATCCAAATAAGACTAGTTGCCTCGTCTATTTAGTTTCAGACTAATTTTTAAATTACATATAAAATCCTAAACTCTCGAAAACGTCTATGGCTTTCGTAATATTGATAACAAAAGTATTTAAGAACTTGTATATTTTCTCTTGCTTGCAAGAAACAAGAGAATAGCCTACTGCTTGTCAATGTAACATTCATTGAACCCATCAATTAATCAGAAATACAGTATGTATTCGTATAGAGCTATTTTAAATACTATTTCACACATTGGCTCATTGCATAATAACCCAAAAACAGTCAAGTTCAAGTTTAGTACAGTAGAGTTCTCAAATGCAACTTGCGCTTTCGCTCTGCATAGATAGGCCTATGACTCTTGAACAGGGTAACACCCGGGTCATTCCATGTCAAGTGAACCAATTTTTTGTCAATTTTGAACATGACCATCTCCGATTTTAGTCATACTTGGTTGTCATGAAGTACCACCTGAGATATGTTAAAGTGCAAAATATCAGATTTTTATGTGTTGTAGTTTTCCAGTTATACCCTTCTGAAATATGGAAAAAAACCAAATTTTCTGCATAAGTGCAATCACAAAATGACGCATAAATCAAGCTGGAATTGACATAGATGAGTGGGAAAAGTATCAAAATGTAGCTTATATTATGAGCTTTAATTTGATACGTCACACGAGTACTTTCGAAAAAAAATATTTTCAAGGTTACCCAAAAAAAATTTGAAAACTGAATTTTTCAAAAACCTATATTTTGAAAATTTTGAAACAATTCTCATAGAAACATACATATTTCAGCATCATGTCCTACAAGTTTTGATAAGGGATCGCAATGGGATCATATTTTTTTACATTTATAACAAATACTATGCACGCTGGGTAAGAATATATGGCACCGTAATCTTGCACTTAATTCTAAAATTTCATTACAATCAAAAAGAAAAACTTACAGAAAACATGTTACCTTCCCTTCTTCAATGACAAAAACGTGAATTTATTGTCTACAGTAATTTTCTAGAGCCATGGTTGCCGCATCCATCTCTTCCTTCGAGAGGTAATAACTACGGCCAGTGGGACATGTAGGTTGCACAAGGGTGAGGATCTGAGAGAGAGGCACAGTCAGTTTATTTGGACAGTCACTTTTGAAAGTAAATGATGGAGAAGGACCTGCAGGGTGCAGAAACATCAGTTCCACTATCTGTGCTGTCTCATTTTTGTCCACAACTACACCAAGCCACCAATGATTGTTGTTCTCACATGTAACATATCCTTTTACTTCTGCTAGCTTCAGCCTCTGTTGCACACGTGGTCCTAACACTGAAAAAGTGGATGACTGTTCACTTCTTGAAAATACCTTTGTCAACAACACTTTATCTGACAATGGGATGAAACTGTGGAACTTCTGTGTGCCTGGTATTGCTTTTGTAGACAGAAATCTGTCTGCAAGTATTTTTTCCTCTTTGTTGTATTGTGCTTCATTGAAGAAGAAGAACTGCATGGAGTCGATGTTTTCCTCACTCCATGTAAACAGCTGTGCTGGTGTCATGATTTGATGCTCGTATGGCCGCTGTAGGCTTGCCTTTCCTGCAAGTCTTTTCACAGTACCACCCAGACCGTCACATACTCCTTTCCCATGGGCTGTTGCATAGAAATGCCACTCTGCCTCAATTCCAAAATCATGAACATGGTGGCATAAGTTTGAAAAGTTTTTTCTGTTTTTAAATTGCGCAGCTGCACCATCTGAGAAGTAGTAAATTTTTTTCAAATCTCTAATTACTTCCAACTTCAAATGAGAGATAAGCCTTTTCTGGAATAAATGAACAGCAGTGGTGTCATGCTGTAGACATTCAGAGATACATACAATACTTTTGTAGTGTATATTATGATCATTGTAGTAGACTGCTATAGGAAAAATAGTTGCTTGATCATTGTTCCAATGAAAAGACTGGGCTTCATCCTGTAGTACAAACGAATAATTTTCTGCAAAGTCCATACATACCACAGCTTCATTTACGTCAATATTCTGCTTCAAGTGATTATAATATTCTGCCTGTCTTCTTGCAATAAAAGAATGTCTCTTCAAAATCAACAACTGTTCACACAAAGTTTCTATAAACTCATCTGCAGTTTTGATGAAGGTTACTAAATTACATCTGTCAACAGAAACCCACTGCTTGTATGTAATGTTGTCCACCAGTTCATTATCTAGCAGCAACTGTAACTCATCTTTCAAATTATCTACACCTGGACATGAAGGACATTCATTAAGGTGGCATGCTGTGCCTGGCTCTTCACACATTAACTTCGCTAAACAGGAATTATAATTACTTATATCTGTGCCATCATTCAGTGTAATTTGTTTGGATTTCAACACTTGTAGCATTAATTTAACATTCTGATGCACTGTACAAACGCATACTGTGTGGGTACCACTTCCTCCAGCCAAGACGCAATGTTTAGGTCGTAAATCAGCAAATTTCGAAAATCCAATCTTATCAGTAGGATTTTTGTTTTTGAACAGCTCGTACACTTCCTTCAAGTTGCCCATCACTAGCCTCTTCTGTACATGAATTCTACTACTGTCACCCGTTTTCACAGAAACAAAATCTTTTTTTCCAGGCATAAGACGGCTGACATCATCACTGTTGTAGAACCCTATTACCTTCTCAATCACAGATTCATTTAAAACCTTTCCTGGTTTAGGATTTGGTGTTGCCAGAATACCCTTCGCTTTCACCAATGCTTTAGCTTTTCTTGCCATTCTGTTGCTAACCTGAAATTCATTTTGTATTTCACTGCATGACCAGCTTTTAGGTAGTACTGTTAAAATTTGCAATTTTTCACTAACACTTATATTTTCTTCTTGAAACTTTTCTTTTAGCTGACAAATGACTTCACATGATTCTGATTTATGGTCAACAGTTTTCTCTGTATTTGTACTTGCTGCTGTTAGTACCTTTTCTGTCAAACATTTTTTTATTTTACTGTATTTTTTATCACAGTATGATTTCATTTGCAACTTCCTCTTAGCAACAGGTGACTCCTCTAGAGAGCTTAGAGACTTATTAAGGTACTCTAAGGTAACATCTAAAGCTACAAATGATTCATCAACATTAGTAGGCCTAGTGGTATTGGCTACTGGTACTAAACAGTCATCTGTTGTATCTGTAACCTGTTTCTGCTTTGATAGTTCTTTCCTACAACTGTCACAAATTTTCATACCTACCACAATGGTGTCAAACATGTCACACATCCAGTCAGTAACAGGCCTCACACTTCTTTTCACACCCTGATGTCTGTCTTTCTTGAAAGGGTTGCAGCAGAAAATCTTTGCTGTTTCACTTACTTTTTCAGCCATACTGGGGAAATACACAATGCCTATTTTAATCACTGAACCCACTACTTTACATGCAGCAATACAGTCTTTGTACAGCCTTTGAAGAAAGGAAGCACACTGCATGAGAGTCAAGGCACAACTGAAGCCAGGTCCAACAGGTTACAACTTGCATTCCCTGGCTGACTCACATGCTTGCAGACTGTGTTTACTCATACCCATTTGACCACTTGCACAAGTTGGTATATGCATGTTGGTAAACAACTCCCTGGACAAAGGAATGGATTTTAGAATTAAGTGCAATATTCCTGTGTCATATATTCTTACCCAGCGTGCATAGTATTTGTTATAAATGTAAAAAAATATGATCCCATTGCGATCCCTTATCAAAACTTGTAGGACATGATGCTGAAATATGTATGTTTCTATGAGAATTGTTTCAAAATTTTCAAAATATAGGTTTTTGAAAAATTCAGTTTTCAAATTTTTTTTGGGTAACCTTGAAAATATTTTTTTTCGAAAGTAGTCGTGTGACGTATCAAATTAAAGCTCATAATATAAGCTACATTTTGATACTTTTCCCACTCATCTATGTCAATTCCAGCTTGATTTATGCGTCATTTTGTGATTGCACTTATGCAGAAAATTTGGTTTTTTTCCATATTTCAGAAGGGTATAACTGGAAAACTACAACACATAAAAATCTGATATTTTGTACTTCAACATATCTCAGGTGGTACTTCATGACAACCAAGTATGACTAAAATCGGAGGTGGTTACGTTTTTCCATTGGTTCACTTGACATGGAATGACCCACCCGTGGTATCCACTCAAGCATGCCAACAGCAAATACAGCAGTTGCATACAGTGGCCCTAAACGCGAATCTAGCGGGACAAAATTCCCTTTGGTAACCTTGTAAAAAGAGGTAAGCATTGTTGGATAATACTGTAAACATGTCCCAACATCACAATTCTATTTTTAAATTTCGGTGATCTGCTGTATGACGTGACACACCCTCAAAGTTGAATGGAATCCTGCTGAATTTGCGCCCAGTTTCGTCAGTGGGTGGTATACCAAGTCTAAACAAGTTGATGATTCTATTCCTACTGGACAATTCATTCTGAAGTATGTGGAACTGCTTGATATAATAATTATACAGATTTAGAAATATGTGGGTCCATCATATTAATTTCTTATCTTCTTGGAAAAGAAGTAAGTTTTAATTCAAATAGAATTTTAAATTGACTTATAAAATGCGCATCCGAATACATCGATAAAAAACTATTATACAATAGTCCAATTCATGGGCTATAAGGGGCAATCAACCGCATTGTGTGCAACTTGCGCCTTTTTCTAAAAATTCTTTCTTTTCAAGGTAACAAAGAAATAAAAATTACTTTTGCAGATTAGTTTTATTAAAAGCAACATTTAATCAGTACACTGCATGAAGATAACTAGCAAAAAATCCCATCGGAAGACGAATGTGATGAGTATTTAAATAAAGTGACCAGACGTCCCGTTAAGAACGGGAAGTACCTTTTATCAAACTGTTGTCCCGGTGTCCCGAAAGATTTTGTCAAGATGCATCTTCATCATGTTTTGTGAGTAAAAAACATTCATTCACTATATTTGTATGGTATGATAAGATTTTAATTATCAAACATTTTCAAATTTGTGTGTCATAATACAATCAATCATAAGCAGATAATCAATAAGTTATTTGCTACTGCAGATAAAATTACTCAATGGAATAACGAGGAAAAGAAGTCCATCTGAGATGGGTAGAAATGATTCAGTATTTCTCCTCTCAAAAGTAACTTTTCTAATAACTAAGATTGTCTTGAGTTTTTTCAATTACTTAAAACAAATGTCCAGTAGCCTACAATTTTATGATATTTTTATTTGGTGTTTATATTTATAGTAAGTTAATAGTTATGTTATGTGTTGTGTATTTTAATAACATTGCCTTGAATTATCGTAACATAATATGTTGACTATTCTGATAAAGTGATACCTATGCTTCATATTTATAAGAAACTAGCTTAAAAGGCCCGGCGTCGCCCGGGTTTTGTATTTTGTAACATGAAATTAACTTATGGAGGACTTTCGATGTTGATGTAGGTCCTTATATAATATGTATGTAGAATTCGAAATGAGGAAGAACGACATATGACACTCAGACTATTCCCTCAGAAAACTCTATATATAGCTTTTTATGGCTCTCAGAGGATGTCGAATGTTGCATTCCATTGCTTTTACACACCATGCCTGGGAGGAGTGCAAATAAGAAGAAAAAGAAATTCCGGTTACATAAGATCGTATTGTCTTGACAGAAAATTGTATTTCTCACTCTCATACTACCATACAACCGTTTCGGGGCTGAAGTAAAAAAGAAATTCAGTATCACTTTCATACTTTCCTTCCCAAAAACCTGGGACATAATGTACTGCGCGCCTAGGACTGAAAATGTTCCAACCCATTTTGTCTTCTTTTAGATGCTTAGGGCCTCTGATAAACATCCCTAGGCCTATTTCTCAACTAATACAAAGCCTACAGCTATGAGTGACGTATCAGTGGATAGGATTTGTTACAGCATAGGATTTGATATAGCATAGTTACTGGCACACACTTAAGTTGTCCCTGCAATACGACCGCTTATTCTACATCAAAACGTGAAGTGAGAAAATGATATTTTCCATGTCGAGGGTAGAGAAAGTTATGTAACTGCTTTATTTTCGTGGATTTTATTCTTCAAGAATTATTTTCACAATAGTATATTGCGATACAAGTGCCGTAAGCGATGCATACGGATCGAGGAAAGAGTTTGAAAAAACGAGGCGCTTGCGCCGAGTTTTCTTCAATTTCCGAGATCCGTTATGCGCTTACGGCACGAGTATTGCATGATATTTTTTTCACGATGATTATTTATATCAATTTAATTATATTAATTGTGATATTACCTGAAAATATTATGTATATACATTCTTGAAGATAGATGTTTATTTCAGAAAGTGATTCGCATGTGTGTGTTGTTATGCGAACCGAATATTTGTCCTGGGGGGCCTTGTCAATAAAGGCTTGTATTATGATGTGCCGTAAGCAAATTCATAACCGCACGGAAACACTTACCGCACATAGCAACAAGATTGCGTGTGGGAAAGTCAACTTACGATCCACGGCAACATCATTCGTAAGTACCACTAATTAGTTAAGTCGTGCAAAAATGTATTAATTACATCGATGGTATCAGAATTTGTTAAAGCCCAGTATTATAATATAATTTCCAAAGCCCTATGAGAACACCGTAAACAATACTTTCGTTATGTAAACAATTGACAGCAGAACTTTCTAACTCTGCCTCATTTCACATTTCCAACTTTTCCCGTGGATTTTCCAAAAATTTTCTTTCATACAAACCTTGTCCTGACAATCATGAACAACAAAAAAGAAATCAGCCACATCGGTCGAGTCGTTCTCAAGTGATGTGGCAACATACATGTTGGAAATTCATTTTTATTAATATAGAAGATATAAATATAGATTTTCTACTTGCACTAACAAAAGTCAAATGAGAAGTTCCCCGTTTTCAGCGTCAGAATATATGGTCACATTAAGTTAAGCAATGTTAAGTAAATGCAAGCATTAAATTAAATTTATATCAATTTAAGGGAGAAAGTGGGTGAAATTTCGACAGAATTTGGTCAAAATGTCATTTTTTTGCAAAAAATTTAACAAAGTCTAATTACATGTTCTCTACTTCATTAAGTTTACAAGCAATCCTAATTAACATGAAATCTACTTTTTAGAGCCCTATGGCACTCCTAAGTGTCGAAAATTATGCGCCTTATTTAAGAGCCTGCAGTCTTTACAACCAACACACCACCTTATAATTTTTTTATCCCCTAGAAAATTCGCGGTCTGAATATCAATATGATTTTTCTACAGCATATTCGTATTGTGCAGTTAGACACTGTGGCCAGTCCTATGCTCAACTGGAAAAACTGATGGATGGTGATGTTCAAAGAACTTTACAGTATTTTCAAATGAGAAGCCATTTCCTTCACCGCCAATCACGAGTACGAGCTAAAGCAGCGCCGCTAGCAGGAAGAGTCTTCCCTCCGTCTCGCCATCTCTAATTGGACCGCGTATCTAAGCAGGAGAATGAACAAACGGCTTGTCATCTGCAAAACACTGTAGTTATTGTCAACCTAGACCCACATAGAAAATTTTAATTAATGGTTCAAGAGGAAAGATCTTTAAACACATCTGCCATTCATAGATTTTTAGTGCGTCATTGCACAGCCATAACAACTTAGTGGTTGATAAAAATACACTGCATTTTGTTGATTACTTAAGCAATGCTAATTTTTAGCAGTTAAAAATATCAGATGGAACGAAATTTTAAAAGTGGAGCGGCATCAGCCTGTAAAATAGTACGTAATTTTCAGCACTACCAAGCGCCGTATGATTCTACAAAATGTACATTTCAATTAGGATTGCTTGTAAACTTTAACAAAATTAAAGGACATGTTAATTAGGATCAACAGTTTACTTTGTTGCAAAAGGAATTTGAAGTGAAACTATATAACTTCCTCTGCTCAAATGAAAGTTTGCCTCTTAATATAACACATTATGTATGACATTTTCTTCGTGTAAACTGATTGTAAAAGTGAAGAGGTCGTTACCACATCGAATCGCATCCCTGAAGGATACATAGGGCCTAAACCAAATAAAATCTGATTGATGCACTCAAGTAACTTTCTTTACTCTACATATGGCTAATACATCTTTCTCATTTCGCATTTTCATAATACAGAATAAGCGGCCACATTGCAAAGAGCGCATATCCAGTTGTTTGAACCTGATGCAAAGCTTTATTGTCCACCAGGCAAGACTAGTTTCTACAAACACTGGGTGTTTATAACTACCCTTCAGATATTTTTTCAAATAACAGTTTTGGCTCATAGTATAAGCACCCCTTGTACAAGTTTAAACAAAATCGTTAAGGCCGTTTTCAAAAAAACCGAGAAAAACGAAATTTTCTTCATGTAAAGTCCCCTTTAAAATTAGACAAAGTCGTCGTCATCTTCGTGTCACATAATCAAAAAGTAACTAACCCAAATACAAAATTTTGATTCATACGATGTTCCCTTCTGGAGCTACGCTCTTCAGCAACACAGACTCATACACTTGTTTTTAAAAAAACCTCAAAACGTGTATTTAAAAAACTGAACTTTCGAATTTAGAGGTAGAAAAGAATTCTTCCTTTATCTATAGTACCAATGGTACGGGCAGAGGAAGTAAAAAACGAAAAATGCCATTTCACCAAAATTTACGAGATTTCGCTCACCTTTTTCCTAAACTTTGTATACAATAAATGTAATGCTTGCATTTACTTAATACTGCTTAAATAAGCACAAAATTCGTCTTCACATAGGATTATTTGCTGGTTAATTTGATGCAGTGTACTGATTATGATTAAATGTTCTCTTAACAAAAATAATGTGCAAAAGTAATTTTTATTCCTTGGTTACCTTGCAAAGAAAGACAATTTCCAGAAAAATACGCAAGTTGCGCAATTCCCCTCACAGCCCGTAAATTGAACTATTATAATACATTTTTACCTATGTATTCGAATGCGCATTTTTATAAGTCAATTTAAATTTGTTAAAATTTACTTATTTCCCGAGAAAAATAGGAACTAATATTATCGACACTCAGATCTCTAAATCTGTATAATTATTTTATCAAGTTCCACATATTTTTGAATAAATCATCCAGTAGGAATAGAATCATCCGTTCAGACTTGGTATACCACCAACTGACGAAACTTGAGAAATAAAAAGCCTGAAGCTGGGCGCAAAGTCAGCAGACTTCCATGCAACTTTGAGGATGTGTCACGTTGTCATACATCAGATTACCGTAATTTATTTATTTATTTATTTAACTTGGCGGAATTAAGGCCATAAGGCCTTCCCACCACTCAGCCAGGGCAAAAATATGAAATACATAATAATAAATTAAATCAAGAAATGATATAATTTAAAGGTCCACTTGTGATATTGGGATATGTTTACAGTATTATCCAACTATGTTTACTTATTTTTACAAGGGTGACCAAAATGAAATTTGTCTGGCTAGATTCGCGTTTTGGACCACTGTGCGTTGGCACAGTACAGAGATCACGAGACGCAAGTTTAAAATTGTATTTTCTGTTACCCTCTTCGGAATTGCTTCTACCCTTGTTAAGACTTCTAATTGTTTTCAACAACATAAATAAAACTATCTGGATAAGATCTCTGAACCGTTAAGTTCTGTGAACTAGGGGAGAGTTATTAAAAATTTTGAGTAGGGTATTGTGAACTCTGTAGGTACTCCTCTGGGTCGCGAGCGACCCCTGGGGATCCCGTAAGGGGATATTCACAGCGGATTTGTTACCGGGGTGCGCCAGTCCCCTACCTACTTAAACCTAAGGACACATACACACACCCAGTCCTGAACCCGGGAAAGAAATTTTTCACTACTGAAAAATCCCCAACCCGGCCGGGAATCGAACCCGGGCCGCCGGAGTGGAAGGCAGGAGCGCTACCGACTCACCCACGGCGGCGGACGTGAACTCTGTACCGTTAGTTATTCTTACGAAAGAATATTCTGTTCAGGGTACATGCCCTTAGAGGAAGTTGGCAACCAGTGGACTGTCACTTAAGGCACTACAGATATTGTACCAAACATGGATACTGGCGGTTTCGCTGGAGATAACTGGGAGGAGAAAAATCAAGAGTAGAAAGTTCTGACATTCATGATATGAATCACTAATGGCCGGTTTCTATAAACTCGCGAATTACCTATGGGTAAATTATCTAATGCACAGAATTTACACAATTTACACAAGAATAACACCACACAAACACAAATAATTTAAAGATAGCAATCACTTACACTTTTGGCGAGTTTCTAGATAAATGTCCTCTAGGTATATATGAAAATGACAGAAAAAAATGTTCCTACAAACTCGGGCTAGATCTGTCCAAGGGTAAATCTTTGGGTTAATTTGTCCTTTCATGGATGGCTGGATAAAATTTAACCTTTCATAGGATCAATAACAATGAGAATCAAAGCCTTCTGAATTAAATTAACTGTACAACTCCAAGGCCTTGCTCATTATACCATTGTAGGTTAAATGGAACTAATTTGTCCATGGGTAATTTACCCATAGGTAATTCACAAGTTTGTAGAAACCGGGCATAAAGCAGTCAAATTCAGATTTTAAAAAGTACCTGCGCTGGCAACGCATGGTCATTTATTTAAACAACAATTACAAACAACCTGATGTGAAACACACTGCTCCTCTACCCTCAGAATGATCACCACAGTTTCTTCGCTTAACCTTCTGATAGACAATACACCAATTATCTGGGAGGCCAATTGTTTCAGCATAACACAAAAGTTTAAAATTAAACTCCAAACACTTATTACGAAATTTTTATAAAATTCAAACAAAATCGTGATAGCCAATTTTTAAAGAGAATCGCAGAAAATGATATATCTACATGTACACTCGAGTGCACGGAATCTTTCCGATATGATGCACAGTGGTTTATGTTGGTAAGGGAATTCTAAATAGTCTCCGCCATGCCCTCTCCCCACCCCTGCTCCTCCCCTAGTTTTCGCGATGGCGGACATGGCTAAGAACCTCTAGATTCGTTGAGAGAACATAATTATTTCAGAATTAATCTTAACCTTGTTCGATAAGGGAAATAACTTTCTGTTTGTTCCCCATGTCCTTTAATAACTTCAAATGACTTCAAATTATGTAAAATATAGAAGACACTATTCACAAGGCAATTTCATCAACGCTCCACTTAAGAGATGGACTCATCCAAGGGATAGACTAGACATACGAACGCCTTACAGCCATTCAAGTGAAACTCCATCCCCTTTCACCGCTCACCTATGCTTGAATGTTCATAGGCTATAATGCTGTGGTCGAACTTGAACTCACACCAATAAGAGATTGCCTCACCAAGGGCTTGAGTGAACACAAATGGTAGGGAGATTCCATGCCAACTTTAAATAAAGTCTGCTCTATCCTGTCACAAACAAGATGAAAGAGATGGAGATAGTCAAGAACTACCCCCTACTGCAACACAATGCGAAATCCTCGTCAAGGTTAACGGTACACCCGCCCTGTTGCAAAAATTCCTGGTGTCCACCCCTTCCTTGAACACCATAAACAAGTTTTGATGAACGTTATGGCAGCACTGGTGCGAGAGAGATGGTGAGTACTTTCATCTCCTTCTTAAATGTTTGTGACAGGATAGACCAGACGGACTCAGAAACCAGAAGTATCGGGAAATTACGTGTACAGTAGCAAAAAAGAAAATCGCTGCCATGCTTCGTGTCACATCTCCAAGGGTACAGCAGATGGATGGATGGATGGCATCCTGTTATTCAGTGGACGGGAGTATAGAGCCCCCAAGTGGATGTAAAGTTTTACTTGGACGTGAAAGGACTGGAGAATTTGGTCCAGAGACTCTAATTTAAGCTTGGAATTATTTAAGGCACCTTATTCTACGACAAGGGTCCACGGATCCGGATGCGGGTACGCAATCTCGGCACTGCCGCGGCCGAGGGAAGGTACAGTCATTAATCAATCCAAACACAAAATTACGCTTTATACCATATTTCGTTTTCGAGCTATGCTATTCACAAACAAGAAATACTCCACTGATGTTTCCAAGAATTATATTTTTGGATCTAGGGGACCTCAAAACATGCATTAATGCTGAACACCCTATACCAGATTTTAGGGACGAAAATAATAGGCCTACGTCCTTTACATAGGTCTATATTAGCTATTGTAAATCTAGATAAAATAAAAGCATAACGGGAAAACACCGAAAACTCCGCTTAAAGTTCAGCTTCTCGAACGCAGTCCGCAACCATATAGCCTTGGCAATTCCTCGACCTAGACCTAACTAGGTAGTTTATTATTGTAAGGAAATTCATGACTGTTAACAAGAATTTAGTCTCTCCTGTCTTGCAGATAAACCAACATAAATTATACAAAAATGATAGCATTACCCGTCTTAAATTTTATCTACTAGTATTAAAGGCAAGGCATGAGGATTTACGGAATGAATAACTAGTACGTTATCAACAGTCGAGTTTCCGGGACTTTATTGTACTGGATAAGCAAGATCAGAACTATGATTAGGGTTGCCAGTACACAAATGCCGCAGCCATCTTATCTCTTAATAATATTGATTCCAATTGCCAATAAAATTATGGATAGTAGGCCTACCCGGGTTTTGAAATACATATTCCGTTCATGATTCAAGGTCACCATTATTATCGCAACACTTCAACAGGCTCGCACAATACTCTTATCACTGACATCTGTTCATACTTTACCTTTATTTTTATCTGGTTAACTGATAATATGACTAGCGAATGAATTTCACACAAGATAACCCATTCATAAAGAGTTCATTTTGTTCCCGCAGCTCCATACAATGAATGAGGGAATTCTCTGCAGCTCTATCTCCAAAGAAAATTACCCCAACTGTAGCTAGGATAAGATAGATAGGCATAAGAATCATTGCTGTTCTGTATGGTAATGTGATACATTCTGGAGAGGTAGCCCAGAGATCCTCCCGTTCTTTAAATGGTCGGAGTTATGCAACAAGATACCAGACAACATAATATTATAATAGCTGGTCTCTTGTTGCGTAACTCCGTTCAACTACTGGAAAAGAGCAGTATTACAGCAAACACTATGGACGACGACCCGTAAGAGTACGAAGATAAGATAATACAGTGAGTCCATTTTATGAGGAAACCTCGCATCACTGCCGCATTGCCATATAGGCGCACACCGCTCATAATTCTATAGGAACTTTACGTGAAGTTTTTGATGACAGGATAATTAGCACAGTGAGCCGGCATTCCCGCTGTCTCAATTGTTTTTATGTAAAGTCAGCCATTACACAGCTGGCTCATAGGCTACCGTACTTCATTGGGTCTCCCTGTAGAATGGCTGATTTACAGTATATATCATGAATGTTGGTTTTAATAGCAATGTAGGATATTCAGGATTTTTGTATGTACAGTACTGATCTGGCAGCGAACACAGTGTGATTCTGACTGGACAGTCCGGAGCAGAGATGTAGAGTTCAAACTCCCGAGTTTTAGCTCGCTGGCTGCAACGGCAACTGCAGTTATATGGATTAAGCAGTCTCTGGGTGGTATGAAGTGAAATAATGAGAGAGATATAATGTTCCTTCTTCCAGTGTCCGTCCATTCCTTTTTAAAGTGAACTTGTAGTGCTGCAGTTTGCTGCAGAATTGAACAAATCAGCCATGACAGTTCATGAAGCACAACCCATAAAGCAGTGTCTGAGACTGCTTTACCACCCTGCCGCAATCAAAAAGTGAACCTGTAGCAGCATTATGTTCACTTTCAAAGAATGTAAGGTGTGAAGCATAGCACTAACGCCGGAAGCGCCAAGATGATTCCAAAACATAATTGCATCATTTTTACAGCTGAGACTATAAGCAATGCAAAAATATCACTCTATGACCACCTTCCGATTCTAGTTAAGTGGCAGTTAGGTTAGGAATAACTTAGTGGTATTAGTGTTACTGACATGTAGCTCTTGCAGTTAGGTTAGGGTAGGAATACTGATGGGCAATTCCATGGTAAAGTTGGAGAAAATTAAATAATAATTAAATGTTTTGTGGACCTAACCTATTTTTATATGAAACACATTTAATTTTCAAGAACCAAAACTTAAATTTTCTAAATTATTGAGATCAAAATATAGTTACGAAATTCAATGAAACGAACATTTCTGAAAAGTTAACATACTTTTCTTTCTTCTTTTAGACCTATACTATAAAAATGGGGAAGACATCTGCTGAAAGAACAAAAAAATATTGTGATAGGTTCAGCGATGCAACATTTGTATTCAACAACCTCATAATTGAGGATTTCAGAAGCAGAAGAGGATTTCTGTTTTGTTCGTACGAATTTAACCTATGTCCAAAATAAGTTAGTCCGTGACAAGTGCTATAAAGTTAAAAATATCTGTGCATATAAATGTTAGAGAACTGTAAAATTATTTGTAAATACTTCAGTTCTTTATGTATTGATCTGCATATGCCAATTTCTTCTGTGTTTAATATGTGTTGGTGTAATGGCTGCCAGTATAGTGACTTTTCTCTGTGAACGTTAGTCCGTGACCATGGAATTGCCCTGATATTAATTAGTGTTAGAGACATGTAGCAATATTAGTGAACATGTACCGCCAGTGAACAGTTATTAGCAGGGCCTGGATTCTGATGACCTAAAATTGTTTGAAAAATGACCTATAAAATGACCCTAAATTTTAAAGAAAATGACTTAATAATGATAAAAAATTACCTAAAAACTGATATTTTATTTATAAAAAATTATTATTGTACACACAAAGTTACAGACTAGTTTGTACATAATTGTAAAAACTGTAAATAACTGTAATGTTGTGAATGTTCTTTTCTCACGGAAATTTATACTGGCACTGAGACACTGGCGAGTCAAAATTCGGCATTTCCTTTTGTGGTCTGCCGGATTATATTGTTGTTTATTGAGGGTAAACAGTAGTTTGCACTCTCAAATCCAAGCAGTTGGCAGACTCTGGTGCCAAGTCAATCTAAGAATAGTAATATAATACAAAATTTTGATGTTTCTTTGATTTTCATTTCCGACTGAGATATGCCGAATTTTTCCTTCTTGCATTAAACAAACAACACTTCAAAGACAGCACTGCTAGCGACGAAAGAAAGTTAATACACACAATGTAGGCTAAATACATGAAAATTACTAAATAAGGAAGCAAATGACAAAATAATGACCTAAAATTGAAAAAAATGCCCTAAAAATATAAAATTGCATAAAATGACAAAAATGACCTAATAAAAATGTATTTCTATAATCCAGAGGCCATGACTAGGATTTATCTACAAGTTGGCAATGTCTATGCAGCATCAATAAAAAGATGACATGTCATTACAATCCAGGCCCTGGTTATTAGTGTTCATCGCCATCAAATTTACAGTTTCTGGATCACGTGACCCATGCGCAACTTACTCGTAGTTGCAACTCACCAGTTGTATTTTTCTCCTTTCAACGTCCATTTTCTGTTCAGAGACTGCCATTTATAGGTTAAAAAAGTGACATCTTCATTCTCATTATCCCAATGTTTTGGGATTTGGCTGTTGGATATAATACAGGCCTATTCGGTGTTGGTTGAATAGCCTACATGGAGAAATGCTGCACAGAATCAACTTCTCCATGGAATTGAGCCAAAACTTGATGGTGGTGCTGTCACTAGAGATAGGCCTACTTGTCAAAAACATAACCCATCACTAACTTTGTGTTACCGGTACCTGTACAAACCTATTAACAATCTATTAACAATTATATTAAATTACTTATCTTTAATCCTGTTTGAATAAATATGAGTGAGGTATCACTTTATGAAATAAAAGTTTAGGGTAGGCCTAATACTTCCCTATGATGATTCCAAGATAAACATGTAGAATTTACTGAAATAGTTAATTTTAAGGTACCTGAACCGTTAATAATCATTAAAACATTCATAAATGAGGATTTTTATAAATTCCCACTCTTTGGGAATAGGCTATTTCCTGGCCAAGGAAATAAGTCCTGGAAATAGGCTATTCCCATTTTATAAGTTCCTTCCCACTGGGAATATTTCCAGTCCACATCACTAGCAGTAGTAGCCTATCCATCTTTAGTAATAGTACATCCAAGAAAGTTATAGGCTACGTGTCTACTGTTTCTATTTCTTTTCCATTTAAGCTAATGTTTCTTGTCTGTCCAGTGGTCGTGATTTTAGTTTTCTTTAGGTTTAGCAATGGGGTACGCCGTAGCGTAATGATTGAGGCGCTGCGCTACAAACCGGAAGGCAGCGGGTTCGATTCCCGATGAGGTCGTTGAGATTTTTCAATTGACCTAATCCTTCTGGTGGCACTATGGCCCTGGGGTCAACTCAGCTTCTAACAGAATTGAGTACCAGGAGCAATCCTGGGGGTAAAGGCGGCCGGTGCGTAAGGCTGACAACCTTACCACCTTCATGTGCCGAATGTCCAAAATCTGGGAGCCTCAACCTCCTGGAACCCTCTGGGCCTCCATAGCCTGTATAGGGATCACTTAACCTTTTTTTAGGTTTAGCAATACTATAGTCCTGCTTTTTCGCTTTCTTACTTCAACCTCTGTAACATATCCTTTAACTTAGTTCCTGTTCACTTTCTGACAATGTAGTAAGTTAGTATCATCTGCGTATCTCAGACTTCTTTTTTTCCTTCTGCCTATTCTTATCCCATTGCTTTCTTCTTTTTCGGCAAGTCGCATTATAGGCTATGTTCACTGGATAGGTTGAAAGTTGATGGAGTCAGTATGCACCCTTGTCTCACTCCTTTACTAATTTTGAACCATTCTGTGTCACCAAATTCTGTTCTCATTATGGCTTCTTGTTTCTTGTAGGTAGTGCGAGGTTAGTATGAAGTAGGCTAGGTTCAGATTTGTGATACCTGTAGGTAAAACGAGGTTAGACACATTTAGCACCAGGTTAGTGACAGATAGGCCTAGCTCATGGTTTAAGATGGGATGCCTAAAGTAACAGGTAGCATGAGATTTGTGACAGCACTATGTTTGTACAGGTACCGGTAACACAAAGTTAGTGATGGGTTAACTTACAAGACGAGATATCTACATCTACATCCCCATTTTCATTTAAAATAGGCTATGTGAATACCCAGTAAAACATTGTATAATGTATTATTTGTAATTAATTTCAGTTCATTTTATATGTACTTTCATTTATTATACGAGGGGCATACTTAAAGTTGTGAGCAACAGTTTTTCACAACCTTAACCTTTATTTGTAAGCGAAACCAAGTAGCCTATATCATCTCAATCTAGGCTACAGACCTTTCTTTCACTTTTCCACATGGTCTCCGTTCTCTGCACACGTTTCCCATCATTCTGCAAGTTTGAAAATACCCTTGCGATAGAATTCCATTCCAGCTGCCCATAGACAGACTTTCCGAATATCCTCCAGTGTCTCGTAGCGTTGGCCTTGCATCTGTTCCTTCAGACAACTGAAAAGATGGTAGTCGGAGGTCGCCATGTCGGGGTTGTAGGGAGGTTGTGGAAGTGTTTCCCACCCAAATCTCCTGATCTGCTCCATAGTGGTACGTGCAGTATGCGGACACGCATTATCCTGTTGAAGGATGATCTTCTTTCCAGGACGTTCATCGCGCAATGCACGACGGAGCTTCAAAAGTGTCTGGATGTAGCGGGAAGCTGTATTAGCTGGAACAGAATTCTATTGCAAGGGTATTTTCAAACTTGCAGAATGATGAAAAACATGTGTGCAAAAAAACGGAGACTAGGCCTATGTGAAAAAGTGAAAGAAAGGTCTGTAGATTGAGATGATATACTTGGTTTCACTTACAAATAAAGATTAAGGTTGTGAAAAAATGTTGCTCACGACTTTCAGTATGCCCCTCATATTTTAATTTTTGAACTTAAAGCAGTTTTCTACTTTTCTAATTAGCCTATAATGTTTAAATTTAAGTATTATTTGACAATTATCATCATCATCATTAGCTCAACAACCCTTGGTGGGTCAAGGCTTCCTTCAGAGTCCTTCTCCAGACGTCTCTATCTCTGGCAAGAGACCACCAGTTCCTAATTTTCAACGATTCCACATCTTCTAATATTCCGTCTCTCCATCTTAAGTTCGGTCTTCCAATCCTCCGTCTTCCTTCTGGTCCATTCTCCATGATTGTTTTAACCACTTCACTTTCATCCATCCTCTGTATGTGTCCTGCCCATCTTAGTCGACCTATTTTAATGTCTGTAATGATGTCTGGCGAATTATATAATTCATAGACTTCTTTGTTATATCTTGCTCGCCACTCTCCATTTTCTTTAATAGGTCCATAAATCTTTCTGAGTATTTTCCTTTCAAAGACACCCAGTCGAGATTTATCGTATTCTGTCATAACCCAAGCCTCACTCCCATAAAGTAGCACTGGTTTAATTAATGTTTTGTATACCCTTGTTTTTGTTTTACGTGACAAATATTTAGATTTGAAGTATTTTATTAATGCAAAATAGCATTTGTTAGCATTTTGTATCCTTTTGCTTATTTCTTCCTGAATGTTATTATGTTTATTTATTAGGGCTCCTAAGTAGACAAAATTATTTACTTATCAAATGTATAATTTTGTATCTTGATATTTTCTCCAGTTCTATTATATTTATTATTTTCATTAGTGATCATATATTTTGTTTTCTTTTCATTTATACTTAGTCCCATTTTCTTAGCTGAATTTTGTAATGCTAGGAAAGTTTTCTTCAAGTCATATTCAGATCTGCTGATAATATCAATATCATCTGCATAAGCAAGTATTTGTGTGGATTTATAAAATATTATCCCTCGTGTCTGGATGCCTGCATCCCTGAAAATTTTTTCTAGTACTAGATTAAACAATAGACATGATAGTGAATCCCCTTGTCTTAATCCATTTAAGGTTTCTAGGGGTTCTGAGAGATTTGCTTGGATTCTTATTTGACAGTAACTATTTTCCATTGTTGCCTTGACAAGTCTAATAAGCTTCCAGGGGATTTCAAATTCCTTCATTGCTGCATAAAGTTGGGATCTGTTAATAGTGTCATAAGCAGAACTAAAATCAATAAAGAGGTGATGTAATTCGATATTATACTCTTTTGTCTTTTCTAAGATTTGTCTCAAAGTGAAAATTTGGTCGATGGTACCCCTTCCTGGTCTAAATCCACATTGATACTTTCCTATTATTTTCTCTGTATATGGTGAAAGTCTAAAATATAAGATTTTTGAGAAGATCTTATAGATTGTGGATAACAAAGTAATAGGTCTATAATTTTCACATTTCATCGGGTCACCATTCTTATGTATCGGGCAGATTAATCCAGTTTTCCATTCTTCAGGAATTGTTTCTTTTGTCAATATCAGCTCAAGAAAGTTTTGTAGGAGTTGTATTAACTTCTTTCCACCATACTTTAGGAGTTCTGCAGGAATATTATCAATACCAGGTGCCTTGTTGTTCTTTAGCTCTTCAACCACTCTTTCTATTTCTTCTATTGTTGGTGGAGTTTCTACTGTAAGGTCATTTATGGAGTCAAGTGTAAAATCTTCAGTTACATCCATAGGGGGTTCTAAAATCTCATTCATATTTAAATTCTCATTATAGAGTATGTTAAAATATTCACGCCACCTTTTTAAAATATCATCTTTATTTGATAAAATTTCCCCTTGACTATTTTTACAAATTGTAATTCTTGGTTTAAAAGACTTTCTTCCATCATTGATCATTTTATAAAATTTCCTAATATTTACATCTCTGTTTTCTTCTATTTCTTTAACTAATTTTGTTTCATACAGTTTCTTCTTCTGTCTATGGATTTTCTTTTCTTCCTTCCTCTTGTTTTTGTATTTTTCTGTTGATTGCCTTGTGCAACTTCTCTGCAACATAGATTGATATGCTTCATTTTTCTCTTTTGTTATTTGTTCACATTCTTCATCAAACCAGTCCCTAGTTTTTTGTTCTTTCTGTAATCCTAGAGTAGTATCAGCTGTGGTTGTAATTTGTGTTTTTAATAGATTCCAGTACTCATTTACATTAGTGACTGCATCTATTCCTTCCTGTCTCAAATTATCTAATTTCTCATTTAATTCACCTTTATATTGAGCTAATTTATCACTCTCTTTTAATGCGGCTACATTATATTTATTTTGTCTTTGTCCATACTCTTTTTTATAATTACTGATCTTTGCTCTTATTTTAGTAACAACAAGAAAATGGTCGGAATCTACATTTGCTCCTCTAAAAGTTCTACAATCCATTAGCATTGACTTATGTCTTGATCCAATTAAAATGTGGTCAATTTGGTTTACTGTGTGGCCATCTGGAGACTTCCACGTTCCTTTATGGATTTTCTTATGTGGGAATAGTGTGCTACCTATGACCATTCCTTTAGAGGTTGCAAAATCAATTAACCTTAATCCATTTCCATTACTTAATTCATGTAAGCTGTGTGTACCTATTACGGGGTTATATATTTCTTCTTTCCCAATTTGTGCATTTGCATCACCTATTACAATTTTTACATCATTTCTTGGAGATGAATCATATGTATTTTCAAGGAGGTTGTAAAAAGTATCCTTTTCCTCTTCACCTTTCTCTTCTGTTGGAGCATGTATATTTATTATACTGTAGTTAAAGAACCGTCCTTTAATACGTAAACAGGAGATTCTCTCATTCACTGGTGTAAAACCAATCACAAGGTGCTTGCTTCTTTTGTTAACTATAAACCCTGTTCCTAATTGATGTTTATCACCACAGCTATAATATACTGTATAATCTCTCTTCTCTATTACTCCATCACCAACCCATCTAATTTCTTGTAAGCCGTGATATCTGCTTTATATTTCTGTAGTTGATCTACTAAGAGCTTTAGGGCTCTGGGTCTGTATAAAGATAGAACATTCCAAGTGCATATCCTTAACTCATTAACCTTTTTCATTGCATTAGGTCGCCATCGATTGATCCGTCCGGCTGAATTCTGTATAGGCTTCTCAACAGTAAAATTTTACGATGGGATTGTCAATCCCATGCTTAACCTCCAACCTGGAGGACCAGGTCATTTCATTTTGGGGTTTTCGTCCCCTAGATCAGCTGTCTTCACCACGACTTCGGAGCCTGATCTGCCCCTCCCTAACCTTGGCTGGAGCCGCCCACTCTGGATCAGACGCTCCAGTTGCAACCATTGCCTCATTCGCCAACATTTTCAGAGTTCCAGAGTTTTCAGAGTTGACAATTATAGGTATCTTATTTTACGTAACAAATACGAATTATCTTGATTATATCTCTTCTCTCTATATATAAAAGGCTTTGTCCTGACTGACTGACTGACTGACAGGAATCAACGTACAGCCTAAACTATAACAGGTAGAGACTTGGAATTTTGACAATACCTTCATTTCATAATGTAGGCGCTCACTAAGAAAGGATTTTGCAAAATTTTGATTTTAAATGCCAAAAATTAAACGTTTTTGAGAATACTTAATCCCTTTTTACACAGAATTATCAATTCCAAATCACAGAATATATTGTTGCCAATTGTATCAGATGGGCTTGGAAAAAAATGAAAGTAGAATAAATTTGACAAATGAGAGAAACAAATGAGAGAACTATCAATATCCACGAAAATAATGCAGTCACATAGGCCCTAAATAACTTTCTCTACCCTGGACATAGAGAAAACAAAATGAGGTATGGTAGGGTAATGTGTATATTATTATATTATATTGCAGGTTTTTGGAGAGAGAAGTATGAAAGTGATAATGCTTTCTGTTTAATTTCATCCCCAAAACAGTTTTATGGTAACATGAGAGTGAGAAATAAAATTTTCCGCCTCGATATTACAATTTTATGTTACAGGAATTTCTGTTTCTTCTTATTTGAACCCCTACCAGGCTTGCTGTGCAAGCGATGGGATGCAAAATTCTACATCCTCTAAGAGCCATAAAAAAACTATATCAAGCGTTTTCTGAGGGAATAGTTTGAGTGTAATACGTCGTTCTTCCTATTTCAAATTATAAATACCTATATAAGGACCTAGAATTTAAAAATCGATAGTCCTTCATAAGTTGATTTCCAACTATAAAATACAAAACCCGGGCGACGCCGGGTCTTTTAAGCTAGTAAATAATAAATCCCCGGGAATTTATGAATTTTGGGAATAGGCCTATTCCCTGGGAATAAGTTATTTCCTCGAGTTTAAGTTCCCGGGAATTTTACATCATAAACTGCTGCAAAGAGATAAACAGAAGACTGGCAATAAGAAGATCGGCAATGGCCAACATGAAAGACCGAGAAATCTCACTGAAAACTAAAAAATTGCTGAAACATTGGTGTTCCCATCAGTCACGTATGGCAACGAAAGCTGGACTGTAAGGAAAATAGAGAGAAAGAAAATAGACTAATTTTAACTCTGGACGTGGAGGAGGATTTTAAGGATCTCATGGACAGAGAAAAGGACAAACAAGTCGATTTTGGAAGAAATAAAGCAGAAAAGGTCTTTGGAAGCAATGATCCTCAGAGCAAAACTAAGCTGCTTTGGACCTGTAATGAGGGCATCAAATTCAATACAGAAAGATATTATGCTTGGACGAGTGGAGGGGTCAAGAAAAAGTGGGAAACCAAGGACGCACTGGCTAGACGAAATGAAGACAACTAACTTACCAACACAAAATTGGAGGTATTGAAAGAGTAGGTCCGAGATAGGAAACAGTGGAGAAGTCTGACAGAAGAGACAAGTTAGTACAACGAGAATGCACCAATGTAAATTAACAGGGGAAGGAAACGGCAAACCACTCCTGAGAGGAACTGCCTTGTAAATCCATTGGATCATCAGGAGTCTAGTCAGTCTCAAAGGACTACTAACTACTACTATTATAGTGACCGCGTTTAAAGGATCCTCAGGCGGCAACCCTCTAATACAGTATCCCAACCCCACCCCTGACCAAACCCTCCATAAACATCTTGGGGTTGAAAAGCCGAAAAGGGAGGAGGGAAAATGTTGCGCGTGCCTAAACATAAGATGCACATTGTTGCCACAGTTTAAAAGCCTTGCAGCTGACTTCCACAAATTCTAATTACAGTCAAGCAATTTAATTATAAATTGCTTACTGTAGACACTGTTAGAACAAAGTTTAAATAAATAAATATGTGTGTGTGACTGTGTACCGTATAATAATTACTTGTGTTATTACCGCTTTAGAGAAAACCCAGAAACTAATACTTACAGTAGGCCTATAAGAACGGAAATGCATGTTAGTTTATCCGACGGAACCTTAAAACATCATAATATCGGTTTATACCTCTAAAAAAAACAATGCAAATTTTGTAAATATTTTAGAACAATTTTTAGAACATCTTGAAAAAAGTAGGCCTAACTACACATTTTTTATCTTAGGAGATATTAATATAGATGTTAGACTTAACCTTCCTCTGGTGAATAGTTTACTCAATATGTTAAGGTCTTATGAAGCATACTGCCTATTTTATGAAAATACTAGAAATAAATCATGCTTAGATAATGTAATAACAAATAGAAATAGTCTTGTAATTGAAAGGGAAGTGCTAAAACTAACCCTAGCAGACCATGATGCATTGTGGCTTAATCTGAATATGTGTACATTATTTGGTTTCCAAAAGGAAAATTTAAAACGCAATAGCTGCAAAAAAATTTCATACTCATATAGAAACATTAGCTCTGAGAATATTGAATATTTTAAATACCTACTCTCACATGAAGAATGGAATGAGATACTTAATGGGGAAAACGATGTAGAAATAAGGTGTTCAAGTTTCTTTAATAAGCTAATAAACTATTTTAATTTGGCTTGCCCCGTAAGATATGTAAAAAAAAGTTTAAACACAGTCAAGAACTCTGCAAAATGGTTTACTATAGAATTAGCTAGATTAAGGGAAACGGTCATTGTACTAAGAGATAAAGCCTCGCTTAGTAAAAATAATTCTATTTTGTATGCCGAAGTTAGAAAACTATACCGGAAGAAAATGCGATTGGCAAAAATAAAATGGAATGATAATTTTATACTCAATGCAAAAAATAGTTGCAAAGCTGCATGGTCTGTTATCAGATCTGAAACAAATTACAAAGCCAACAACTATAAAGCTGTTCCAACAATAACACCAAATATGTTTAATGATTACTTCTTGAACTGCATTCCAAATAACACATCTCAAAATAATGATGCTGCTCTTGAGCTTCTATTTAATTCAAATGTTGTCAAAGAAAGGAAAGTGCTCAAATTTTTACCTATCACTACTTTAGAAATACTTACAATTGTAAAACAATTGAACAATTCAAAGAGTGAAGACCACTTTGGTCTATCAAATTATGTTATTAAGTCTATTGTAAATAAAATTGCTCTTCCATTGACTCTCATCATAAATGATATGCTCAGAGTAGGCGTCTTCCCTAATGTGTTAAAAATCACAAAGACAGTGCCCATTTATAAGAAAGGTGATAGAACCTGCCCCTCGAATTATAGACCTATCTCACTGGTACCAGTGATAAGTAAAATAATTGAGGTGGTTATAAAAAACCAAGTTTATCAGCACCTAGCTACAAATAATCTTATTACTACCTCACAATATGGGTTTATCCCTGGGAAATCTACTATGCATGCAGTTGAAGAAATGATAAACGCAGTTTTAAATGCTTTTGAAGAAAAACTAGATATAAGTGCTGCTCTAATTGACCTCAGTAAGGCTTTTGATAGCATATCGCATGAAATAATTATACGCAAACTGTACTATTATGGGATTCAAGAGAATGAACTAAATCTAATTAGATCATACCTTGACAATAGAAATCAAGTTGTAGTAGTTAATAATCAAACATCTGACCTTAAGAAAATCCAAGTAGGCGTCCCACAGGGATCAGTGTTGGGACCTCTTTTGTTTTTAATTGCTATCAATGACCTACCTTCCTATGTAAATAATATAAAAGCCATCCTATATGCAGATGACACGACTTTTCTAAGTAAGGCATCTAATTTGAATAAAAGTCAAACTGAAATACAAACAACTATTAAACAGTCCGAATTTTGGTTTGAAATGAATAATCTAAAAGTCAATAATGATAAAACGGAATACATTAATTTTAGTCTCAAAACCTCCCCTGAACCTAAAAGTGTAAAATTTCTAGGAATTTATGTAGATAATAGGCTTGATTGGAAAACACATACCCAAAATGTAATTGTAAAGCTCTCCAGAGTGATTTATCTATTAAGAAAACTTAGGTTAAGTGTTAGTAACACAATGTTAACTACAGCTTACTATGCATTTTTCCATCCACATTTGTTATATGGGATTAGGTTATGGGGAAACAGCTCGGGAGCATCCCAAGTATTTATTTGTCAAAAGAAAGCAGTGAGGGCTATAATGGGGGCAAAAAATAGTGTTACATGTAGGCAGTTTTTTAAAGATTTAAAAATAATGACACTACCCTGTTTATACATTTATTGTAACCTGATATACGTAAAAGAAAACTTGGAAAACCTTAATACACGTGCCAGCATACACTCACATGAAACAAGAAATAAGAATAGATTAGATCTCCCTTGTTGTAGACTGAACAAAACCTTAAGCAGCCACTTGTATGTACAGCAAAAATTATTTAATAAGCTTCCACTAGCAGCAAGGTATATACCGTTGATAAATTTTAAGAAATCTATTAAGACATGGTTGGTTAGCAAAACATTTTACTCTGTTGACGACTATTTTAATTGTGATACTTTTGATTTAGCAATGTGAGCCTATATATGGCCTTTTACGACTCAATATGTAATAGTTTTATACTACAGTTTTAATACTATTGTATTTCCTTTATTATTTATTTAAAATATATATATAATACTTTACAATATGTCAAAGAATTTAGTTTTAGATTGACGAAGTCTATTGTAATAATTGTATTACCTAATGACGAATAAAATCTATGAATCTATGAATCTATGAATCTATGAAAACATGTGTTGAAAAGATTAAATACTGTTAGACAACGTCATAATAACTTAATTATAGCCTATTTAGAAATATTATAATAAATACACAAATATTATAATAAATACTCATCTTGCAAGGAACATTTACTTACAAATAAAAGAATGGTCTCAGACCGTGACCGTCCGGAAGGGGGGGCAGGGTAAGCCGCTGCCCTCCCCTGGAAATTTTGTTTAAAGATAAATCTCTATAAACTAAGTGACTAAACAACTAATGTGAAGTGAGTTAAGTGTCCATAGGCCTATACTGTAATACTTAAGATATGAGCAAGTAATTACTTCCCCCAAATTTGAAATAATTTATAGCCAAAATTTCATTATAATGAAGGTTAAGCAATAAAAGTATTTAATTTTATATGAACAGTAAGTAGCCTACCTGTGAAGTTGTAAACGGTAGAAAAAGACTATTAAATGCACTATGTAGGCCTACATCAGATTTTTCTTTGTATCGTAGTCATAGACCTAGCTACACTAGGCGAAATTCAAGGTTGTGGTTCTTGTTATTATTATTATATTAGGGCTATTATGATTATTATTGTTATTATTATTATTATTGAAGTGGTTATAGTAGTAGTATCATCATGGTGGTGGTGGCAGTAATTTGTTCATGGCCCCCCCCTTGACAAAATTTCTGCGGGCTCGCCCATGCCCTTACCTGGTTTATTCTTTTCTACGCAATCATGAACATTACACACGAAAATCTGCCTTCTCTTATTCAAAGTTTTTTTAGGTCTTCTTTTTTTTTGGGGTCGCGGAACTACTGGTAGCCTACTCAGCAAGGGGTTATTTGCTGGTTTGGCCAGAGGGACAGCAACTTGGTTCTGATCCCAAGTGCTAACGCTAACTATTAAATACTTCAAAACTTATAAAAATACACTAAATACATTAAGTAAAACACTAACTTCTGTGAAGATACAGATAATTATACAGTAGGTTTAACCAAAATGCAGAAAAAGCACGTGTGCAGTGTCTTAACTGCTAAAACATGCTGAAATCTTGAGAAACAACACAAGTGACATTGCAACAAGGCCTGACCTGGTGGCAGGGACCACCGCATTCGTTTAGGGGTGGGTAGACCCTAATAATCTTTTCCAGATGACAGAAGTGGTCCGACTTAAAAGCGTTCCGCCCGCTTTGTAGCCGACTGGGGATCGTTTGGGCACGAAGACTATACTACAACTACTACTACCTATCCCTAACTTCTCACTGAACTATTTGCTCTATTTGCACATAAAGCTGTTGACAGCATTGTAGGTTATGTGGCAAACAATGAGACGAATAATCATAGTCAGCCAATTAAGTTAGATTGTTGGGAGACAATTTATGCACCACATAACAACATGGAGTGCATCAAGCAGGCTGAGTGCAGTGTGTTGAAAAAGATCCCAATGGTTCATGAGTAGTAGGCCATGGGTGAGCCATGGTTCCATCCCCTGATTCCTTCGGTCTGCTTTGTCAACCATCAACATTCTAAGCCTAATTAATTAGGTAGGCTTGTAGTAATAATTTTTATAACTTTTTATCTAATAAATTAGGCACATTTCAGTTCTTCTTAACTACCAGTACCATACCAGTAACTTAATAATGAGTAAGAATGTTTTACCAGTAGGCCTACCTAACTCATAGGCTAAGGTGTACAAAGTGGCACAGAACGTTTCAGACTATTTTCTGTTTAACATTAGACATGTTGGTAAAAGATAGATTTGTGACGCGCACCAGCCAAGCTCCGCCGTATCATTAGGTTAGGAATGTTTACGTTAGTTTAGAAGCAATATACTGAATAGCGCAAAGTTTATTATGTCTCACATTGAATCTCTTCTGCGACGAAACCCTAAACCCCTTCCTAGGCGGGTCCCATTAGAGAGTTGGTGGGAGGAGCCTAGTGTGCGGCATAAAACTATTTTTTCTCGGCATGTTTAACTTAATTGCATAAAAGTTGAATAAAATCTGCAGATTTTTCATCAAGAGCTGAGAAATTTAATAAGTAGGCCTACCAGTAGCCACAGCTGCACTATTTTCTACTCTGCTCATTCATTAAATAGCCTATACAAGTTAGTAGGCCTACAAGAGTGGTGTCCTTTTCTGTAATGTAAATGTGGGGTAGAGCACTATCTCCTTAGCATTACAATTTTCTTTCCTGGAACTGGAAACATCAAATATAGGCCTACTTATTTTTCATCAAGGAATTGATTAAGGGGTGGAATTAGTAGTTTTTGAACTTTATCTTATTTTTACCCATTTCAATCAATTCATTTTTATTACGCTTGAAACACGCCAGCCGTATGAAGGTTTTAACATCTAAAATAACGGCGAAAGATAGATATATGCTGCACCCTGGCGAAGCTCCACCCGCTCATTTCCCCTGCTGACCATCGCTTCCGAGCCAATGCGCACGCTACTGCTTGCTTCCCCTACATCCCCTATCACGGCTATGTACTTGCTCAGTTACGAAAATTACAATTGTACCGTACGGTAGTAAAATTACTTTATTAATTTAGTAGGAAATTCTGAATTCTCCCGAAATTCTAGTTCAGTGGCAGTTAGGTTATGAACAGTGATATTAATTTAGGAGGGCATTCTGAATTTGGTATTCGACCTGAATAGCCCGTTTCCGAGCCTGTTGTACCACGGATTCCTTGCTAGTCGTAACGCTGTTTTATGAAAGGTGTAGAAGGGTAAAAAGCTTCCATTTAGTTAAATAATGGTAGGTAAATTCTAGGTCAGTGACAGGTTTTGTTAGGTTAGCAACGTTATGTTAGTTTAGGAGTAATATACTGAATAGCGTGAGGTTTATTATGCCTCACAATGAATGCCTTCTGCGATGAAACCCTAAACCCTGCCTTTCGAGGCGGGTCGAGTTAGATAGATTGTGGGAGGAGCCTAGAGCGCAGCATAAAACTATTTTTTCCCAAAATAACATCTAAAATACAAATAGATTGCCTATACTGTTTCACGATGAGATCAATTATGCACACTATTTGCCATGTCATGACCAATTATGAAGCAGCATGATCAACTGTCCACCTTGCATTAAGGTAAGTAGTGGGAGGTAGATTCTGCTTTAGTGGAAGTTAGGTTATGTTAGGTTTGTTGGGTTATGAACAGTGATATTGGTTTAGTAGGGCATACTGAATTCACGCGTTTCGAAAATGTGCTATACTAAATCTCTCGTTAGGTTTGTCGTGTTGGTTAACCTGTTTACCCCGGTAAGATGGCCTCAGTTGTATGTTTTTATCACGAATTATGTATTTTAAGGTAAGGGAATTACAGGATGTATTCTTATAGGCCTATAGGCTATATTAACAAATTTCACACCTAATTATAATCCTTGCACATAGGGACACTGTTTTAACATTGTTTTGTTGAGTAAAAATTAAAATTGTAAAGCTAAGGAGATAGGGCTGGTCCCGTAAATGTGAACTTTGACACTTTGCACAAAGTTTGGTTGATGTTGTGGCATGGGATATCCGGGCCGTAGATTGCTGTCCAACACACTGATTCCAGGCTCGCAGGGTTGGAAAAAAACATGTTTTTTTTTAAATAACAACAAAAATGTTTTTTTTTTTGTTTAAAACATGTTTTTTTTTGTTTAAAACGTTTTTTATGTGAACAACAATGTTGGTTGTTTTAAACGTGTTTTTTTTAACTTTTTTATGTTTACAACAATGTTGTTTGTTTAAACAAAGTTTAAATTGTTCATTTTGTTTAAAACAACCATTTTAATGTATAGAGCCTATTATATATATAACTGATATATATATATATAGGCCTACATAACTTATATAAAACGTTTTAAACAAACTTAAAAAGATCACAAGCACTTGTTTTAAACATGTTTTAAACGTTTTGTTTTAAACATTCCAACCCTGCCAGGCTGGCTATTTTCGTTGGACTTGTTTGTTTGCATCTTCAATGCTGCCAATAAATTTACACATGGGATGAACAATTGAGGTAGTGACAGGTAGAACGAGGCTTTTTGACATATGTGCGAGGTTCGCAACATAGCCTAAGGTTAGTTTAGGATAGTTCAGTGATAGGTAGCTTTAGTAGCAACACCATAATCACCATCAACATCTAAAATATAAATAAATATACTGTTTCACGATGAGATCAATTACGCACACTATTCGCCATGTCATGACCAACTGCCGTAACCAGTACAAATTATGCTACCAGTAGGCCTATCTTAAGGTTATATTTTAACTTTTTCACAATTTATTTTTTCATTTTGCAAATTTTTAACAATAAACTGAGTTTAATGTGAATTCTATAGGTTCTAAAGAATATTGGGCTACAATCTCAAATATGGCAGGTTTTCATGTTTCTAAAATATATAAAATACAGCATGCAGAGTGTCAAAGAATCCCCCTGGATTCGACTGAACATAAACTGTCACTATAACCTAAAACTCCCTTATGGGTCTGTGAAACCATGCATCCAGCCTGCTTGATCTTGTGACACAGGTTATGCAGACCATAGATTGTCTCCCAAAGTCTGGCTGGCTATGATCTTTCATCTCATTGGTTGAAAGCACCATTTCTGTACTGCAGGCCTATATATAGGATAATGAATGGGTGCAGTAAAACTTGCAACATTCTCTTATTAATTTTTTCAGTTGTCACTACGGATTTTCAACTCAGTTTTTGGAATCAGCAGCAGGGAAACTGAGGTTACAGGCCTTCATGTAAGTGAATAGTTAGGCTACCGGCATAAGAGAAGATTAAGTCGCCCCCTTACGCTCCAAACAATGCGTTGCTGTTCGCTTGTTATCTCGGCACACCCGATCGTCCCTTCTCTCCAAACTCCCGATCGTACCAAATACAAGCTACCAACCCATACACCAAAATGACAACCCTCTAGCTTACTCGGCAATCCCGACCAGACCACAATCACCTCTTCACATAATCTAAACAATGCATAACACTATCCACTTAGTTAAGTGCGCGAGCGGAGGCGGCAGCCGAAGCGAAGCACCCTTGCATTTTCGAATAATGTACGATACACTGTTTGTCGGTTTCGAAAATGTGGCATATTATATCTTCCACACGTTAGTAAGCCTGTCAACTTTTGTTCATCTTTTGTTTACCGGTATGACGTCACACTACCAACGTCCAATCACGAGTTTCTATGTAATATGAGGACAGAAGAAGTGGTATAAAAGAAAGTGCATCGCGAGGGAGCGGTGGGTGGGAACATTCATCCAAGGTGCGACTTAATATTATTTTTTCCCAGGCTACCTTATGATATTAATAGACAGGGTCGCCTAAAGTACAAGTTAATTCTACCCTATTTAGCCTAGCCTACTTAAGTGGAATAACTACTTACTTTGAATACTTCTGAGAAGAATCCTGAACCAATTTTTTCACAAGTAAAATCATCCAGTCTGTTGAGGGCAGAAACAGCATGTCGGAGGGCCTGGCAAGATGATCCTGTCATACGAGAATGTTTAGCTACTGGTGAGGGCCCTTCCATCATCGGCTGTTGCACTGGTGGTGGAGGTGAAGTTATTAAATCTGCACTGCATAGCCGATGTTTATCACCCCCATCACTGCACTGATTTTCACAATATCCACTATCACTCCCATGACCACTTGATTTCCCCAACATGATTATTAAATGGGGTCTTCAGTTCCCTCCCTTAACTATTAACCTGCACTTATGTCACAGACTGGTATATTTCGTACATTACATTTAATGATATTGTAGGCCTATAAGTTTGTAATGCAGGCCAGTTTTCTTCAAGAAACATTATTGAGCCGAAATTTTACAAGAAAGGTAAATATCACATCACTGAAGTCTGTCATATACCAAAAATCTTCCCCTTACTTTCACCGTATGTAGCTTACATTCTTGTAAAAAATATTGCAACGTTTGCCAGCTATAAAGAATGTCAGATGATGAATAAAACAGTAACACTTTTACTCCGACATGAATCCGAACTGTGAATGAAATTTAATTCCTTGGGCTACCTCGTATCTCAACTTGCTCAGAAATCAACGTAGCGAAGAGATTATACACAAAATCAGGAGAGCTTTAAAAGAGGGCCCAAGGTGGTATTAATAATCACCGACACAAACAACAGTACATACTGCTTCCACCATTCCTACGAAAATGATCACGAGAGATATACATGAACTTTCACCATTCCAGTTCCAGAACAGCCATTTTAATACAGCATCGACATCTAGCGTAGGAGTTGGAAAATACAAATACATGACGTCATAAACCCATGGAGATAGAAATCTACGAGAGGAATGCAGGTGACGAAGCTGGACAAGGTGAAGAGCAACAATACATTATTCTATCTTTGTATTGATCTGAGTTTGTGCAAATGATCATTGTGTTATGGCTTATAACATCCTTCAGCAAATTTTACGAGAAAATGTTTGAATTTTAAGTTTTAGTCCTTAGTATAAGCACCACATGTAAACAATTTAAACAAACACGTTTGAAGCATTTTCGAGAAAATCGCGAAGAATGAAATACTCTCCTTGCAAAATGGTAGTGAAAGAAAAGAAAGTCGTCATCGTTGTTTGCGTCAAATACCCAGAAGATTTCTAATCCAGATATAAAATGTTATTCTTTTACGATGTTTCGTTCTCGAGTTGTGCTGTTCACATGCAGACACACGCAGACAAGTTTCTGAAAATTGTATTTTTTGTTTATTTTAGGGGTCTTTGTGTATTACAAAAACGCGAACTCATGAAAACGCGAGTTTAAGGGTAAAACACACTTCCTCTACCTATAGGCTACACCACTACATGGACGCCCGCTCAGCACAATACCAGAGACAGCAAACAAGGCAAAAATAAACTTTTCTTTAATGTTGACGCAAAATATTGCCAAATGAATAATTAATATTTCATAAAAAAAATAAAATCTGAGGGGCAGCAACCAATACCATTGCTGCCCCTTAGTACCCTTAGTAGTAATTTTACAGTGATTAATTATTATTATATTTTTAAAATTATTTAGTTATTTACTTATTTGACAAAAGAGATCCCAAAGAGCCAATGGCTAATAGCAGGGACAATACATAATGATTTTTTTTTTACAAATAATGGCTAAAATAGCTTAAGTATGATACAATAAGTGAACACAAAAGTATACAAAGTATAGACTTCTAATAAAACCAATAGTTAGTAAAGAATATAGCACACATAAAAAATCTATTCAAATACAGCATAATTATAGCTCTAATTTTAAAGCAATATAAATGTGATGTAGAAGAAATTAACTCATAATAGGCTATAGAATATCACAATTGTCATGTACTTAATTTTTTGTACAGGCATTTTTGAACATATTTTTAAATTTAGTTAGCAATACACAATTTTTTATTTCATTTGGTAAGCTATCGTATTCAGTCGTAATCATTTTAATAATAACCTTCAGCCCGTATTTAGTGGTATTGGCTGTATGAGTTGAAATTAGTTTATTTCTTGTCGAATAATTATGCATTTCATTATTTATAAGTAGGTTTAGATTACTAAAGCATATATTCTTTATAACTTTATAAGCAAAAATTACTGAGGATATTTTCAAACTGGCTGTTAGTGGCTCAATCCCTGATATATAGTATACATCTTTAGTTGGAGTATAATAATTTAAACCAAATATGACTCTTTTTTTTATTTCTTGTAGCTGTGTTTTAGTGCATCCTTGCCAAACTATATTCATGTAGTTTAAGTGACTATGTATTAGTGCATGTAGTAAATATTTCTTAACATGGGACTTGGAAGAACAGAGCTTCTTAGTCTTACTGGTACACCCGTTATTATTACCATTTTTTGCTTAATATTATTTAAATGATAATTCCAATTTAATTTTTAATCAAGGGTTACACCAAGAAAGTTAATTGAATCAACTTATTGTAAAATTGTTAATTTTCAGAGGTATAATATTTTGTAATGAATAGCTATCTTTTTTTGAAAAATATATATTTGGTCTTCTCTACATTTAGTATTAATAGATTTTCGGTGAGCCATTGGCTTGCATAGCAGTCATCATATCTTCTTCAGATGAACCTGTATAAAAAAATTGACATATCGTCTGCGAGCATAATTAATCTGTCTTGAAACATTAATCTAGCAATACCATTAATGAAAATTAAAAATAGTATAGGTCCAAGCACTGATCCCTGTGGAACACGACAGGTGACAGTCATTAAATTAGATTTAACTCCACTTACATGAATATGTCACACTTCAAATTTTTTAATATTACTTTTTGTTTGTTATGTAAACATATGACAGCAGAACTCTCTAACTGTGCCTCATTTCACATTTCCGACTTTTCCCGTGGATTTCCAAAAAATTTCTTTCATACAAATCTTCTCCTGACAATTACAAACACAACAACAACAAAAACAGCAAAATCGGTCGAACCGTTTTCAAGTGATGCGGCAACATACATTTTGGCAATTCATTTTTATTAATATAGATTTTATTTAATACTTTAATACGAGTGTTTATTGACCCCTGTCCTGGATTCCTATCAGAGGCCTCAAAATATACTAAACAATTTTCAACTCATTAATTTATAATTACATAGGTTATCTAAATTATTTATAACTTAATCTAAAGTGTATATATACTAGCAGGTGCCCGCGGCTTCGCTCACGATAATTAATTTAAAAATTAAAAATTAAGAGTATAATAATTATTAAAGTATTATATTTACTAACACTTGCACGTGAATCAATCATAAACTAAACCATTAATAATTAATTAAACAGCTAAAATTCCGGCTTTAGAGTAGGTTACATTCCACGATTAGAAAGCGCCGCCTGGGAAAACATTCTCAGATTCGATTATGCAGTTCCAAAGCTAACTGTGAACACTGATAATACCACTGCCGTCTAGACTGTATTACTCGTGTGTAATTCTCGTGACAGCGGTGGATAATGCGTATCGTTTCTCAACTGTTTGTTGACAGATGAATATGATGTGAATTTTATTTGATAAATTCAGTGTAATTTTCAGAAATTATATAATTGTTCAAGGGAAGGAGTGGTTTGTTTGGATTTTTATTGTCCATGATACTTCCAGGGTTAAACAATCAATATATTATAGCTGGTGTCCGCCATTATTAATTGACTCCAGGATTTTTAAGAAACTTACCCTGGCAGTTTATAAAAAATGTTTGTGGTTTAGAGCTATGAAATTTGTAAGTAAAAATATAATTAGAATATTTGTTCATTTTGTTCATTGTGTTCATTTCACTTAGGCATTATATAATAAAGAAACAGTTTTCCTAATTTTGTACTCTTCGTGAAAGTTTAGACTGCGAGAGACGAACTTCGTTGAGTATACCCGATGTCTCACGAAGTGAGGGAGCGAGTGAGCACGCTATTTAGGGCCGTTGAATTGTATAAGAGTAGATACACATAAATATACATATATATATATATATATATATATATATATATAAAGAAAGAATAAAAGTTTAACAATTTAAGAAGAAAAACAAAAGCATTGATAACTTAATAATAAACCAGCCACACTAACTACAGTAAGTGTCGAATCAGGGATTTTTGTGGATTTGTGATGAATGGGAGGTCGCGCATAAGAATACCACACATTTCATAGATGCAGTATACTCCCGCGTCCTCACTACCATCTCTAAAGAACAAAACTAGACTTGAAACAAGTATACAGTTTTTCAAAACAATGGAATACCAACAATTTGATGTATGATAGAGAGAGATGGGTGTCAACAAAAACAACTCTAACAAGAATTCAGAGTTCAGATATGAAGTTCTTAAAAATGACAAAATGCATTAGAAAAGACTGTATTAGAAACGAAACCATACGACGAGAATTGAATGTAGAAGGGATAATAGCTAGGGTTGATAAATACCGCGATAAATGGCTACAACACGTAAATAAAATGGATGATGTAGGATTTCCTAAGGTGGTCTTTTTATATAATCCAAAAGGAAAGAGATGGAGAGAATCGAGAAGTACTGTGAGGACGGAACAGGCGAAAACCTAAACCCTGATGTGTAGAAGAAGAAGAAGCAGTACACTTACACTGTGCTGATGGTGGTGGTAGTAGTAGTAGTAGTAGTAATAGTAGTAGTAATAGTATTTACTAACGTACTCTGTTAGGATTTGTGGTATTCCCCCTCTGGTCTGATCAAGTGCAGTTTTCCAGCTGTGTCATCTATTGAGCGGGTCTAAATTATTCCGATGAGATGAGGTGAGCGGATGATTTATGAATGGTAGTAAAGCCAAATCCTTAAACTACTTACCTACCAGAAGTGTTAGCCAGGGAACCTCCTGTATCTACGAACGATATAGTTTTCATTAGCGGGACCGGGAATCGAATAATGAACTTTGTAATAGTCTCAAGCTCTGATTACTAGATCATGAGGCCTGTGGAGAGACACTGTATTGTCCTTTAGTCCGTCTTAATACCGGTATGTGAACAGTTTTTAGGACTAACTGTTACACACAAGATACAAACTTCAAGACTCACCCCCCCAAACTTCATGACTCACCCCCTCAAACTTCATTGCTCACCCCCAACCTAATTGGCTGTCGACAAGGGCGCCAATATATTTTCTAGGAAGGGGCAATTTTTTAAATTAATATATTTTTTGTCGCTTTAACTTCTTGGACCACTTTGTAACATTATATTAATAATATAATAAGTGCAACAATGACGTAGCCAGGGTCGGGTCGAAAATGCTGGGGGGTTTGGAATACCCCCTAAAAAGGGGGTCGGGGGTCCATCCCCAGAAAATTTTTAAATATTAAACTAATGAAAATCACATTTTACGCTTTTTTAGCACAGAAAAACTAGTTAGGAAAGTTGTTCACCATATTTGAAGACATGCCAATGTAAATAAGAAATCATTACCTAAGTGGGGGGTCCACCCCCGGAAAATTTTTAAATACTCAACTAATGAAATCACATTTTACGCTATTTTAGCACTCAAAAACTAGCTAGGAAATTTGTTTACCATACTCTAAGACATGCCAATGTAAACAAGAAAATGTTACCTAAGTCGGATGTCCACCCCTGGGAAATTTTTAAATACTGAACTGATGAAAATCACATTTTACGCTATTTAGCACTGAAAAACTAGTTAGGAAATTTGTTTACCATACTCTAAGACATGCCAATGTAAATAAGAAATCATTACCTAAGTGGGGACTCCACCCCCGGAAAATTTTTAAATATTGAACTAATGAAAATCACATTTTACGCTATTTTAGCACTCAAAAACTAGTTATGAAATTTGTTTACCGTACTCTAAGACATGCCAATGTAAACAAGAAAATGTTACCTAAGTCAGGTGTCCACCCCCGGGAAATTTTTAAATGTTGAACTAATGAAAATCACGTTTTACGCTATTTTAGCACTGAAAAACTAGTTAGCAAATTTGTTTACTATACTCTAAAACATGGCAACTTAAACAAGAAAACTGTTACCTAAGTTATAATACTTATTACTATTTATAAGAAAAGTTGAATAACACATGGAACAGTGGACATAATAGGCCTACTCATTATGTTATGAAAAGAAAATAACTGCTATATCATATTTGACACACCAACAAATCTTGTTTTATTCAATAAATATTTTATTTTTAAATACAAATATAGAATTTTACGTTTTGACTTTTGGGGGTCCAAACCCCCTGGGCCCCCTTTCCTAATCCACTGTGGATTCTGTCTCCATGTTGTCAATTTGGTAAAACTTCTGCAAACATTTTATGTCTTAACTGACTTTCAAATAATTGTCTTAAAAGAAAAACACCTGACTATAATAATTATTAATATACATTTTTTCCTTGCGCACCACCCCCCCCCCCCGCCCCCGGGTTTGGACGCCCATGGCTATCGAAATTCTTCATCTTTATCTTTATAAAAAATTATAAGAGACCTTTTGAAGTTATGGAACTTGACCGTTTTTATTTTTAACATATAAAACGCTAATTTTGCAACAATTTCCAAACCCCCAGAAAATTCATAAAACCATAATTTTTTGCCCCCCCAGAAATTTCAATGACGCAGTCTGCGTCTTAAACCCCCCCCCCGTGGGCACCCCTGAATAATATCTTATATGTTGCAAACATTAGGCCAATTTAAAATTCATTTCAAAGCCCACCCGCCTTCCATTTCTCAACGGTTTTTTGGGAAATTTCCTTACGCCGGGAAAATCTTCCTTCATATGGTAACCAGAAGAAAAGAGTAGAGGTATAATAATGATTATAATGAAGTAAGCTGGTTGCTGACGCCGTTTAAGGATGGCAGTATGGACATCAGCACATTCCAGTCCGCGGTTATCGTTCTCGAGACACAGCAGCATTTTGGCTGTGTCAGCTCATTCTGAAGAGAGTAGAAAAATGTTGAGTTAACAGATCAGTTGGAAATAAAAAAGAAAGCGTGGAAAGCTATACAGCAGGCCTACAATGTTCTAGACATGGCTTACAACGATGAACCTCGGGTTGGACTGGCCACACGGGCATTCGGGCAAATGTCGGGTGTGCCACGCCACCCATTTTCGTTGAAAGGCGCCGGTTAACCAGGGATTGTTAAGTGCCAGTATGGTACTTTATGAGATTGTGTGGGGGGACGGGAAAATGTCTGTCCGTGTGTCTGTACGTGCGGTAACTCAAATATGCTTTACCGGATTTTCATGAAACTTGGTATACATATTTATAACGTTCATGGAAAGAACCCTGTTGATATTGGACCAAATCGGTTGACCGGTACCGGAGTAATGCCCAATTTAGTGCCTATTTTCATGGTAATATATCAGAAAGGCTTTATAACTCAAATACGGTTTATCGGATTTTCATGAAACTTGGTATACATATTTATAACGTTCATGGAAAGAACCCTGTTGATATTGGACCAAATCGGTTGACCGGTACCGGAGTAATGCCCAATTTAGTGCCTATTTTCATGGTAATATATCAGAAAGGCTTTATAACTCAAATACGGTTTATCGGATTTTCATGAAACTTGGTATACGCATTTAAAGCGTCCATGGCAAGAAGCCTATTGATATTGGACCAAATCAGTTGTTCGGTACCGGAGTAATACCTAATTTAGTGCCTATTTTATGGTAATGTTTAGAAATAATTTCTCAAATGCAAATCAGTTATCATGACAACATATTGTTATAGAATCTCCATATACGGCTTTGGAAGTTGCAATGCAGTTAGCCATGACAAATAACACTATTCCTTTACATACGCTTATCAAACTAGGCCGCTAAACTGAGCGAGGTGCCCAAGATGGTAACATCGTGGACTTTCATTCTGGAGGTCTTGGTTCAAATCCCGAAGCTGACCAATTTGAAATTTAAAAAATATTTTTCTGTGAGTGTGCGATTGTCATATCACAAATCTGTAGGCTATAGTTCTGCTGATGCTGGATGATTTTAATCTGATTTTTTAAAAACTAGATCTTTGTTCTTCCGCAAGCCCTGCTTAACTTGGAAATCAATAAAAAAAACTTATGTTTTGCATATCATAATTGCAATTATAACTGACTAAACAAAAGCATTCTGGCACTTTGTTATATCAGTTTACCTGATTTTTTATTTGTATTATTATTATTATTATTATTTTAGAAGCTGAAAATAATCGGAGGGGTGAAAGCTGTGCGTACAGATTGAGATGCCATGTGAGTCAACATAAATTGGAATCTTTTATGATGATGTCCAGTGAAAGGGAAGTTTTATAACGCCTTAACCTTAATGGCGTTATTAATGATTTAGCGAAAAATAAATCTCTCCTGGTTGTTTAATGTAAACATAGACTTCAGTATTCATTTCCTGTGGGCATACTTTATTGGATTTCTAAAACAATAAACCCGGCGTATTGATCATTAGGCCTACACGATTTCACTACAGATATCTTGCCATAAAAACAAATCCTTAGCTCTATAGCTAATACTGCTCAGCGTAGATTCAAAAATTATAATAAGTCATAGGCGCTTAAGAAATTCTACTATTTGAATGGTAATAAAATAAGTATAAAAATATCGTGTATATATTTTTTTGCAGTTAATGTGGTTGAAAATATAAATCGACAACAACTTTTTTTTATTTATTATTTTTTGACGAGTCAAAATAATTAGGGTACTGTTAAAATAGAATGGGCGAGGGATTACATTGGAGGTGGAGGCTGGAGGCGCCGCCCGGTGTTCTCTGGTAGCCAGAACAGAATTTTATTTCCAGTTCGACTCTCGATGAACCACTTAAGATCCTGAAGGACAGGTTCGGAACATAGAAACCAACAACATCAATATTAAAAGCTAGGATAGCAAACGAAAACCGATCAACCAAATTTATTGATCGGCATCCGGGAACACTCATCTCCCAGTATCCACTGTCCACGATCTGAGTGGAAAGTCGGATCAACACTGGTTTTCTGTTTGGAAGTTCCCGAGTTCCATCCACTGCCCAGGTAGATGGCATTTATTTGGGCATAAATGCGTCAGCCTCATGTCTGTGTATTTACAGGCACATGAAATTACTCTTACGGGGCAAATTTCAGCATATCGCCGACGGTTATAAACCTAGATAACAGTACACAACCGTAATCAAATGCCGGTCTCCTTAGCCGCGGTAGCTAAGGCGTGTTGTGTTGCCTTGGAGCCCCGGGTAAAGAGGTTGTGGATTCGAGTCCCCCCTCTGGCATAAGTGTGTGTGTGTAATAAGGAGAAAAGGAAAACAAGGTAAAAGAAAAACTATAAAAAAGGAAAAGCAAGGAAAAATGAAAAAAAAAACAAATAAACATTCATATGCCTAGATCAGCTGTGCCATACTCAGGTTTTGCTTAGGGCCAACCTAGACTTAGTAACGTATCCTAAATCTGAGGTCTACACATTAAATTGAAAAAATTAATAATTATTTTTATCATTAAAGAATTGAAATGCAGCATCCAGTGCACGCCACTTATTATGATCACTTTTGGATGCAGCTAATCTGATAATATTAACCAATTAATAACAGTAACCTGAAAAATTAATTCAATATTATTCATTCATACATGAGAAAATACGCTACAAAAACAGAACTGAAAACTTTTTTTTCTATTTATTTATGCATACAAGTTATTCTATAACTGCGAATCATTGAACTAGTCACAATACAGTATTAGGCCCTAACCAACCAGATTTTCAATCGGTATAATATACTTTTAATAGTTTATGTTTTTTTCCTTAAGAGTCCATTAACCAATATTTCATACTCATTGTCATTATGTCTACTCACCTGTGGCGAACACCGCGTAACAAAACATCTAACACCTGTATGTTCCCTACATGCCACCCCCTCGAACTGCTCATCCTGTGAACTGGAAGCAGTACCGTTACTTCCAATTCAACATAATACAGTTGCGTTGGAAACGAATCCCTTAAAAACGAAAGTTTGCGTAGCATACATCAGTATTAATCGGTACGGGACTTCATAAAAGTTATAACATTACCCGACTGATAACCAGGGCTGGCTCTAGGTATTTTGGCGCCCTAGGCAGAAATAATTTCGACGCCCCCTAAATTTCCACCCTAATCATTCCATTTTTTTTTTTTTACCAATTGATTAAACATGCAATTTCACGTTTTCTAGCCTGGTATTGGTAAGCGGTTAAATAAAATTGATTTGAATTGGAATCATTTGAGAAAGGTTTTTATTTATGAAGACTTTTGGCATATCTAGATAGTTTGGGGATTAAATAAAAAAATACATTTAATTGGAAATGTTACAACTTTTTACATTTACATTAAACAAACAAGAAAGTATACCATAGATAAGTTGTTTTCTAAATGTAGCCGCCCCTAAATGTTTATAAAAATTTGCCGCACAAGGCGGCTATAGTATGGGACTCAGCTTAACTGCTCTGCAATACACTACTTTCCCCACATTCCAGAGCAGTTAAGCTGAGTCCCATACTGTAGGCTACCTAGTCGGCCCTGCTGATAACATTATCCGCGCTTATATTAGAGCGGCGTTCATTGTATATTTAAGTTTATATCTTCATAAAGACTGAAAATTAATACTAGCACAACATATTAAAACAAAAATACTATCAAGACATAAACACATTTCATGAACATCGCTTTACAGCTGATTTTTCGAGAACGTCTAACAATAATATTCCTTTTCATTCAATGAAAAGTTATTGTAATATGTTATGAATTACGATATACAGAATTATTATTACAAACCAAACATAACAAATACATAACAAAATAACAGAAGGCCGCCACAGGACCATGTACTGGTCGTGGGCCCCTCACGACCATCCTCGTTTAGTTGTGTCTTCCCTTCTCTGTGGATCTTCCTTCTCGTTTCTCAGAACAGAATATTTTATCAAACTTTTCCAGTTTTCCATAAAATTATGTCAAAACAACGGGGCCCATCCCGGCCCTTCTCCCTTGGGTCCGGAAGCCCCCCCCCCATGTAGCGGCCCTGATAATGTAAACTTATTTGACTAGCAGTGTCTAACTGACAATCTTCGCTTTATCCTGGCCAGTCTTGAGGAATTAGGAGAAGACAGTGTACTTCTAGTCACCTAACTTCCACTTAATCCCTCTCTAGAGAAGAACCAAAAAAATAAAATAAGTAACGATGTGTTAAATAATCAAAGTTTAAACATATCATGAGTTCTATTGTGGGGTTGGTTTTTTAATAAAGAAATCGAAAGGATAATATCAAATAAAATAAAATGCTCGTTCATTAATTCCTGTGAGGGTGAAAAAAGTAACTCTAGAATTCGCTTTTCTAGCTTTTGAGCTTTGCTTTTCAAGGTCACCCACACAGATCTTACAACTTCATCCTATTTGGATCTCCATATGCAGTGCTGGCCAAACTATAACGACATTTTCCCCCTAAGAACAGTTAGGTACCCCAACTTCATCGCACCCACTGCCTTACACTTTTCAAAGGTTACCCGATAAATCGTGATCTTATTTTAAGAAAACGCCTGCTCTTTTCAGCTTACAATAAAAAGAAGTGGATCACAGTTTGGGGAAGATAGCAAAAAGTTACTGAAAGACTTATGGGCCGCAAGGCTGAAGTGCTTAGGGTCGTTCCACCCCGCCTTCCCCCTTAAGGGGTCAAAGACATACATACATACAGAAAGACTTCAGTCGAATTCTCTCCACAAGAAATAAGTTTCTTCAATTCAGAAATCACAGAGAAAAGAAATAGCGGCAATATTTAGGAGACTGCAAAGTGGCTACTCAAAACCCGTAGACATATTCAGTAGGCCTACAGATTTTTTTTTTGCATTAGCGTTAATTGCTATTGTATTCTTTGTATTAAAAATTATATGGTGTGAGGTCGTCTTAACATGTTCGTAACAATAGGTCTGTTCCTAAACCTAAGTCATATACTGTCATGTAGTTAGGCCTACCACGACACCTGCGCACATCGTGTCTCATACGTCGCGCAGCGATACTGACAATGTGTTCATGTGTCGTAGTAAATGACAGTACATGAACTGGCTTTGGGAACAAAGCTAATATTATTCGACTTGAAAAAAAAATACGAACATGAGAAGCGCGATGTCTCGCCTTTCGGGTTAGGCAGAACGCAATTCTCAGTGCTAGGAAGAATAGATCTATGCCTTCCTTTCAGAAAATAATTAATACACGTTGAAAATATGCGTTTAATTTAAAGTGGCAGAAAGTTTCTAATGACAATTTTATTTTGGGTAAAATTAAAGCTATGGTAAGAGAAAGCCATTGACATTCTTCGGGTCGCAACTTTTATTTATTTATTTCTTTATTTTATGACTGGGAAACTATTGAAAACCCCGTCAAAACGGCCGGCAATTGGGCCCTCCGAAAAGCGAGACCACGACGTTTCCATCTCGACCATCACGCTAAGAATGTTTACTAATTGGGAGATTAATACCTTTAATATGTTAGGGAGTTTGGGGCTCGCTTAATTTAGCAACTGCTCATAAATTTTCTGGTTTAATTTGTTTAGCAAATTTATATGTGACGGACTAAAAGGCATCAATTTAATAATAATAATAATAATAATAATAATAATAATAATAATAATAATAATAATAATAATAATAATAATAATAAATATTCACGTGTAATACATAACGTAGCCTATAATACATATTCTAATTATTGGCAAATTTTACATGCAAAACATTTTGGCTATCAGTTACACTTATGTTCGTTTCCTCTTTCTTATGTATTTAATTGCTCTAGGTAGCCATCTTACTTGTCTGCCAGTCTTTCAGGCTGTCACTAGTGACAGTACAACGAAAATGTTCGTGAACCTCAAATTGTACCTACCCGTTGTCTGTCGTTCCTCTACCTGTCAACCTATTACTTATCTCACCCGTCGCTTCGTGATACATGCCCCAGTGACCAGTCGTTCCCAAGATGGTACACGGTGCAAACATGGCTGCCAGGAAATGGAAATTCTTAAACATGTTTTGAGGAAATGGACCGTGCAGTTCTACTTACAAAAAATGTTCGTCATCATAATGTGATAGTTTCTGCTTTACGAGAAAAGGATTGGATTGTGGAGGAAGAAATGTACTGTAGGTAATAGTAGAATGGGGATAATCTCGGCTAAATGACTGAAATGAGTCAAAACTTCAAAAGTTGGTTATCCTACAATTCTTTTGAGACTGATAGTTCTCAATCATTATAGATACTTGAAGAAAAAGAGCTACTTATAACCCAACAATATCTTACTTCATGGTCAAATACAATTTGAACAAAATCGAAGTTGTAGACCTTGCCATTAGCCAGAGGATTAATTACTACGGATTTTAAGAGTTCAGAAAAACATTCTAACTACCTATAGCTCTTGCCTCTTCGTGACAGTGGCGTGAACTTGAAAAAAAATATTGGAAGTAAGAATTTGATTTTTCGTAGATATATTTAGGCTCTACATGACAAAAAAGTTAAATGTTGGGGGCAGAAAGTACCTTGCCCCCAAAGTCGGCGCCTATGCTTCGTGATTACATAAAACACCTCGTCAGATTATGAATAGTAATCCTAGTCACAACTAACTGCAGAATTAAGTGCTCTTGTTTTTCCTGTATAACTAGTATTTTTATGTACCCTCATTTCTTTTTTTGTAAATGTATATGGTATACTGAATCCTTTAGGCTTCGATGGAAGGCAGTTGGCAAATAAAATAAAAATATAATATAGTTGCTGCTAGAACATCATGGTTTAGTGAACACGATGTCATCTGAGAAAGCGGAAGTGTTATATCACCAAGTCAAGGTATTCCATTATATTTTGTACATGAAGGAGCTTTCCGCCTTACCTTCGCATGTCTGAACTGAATGTTGTCACATTAATCTGCCATTATAACGTTCATTTTCGTTGTATTTCATTTAATTGTATACCTGTATGTGCATGGAAAAAAAATGATTTCATCAATTCATCATTGTGTTTGCAAATTGGTTTACATAATATGGTCTATTCTTAATTGCTCTGCGAAGACAATGGTCCTGCCACACGTTGCGTAATTTTTCCTTTGCTTGTTTATCAATAACGTTATTTATCGTCCTTTGTTAACAATATAAGAGGTTAATAAAGCTCATAAGAAATGCACACTAAACAAAATAAAATGCATTCTGTTTGCCCAAACTTAGTAATATTCTGTAACCTCACCTATACAGGATCTGGTCTATCAATAAAATAGTATTAATTGAAATCCCCTGTGCTTCAACCTATGGCGACATACTTTAAGTTTTTTAGTAATAGAGATCCGGTAATATGTTTTTAGCTTGCTTGAATACACGTCGCGAAGGTATTTTTAATGCGAGTTCATTTAGAGATGGTATTCTATTTTCTAATTTTATTATTTTTCTGTAATTTTAATCCATATAGTAATTTTTATATTATAGTATATCGATGGCTTAGTACACACATGTGTTAGTTACAATTCTATTTTTAGTACATCCAATTTAAAATCTAATTGTCACGAATGAGCACCCACGAAAAGTACTTACCACATTTTGCCCCTGCAGAAAATATATTAAGCTTCTGATTTTTTTACTTGTCACATTTGTAAAGAGTGAAGATATGACTCAAAAGCTTCTAAATTTGGACTTAACTTTTAACCCCAAAATTGTACTTGATATAGGCTTATGTGTACACTAAGCCATAGATTTATTCAAATTATTTTTAATATTAGAAAAACATTTTTAAGTAGTTTTGCATGTTTTACAGAAATCCCAAGGTTTCAAATTTTGTCATGTTCTCCACGCTCTTAGAAAAGGACATAAATAACCAAGTTACCGGTAGATATGGAAACAACCATCCTAACAATCTGACAAAGAGAGCCACTAACCATTTATATAACCTAATGGTAACCACATCGGGTTATGCGATTTTAACCCGCGCCTCTTGACAATCTTCGATAGTAATCTCGCTAGATTCTAAAAATCACAAAGACACTAAAGTAACCTGGAGGTTGTCCTTAAAAAGAGGACATTCATAGATCTGATTAACGTACATTTATACACTTGTTACGGAATACGTTCAGAACATAACCCGTCTAACGTGAGCAGATTTAGTTTTTAAATAAATATGCCTAGTACTCGAAGTTCACTATCATTATGTTAAGTTTGGTCGAAATCGGTTCACGATCATCTTCATCTTCATGCTCAATTTATCCAGTAGAATGGATTGCGATTTCCAAATTTTATTCCATGCCAAATATATTCTCAAACTTTATTTTTTAATTATGTTGTCAAATGATACAACTTGGCGTGAGTAAATTCTTTTACATTTATATTTTGTCATTGTTTATATTGATTAGTTCTTTCGTTTTCCGATATTTGTCGTGGAAGTGACTGTTAACGTTGAAAGTGTGCCAGTAATTAATTTCACTTCTTAGAACTTGAAATTACTCTATACCTTTGTATCAGTGGAGACTAGCAGATATATCCAAATTGGAAACGCGTGTGATGAGGATATGTTTACTTTCACTCTTCTTTGTTTCGTATCATTTAGTTTTGTATGTGAATGACAAGCTGAACACAAGCCAAGAAGAAGAGGAATGATAGCATGTACTCACTGGGTTATGGGAATTCTCGAATCAAGTTCAAGTACAGGTTTCCTCGAACAATGCATGGGAATTTCTGAATGTAGAAAGTCGGTGTTTTGTAAAGTTACAGTTCATTGTCAGAAAAACCCTTTCTCTTCTATTATTCTGTTATGCATTTCCCAAGTATTATCAACTACGAAGCTCCTATTGCGTATGGCTAAAGCCTACATCATTTCACTTGCACTTGACTTTCTATTAATATAAAAGTTGAAAGCTAGAAAACTGTTTAGTTAAGACAATTGTACGAAAATTACACCTATTAGAACTTAATTGAAATGAAACAACTGTGTGAAAACTATTCGCTTCACGTGGATCCCTATTCATGGGCTATGTGAATGAAATACACCTACTTTTGAACTGATTTCCAAAGTCTTGGGGTCCGCAAAGAATTTCAAGAGACCCGTAGTTTTTTTTTAACTGGATACTAGAACATGTTATGACTATATTAATTTCTTACCAATCAGTACTCGTTTTTGTTATAGGGTATGTGTATATAGCATTATAGTAAGGGAATTGACTTGTAAATAAGACTATCTTTCATTAACACATCGAGCGATGAGTCTTTAACGTCGCGGACTCACTTTCGGGTGGTTGCAGCTTAAAATCCCATCTCCCATCCCCACAAATCTACTTTATGTGAAGAACATTTTAGTAGACGACAAATTTTGTAGACAGTTAATATTTTCCTAATATAACGTAAAGTTTCAGAAAAAGTGATGTCAGTCTAAAGGCTTAAAGGGGACTTAAGTTTTTTTTTATATCAGATTAAAATCGTCCAGCATCATCATATAAAAATACAAACAAGACCAATGGCCCCTCTTGTTAGCTACGGGGACTGTCGTCTTTTAATTCTAGCTTGTTGAGATATTCTATGGCTTGGAACTTATGAAAATCTGAGAAGAACTTTTTAGATTGTTTATGAATACATTCACAGATATTGTACAGAACAAGTTCTCTGTGAATTTAACTAATTCGCACAGTTCATGGAGCGTTAACAGCAATACGAAGGGTTTTTATTCTGAAGAGCTTGTCGCGAATGCCCATACCCCTAAAAAAATCGCCCTTTGCCTAATGTTTACTGAGAGCTCATTGTCAACTTTTTTTGTAAACACAGGTGGAAAGTTCGCAAAGCTTAATACTACTGTAGCTGTTCTGATGCTGGTAGGGCCTACATATTAATTAAATGGTGCAAAATATGTTGTACAAACTTTTTCGCATATACGTGTTAAAAGCTAGCACAGAAAAAAGTAAATTATAGAGACAATTAAATTTTATTTATTACATATTCATAAAACTAAGAAGTATCTAGGACGGAAAGCATCAGGGCCGATCTTTGTGTTCAATGCTTATACCGTGAAATAATAATAATAATAATAATAATAATAATGATAATAATAATAATAATAATAATAATAATAATAATAATAATAATAATGACAATAATAACTTGGGGTTTGCATGGTTTCCTCAATCTCAAAGGCAAAAATTCAGGATACCGGTACATTGAAATATAACAGAACAATAGAAGCAAATGCTGCACGAATGAGTTATTACAAGAGCATACTAGTAAATTTGGGCTGCCACGAGGTTTGATTTGTACCCATGTCCTCTTCCCTATTACCCTATACCACCTCGCTCTAATTGATTTTGGTGTGCTCATTACGATGAGCTAACCGATTACAATTCACAACAATAATTAGATTATAGTATTCTTGTTACTATGAGCAACAGAAGAATGTCATTCATATTTTAATCAAAATGTACTGTATGTTCTGAAATTCGCATTAAAGTCATGTTATTTCGTTATTATCTTGATACCTATTAATTTTATAAAGAAATGTATTTAACAAAAATTTTCATTTTCATTTTCTCTGCAACTTGTCTGCACTAAGTTTTCATGTATCGCCCAATGTAATGAAGATAGCCTAGAAAAATTCAAAATGGATAAGAGTCAAATACCCCCACTGTCACTTTTACAGAAAAACAGACATTTCCATTTTATTAGTCTCATACAGAAGTTTCAGATTTTACATTTTTATTAAAATCGTTAGAGCCATTTTTTTTCTAAAATCTAAATTTTGACAAAAGTTTTCATGAAAAGTCCCCTTAACATTTCAGTTACAAAAAGCAAACTCAGGGCGGTTCGATGAAATTCCGAAAAAAGTCCTTAATTTTAAAAAAAAAATTTAATACAATGAACCGTTTACCTGCTGTGCTTGTCCACAGACAGTCAGACGGACAGGCACACGGAAAGATGTCATTCCAAAAACACTTTTTTCGGTATCTAGGTAGGCCTATCGTGAAACATGTTTTCCTGGTGTTATCTCGATTTCGATTTTTTGTCACGATCACAATACTTTATAGGCCTACTACGTAGATGCGAGAAGGTAAAATTGAAACAAACAATTACAAAGTTGAAATCGATCAAATAATCATAATATATATACTTATAAAACAAAAAGAAAATATGTTATGTTTGGTAAGTCGTATAGGCCTACTGTTTCAAATAATCGAATAACTCATGTGTTACTGTGAAGGATTAGGCCAATTCATGTCAGTTTTTGAACAAAGTGTTTTTTTTTGTAGCAACGTAAAATTTATCTCTAACTTCCAAAAAAATATGTTCTTACTCTAGGTAAAACCTATCCCTCTACCCTCTCTCGGAAAATAAGCATATCAAAATTAGTATAGGTAATGAAACCTCCGCTTGGAGGCCCCTTCACCCCACCTGGGGATCATAGGGTACCAGTACAGATACCAGATACTCTAGGTAAAAATACAACATACCTTCGTTTTTTGTACCAGAATGTAAAAGCGGGTAGGCCTACATGTCTTCTCCGGAGAACGATTGTTTTAAGCCACCGAGCGATAAAATATATTTTAAAAATGGGATAGAACAATACCAAAGAAAGACAGACAGTTTACTGATAAGAATTATGTATGTTCGTAGCATTTTTTTCTGATGACATCATTATCAAGCCAGATATCCATTATGTCAATGTCAATTAGGTCGACATTCCGCGGTCTAGGTGGTGTTTGAAGATAGGAGCCGTACTCCACATTTTTCCAAATTTGCCAAAGTATTTCACAAAGCATTCTACACTTTGGAGGAATCCTACCTAATAAGAGGAGAGTAAGTCACACCCCAAGAGAGCTTGTAAAAGATCTGATACCTGGACCTTTTCCATCAAGTTCTGATCAGGGTAATTTGCCACGTTTGTCATATGAACAAAGCACAGAATCATCACTAGAAGGGGACTCATTAATAAAAAACAAAGAGGACATCGCCCATTTGATGTAGAAAAAAATTATTAATAGAAATTTGACTAGAACCAAGAATAAAATTTCCATGCAGAATGAAGAAAATTGCTGTCTTGAAAGGAAATTAGCAGCTTAAAACAGTTCAAATTCAATAGATAACAAAGCTAAATATTTTTCTAAAATCAGAAGATAGGTTTTGATTCAATAAGAAGTGCAACATTTCTAATAGCAAAAGGTTGAGATACTGTGATGAGTTAGTTTAGAAAGCTTAGTATTGAAAATTATGACACCGAAAGGTTATAAACACTGCCTCAAGCAAGAGATACTTCCTCTCCCTTTAGAAACGGAGACTGTGTAAAGGATTCAAATGCCCATTTGTCTAACAAAAATGCACTGAATGCTATTATCAGATAACTTTCAACGTTAAAATGATGAAAAAAAATGTCTTGATGAATAATTTGACTAAGAATTAAGAAACTATTCACAATAAGTAAACAAAAAAAGAATGCAAATTAAAGAATCTATTTAGTTAGTAAGACCGCTGGCGTGGTCTTGTGGTTAGCGTCGCTGACTACAGATCCGTCGGCCCGGGTTCGATCTCCGGTACCTCCTCGAATTTTTCTGAGGTAGGGAGGTCTGGTAGGGGTGCACTCAGCCTCTTGATTCAAATTGAGGAGCTTCTGGATAGAGAAGTAGAGGCTCCGGTCATGGAAACCACAATTAACGGCCGTGGGTGTCGGCATGTTGACTACATGCCCCCAATCCTGCCGTCTGCCTATGGCAGATGACGCAGCGGTCGGTGTTAGGCCTTGTCCCTTCACGCGCCACGGAGTTTACTTTAGTTTATTTAGTTAGCAAAAGGGATTGTTTCTTTGAGCTATCAGCTTACATTAGTTACACCTACAATTTCCGGAAAGGAGAAACTTGAGTCCTGAAATACTCATTACTCACCGATTATCATTAAAACTGTAATTTCCTGCAGAATTCCACGAGTTTATTGTATCAGAAACAAGTGATCACGACCCATCGAGTAATCGAAAAAAATGTTTGGGATAACTTAACTCAAGTATAATGAGTTAAGAATCACTTATTTGGTTCAACGCTTTTGAGGCATATTTTCACATCTATAAAGTAAATGTAAAGTAGGGCCTATACCTGTTAGAAAACGGTATTCCCTTAAGTCCCCATAGCTAATGCATTGTTTATGTTACAGTTCTTACTGTTTTCGTGTTACTTGGAGCAGTACTTTCATAAAAAGATTCCCTTCTTACCGTGACCGGAAGCATTACTTATAATTGGAGCGTTCACACTGCCGACACAAGTGACGGTTCCAGCATTTATGGATTGCCAACACACCGAGGTACACTATTAGTACGTCTGCTTTATCCTGACACAAAATTCAGCAGGTAGCCAAAATTTACTCACTCCACTATTCCACTGACCTCAGGATAGGGTAGGGTCGTATAGAAAAAATGTAGAAAAACAAGAAATTCGCCGTTAAGTAATTGACAGACGTGCTTCAGCTCTCATATTGTCGTGTAGAAAAGCAGACGTGGCGGCTTGTTACTGTGAATGGTGTTGGTGTAAAATATTTATTTTATATTTTTGAAAGTAAATTGTAATATTCACATTTATTTGACTTTGGGATTTACTGCATTATTTTATTCCAGTGACATTTATAATGATACCGTAATAATAAATCACGCTTTTCTAAACGACAATACGAAAATTGAAACACATGTGTAAGGTATTAAAGCAATGAAAATTCCGGTACAAAAAAAATAACCAGGAGAGATACATTTTTATAGAAAGACCTTATGTGGGAGTAAGACGATTTACATACTTACGGAAACTCAAAGACTTACATAATTCTAACCGCCATAATATTTATTTGAGCGAAACGTGGGGTAATAACTTATATTAGGAGTAAATAAATAGTTGGTACTCCGAATCTGGCTTTATCCCTAATTCCATGTTATATTGCAAATTTATATCGAGGAACAGTTATATGCAAACACTTCAAAAATGATTTGATCAAAATTCTATTCCAAATATTCCTCCAAATTCAATAACACTAATGGATAACGCTAGCTACAATTCAAAATAAACCTCGTGCCTACCTACACTTACTTACTCAATGGCAATAGACAATTCCTCAGGAAGCTAAAGAAATATTATCCATTTTATGGAACCCGAAGGTTCATTGCCACGTTTACCTAAGCCCGCCATTCAACCCTATTCTGCGCTAACTCCATCCAACCATCCCTCGCAAATTCTACTTCCCTTAAATCTATCCTTATATTGTCCTCCCACCTACGTCTAGATCTTCCAAGAGGTCTTTTCTCTTCGGGTCTCCCATTCAATACTTTTGAGATATGTCTTTCCTCCCCATGCGTGCAACATGTCCATCCCATTTCATCTATGATTTAGTTACCCTTACAGATTATGAAGCTCGTCGTAATACCTACTCCGTGTGAAAATCAGACACGCAAACTTGTTTAAGTGGAGGCTATATTAATTCTGATCCCGTGCTATCCCCAGAAAATCAGTGCTATATGGCTGAATTAAATCAGTCAAGACAATCACAGCCATTACGAGATAGGCACAGTACGAAACAACACGACCACACAGTTATAGCCTACGTTTACTGCCATACCATTGTGACTTAAACCCTATTGAATTAATATGAAATAAACTAAACTCCGTGGCGCTACATCCCTGGAGGACTTTGCCTACCACCCGACCGCTGCGTCATCCACCACAGGCAGATGGCAGGATTGGGCATGTGGTCAGCATGCCGACACCCACGGCCGTTAATGGTGGTTTTCATGACCGAATTGAACTAATAAGGGCACTGGTAAAATACGATATCACTGTCGGAAATAGCAATGAAGTAAAAAAGTTAATTCTGTGCATTGGAAAAATGCTTGTGTTCATGGTTAAAAAATTAAAGGATTTCGTTGGGTTAAATACAGTATAGTTTTGGTGTTGGGCAAATTTATTAAGAATTTAGGCGATTCAGATCCTGATTAAAGTGGCATAAACCTCACTGAGCACCACTGCTTCTTGCAGTTACAATGATGGGTATATCTCCTCTGCCACCCTCGTCAAAGTGACAGCTTCAAAATATGGAGTGAGTAACCTTCCACAATAGTATGTTTCTATCTCTTTCTGTTCAATACCTGACTTCTGCCAAACATCTTCTGTCTCAATTTTCTGAACTGTGCCAGCTTAGACCAAACGGACTCTAGGCCGGATGAAACCGCATAGGGTGGCCAGTTCCTTTCGCGGGATGGGAATGAGGACACGATACCTAGTCCTGAGCAGAAAGGAAACTTTACATCTCTGTAAAATTCCCGATCCGGCCGGGAATCGAACCCGCCCAGGTGGCTGGCAGACACGCTACCAACTCACCCACGGTGTGATAAAAAAATACGATGAATGGTTTTTATAGCAGGAACTGCTAATGCTACATCGATTTGATCTAGCATGACCAACAGCCCGATCTGTTGAGATAGCCAGTGTCAAGTTTGAACACATTCTGACTTGTTAGTCAGCTTCCAGAGCGTCTAGAGTGAAGTGTTTACCATGTCTGTCGCGCGTCATGTATTTCGAACAACGCGCCAACATTAAAGTTTGTTTTAAGTTACAAAAAATGCCACAGAAGCTCATGAAATGTTGGAATCAGTGTATGGCGATGGTGTGGTAACTCTGAAGACTGTTTACAAGTGGTATGAGCTATTTAAAAGCAGAAATGAGTCGGTTGAAGACGACAACGGTCGGGACATCCATCGTCCTCAAAACCAGACGAAAAGGTGCAAAAAATGGCAGCACTTGTTCGTTCAAACAGGAAAATTACTATTAGAGAGCTTGCCGAAGAAATGAACATCTAAGAAAGAGACCAGAAAATAGACCAGTGGCTCCTTCTTCATCACAACAACGCGCCGTCCCACACGTCGCTTCTGATTAGCAAATTTTTGCCGGAAAAAGTATTCCCGTCTGTCCAATTCCGCCTTACTCACCAGATTTAGCACCCTACGACTTCTGGCTCTTCCCAAAAATAAAAAGCATGCTAAAAGGAAAACGTTTTGATACCATACCCGACAGAGGCGCCAACTTATATAGGCCCGTGGGGCTGAAGCCCACCCAGTAATTACCGTAAGGCCTATTTTGTTAAATACAGTGAGTCCCACGCAAGAGTTGGTCAATGACGCGGGTTTCTGCGTCGCAGCGGGCACGGCTCCAACTCCCGGGCGATCGGGTGAAATGTCTACGCTAATACAGCCGTGATCGGTGTAATTAGTCAGGTACTCAGAAATACAGTTAAAATTACAGTGAAAATAACCACGTACCTCATCACAAGAGATGTTGGAAATGTTTTCCTCTTGCATCCACACAATTCTGGCACCTTTTTAGGAAATTTTCTTTCACGCGCGTAAGTTCAGCTTCCGAGACAGAGTTAATTTCTCTTCTAATGTTTAATGTGTGGGGAATTGACCTATACACTTTATTTTTCAAGTTCCCTCATAAATAATAGTCACACAGGCTATTGTTAGAAGAATTTAAAGACAGTACCACAAGAGAAATTAACTCTATCTCGGAAGCTGAACTTACGCGCATGAAAGAAAATTCCCTAAAAAGGTGCCAGTGTTGTGCGTATGCAAGAGGAAAACATCTCTTGTGATGAGGTACGAGGTTATTTTCATTGTAATTTTAACTGTAAATGTGAGAACCTGAATCATTACACCGATCGCGGCTTTATTGGCGTAGATATTTCACCCGATCGTTCGGGAGTTGGAGCTGTGCCCGCCGCGACATAGAAACCCGCGTCATTGGCCAACTCTTGCGTAGTTTATTACTATTACTAAAATATGTTTTCTTGTTGAATCGCTGGAAAGCTAAAACCAGGGTATTGTTGACATACATAATACTATCTCCTCTTGTTCCAATTCACTCACGATTGTCTGAGTCGTTTCTCAATCCATTAAAGTTTTAAAATCTGTGTACGCATGAGAGGCGATGGGCTTACCACTTGCCCCTCTGCTCTCTCTCGGAAAATAAGCGTAACAAAATTAGTATAGGTAATGAAACCTCCACTTGTAGGCCCTATGCACCACCATAGGGTTTACAGGAACGAGTCAGTCAGTTATTCAATCTGTTAACGCAATTTCCACATCCACCGTCATACTTTTTTATGCTTTTTATGCATTCATAAAAACCTCAATCACATTGCTTTTTCAATATATATTATTATTATTATTATTACACATTTTTGCCATTAAGACAGTGTTTGAACTTGAATGTTACATGATTACTTCCTTCTTGTTTCTTCTTCCTTTTCTCTTCCCAAAATCTCTTCATTTTTTGACTGTGTTCCTCTTTCCTTCGTTCGGTCCATATTTTACCTGTTTTCTTGCTTTCTTTTACTTCAAATTTTGCGTTCATAATTTTGTTTCTGAATTTGTTTCTTTCATTTATCATTTCCCTATAGATTCCTGCTTTTTTTAAGTCTTCTTCTATTTCTTGCAGCCAATTTTTTTTTTTTTTTTACTGAACTGTTAACTACATCAAAAATCCTCTTTGTAGTCCAGTCAATAAACGTCGAAAATCACCGAATAGAAAAAAAAAATCGTGTAGTTTTGAAATTTTGAAGAGTTGTCGGAGGGAGTGTCCTGAACAACATACTAAAAGTTCCCGAAGGTGGGGGGTGAGCGGGGGGCAGGGGGGCCCGCAGAAGGTCCCATTTTTAGGTTTTTCGCTTATATCTGAACAATGGTGCATCGTAGAGGAAACATTTTTATTTACAAAATTAAAGCTGATAAAATTTTGTACAAGTTTGATCCTACATATTTCTTCCTATTTCCAATAGTTTTCGAGATATCCGCCAACGAAAATAACAAATTTTCGAAAAAAGCTCTTTCGCCTCGCGCTTTTCGACAGACTTTGTCTTCTAGCGCTTCATCCCTTAGGTATACGGCAATGTTCTCATGAAAGAAGTTGTAGGGAAATAAATTCACTTTAAAGTGAGTAGTCATTTCTTATTTTGTCTTCAAATGTTCAAAAGTTATAACAATTTAAGTTTCGGTCAAATTTCGAGATTTCGAAAGAAAACCGTACATCGCACTTTCTCTATATTTAGGGGTTATATCTTTGTATATAAACTGTATATTGTGTATTTACATCATGAAACAAGTGGAGAAATATCACACAACCATTAAAGTTGAATTTATTAAAAATCGATCACGGTACAAGCACAGGACATGTAATGGAAAATACATTATATTCCAGGCAAGAAAGGAAAAATAAGAACAAAAAAACAACATAGTAAAAGTCCCCATTGATAGGGGGTGAGCGAGGGGTGGGGGGCACTTTTGAATGTCATTTCTCGCACTTTTCCCTAAACACATAAAAGCTATGGGTTCTAGCAAAAAACAGTTTATGCACAAAATTAAACTACATAAAAGTTCTTATAAAATCGATCTAAATGATATTTTTGTGGATTTAATAGTTCAGGAAATAGAAGGATATGAAGTATGACATAGTTCTGGAAATTCTGTTTTACATACACCTATACAGTATATTATATTTGTTACCGAAAATGAAAGCAGATGGTAATTAAATTAGCATGATGCTAAGCAAGTAAAGTAGTTCTTAGAATAATATTCATACTAAAGGTAAACATAACAAATAACTCATTATTATTATTATAAAGCTTACAAAAATCTCATGGTATGAGCGTACGTTATAAGAAATATAAACCAGGCCTATTATCCGTTATATTTTTCTTATAAAATATCATTTGGAAAAATTGTAAAGAGTTAGATATATTTAGTAATTATAAGACCTAGTGGGCCTACATAGTACTTTAAATAAATGTTTAGTTGTCTATTTTTTTCAGTCTCCAATATTGGAATCCTAGTACATCATATGATAAGTTAGTGTTATACTGATCTATCTACCAAACATTCAGTATTTATACACATATACAACATTAATTAAACAGGCCTGAACAACTTATTTTGCTTGGACGTCATCAATTTTAAACTTTTCGTCTTCTTCTAATGGTATACTTGTTGGTGCACATACCATGACAGGTTCCACAAAGGGATGAGCATTTAATACCAGCTTTTCTGCATCCATATCTTCCACCCCACCGAGTTGCACAGTGACAAATATGATGTGCAAATATTCTCAGAAGCCACATAGACAAGTAAACATTTATTTAAAGTAATAGGTAGGCCTACTATTCTTACAATATCTAATAAATATATCTAATTCCTTATCATCTTTCAAAATCCTGGTAATTTTTTAATTTAATATAAAACGGCTAAGCTTTACAAGAATATTAATAATAATAATGATAATAATAATAATAATAATAATAATAATAATAATAATAATAATAATAATAATAATAACGATAATGAGTTTTATGTGTAACGTTAACCATTAATAAGTATATTTTTCTAAGAACTAGTTTGCTTGCTTGGCATCATAATAATTTAATTATCATCTGCTTTCATTTTCGGTAACAAATATAATATACTGTATAGGTGTATGTAAAACAGAATTTCCAGAACTATGTCATACTTCATATCCTTCTATTTCCTGAACTATTAAATCCACAAAAATATCATTCAGATCAATTTTATAAGAACTTTTATGTAGTTTAATTTTGTGCATAAACTGTTTTTTGCTAGAACCCATAGCTTTTATGTGTTTAGGGAAAAGTGCGAGAAATGACATTCAAAAGTGCCCCCCACCCCTCGCTCACCCCCTATCAATGGGGACTTTTACTATGTTGTTTTTTTGTTCTTATTTTTCCTTTCTTGCCTGGAATATAATGTATTTTCCATTACATGTCCTGTGCTTGTACCGTGATCGATTTTTAATAAATTCAACTTTAATGGTTGTGTGATATTTCTCCACTTGTTTCATGATGTAAATACACAATATACAGTTTATATACAAAGATATAACCCCTAAATATAGAGAAAGTGCGATGTACGGTTTTCTTTCGAAATCTCGAAATTTGACCGAAACTTAAATTGTTATAACTTTTGAACATTTGAAGACAAAATAAGAAATGACTACTCACTTTAAAGTGAATTTATTTCCCTACAACTTCTTTCATGAGAACATTGCCGTATACCTAAGGGATGAAGCGTTAGAAGACAAAGTCTGTCGAAAAGCGCGAGGCGAAAGAGCTTTTTTCGAAAATTTGTTATTTTCGTTGGCGGATATCTCGAAAACTATTGGAAATAGGAAGAAATATGTAGGATCAAACTTGTACAAAATTTTATCAGCTTTAATTTTGTAAATAAAAATGTTTCCTCTACGATGCACCATTGTTCAGATATAAGCGAAAAACCTAAAAATGGGACCTTCTGCGGGCCCCCCTGCCCCCCGCTCACCCCCCACCTTCGGGAACTTTTAGTATGTTGTTCAGGACACTCCCTCCGACAACTCTTCAAAATTTCAAAACTACACGATTTTTTTTCTATTTTTCATTCGTTGCCTGGACTATTGTGAGTCTGTTGTCGTTCATTCTATGTATGTGTCCATAGAATGTTAGTCGGCGTTTTCTGATCATGTCTGTGAGTCTGTCTGTGTTCGTATAATTCTTTTGTTGGCCTTTTCATCCATATGCCATCTCTGTGTATTGCTCCAAAATTTTTTCTGAGGATTTTACGATCTATTTTTTCTGTATATATATATAGAGGCTAAGGAGAGTGCGGAAAAGTTAAATTCAGAAGTTAGATTGTGCTTGTGGTTGATAAAAATCAAGGCTAGTATATGAAAGGTTGCCTCGTTCCCGTAAGAGCTGTGGGGAGAGTCCTACACTGCTGTGTGACGTCACCCACAGCCCGCGCGAGAATTAAGCAGCTACATACAATGGTAATGATGGGAAGAAATAACACGAAAACACCATCGTTTTACCAACAATAGGCCCCTAATACATGTTTCCGATGTGAAGATAGAATGCATACGACCCTGCATATAAAGAGGATTTAACACAAATTAAAATAAATATTTAATACAGGTACAAATAAGAATAGTACAGCTTTACGAAGTTAGGAAAAAGTTTGTCTGACTGAGAAAAAAAAGTAGTCTAGCAGATATAGCTCAGATTATGCTTGAAAGGTTTTTAATTTTATGATTACTTATTCCAGGTAAATTAGTCTATTTATGGAAGGAGACTTGAAAAGAATAGACTTTTGCATATTTTGCGATATTCGTCTTGACTTAGAAAAATAAATTTCTCAATTAGATTGTATATTTTCTATATTTATTTATTTTACATGAAATTAAGTTAAATTAAACATCTATAAGATGAACCAATACACTTCTGACTGCAATGTATTTGACACAATTTAATTACAGAGCGTGTAATCGTAGATACTAAACAATTATTAAAACCAAAGAAGAATAGAAGTTTTAAAAGTTAACAGCTTGGAATAATGCTTTCCAGAGACAAAAAAACTGGAAGATTTAGCCAAATAAAATGTGCGCACGGAATGACTATTATATTATAAACTGGAAGATGTATATTATTATATTATAAAACTGGAAGATGTAGCCAAATAAAATATGCGCACGGAATAACAATTAATATATTACAAACCAGTCTGTGTACTGTTTGTAGAACATTTTGAAATAAACATTTACAAATGATTCAAAGTGATCACGTCATAAATGTTAACAGGTATATCTTTAAATGTATACCGACCGACAGCATTTAAATGGTCGAACAATCCAAGACTCAATACTGAGTAACTTAGTAATATTTTTCAAGTAAAAATGGATTTTAAGACGCGCTTATAATAAAATAATAATAAAAGCGTCATAAACTCACCTTCAGTAGGAAATTGGCTTCTACGTTTCCATTTTTTTGCTGTTAACAACAGATCCATTGTTGAATATTCTTCCCCCCCCCCAGTGAGCGAGGCCCAGCTGGTTTAAGGGTATATACTTGTAGTTATTCGGTTTCTGAAAGATGTTTTATTAGGGGAGTCCATAAATAAAATGTTCAAGGATTTTACTGGAAAAGAGCATTCCTTTCCTCTGCATGGGATGAAAGTATTTTAATACTCGAAGCACTATTATTTCACAATAAAACACACAATCACTCCCTATTTTTGTTGTTGATAAAGTGCCTCAATAAAAGATTTTCTGCCTGTCTGCTGGTGTCTATAAATAAAATGGATAGGCCCTTTAAGTTTCTATTGGAAATGTGAATGAATATAGATTTATTTACAGAAGGGTAAACTTGCCTCTGCGAGACAAAAAAAAATCGTAGTATATTTCCCATTTTCTTAGTCATAACCAAACAGAGTTGTAAAAGTACCCCAATAAATTTAAAGAGAGATCCCTTGCCAGAGAAATGTAGGGTTTCTGTGTGTTTTCTTTATTTTGTGATCCACAGTATGTTTTACAGAAACCAGCCGCTTAAATATTTTAATTTGTTTCAAACGTCTCATTATATTTTGTTACAGCTTATTCATTTGAGGTCTGAGCACTCAGAAGTGGTCTCTCTATTAAGCCATAACCCCTGTAAGATCATATGTAGTATATCTTTACAGATACATGTATTATTGTAGTTAAAAATAAGTTTTATTCCCATCATTTCCATTGTGTGTAGCTATTTAAATCCTGTGCAGGGCTACGGGCCACGTCACATTCCTCGTGCTCAACACGCATGCGCGTCGAACGAGACAACCTTCCATATACTAGCCTTGGATAAAAATCACAGGAAATATGTTAATTTAATGGGAAAAGCAAGGAATCTACTCTTATACAATTCAACGGCCCTAAATAGCGTGCTTGCTCGCCCGCTTCGTGAGACATCGGGTATACTCGGCGATGTTCGTATCTCTCAGTCTAAACTTTCATGACGACTAAATACAAGATTAGGAAAACCGTTTCTTTATTATATAAGGCCTAAGTGAAATGAACTCAATGAACAAATATTCTAATTTTATTTTTACTTACAATTTTCATAGCTCTGAACCACAAACATTTTTAATAATCTACCAGTGTAGATTTCTTAAAAATCCTGGAGTCAATGAATAGTGGCGGGCGAAGCCGGGGGCACCAGCAGTAAAATATTGATGATTTAACTCTTGAAATATCGCTGATAATAATAATCCAAATCAATCACTCCTTCTCTTGAAAAATTATATAATTTCTTAAAATTACACTGAATTTATCAAATAAAATTCACATCTCATTCATCTGTCAACAAACAGTTGAAAAACGCCATTATCCACCGCCGTCTCGAGAATTACGCACGAGAATTAGCCTATACAGTTTAGAAGGCAGTGGATCACAGTTATCTTTGGAACTACATAATCGAATCTGAGATCGTTTTCCCAGGTGGCAATTTCTAATCGTGGAATGTACTCTAAAGCCGGAATTTTAGCTGTTTCATTAATTATTAATGGTTTAGTTTAAGAATGATTCGCGTGCAAGTGTTAATAAATATAATGCTTTAATAATTATTATACTATTAATTTCTAATTTTTCAGTTAATTATCGTGGGCGAAGCCGCGGGCACATCCTAGTTGTGATACAAGACAAGAGTGTGGAGTTCAAGACAATTATTACAAAGTTTGTCTTCAGAAACAATGAAATCATTTCATGTAGGCCTACAGTACTATATTAATTTATACCATAGTCATATCAATATTTTATAAGTCTACTAGCAGGTGCCCGCGGTAATTATTTAAAAAATAAAAAAATAAGAGCAAAACAATTAAAACACGTTTATTAACACCTACACACGAATCATTCATAAACTAAACGATTAATAATTATAATGAAACAGCCAAAATTCCGGCTTTGGAGTGCATTCCACGATAAAGAAATGATTTAAATAAAACATCTAGTAAGTAAATAATCGCGGGCATCTGCTAGTCTGTTTTATGAAACTCGGAGGTTCATTGGCGCGGTTGCAGCCCGCCATTCAACCCTATTCTGTGCTAACTTCATCCAACCATCCCTCGCAAATCCTACTTCCGTTAGATTTTAAATCTATTCTACTATTATCCTCCCACCTACGTCTAGGTCTTCCAAGTGGTATTTTCCCTTCGGGTCTCAATTCAAAATAGTTTTGGGATTTGTCTTTCCTTCCCCCATGTCCAGCCCATTTCATCTTCAGTGATTTAATTACCTTTACTATATTCCGTGAAGAGTACAAGTTATAACGACCGTCATTATGCACTTTTCTGCTGTCCCCGTTTTCATCTCTCTCAGGTCTGAATATTCTCCTGAACATTCTCAGATGATATTCTTCCCGAAGAGTAAGGGACCATGTCTCACATCCATATAAAGTTCCAGTCCCCTTTCTTGTATTATTTACACGTTCTCTATTAATTTTAATATTAATTTTACATTTAATTGTATTATTCACGGTTCTTTTGTTCTAGTTCTAGGTGAATTTGTAAATTTATGTCTTTATCTCAAGTTGTTTTGTAAACTAAACATAATTTTTCTTAACAATTACTCACCATATTATTGGCTGTTAATGGTATTTATTTACAATTAATACTGAACGGCAACCACACAAGGGCAAAGCTCATTTGGGTGTTAAACTTAAATTCTGTATTTTGTGTATCATATATTCGAATAAAGTAATTAGAATGCAGTACAGGGTTTATCCGCAATGGGTTGTTTAATCAGGTTAGGGTCACCAGGCGAACAGATAACTTAGCCTATACAAAGACGATTTGAATATTATGTAGGCTATTACTTCTAGGCATATGAAACATTTTAGAAATTTATGAACAGTCTTCCTCAGTTTTACGTATTTTGGAAAAGTAACAAGAACGACTAGAGATGTTATAAAGGTTGGTTATTTTAGTATTGCTTTGGCAATAGTATAAAGACTGGTTAATTTATACATTATTTCGGAGAATTTCGTTCGCAGTTTTTTTAATATTATTTTTCTGTAGATAATTTATTGTTTAAGCAAAGAAAGTTCTACGCTACCAAATATAATGTAACAATTCCCACCACATAACATAATACTTAAATATCTGGAACCGTATCAATAGGCCTGTAATTAACACAGAATTCCAATGAGTGTGTTGTTGTGAATTGAGACGTTTAGAACTGGATGAATTCGTGAGCTTTCCCATGCGCTTCCTATTCCGCATGTTATGTATCTTATATTTCAACTTACAAGGCCCAACTTCGCTCGGGTTTTGTATTTCGTAATTCGAAATTAACTTATGAAGGACTTTCGATTTTCAAAACTCTAGGTCCTTATATAGGCAATTCAAATTTGAAATGAGCAAGAACGACTTAACACACTCAAACTATTCCCTCAGAAAACGCTAGATGTAGCTTTTTATGGCTCATAGAGGATGTAGAATTTTGCACGCCATTGTTTCTACACAGCATGCCTGGTAGGGTTTCAAATAAGAAATAGAAATTCCAGTAACATAAAATTTGACGGAATATTTTATTTCTCATTCTCATGTTACCATACAACCTTTCTGAGGCTGAAATCAAAAAGAAATTCAATATCACTTTTATACTTCCCTCCCCAAAACCTAGGATATAATAACATACTGTACGCATAGGACTAAAAATGTTCCACGTTATTTTGTATCCTTTTACATCCTTAGGGCCTATGATAAACATCCATATTTCTCAACTAAAAATACAATGCCTACAGGTATGAATAACGTATCAGTGGATAGAATTTTTTACCGACTTCTGATATGGCATCATTGGCACACTCAGGCTGAGACAACTGAAAATGCTGTCCCTGCAATACGAACTCTTATTGTACAGTACCGGTACATCAAAATATGAAATGAGAAAATGGTATTCTCTATGTCCAGGGTAGAGAAAGTTATGTGACTGGATCACATTGTGCATTATTTTCGTGGATTTCAATATTTATTTTCATCAATAAATTAATCTAATTAATCTAATTAATCTACTTTGTCAATCCCGTATAATGCACTTCCAAAGCTACCTGTGAACACTGCCAACAATACACTGTCGTCATGAGAAGTGTATGTTCAATGTGACTTGTATTTTATTAAATTTTATAATAAGGTATTTCGTCTCCTCAAAAACATATGATTTTTGGCATTTAAAATCAAAATTTTGCAAAATCCTTTCTTAGTTTTTACATGGCCTATACTATGAAACGAAGGTACTAGCAAAATTCCAAGATTCTAACTATTATAGTTTAGGCTCTACGTTGATTCTCAGTCAGTCAGTCAGTCATTCATTCATTCAGTCAGGACAAACCCGCTTATATATATATATATATAATGAACCAATGGACGGGAGTATGGCAACTTTTAAATCTTTGAGCCCACCCAATGTTTTTCAAAAGTTGGCGCCACTGATACCCGACATGGAGATGGCCACGACACAGCAGCTGAAATCCCATCCGAAAGAAGCCTCCCAGAAATGCTTCCTGTCATGGGACAAGTGTATCGCTTACTTTGAACAGTACTTTGAAGGAGATTAATCATTCAGATTCTATGTAAATTTATTACTTTGTTTGTAATAAAACTATTCACCGTATTTTTTTATCAGTTGTATAGTCGAGCTCAGAGAAACTAGTTATCCAGCCATGAGTTTAGATTTCATTAATAATGAAGATTTTGTTGACCTGCTATTTTGGAAGTCACAAGCTATGACAAATTGTTTTATCATGTAACTAGGCCTACTATTGGCAATACTAGCAGTGACAGCCACAAGTGACCCACGTGTGTTCACTGCAATCACCAGTGGCCATCACTTGTGACGCAATGTGAAAAGGCCCTAACTGTTTGATAAATTCTGAAAGTAATATATAATCGTAGTAGTCAATAAGGAGCATGTGAGAATACGAGGTTGTAGAGCAATTCATTGCTGAGAAAAAAAAGAATGAAGTTCACCTGTTTATCAGTACCCAAACCCAGTGGCGCCAACTTTTCAAAAACATTAGGTGGGCTCAAATATATTAAAAATTTCACACTCCCACCCTCTGCTTTATTCATGAAATGAACTTATATACAGTAATAGTGAAATGACTAGGCCTACAGATAAATATAGAATATAAATATAAACATAGGCCTACAATATATAATAAATATAAAATATATAATATAAATATAGAAAATGTATAATAATTAGACTTACGTCATTGAAGTATTGTATTATAATGATGATGAGTATTCCGCCCGAATGTAAGTCCAGACCCGGAACGAAGTCTTGGGATGATCACCACGACTCGTCCAAGGCTCTTTCATTCAAGAATGATACCACGGAGATTTGTCAATGATTCTCGTAAGATGGGGATGAATGGACAACACATCACTCAATGATGAACCCAGGAAGGAAATTATCCAGTACTGAATAATCCCCGACCCGGCCGGGAATAGAACCCAGGCCGGCAGGGTGGAATGTAGTCACGCTACCTTGTCCTTCGTTATAATTACAAAAAATAATTTAAAGTTCATAATTACATGAACTGTATTTGGGTTTAAGATAATTAGGCTAAATGAAATAATATAAAATAGAATAAAACATGGACTGTTACGTAATATCTTGTATTGTAGGCCAGATGTATTTCTCTTTAATGCATTCTTCTCTGTAAATTCAACACAAGCAAAAATTAAATCCAACTTTCCCCACTATACGTATGGAGTTCTATACTAAGAACAGCGATGTGCCTAAGTCTTTTCTAGGACACTGTCGAACGCAAAACTGTCTTCAAGTCTTTTCAAAGCAGAAAAAGATACTTCGACGGATGCTGTGGAAACTGGCATTGGCAGAATATATTTCGCGCATAAATTTAAACAATTCAGGAACAATTTCATAGGTTTAAATGATGACTTACTTGAAACAAAGGAAGATCATTTACGTATGTTATTCATAGTTTGATTTGTTTTTTTACCTATTAAACAACGATGTTTAATAATAATAACAATAATATATATTTACAATAATACACGGCATATTATTGGGGGGCGTGAGCCCCACGGCCCATAAATTGCCGCCATTGCCCAAACATGTATGCCCCCCTTAATAGGCTGAGTTGGCTTCAGCCTAGAGTAGTATTTATCACAAGGGTGGCATGGCTCTCGTTTATCCCTTCTCCAGGGGTGCCCACAGGGGGGGGGGGGTTAAGACGCAGACTGCGTCATTAAAATTTCTGGTGGGGACAAAATATTAGTGTTTTATGAATTTTCTGGTGCGGGGAGTTGAAAATTGTTGCAAAATTAGCGTTTTGTATGTAAAAAATAAAAACGGTTAGGTTCTATAACTTAAAAAGGTTCCTTCTAATTCTTTAGAAGTGAATAGTCAATAAATTAGCGAAACGCATTTGCTTGTAAACAACTGCCGCGCCAACGAAATCGATCACTCTGTGCCGATAGCGGCGACCGCGAACCGAACCATTGTTGGCTCATCACAGCCCCCACCTCCCTTACACGCAGGTACAATTGTAGAATTTGAGAATTAGTTCTTACTAGGTTATTACAGTCTTTGTACAATGCCGCCTGCAAGAATAATAATTATTCTCGGAAGTGATTTTACTGCACTCAAAAGCACGTGCCACCTTATAGTATATAAGAAGGGGAGGGAAGGTGGGGAAAAATCTGTCTATAACCAATGCTGCATTCTTAATTTGAAACTTGAGGTTACGGCTACTGGTTTCAGTCCATCTCGGCATCTCGAAAATGCCGAAAAAATAACAGCAGTCTCTATATATAAAAGAGGCTTTGTCCTGACTGACTGAATGAATGACTGACTGACTTAATGACAGAGAATCAACGCAGAGCCTTAACTATAATAGGTAGGGACTTGGAATTTTGACAGTACCTTCGTTTCATAATGTAAGTGCTCACTAAATTTTGTGCAAAATTTTGATTTTGAATGCTAAAAATTAAATGTTTTTGAGAATACTTAATCCCTTTTTACACAGAATTATCAAATCCAAACTACAGTTCCCATGACAACAGTATTGTTGGCATTGGTTTCAGATGGGTTTAGAAATAAATGAAATGGGAGTTCAACAAATTAGAGAAGCTGTCAATATAATTCATGTTATAAATAGATATTAAAGAATGAAATCCACGAAAATAATGCAGTCACATAACTTTCTCTACTCTGGACATAGAGAAAACAATACGAGGTATGGTAATGTGTATATTATTATATCGCAGGTTTTTGGAGAGAGAAGTATGAAAGTGATATTGCATTCTGTTTAATTTCATCCCCAAAACGGTTTTTTGGTAACATGAGAGTAAGAAATAAAATATTCCGCAAAGACAATACAATTTTATGTTACCGGAAGTTCTGTTTCTTCTTATTTGAACCCCTACCAGGCTTATTGTGTCAAACGATGGGATGCAAAATTCTACATCCTCTATGAGCCATAAAAAGCTATACCAAGCGTTTTCCGAGGGAATAGTTTGAGTGTGATAAGTCGTTCTTCCTATTGCAAATTCTAAATACCTATTTAATACCAAAATTTAAAAATCTAAAATCCTTCATAAGATAATTTCCAATTACAAAATAAAAAACCCGGGCGACACCGGGCCTTTTAAGCTAGTTTAAATATAAGTGTTTAGAATTATTGTGCAATGCCATTATTAGGCATGACAAATGGCAAGATCACTGCAGAAAGAAACATCCGTCTAAACTGAAACATAATACAATATTACTGAAAGTAAAAGCAGTGGTGAAGATAAATGGAACCCGTATATTGATGTAAATCCCAAGCAGAACCTTCAAGATAAAGATGAATAATTTCGACAGCCAGGGGCGCCCATACCCGGGGGCAGAGGGGGCTGCCCCCCCTTCAGCTCTCAGGGAAAGGAAAAAATGTATATTAATAATTATAGTCAGGTTTTTTTCTTTTAAGACAATTATTTGAAAGTCAGTTGAGACATAAAAAGTTTGCAGATGTTTTACCAAATCGACAACATGGAAGCAGAATCCACAGTGGATTAGGAAAGGGGGTACAGGGGGTTTGGACCCCCAAAAGTGAAAACCTAAAATTCTATATTTGTATTTTTAAAAACATATTTATTTAATTAAACAAGATTTGTTGGTGTGTCAAATATGATATAGCAGTTATTTTCTTTTCATAACATAATGAGTAAGCCTATTATGTCCACTGTTCCATGTGTCATTTAACTTTTCTTATAAATAGTAATAAGTATTCTAACTTAGGTAACAATTTCTTGTTTAAGTTGCCATCTTAGAGTATAGTAAAAAAAATTCCTAACTGGTTTCTCAGTTCTAAAATAGCGTAAAATGTGATTTTCATTAGTTCAATATCTAAAAATTTCCCCGGAGTGGACACCCGACTAAGGTAACAATTTCTTGTTTACATTGGCATGTCTTAGAGTATGGTAAACAAATTTCCTAACTAGTTTTTGAGTGCTAAATTAGCGTAAAATGTTATTTTCATTAGTCCAATATTTAAAAATTTTCCGGGGATGGACCCCCGACCCCCTTTTTGGGGGTATTCCATACACCCAAACCCCCCTGGCACTTCCAACCCTACCCGCAATTCTTTTCTGGCTACTTCATTGGTGCACTTATTATATTGCTAGCTTAAAAGGCCCGGCGTCGCCCGGGTTTTTTATTTTGTAATTAGAAGTTATCTTATGAAGAACTTTCGATTTTTAAATTATAGGTCATTATATAGGTATTTATAATTTGAAATAGGAAGAACGATTTATCACACTCAAACTATTCCCTCAGAAAACGCTTAGTATAGCTTTTTATGGCTCATAGAGGATGTAGAATTTTGCATCCCATCGCTTGTACACAGCAAGCCTGGTAGGGGTTCAAATAAGAAGAAACATAAACATTTAATTTTTGGCATTTAAAATAAATTTTTTTAAAAATCCTTTCTTAGTGAGCACCTACATTATGAAACAAAGGTACTGTCAAAATTCCAAGTCTCTATCTGTTATAGTTTAGGCTCTACGTTAATTCTCTGTCAGTCAGTCAGTCAGGACAACACCTTTTATATATAGAGAGATTAATATAATGTTACAAAGTGGCCCAAGAAGTTAAAGCGACAAAAAATAAATAAATTAAAAAAATTGCCCCCCTAGAAATTATCATATGGGCGCCCTTGTCAACAGCCAATCAGGTTGGGGGGGGGGGGTGAGCAGTGAAGTTTGGGGGGATGAGTCATGAAGTTTGGGGGGATGGGCACCCCTGCCTTCTCTCTACATTATTTTCAGAATTCATTCATTTATTGTACCCGGAATACACGATTTGTAATCTGTATTTCAATTTATGTTTCTGCAGACATAACATCTAACAACGCTTGTATGATATAGCTGCTTTATTTAAGATGTAATACAAAAATGTACCATTCAGGCATCGTGAAATGTGTTAAATAGTCACTTTAGAATGCGGACAAGCGGAATTTCTAGGCTCAGTTTGGATTATTAAAATAATTTTCTTACAGTAAGTTAGAGTCTTGAATATCCGACCTGAACTGGATCTGGAGTAGGCCTACATCGGATTAATGAAAACAATGCACAAAACAAAGAAATACGTAATAAAAATCCGAAATATAATATGTCCACAGCTTTAGCCTTCACATAAATTAGCGCCATCTCCAAGGCCCTTAAACCTTCATTGTGTGTCATCTTGTTTGCTTTTTCCTCGGCTCTAGTGCTTGGTTCCTCTTCATTTTTACTATCATTAACTAGACTACTAAATTTTGATGTCAAATGTCGGACAGTTGAAAGTGCTGATCCTGTTTGGATAGTTTTACACCTTGACATCATGGGATACTACATACAGCGTATGGTTGTAAAGTACACCAAATGTAAAGAAAAGAACAAATTTCGTCTACCACGAACAGTGAAAGATAATACGGAATTTCGGATAATCGAGACTCTTCGTGTACATAAAATAAAATTATGGTGTACCAAAATAACAATATGTAGGCCAATATGAGCATTTTTATAATAATATTTATATATTGTAATGTGTGGTAATCCGGCTCTAAGCGACGTCCCCTGCAAAAGGTAGATTATAGTGTACAAAACATGAAAGAAAGTAAAATGCCAGGATCACGAAGGAAAAAAACCTGATGTGAAACACATAACTTCCTCCACTCAAATAAAGTTTTGCCTCTTAATATTATATAATATGTATAACATTCTCTTCATGCACGACTAAATTGCTTGTAAAAATGAACAGAATGTGGTTACCACATCACATCGCATCCCCGAAGGATATACAATCCAAGCAAAATCTGGTAATGCACTCACGTATCTTTCTTTACTTTAAGCATGGGCAAAACATCTTCCTCACTTCACATTCTGATATAGAATAAGAGGCCGTAGTGCAAAGAACGCGTTTTAAATTGTTTCAACCTGATGCAAAGCTTTATTGTTCACCAAGCAAGACTAACTTTCTACAAAGAGTCAGTGGCTTATAACTACTCTTCAGGTTGTTTTAAATGCTTCAAATTAAAGTTTCAGCTCGTAATATAATCATCTCATGTACAAAACTTAAACAAAATCGTTGGAGTAGTTTTCCAGAAAATCGCGAGAAACTGCAATTTCTTCACATAAAGTGGCTTAAAAGTAATAGAAAATCGCCGTTGCGTTTAACTCAGTCTAGAAATGCTCACACCTTATGATTCAACTCATAACATTTAATGAACCCTTGGTCGGATTCCTGTGAAATTTGTACAGAAATAATCTACACACAACAACCCTAATGATTGATAAAACTGAGCCTTAAGAAGCGGACACAAATGTTTTTATTTCATTTTATAAATGTCATCAATTATTAATCAATTACACAAAATTCATGGAGGGAAAAGCGAATTGAACTATGCGACAATTTTTTTTTATATTTCTGTGTCCCGAAAAATATTCAAGCGAGAAAGTTTTAGTGAAATATTTGAATTGTATTATAAATGAAGTACCACTTTCATATCTTGAATGCTTACGAGTAAATGAGTAATAATTATTCCGGGCGCTACAACCGTCTGAAAGATTTGGCGCTTTGAGCACGGCTTGACACTAGAGAGCATGGGGCCGTTGTTCATCTTCTTTTACTGATTTCAGAAGTAGAGTATGGTCAATTATTTAATGTAGGCATTTTGTATTATTAATAATATATACAGTTTTAATATTATATTATAGAATATTTTTCAAAATAGGTAGACTTGTATATAGATTATGTAATAGGGGTAAAAACTGTTCTACAGAATCGGTTTATAAAATCTTTCGAAGAGTGCAGATATGTAAAGATATCACAACATATGGGTAGAAAACAGCAAAGATGTGGATGGTTCTGTTATTCAAGCTGCCTAAAATGTTCTTCTGATTCTACAGGATTTGTCTGTAAAATCTGGTAAAATCTCTCAAAGTATGTAGATTTGAGTAGAGATTATATAATACAGGATAAAACAGCTAAAGGGTGATTTGGTCTAATATTTTGTTGCCTAGAATATATTCCTAATTCTATTTGTTGATATTGTGACAAAGCCAGAAAAGCCTAGAAGCTGATAGAAGAAGGACTCGGGCCGAAAGAACTAGAATTAGATAAATCTAGAAAGGGACGGCCCTCTTATTGCTGATTGGAGCCGCGCGCCGGCGGGTGCGGCCTACTCCCTGGCACGGCGGCGCGGTAAGTGACGGTGCGCGCTCGTGGGAGGGGCCAGAGGTGGAGCCACGCGCTAGGGCTGTGTCTTCGCCCCGCGCGGACATTCTAGACAATGCGCGGGCGGAGAGCTTTCGAGAGACCGGGTCTGGAATATTCGTCGGCCCTATATATAGGGCCGCGAGCGAGCGGCGAGTCAGTGAGAGACGGCAACGAGGAGTGATGAGTCAGTCAGTGCGAAGAGTCAACGAATGAGAGTAACAGCGACAGTTCAGTGTGAAGAGTCAGTGAAGGAGTTCAGTACAGTGAAGGGTCAGTCAAGGAGAGTCAGTTCAGTGTGAAGACTCAGTACATCAGAGGAGAGACAGTCCGTGAAGAGCCGGAGGGTCAACGAGGGAACAGTCCGAGAGGCAGTCCGTGAGTAGCGGCGAGTGTCAGCGTCAGAGGGTGAGCTGGACGGAGAGGACTGATCAGCGCGGCCTCAAGCGAGTGTGTCTTGGGAAGCTGAGGAGCCAGTGACCGGAGAGACCCGAGAGCGGAATAGCTAGTCAACGGGGAACTAGTGACCGGAAGGAAGGGTGAACGGAAGAGCTGGTGAGCTGATCTGGGCTGAGGTAGTGCCGTCCCGGGGAACTCGGCGCGACGGGTGGATCGCACAGCGGCAGCGAGGACTGTGGAGTTGACCGGCGCGACGTGGGATGATCTGGATTGGACTGGAACGGTGCTGTAATTGGGACTGAGCACAGTGAGAGTGAGCACTGAACAGGACAGTAACCTGGTGAATAGTCTGGAGTTTCTGGCTGTATTGGCAATTGTTGTAGAAAATAAAGAAGCCTCCATCCTTCAATTATAAACTCGGTGTTCTCATTTTGAACCCCGACGAGCCCTTGTTACACTGGTGTCAGAAGTGGGATATAATTGAAGGAAGGCAAGATGGAGGAAGGCAAGATGGAGGAACGCAAGATGGTGGACATGCTAAAGTCGTTACTTCACGCCATGGAAGACCGACTGAACGAAAAAATGGACCAGCTGAACGAGATAATTGACCTGCATTACACCGAAACAAGAGAAATTATAAGGGAAATGAAGAACCTGCAGTTAAGGCCTAAGGAAGAACTCAAGCAGGAACTGAAACAGGCCAAGGAAATATCGAATGAACCGGGCAGCGAACTGGTGGCCGTGAAGAATGAACTAGGGAGACCGGCCAAGGTGGAAGAACAGGAAGTGCAGAAAGAGGACATGGCCATCACCGTGCCACCAGCTACCGAAGGGGAAGATCACGCCCTGAGTGAACCACAGCATGACGACGTGGACGAAGGACAGGCACCGCGGGACGACGTGGATGTAGGAGAGACACCGCGGGACGACGTGGACGAGGACCAGACACCGCGGGACGACGTGGATGTAGGAGAGGCACCGCGGGATGTGGACGCCAGAGAGACACCGCGTGACGGCCTGGACGGGGAACAGACACTTCGGGACATCATGTCAGGCTAAAGACCAACATGGGAGGAGGTAGCCAGTCGCAGCGCCATCTACGAAGGCTATGGGAACCAGCAGGACGCCCTAGTGGTCAGGGACGGGGTCCTGAAAGGAAGCTGGGAGTCTGCGGATGAGAAGATGGCTGCGGAGCACCTAGCCCTTCCAAGAGCCGGAGTCAAGGAGGTCCTGGAGGAAGTCCACGCAGGAGCGACGGGTGACCGCTTGGGAGTGAACCGGATCCTCGACAAACTGCGGAGAAGGCTTAACTGGTTGCAGGAATGCAGTGACGTCGAGAGGTGGCGTCAACACTGCGACACCGGCGATGCCAGCAGAGGGCCTAGGAATTGCAGGCGTGGGGCCATGAGGCAATACAACGTGGCAGGCCCATGCTCCATTCCTGATGAGGGAAATCAGTACCTGTTGTAGTTCACCAAGTGGCCAGAAGTCTACCGCATCGAACGACAGCCAAGAGGGAAGATGCTGGTATTTCACCTGGACAGTCTGGCGGCATATCATGGGGCACTTCGGGACGAAGGCCCTTAAGGAGGGGGCAATGTGACAAAGCCAGAAAAGCCTAGAAGCTGATAGAAGAAGGACTCGGGCCGAAAGAACTAGAATTAGATAAATCTAGAAAGGGACGGCCCTCTTATTGCTGATTGGAGCCGCGCGCCGGCGGGTGCGGCCTACTCCCTGGCACGGCGGCGCGGTAAGTGACGGTGCGCGCTCGTGGGAGGGGCCAGAGGTGGAGCCACGCGCTAGGGCTGTGTCTTCGCCCCGCGCGGACATTCTAGACAATGCGCGGGCGGAGAGCTTTCGAGAGACCGGGTCTGGAATATTCGTCGGCCCTATATATAGGGCCGCGAGCGAGCGGCGAGTCAGTGAGAGACGGCAACGAGGAGTGATGAGTCAGTCAGTGCGAAGAGTCAACGAATGAGAGTAACAGCGACAGTTCAGTGTGAAGAGTCAGTGAAGGAGTTCAGTACAGTGAAGGGTCAGTCAAGGAGAGTCAGTTCAGTGTGAAGACTCAGTACATCAGAGGAGAGACAGTCCGTGAAGAGCCGGAGGGTCAACGAGGGAACAGTCCGAGAGGCAGTCCGTGAGTAGCGGCGAGTGTCAGCGTCAGAGGGTGAGCTGGACGGAGAGGACTGATCAGCGCGGCCTCAAGCGAGTGTGTCTTGGGAAGCTGAGGAGCCAGTGACCGGAGAGACCCGAGAGCGGAATAGCTAGTCAACGGGGAACTAGTGACCGGAAGGAAGGGTGAACGGAAGAGCTGGTGAGCTGATCTGGGCTGAGGTAGTGCCGTCCCGGGGAACTCGGCGCGACGGGTGGATCCACAGATATAGAGGAATAGATCGGCAGCGTAAGGGGAGGGACTGAAGCCAACGCGTTCGCTGCGTCGCCATATTGCGATCACCAACAAACTGACGAAAGGAAGGGAAGCCGGCGCGGGAATCAAACAAGAAAGGCTTTTTAAAGCTGTTTCAATTGGAATTTCACAATCCAGTAAATAAATTAATAAATACAGTTTTATTGTCATTTGGATATTAAAGCACTAGATGTCACACTTATAATAAAATCAGGTCAACTTATATAACAAAAGTGCCAAAGTGCATGTAGAACTTAATAGTCTTAAGTCTGTATACAGAAGAATATTATAGGAGAAAAATTCCTCCGACACTGGGACTTGAACCCAGGGCCTTTGGCTATTCGCGCCAATGCTCTACCAACTGAGCTAAGCCGGAGTTCAATTCACAGCGCCGGATGGAACCTCTCTCCTATGACTGATTGCCCTAATGGTCTACCTCACAGACAGACAAGTTATGTCATATGCAGTTCTGTGAGGCACACTAATTAGTGATTTTTGTGACCGGGCTCCCACTGTTATTGTACAGTTGACATTCAAGATAGATATATAAGCTTTCATGAACCACAGAAATCACTAATTAGTGTGCCTCACAGTACTGCATATGACATAACTTGTCTGTCTGTGAGGTAGACCATTAGGGCAATCAGTCATAGGAGAGAGGTTCCATCCGGCGCTGTGAATTGAACTCCGGCTTAGCTCAGTTGGTAGAGCATTGGCGCGAATAGCCAAAGGTCCTGGGTTCAAGTCCCAGTGTCGGAGGAATTTTTTTCTCCTATAATATTCTCGTGTAATGTCCAACAGAGACAATATTCTGTGGTTCATGAAAGCTTATATATCTATCTGTATACAGAAGATGCTTCTGTAGGATTAATGTTAATGTTAATTTATAGTCAATATCTTTTACTTTTATTCAGCTTTGGCTGGTAAACTGGTGACTCGTCAATTTGAGCTTACTTGCTAAAGTTACTAGCTAGGAATATTCTAGCTTAGGCCTACACTATATTACTTGTAAATCACGATTACAAATAAGGAAAATCTAACATTAATGTCATTATTTATCTAATGCTATTAATAAGTGCTTGAAAATGGAATGATTTCTTTTACTATTTTTTGAAGTGAAACTTCTTTAGCCGCGGTAGGAGTAAATCGAGACCTAACCCAAAGTTGCGTGACGGACAAAATCGTCACGAAATTGTTACACTCAAAATCGTCACAAAATTAGTGGGTCTGTGACGGAACGGACTGCACAGAAAACAATCAACTCAATGATTAGGCTTATCCAAAATTTAAAAACTCCAAAATTTAAAAAATCTAAAAATCCAAAATAAAAAAAATCCAAAATTTAAATGTCCAAAATTAAAAATGCAAAATTAAAAATGCAAAAATTAAAAATGCAAAAATTAAAAAATTCAAAGATCTAAAATTCCAAAATTTAAAAATTCAAAGATACAAATTTTAAAAAATAAAAAATACAAAAACGAAACTTTAAAAAGTCAAAAAATTGAAAATTAAAAATTGAGTCCAAAATTTAAAAAATCTAAAAATCCAAAATTAAAAATTAAAAATTGAGTCCAAAATTTAAAAAATCTAAAAATCCAAAATTAAAAAATTAAAAAGATCCATATTTAAAAAAATCAAAAACACAAAAATCCGAAATCCCAAATTAAAAAAATATAAGCTCAAAAATATAAAAATTCCATAAATCCGAAATTAAAGAAGTCCAAAAACCCAATATTAAAAGTCCAACAATCCAAAATTTAAAATTCTAATAAGCCAAAATTTAAAAAATATAAAAAATAAAAAATCGATAATCTAAAATTTAAAAATAAAAAATTAATAATCGATTTTCCAAAATTAAAAAAGCAAAAAATTAAAAAAATTAAAATCCAAAATTTAAAAAATCCAAATTTAAAAATTAAAAAATTCAATGATATCAAAATTTAAAAAATTCAATGATTCAAAATTTAAAAAATCCAAAATTAAAAAATCTAAAAAATAAAAATGATCCAAAATTTAAAAAATAAAAAAAACAAAAAATCCTAAATTCCAAATGAAAAATTTAAAAATCAAAAATTTAAAAATTCCAAAAATCCAAAATTAAAAAAGTCCAAAAACCCATTATTAATAAAGTCCAACAGTCCAAAATTGAAGAATGTAATAATCCAAAATTGAAAAAATCTAAAAATTAATTCCCCGCACACTTTTTTTTATTTATTATAATTATATGTTTACCTCATATTCAAGGAATTCTCTGATTGAGTCATATGTTCTTTGCAAAAACAAGTTTTTAATTTTAATGTTGCATTGTCTGCTATTTAATGCTTTCATTTCATTTGAAATTTTTTTGTATGTTTAAAGCCCATGTAGGCCTATGTGGTGTATGCTCTAGGAGGGTTATTCTATGGGAACAGAATTTTAACAACTCTGTTTCTTGTGTTGTGTTCGTGAGTATTTTGTGTGTTGTATTGGTCAAAATTAATGTGTACATGAGTTAGAAGCTCTAGTAAATATATTGAAAGAAATGTTAATATTTGTAGATCTCTAAAGAGTGGCCTTCATGATTCCCTGTAGGATGAATGGGTCATAATTAGTATGTTTTTCTTTTTAAGATACTTTCCCATTCGCGGCAGTTTTCCCAGACAATTATTTCGTAAACCAGTATTGAATGAAAATAGCTATAATAGACCCAGTTTAAGCAATAGTAATTTGGCAAATTTATAATTGGATGTTAATTTGACCTCCAATATTGTGGTATAGTATGTATTTGAAATTAGAGGGATTCCCAAACAACACTGTGGTTCACCATTTCACTATAAATTCATTATTATGTAGGAAGAAAAACAATTTTCCGTAATGAATACGTGGTACTTAGCGAACACGTTGGTGATACCAATATGGCGTCGGCACTGCTTCCCTTGCCCCTCTTCGCCCCTGACTCGGCTTCACTGCCACCTGCAGTTAAGGATACGACGCTGCCGATCTATTCCTCTATATCTGTGGGTGGATCGCACAGCGGCAGCGAGGACTGTGGAGTTGACCGGCGCGACGTGGGATGATCTGGATTGGACTGGAACGGTGCTGTAATTGGGACTGAGCACAGTATGAGTGAGCACTGAACAGGACAGTAACCTGGTGAATAGTCTGGAGTTTCTGGCTGTATTGGCAATTGTTGTAGAAAATAAAGAAGCCTCCATCCTTCAATTATAAACTCGGTGTTCTCATTTTGAACCCCGACGAGCCCTTGTTACAATATATATTGTCGATAGATATTTCCCATGCACAGCAAATCACAATACCAGTGCTTCAATCAACTTATTCTCATTGTTGACATTTATTGTTCAGACAAAAGTCTTTAAGTGTTAAGAACTTGGACCAACATACTACGTAATAATTGTACTTGTAAAAAAATGAACTAATGTAAACAGCACATGAGATTCACTTAGCTAATCCTAACAATTTAAGCATATAATAATTACTTCATGACAACTACTGGAAGACAAACATGTGTATCAGAGGAGGATATTATTTATTATTATAATATTATTCCCTCCCGTAGTGACAAGAAAAGGGAGAGATATGGCAAATACACATAGTCGTATATCTGATGCAGGATTCAGAAACACTGTGACAGTACAGTTGATGCCAAGTATATGAGGAGCATCGTTTCAAAACGTATTAAGTGCACTCTTGGTCAAAATACAGTTTGATACGATTTCGCCCTATTTCTTAAGCGCTCTTTAACGCTTTCAATTCAGAATGGAACATTTCATGTTATATCCCGTGTTAATTCAATGTCAAAGTTGACGTATCGGATCAAATCGTATTATGTGCACGGGAATGAACGGTTCAAAGCGTATTATGTACAACTTTATTTTAGTGCACTTAATACGTTTTGAAATGATGCTCCTCATATGCTAGATAGGGAATGCCGCTGCCTTCCCCCACCGACAGCTGTAAGAGGCTACTCAATATTATGAATTTACAAGATTAGTGATTAATTTTCACCCACTAAAAGTTTATATGAACAGCTAACTTTTGGCATGTGTCTATGTGTAATGAAGACCTACCGATGTGAAAAAAATTTGAGGGTAGGTTTCAACCTGTGTTCCCTTCTAAGAGGCGAAACTTTTTTTTGACAGAGGAAGTTATGTTTTCACATCAGATTTTTTACCAGCTTTACTACATGTGTATCACATAACGTATGATGCAATGCTATTCTAATGGTTATCTCATGTTGATATGAAGAGGTCTGATGGAATTTTATGACACAAGTTTTACAAGTTTTGAATTTTCTGTAAGCATTTGAATAAATCTTGCTTAAAAAATCTGAAGCCATTACACATAGAGCATGACAATCTAAAACTGAAAGAGAAGTCTTGCTTGTATAATGATATTATTATAGAATTACAGAAGACCTTGGAAAAGGTCGCTGCTATAATTATCTGGGAATAACTACTAATCTACTTTGAGTATTCAAGTACTGCTATATTCTCTAATTCTGACTACACAGAAATAATAGGCCTAATGTAAAAGCAATTAATTCTTCTATAATAATAAGAATTAATTTACTATAATGAACAAATAGTAGTATTACGACAATAATTTAAATAAGTGTACTGTGAACTAATTCCTGATTTAAGTTAATCAACATTGAAATGATACACATATTTTATTATGATCGCCCGAAAATCAATTTCGGACCTCAATTTCAAATGATTAGGCTAAACACATTAATGAGAAAATTGTAAGGAATTTTTAGCCTTAACCCTCAATAAAACGATTAAACAACTAATGAAGCGAGAGACCACGTAGTATTAGATAAACTAAAATATTATATTAGTAAAATTGGAATGAAATATCAATCAGCGTATTACTATATAGTCAAGAAATAATCAAGATAGTTAGGTTAGAAAAACCAGTTACTAATTGTGTAAATATTTTATAAATAATTGGTACTCACATGTGATTTTATTGAATTCATAATTTTTTTTTATTTATGTGACGAGTATTTGGAACAAACAAATCAATTTTAATTGTTTTTATTATCATTGACTTAGGCCTCTTCAATATATCAAACAGGTGTTCTATATCTACACTATTAGGCTATTTGATAAATATAATATTACATACGTATAATCTAACTTATTAACGTTTAAATGGAATATAACATTCTTATAATTTAAATATTATGCACCATTTGGTTTTTCTAACCTAACTATCTTAATTATTTCTTGACTATATAGTAATACGCTGATTGATATTTCATTCCAATTTTACTAATATAATATTTTAGTTTATCTAATACTACGTGGTCTCTCGCTTCATTAGTTGTTTAATCTTTTTATTGAGGGTTAAGGCTAAAAATTCCTTACAATTTTCTCATTCTAAATCACCCTCATATACAAGATGAAGTTTATTAATAAACACATTAATATTCACTTAGTTAACCGGATCGTTATTTTGAACCCTAGCTGAATTCGACGAGGCTACAAAGAATTTTTTTTTAACAGAATACACTCTTTTGAGCAACTGCCTTGGTGACATATTATTATAAATACGTATTATAATTATAGTTAGTTAATACTTGCTAAACTCATTATAAAGTAATTATATATTTTTATTCTCCATGCAACAACTGCAGGTTGGCAAAGAGTACCATAAGTAAATGAATCCATAAGGTAATCCAGAGGGGGGCAGTTGCCCCCCCTTGCCCCCCCATGCTGACGCCCATGTTGTTATCAGAATAGCTACTAATAATAACTTTGGATTCCTTTAGTACCTCTCCTATTAAGACTATGCTGTTTTATTAAACTATGTGGAAGTGAATTTGATTCACCATGCTTATTCATTACTTCTATTATGGTAATGGCACCCTTTGACCTTTTCCACTTTCCTCTTAGGTTTCCAATCCGAGCCTGATTACAAGACCACCAATCGTTCTACACTAAACTAGTCTTTCAGATGGGTGGTCCCTTTTAATAGGGGGAATATATAAAAAGCTTGCTAACACATTATTCAGTGTTATTTATTGTCATTTCAGTTTACACTTAGAGTGTTTTCAACCATTCTTAACCCTTTCACTGCTAACATATTATTCACTGTGCAAACTAGTGGTGCTGAATAAAATTGTAAATTTCCTTCATAGTCATAAATGGACAAACAATTGAAAATAATTTGTCAATTTCTTCTGAAAAAAAGAGCACAGCAAGTATTTATTGAAGGTTAGACTGATTTACACAACCCTGGGGTTGCCTGCATGTTGTCACAACACAGCAGGGTTATAATACATTTCAATGCAAGGTGCAATACATCGCATGAAATATTTAGCTACAGATGGCCACCCAAAGCAGAGAACAGGGAACTACGGTGACAGGATTTAGACAACAGACTCATTTGAATCACTCTCGCAGAAAATTTCTGTTGTCCACTGGCACCCTAGTAGCACAGATCGTTGGGCCAATGTTGGGGAATGATCGCCATGTTTCGTTGGTCAACGGTTATGAATGTCCGTCGGGGTTCGGTTGCCATGGAGCGTTTTATCCAACCAACTGCCAACTGTAGCCAACCAATATACAACAAAATCCCAACAGTTGAGAGACATCTATTAGGTAATGGTGGAACTACTACGCAGCGCAGAGACATCTGGCGGAAATACTAGAAGCACACAAAATTTAATTTTTTATTTTCCCTTTCATCCCTTTTCTCCTCTTTTCCCTATTAACTCCCTTCTCTCCTTCACCCTACCTACCTATTCCTATCGTATAAAATTCGCACCTATGGGGATTCGATTTCGGAACCGCTAGCGTTATAGTCTATCGCTTTAACCACTACGCTATTAGTGTTGGTTGAAATAAAAATCGAGAATTCTTCTAGCATATTTACTACATAGATGTGTAATACATGATAAATAGTAAGAAGGATATACATCTCGTATTTTGAATATTTGATGTGAATATATGATAACGTTATTTTCAGAGAACAAATAAAGAGCCCTAATATTAATAGAAGTAAAAACACCATTCGGATTCTTCAACATATCAAGATGGCGAATAACTGTTGTATCTTCATGTCTTCGTGATGGCCCGAACTACGCCGGAAATTGCCGAAGACTTGGCAGGAAGAGGTGGAGATTTAGCATGTAACGCGCACAAAGAGCTCTAATAATTAATGAATTAAAATTGTTTTATTTTATAGGAAATAAAAATTTAACGCTTATAATGTTATATCACACACACACACACATCTGGCACTACAGCCCTGTTTGGGCCCTGGCCGCTGCCAAGACTGTTCTCCATTCATCCCTGTTCAACGCTTTCCTTCTCCACACTCTTATCCCAATCTTCTTAAGGTCTTCCTCTATTCCATCCAACCATCTCAATTTTGGTCTGCCGATTCTTCTACTTCCGTCTGGCTTGCAGAAAGTTAGTCGTTTAGTAGGATTGTCCTCTGCCATCCTTGTAATGTGGCCCAGCCATTGCAATCTTGCCATTTTGATATATTTAACAATGTCCATATCTGCGAATAATAGGTATAGTTCATTATTGTACCTTATTCTCCAGGTCCCATTCTCATTAATAGGTCCAAATATTTTCCTGAGGACTTTCCTTTCAAATATTCTAAGACGGTCTTCGTTATTTTTTGAGAGTGTCCAGCACTCACTGCCGTAGGTTAAAAACGGCCTCAAGAGAGTTTTATACAGAGACAGTTTTGTTCTCAGGGTGAAGTATTGCGATTTCAACAAGTTTTTTATAGTATAATATACTCTGTTCGCCATAAAGATTCTATTTCTGATCTCTTTGTCTATGTTATTTTGTTTCGTTATGAGAGTGCCAAGATATTTAAATTCTTGTACAATTTCAAATTTGTAGCTCCCAATTTCTATTGTATCTGCGTTTATTGGTCTATTGGTTACTTGCATGAATTTTGTTTTCTTTTCATTTATTTTCAAACCAAATTTTTCAGCCTCAGCAGAAAGTGAAGTAAAAGCTTCCTTAACAGAGTTCACCGTTCGACCCACGATGTCAATGTCATCTGCGTATGCAAGTATCTGTACAGATTTATTGTATATTGTACCTTTGGTATTCAAGCCGGCATTCCTAATTACTTTCTCTAGGACAATATTAAATAGTATGCAAGACAGTCCGTCCCCCTGCTTTAAGCCTCTAAATGTTTCAAATCCTTCCGACAGATCATTTTGGATTTTAACTCTATTTTTAACTGACCTTAAAGTTATATTAGTCAGTCTAATTAGTTTTGGTGGGATGCCGAGTTCATACATTGCTTCATATAGTGGATTTCTTAGGATACTGTCATACGCTGACTTGAAATCTACAAATAAGTGGAATGTGCTTACATTGAATTCCAGCGTTTTCTCCAATATTTGCCTTAGTGACTGGATTTGGTCAATCGTGGACATGCCCTGTCTGAAACCACACTGATAATTACCAATAATAGTATTCACATGTGGACTCAATCTTTGGAATAAGATGTTTGAGAAAATTTTATAAGATGTGTTGAGTAGAGATATTCCTCTATAGTTGTCACAATTCAGTGGATCGCCCTTTTTAAAGATAGGGCATATATTTCCCTCTTCCCAGTTTTCTGGCATCTGTTCTTGGTTCCACACTTCTGTTATAATTGAATGTATAACTTTTTGGAGTTCCTTCCCTCCATTCTTTATCAATTCAGCAGGGATACAATCTGGGCCTGGTGATTTATTATTCTTTAATTTCTTAATGGCTTCTTCGACTTCTTGCATAGTAGGTGGTTGTTGTTCATCTTTGCTATTTCTATAAGTTTCATCAGATCTTCTTCCAGATTGCTCTTCGTCCCCATCCTCTGGTTCTAATACAGTTTCTCCCACAGATTGTTCAAAATGTTCTTTCAATCTTCTCAGTATACTCTCTTTATTGTTTAGCAGCTCCCCCTCTTTATTTCTACAGGTGGAGATTCGAGGTATATAGCCTTTCCTTAGACTGTTTACTCCTTTGAAGAAGGATCTGGATTGGTTCCTTGTGCAGAAATGTTCTAGTTGTTGTATTTGTGTGGTGTAAAATACTTTCTTCTTTCTCTTGTGGACCTTTTTTTCCTCTTTACGAATTTCCTTATACTCTCTCTGTGCACCTCTGGTATGCTGTCTCTGTATCATTCTTCTATATGCTTCGTTTTTTCTATCTGTGATTTGTTTGCATTCTTCATCAAACCATACACTTTTTCTATTTCCCTTGTCTTTCCCAATTATCTCTGTGGCAGCTTCGTGTATTATTGATTTACATTGTTCCCATCGACCAGCTTCCTTCTCTACTAGTTTTTCTCTTATCTTTTCTTCATATCTTTGCTTAACTTCAGGGTCCTCCAATTGCTGTATGTCATATTTTATAGAATTTTTTGCTTTAAAAATCCTTGAATTTGAGATGCGACATCTTAACTTTGCTAGGACAAGAAAATGATCAGTATCTGCATTTGCTCCACGGTAGCTGCGGACATCTACTATATTGCTAGTGTGCCTGGAGTCTATGAGTATATGGTCTATTTGGTTTGAGGTACTGCGATCTGGTGATATCCAAGTTGACATATGTATCTTTTTATGTGGGAATATAGTACTTGATATAGTCATGTCATGTGCTAATGCATAGCTAATTAGGCGTTCTCCATTATTGTTACTTTCAGTATGTAGACTGTATTTACCCACATTGGGTCTGGCTTCCACCTCCTTTCCTATTTTAGCATTGAAATCACCCATACATATTTTAATGTCAAATTTAGGACACTCTTCGTAAGCCTTTTCCAGATTATCATAGAACTGGTCTTTCGCTTGGTCATCTTTTTCTTCAGTTGGGGCATGAATGTTTATGAATGAGTAATTGTGAAATCTTCCTCTAATTCGTAAAACACACATTCTCTCACTAATTGGTTTAAAATCAATTACAGCTTTTCTAATTATCCCCGACACAATGAAACCTGTTCCGAATTCATGTTTAGTTTTGTGACAACTGTAATATACTGTGTTTTGTTTCCTTTCCATGATTCCATGTCCCAACCACCGTACTTCCTGTATTGCTGCAATGTTTACGTTATATTTTGTTAACTCATTTGTTAGATTACGAAGTGCTCCACTTCTATACAGTGACAAAACATTCCAAGTTGCTATCCTCAAATCATGATCCTTTTTTCTCGCCTGTCGTTGCCCAGTAAGACGTCCGGCTACATTCTTGTACAGTTTCTCAACAAGGATGCTTTTACAAGGGCAGGGTTGTCAACCCTGCGCCCAACCCCCAACCTGGAGGACCAGGGGGTTTGATTTCGGAGTCCCTACTCCTAGGAGGTTGTCTTCACTACGACTAAAGAGCTCCTCCTGCCCTTCGCAGTCGGTCATCTCACTAGACCTATGGTGCTGCCGTTGGCCTACGAGAGAGGCTCATCCGCCACCAACCAAAATGTGAACCCTGCTGCCAATTCACATTAGAGGATCTTCATCCGCCAAACAGTGCCGTACCGAAGTCTCCTTCTCCGCCACTGCTGCCGTTGAGTTCCTCTTCTGGAGTACTTCTTCGTCTGACCCCTCTCCTTTGACCTGTCCAACAAGGGAGACCCTACCAGTAGCTAGGCTACCGTCGGCATAGCTCTCAGGGTCATCGGGGTACGCAAGCTCCGCCACCAGCGACAAGGTCTTGTACTCCCCAGGCGGAGAATGTTATATCAACACTTTTTAATTTTAACATAAATGCGATCACATTACAACGAAATTTATTGTTGGGCCAGCAATCATAATCCCAACGGTAGGGAGAGCCCGCGATGGGCCAACGTCATAACCCCAACGGTAGGACTTAGCGCATGACGCAACGGAAACGTACATTGGGCTAACCGAGGAAATTACAACGAACGTTTTTCCAACATATCCCAACCATGCCAACCAAATCCCTCCGTTAGGCCAACGAAGTGTGCTACTAGGGCATGCAAACTGGTGTGGGGTATAAGCTTATATGCGTCATTAGCACAGACAGCAATGATGTACAATTATGCATATACATGTCTGTAGCATTGGAAGGATTAATGATCATTTAATATGAGGAAACTGTCACTGGTTGTCTGCTTTATGTTTACATCTAAAAAATAAAATATTAAATTTGTACCTTTATTCACTATTCCTTGTTCCTATTTCACTTTTTTAACTGTCTATTAGCATATCAAAAATGAAATATTTATCGCTTCACACAAGATGAAACAAACACAGAGCACTTTCTACTTCTGTTTACAGTAATAATAGCAAAAGAACCAGGCAAAGGAATGAATTTAGAATTCGTCTCCCACCCTTTCATTCCATTTCACCACTTTGAGATTCCTCCCAAATATCCAGTCATTAGAATGTGTATTTCCTACCAGGAGTGCCCCCCCAGAAAAAAAACCATCACCCTTAGCCCAATGTTTATTGAAAGCTCAAGTTCAATTTCTTTTTACCAAGGTGGAAAGTTCGCAAAGCCTGATACTACTGTAGCTGGGCCCACATATTAAAAATTTACACAAGCAATTAGAAATTTTTACTCGATCAAATAATTATAATATATATAGTTAAAAAATAAAAATAAATATTTTTTGGAAAGTTATATGGGCCTATTTTATTTTTAATTTTTTTATTTTAAGGACAGTAAGCGTACAACTTAAAAGTTCCTTTTAGGCATACAATCCACTCACAGTGACAGAAAAAATTGCAAATAAACTACAAATATAATAATAATTATTACAGACACACTGTTAACACAAATATTGAACATAAAACATTGTAGTGTATTGTGTAGTGTAACATAACATTCAGGTTACTCCCTTAAGGAAACGAACATGTATAATGGAACTCACCCCTCAGTGTTCTGTTTTCCTTCTTTTGTTTTTTCCTTGTTAGAATGTTGTAAATAGAATACGGCAGAATAGTCGCGATAGTTTGTGTACACCAAAGTGAATACGAAAAAATATAATTACAGAACTCAAGAAGTGTTTCCTATTGTATCAATTATTACTAGCACTTCAATATCTTCACTACATGAAGTGTGTCTCTGCTTCCCAGCAAGATTCCTAATTTCAGTACAAAGTATCATGGGTACTATCAATAGAGCCAAGCTACAGAACACAGAACTAGATGAGAATGTGTGTATTACGATAACGAACAAGGCCAGTGTTGTCAAGACATAATCACCACAAGAGAAGCCAGTCAGGTGAATCCAATCACATCGGGGTCACCACTGAAGTAAACCCCCCCGATACTGATGTCAAAGAAGTTATCAGTTCAATTCTTTACTGGGTAGGTGTTGATAAGGCGAATCTCAGTGGACCGCTTGAAACCAGCCTTTCTATTGGAATAAGGTCCCCATACCGTTACCAACCCTCAACAAGAAACCCATGCTGATACAACTGGACATTTCACCAGGTCAGGACGCAAGGTCCACTTCCCTGCATGTTTCTTGGACACCATCGCTGTTACTAGGAGGGGAGTGTGTAGTGTATTGTGTAGTGTAACATAACATTCAGGTTATTCCCAAAGGAAACGGATATGTACCAGGTATAATGGAACTCACCCCTCAGGGTTCTGTTTTCCTTCTTTTGTTTTTTCTCTTTAGATTGTTGCAAAAAGAATACGGTGGAAAAGTCGCGATAGTTTGTGTACTATTAATTAAGTGGAAGGAAAGGAAATAGACATTTGTATAGTTTGTGTACACCAAAGTGAATACGAATAAATAGGTTATAATTACAGAACTCAAGCAGTGTTTCCTATTGTATCAATTATTACCAGCACTTGAACATAAACCTTATTGTAATGTCAGGAAGTAGTGGCCAAAATATTTATATGATAAGAGTAAACTTTTGTAGAAGATAATGAGGAATTAGTATTCATAAGCGGTTATGAGGTGATTAACTATGAGTTTTTTTTGTCAAATTTCTAATTATGGAATGCACTCCAAAGTCAGATTTTCAGCTGTTTCATTAAAATTTTTAACCATTTAGTTTATGAATGATTCACGTATAAGTGTTAATAAATATAATGCTTTAATTATTTTGATCTAGATTTTTAATTTTTGAATTAATTATTGTGGGCAAAGCTGCAGACACCTGCTAGTTTAGCAATAAATATAGTTGATCTGCTTGTAGCTTTAAAATCTGCATTACTGTACGTATTTTGTATTATTTTTTTAATTATCCATGTTCTTGGTATTATTATTGTTGTCCCTGTAAAATCGAGAGTCAACTGTAACAACAACAAAACAACAACAACAATAATAATAATAATAATAATAATAGGCATAATAATAATAATAACAATAATAATAATATGTTTTAGAAGATTAGGTTATTCTGCTACAAAATAAGTAGATGTATCAATAACAATCAGATTCTATTTTGAGTATCCTTTCAAGTTACTGTATGCATATGACATTGGTAGATTCCCTGTCTTTTGAAATTGAAGATATGTTGTGTGATCCTCAACAAACATATTCCTCCTTCAATCTGGTATCATTTGATTATGACTTTTAAAGTTGTCTATTTTGTTACACTGCAGAGGCATGATTTGTCTTCTGCAATAATAGTTTCATTATACAGATGAAAAAAAAAAAAAATTCTTTCTTTCTTGTGGCTCAGCATGGTAAAATGAGTAGTTATGAGGAAGGTGAGAAGGTGAGACTGAGTTAGTTCCCGAGTATATCTTTCTCTTGACTGATACGCTAAATCAGTATTTATTTCAGCCAATTGACCATGTCTTCACAAGAGAACAGCACTAGTTATTGCTGAGTAACATGTCATCAGAGTTTCCGGATAATGATTTAAGCTGCAGGAGTGTTAATGTTATGGCATGACATTGTTTTCATATGCATGCCATCACAGTAATATAAATGTCAAGCATAGACACGAACAGACTATTTTATTTGAGGATGTCTCAAAACAGTTAAAAGTTTGTAGTGATTTTTAAATTAGATATTTACAATGTCATCTGTCACAAACTATTGTAGCGTAATTCAGTTTTTTATAAATTAATCATGAGAACTAAAAATAATTATTACAACAGATTTATACTGCAGCTTAAATTTCTACACCCACAGAGCCAATTGTCTCTCACATGGCAGGCCTATTAGTGCCTTCAATTCCTCAATAACATCATTGACATCTGCAGAGGCAGTGATTTCCTGTTCAATATGCAGTGGGATGAGGGAATTAAATTGCTGTTGTGACATCGTGCTGCCACGCTTTTTTCTTTTACAGTAGATGCATTAACTTTGAAAACGGTCTTCACTAGAGCAACTATTAATGGTAAAGGGAATGACTACAGAATACTAATGGAACAATGAGGATCTGTCCATATTCTTGAACCACTGCAACCAATCTGTGATTGTGTTCTTTGATGCTTCATTGATAACAGGGTGAGAAAATGAGTATGTGTGTCTTGAAGCTGTGAGTTCACACACTGCAATTGTACTATGGTGAACACAGATTTTATCAATTAATATCTTTTTTTCCAGTTTCACCAGTACAAATTATAGGATTTAGGGACACAAAGATTCATATTTTAATATATAATAATTTTGTTGTAATTATATTTTGGTTTTGTAAAACAAATGGAGAGAAGTCATCATTTTAATATTATGGCTATTTGAGTTTGTATACAATATTTCTGAAAATAATCTTTAATTCTGGAATGAATTTCTGTAGATTATTACACATTGTTATAATGCTGATAACAATATGTTTGTATTACATCAAGGCCTTCACGTGATTAGTTTGACAATATGTTATAAGACAAAATAACGTAAATGACTGTCTTTTGTTCTTGACATAGACCTATTGAACTACGTCTTTTTTTGAGGAACCATGATGGAATTCACATGCATCGAGTTTCGCTCCCAGCATTTCCATGCATAGATGATATTTGACATCCGCCTCAAGAAACTCGACATGAGTCCTGGGTTTATCATGTAGTGAGAAAAATGTTTTATTTATTTAGTATATTTCACAAAGGAATATTCCTATAAGTCCAGCTGTTCTGATCATAAGCAAGGTATGAATTTTATTGTACTCGAAAGGATTAAGTGCTTTATTGTGTAGACAATAGTATTAAAATAAATCTCGGCTGTGACAGTTAAATATCAAATTGGAATTCTGGAGTGATAATTACTAAATGGTTATACTGGGCATTGATTGTCATGATCAATTTTGTTTCCACACTATTCTATTGTTTAGTAAATAAATTCTTTTGTTAATTTCCAGTATCAAAATTAATCTTCTTTGTGTCAATACAGGCTCCAATTGTATGTAAAATTACAGTCCTGAGAATTAATTATATTGTTAATGTTGTGGGAAAATCTGAACTTTTTTATTTTATGACTAATCTCTGCTAACTAAAGTCCTGTGTGCTGATTTTTCAAACTGTTGAAAGATCAGTGGTGCAGGCCATAAATTTATTTGTATTCACATCTGTTGGTCACTCCCTTTTGGTGTTATGCTATTGGAAGATAGTGGTCAAAATCAAACATTGCTTAGATGGGTACACAATGTAACATAACTTAGAATAAAAGGCTTGTTCACATTGTCATGATGTGACAAGTTTTTAAAGGTTTTACAATGTTTTACATTGCTTTATTTTCTGAGAACACATTAGGAGGTGCCCAGGCCTATGGGAAAAGAACCTATGACCTCAGAATAATAGATGGATGGATAAGTTAGAACATTAGGATCCCACAGCTATATATCTAACAAAGAAACACCAAAATCCAATATGAACACAACACACGTCACTACACATGTCACTCATCAATATTAATGTCACATGCAGACAAAAGTAAGTTCAGTCTCAATATCAAAGACTCTCAATCTGTCCAAACATGCAGTCCATCACTTCAAACAATTAGCTCTTAGTCTATCAGTGAGCTACACTTCTCTTTTACACTGTCAGAACACTACTCATCAACACATTTTATTTGTACTATCCAATTCTTTCTTTCTCTTTTCAAGAGAAGATACATATACTGTCTTACCACATTAGTGGTGTCACTTTTGTATTATTGGAGGTACAATTCATTCAAATACAATGCAAGGGGAGGGATGAGGACAGTCACTTATCATGGAAGCCATGGCTGGGCTTCTTTTACTGACCCCCTATGCAGAGATGAGATGAAAGGATCCTACATTGTCATGTGAACATGAGAGAGCCACCTCCAAACCCCTTGAATAGTACCCCATGTTTCCGTACTGTTGGGTATGCACAAAACATAATAGCTATTCTTCATGCTTGCAGAAAAGTTGTTCCCCTTAAGGGGGAGGTACACCTTTAAGGGTAAAAAACAATTGAAACATTTTTTCCCCTTTGTAATATACATTTTCCACTTTAATTTCGTGAGAACCTACCTATTGTACTTTTTATATTATGGCCATAAAACTTTGTAAGATAAGTAGGTATATTTGTCACTTGTTTCCTGTAACTAGCATTTTACAATATGTCTACACCATAACTTGAGAACCATAACAATACTGTAATGAAATTTTACATGACTGTGTAGTTTAACTATAAAAACAAAACTGCACCAAAATTGTTTTTGTAAATAAACGTGGAGTAGCACTAGTTTGAAATTAAGTATCAATATCTGCAGCGATTTATTCAGAGAAAATATCACATCTTGTGGTACAGTGAACGGCGCACTTGGATAGCATCTTCTGATACTATCGCCCATCTTCTGATGGGACTGTATTATTATTATTATTATTATTTATTCAGAGAAAATAAAGAAATGCATTCATTTTTATTGTAAACAAATAGGCATGTGATAATCCTACAGAAGAAGCATCAGTCTTATGTTTGAAAATTTTGTGGAATATTTCTATATATTTTTAAATAATTTTTCGCATTAAAAAAAAAAAAAAAAAAAAAAATAGACTTAATTCTTTTATTCAGTAGCTTTGTTATGGAATGCCGATGGTTTGAGTTTCACACATTTTTATTAAGTTTTATTTTTAAAGCTTAAGTAAAGGCACTAACGATGTCAAAAAGGCAAAAGTTCAGTTTTAATAGTAATCTCCAGAAAGAACTCAAATTGTTTGATGAGGGAAAACAATGAAATGATGAAACGAAAATGGTACGCCAACATTGTATTGCCTATTTTTCTGTTGCCCCGTATTTACTATCCCAATGTATTGAGGTAATATGGTCAGCCTACCTAAAAGTAGTAGTGAGTGTCTGTATAAAAGTCTAATGAAATTACTATCAATTTACATCACTTCAAAATTGGACAAAATTTGAAGGAAAAATAAAAAATAAAAAAATAATAATAATAATAATAAATAAAAACTTTGTAATTTAGACATGATACCAAATTTAATTTCCACAGGTCTGTATGATCCTGAAATATAATTTTTTGAAGTTCTCTAACTTTATGCTAGTCAAAGGTGTATTTTCCCCTTTAAAGCAGTGCACAACTTTGGAGGGTTTGACAATACTGAGTCTACTACACTGGTCAATAATCTGATTAAAGGCTCAGGACTAACATGTGGAAGGTGGGAGTGGATTTGCCTGCAGTCCAGCCATAGAGATTTACACCTGTGGTTACCAGCTGAACATTTTTTGGGGGATGAAAGACGAAGGAGATGAAGGGTGACAGGGAACGGAAAGAGAGTGGAAAATGTTGGGGTAATGAAATTCAGGTACAGGTGAACCTAGAGCCCGTTCGCATACTGGTGCAGAGTCCCCAGAACAGCTAAGAAATAACAGTATCATCACTTTTCACAAGTGTTTGTGGCCTACTCACTTCACTTCACTAATATCCATTAAATACCAGAGAAGACCTCCCCAATAAATGCTGCACACAATGATTAAGTATTGCTTCACGCTATGATAGGCTCTGAAACAGATCCTTCTGGAGGCCCAGGATCATCTTCTCCTACAATCTCTATGTATCCATCATGGGATCTGAAAAAATAAAAAAATTATAAGAATTTGCTACAAATGATGATTTATTGGCAGCTATTCCCAACCTGTGATCTGTGGACCCCGGGGGGGCACAATGATAAACCAAGGGATCCCCAATTAGAAAGCAAGTTGTAAATACCTCCTTAAAAGCGAAAATTTATTGTATACAAACTTCATACATCATTTTTTTATATTTAGGAACTGTCTCTTCACTGTTGTATAACTTATGTATAGTATAAGAAAGTCTTAATAAGTTACAATTCTTAGGTGGTAGAAGTCAGCAGTAGACAGTTACTAATTCCTCAAGTGGCAAAGAGATGGAATGGAGTATCTTCTTGGTACCGGTATCTAGTTTGTTTGGTGTATAGTCAGCTGCAAACTAAGATAGGATTCATTAACCGAAATTGATGTTAATTTGAGTAGATTGTTAGATACTTGTACAGGCGGAACTACAGGTGTAACGTGTGTATGATTCTTCTGTCCGAACAAAATTTATTGAAATAATTTAAAATTAAACCTTAAAGGAATCACACAGCTTCGAAGCAAAGAACAGTTGGTAATGTGCGTGACAATCTGATAATCCCTACTGCCATAGCTCATGTTGGCACTCGCTCAAAGAGTAGTCTAAGTTTAACTTCACATACCATAATAAATAATTTTTTTGTCTATTAAAAATGGTAATCTTGTTAACAGACATCACAGTGAGTGTTTGGTTCATATTATACCCTCTCCTGTGCCATCAATAAGTCTCTCCACAGCTCTAGTTATGTTCACCACCAATGCAAAGGTTGGTTTTTCTCCCTACCTTCCTTTCAGACTCATAGCAGGTATACCAGAGCAGGCAATGTTAACTATTGTTGTGTATATTTACAATTGTGACAAATTGAAAACTGGAATAAGTAATTAGGCCTACATCACATCATTAATTAAAGTTTTGGTAAAGAAACTAAAGCAAGTGAATTTGTGTCAAAACGGAAATACTTTCAACATCTTCTTTATATACTGGTTGGTGAGTTTTATGTTAATTTCATATCTTGCTTCATATATTATTGTAGCAGAACATAATAAATATATACCAAACCCTAGTGCTGCCAACTGAATTCCGTTTCTTAGTGGATTCTCGCCTGCAGAAGAGCTGTGGAGTAACTTATTGATGGCACTGTAGGCCTACTATACTAGAAAGGAGTGAACTGTAATTCAGAATTCTGAGAAAACAAAAGGAATAACTGAATCAGCATGTTCGAAGATTGAGAAAACTTTCAATTCACAGAGGTTTCGATGGATACTTGAGAATAACCAAGTGTGATAAGCTCATAGAGAAGTAAGAAATATTGGGTTTTCGAAATTTATCCAAGTCTACCCTCTTTTCAAAACTTCTCTTTTAATAGAAACACAGATTTTACTTTATGCTTGTGTGGATCTTTTCTACTCTCTCACAAATGAAAATGAAGCAAGAAACAGGGCTAAAGTAAAGGCTGATATTCTGCTTTGAGTGACTATGCTTGAACCTGACCTACAACGGTTGGTATCTGGAAAACAGCAGCATCTGCCCCATAGATGCAACCATAGGTGTACGGTAGGGGAGGGTTGAAACCCCTCCCGAAATATCTGCGATTTTTAGTATTGTAACATCATGTTCAATAATTTAAAAAAAAGCATTGGTATGGTTATTATATGATATTTTCTTACATAACACAGCATTATTAAAAACTCTTTTAAATTTTAATTTCTCATCATTGATTCTATAATCTCGTAATTTATTTTATAATAATTCAATTCAATTCTTTATTCACCGTAGGGATACAAGATCCTTGGCTTCGTCATAATACAGTAACTTACTTATCCTATATCTATTGTAAACACAAAAAGCAACCTAAACATAAAATTATTACAAATATTACATTAAAAGATTAATAATTAGACACATGGACATGTCACATAAAAATAAAATTAAGGAGATTAATCTAAGCAAGGGTACATTACAAGAATTACAATTTTTACAATTCATCTAAACTATACAGACATTTTGTTATTAAGAACCCTTTTAATTTAGATTGAAACTGTCGTTTTGAGACACCTGCAATTAATTTGATTTCAGCTGGCAATTTATTAAATAACCTTACACCTTGGTGTTGTACATCCTTCATTGACACATTTTTATTTATATTACACCTGTGGTAATTTATATTGGTTCTGGTATTATGCTCATGGATTTGATTGTTTTTTTCGAGTGCATAATTATCTATTAAATACATAATTACCCTATACACAAATAGAGAGAAAATGGTGAGGATTCTTTTACTAATGAATGTCTCCCTACATGATTCCCTAGCATTTAAATTGAACATGATTCTAACACTCTTCTTTTGATAGATAAGCAGCCTATTCATGTGAGTTCTAGCAGCAGCCCCCCATATAACAATGCCATATAATAGATGAGGATATAGACAGCCATAGTAAATAGTTCGGAGAATGTCAACATTCTTATAGTTGCTAAAATATCTTAATAGATAAACTGTTTTACTAATTATATTACATATATAGTCAATATGTTGTGCCCACGTTAGCCTATTATCAACAAGGATATCCAGAAATTTATGAGTTTTCACTTCCTCAATATTATTATTATTATTATTGTCAGCTATTCCAAAACTATTGTAATGCATGATCTTAGTTTTCTGCATGTTACATTGTAAGTTTATATTCTGGAAATATTCAAGCAATAGAGTTGTGATTTCATTTTGTGTTGTCTTTAGACCTTCTACGGATTTGTCCCAACACACAACTGTAGTGTCATCCGCGTATGTCACAACAGAAGTATTTTGCAAATGTTTAATATCATTAATGTACATAATAAACAGTAATGGGCCTAGTACCGAACCTTGTGGTACTCCATATTTCACATCTTCTATTTTTGATTTTACCCCTTGAATAAGATTCCCCATTTTAAATGATATTTCAGTGTATTGTCTTCTCCCAGTAAGGTAGCTTCGAATTAATTCCATTGGTAACCCCCTTATGCCAAAGTTTCCAAGTTTACTAATCAGGATTTCGTGGTCAACACAGTCAAACGCTTTAGATAGATCGAAAAATAAAGTGCTAACCTTCTCATTATTTTCTAAGTTCTCAATTACTGTGTGTATATACTGATTTATGGCAGAGATAGTGGATCGTCCTTTTCTGAAGCCATGTTGAAAATTTTGTAGCATGCTGTGTTTATTTAAATAATTTTCTAGTCTTATCAGGAGCACTCTTTCAAATAGTTTAGCTATTTCTGATGTAAGGGTTATGGGTCGATAGTTGTCAACATGTTGTTTATCTCCCTTTTTGAATATTGGTCTTACTACCCCTAATTTTAGTATTTCTGGAAACTGACCTTGTTCAATAGAGTAATTTATTAAATATGTTAGTGGTTTAACTACTGCATCTTTACAGCACTTTAACATCCATGGACTTATTTCGTCCCAACCACTGCCTTTTTTATTTGGTAGATTATTAATTATTTTGATTATTTCATTTTCCATGGTTGGATTAAGAAGGAAGGAGGAGCTAGCTGAGGGATTAGTGTTTACATAATTAGTCACTAACGGTAACTGAGTGGGAACATTAATAAAGAAATCATTAAATTTTTGACTTATAACACACTTAATCTCAATGATCAAATGATCTGAAATAACTTCTACTGTACAGGAAAGAATATTGTAATTAAATAGGCCTAATTTATTAATTGTGGTGGGTTTTAAATTTTTTTTACTAGTTATAACAGTGATGCGTTACTGATAAACAAATTTCTTTCAGAATTTCTCATAAATGATTCTATAACCTGGATATTTATGTATATGATGGGTTGGATCTTAGGAGTCCAATGGTTATCAGCTTTTAAATTCAGCCTTAAGCACTAGAACATAGTTTTTTTAGAACCTAACAAGATAGACATAGAATATTTACAGCATACTCTTTAGTTTATCAATTATACATGATAGTCATAAGAACAATTACGTCATAACATTAATTACATAGTTGAACAACAACTTGTCATAAAAGCGTTAGTATATTGATATAATAAATCAATATATTTAAATCAATAAGTCAAGTGATAAAATTAATTTAATTATTATAACCTTATACAATTAATTAAAAAGTAGTTGTTTAACAACTGGTCATTAGACACTAAGTCAATTATTAAAGTAATGTGTGAAATCAAGTTTCACTATATTACGAGTACTATGGTAATCTATTCAGTATTTGTATTCTCCTTTAGAAGTTTGTGACATACTAGTACAAAAAGATAACATTTGTTTGAAGATTAATATAATTAGTGTTTAGTTCATTCTTATGAATACATATTTAATTAATTAAGATGATTATAATAAATTCAGTAAAAACATTTTTGCATTAGAAGATTAAAACACAGAAGTATGATGACGTCAAGAGTAAGAGTACAATGGTAATCCATTCAGTATTTGTATCCACAATTTAAAAGTTTGTGATATATTAGTGCCTCATGACATCGATGTTCATAAAAGTTCAATGTATTCTTATGATTTCATAATCATTAATTATGATGATTATAATAATAAGTTCAGTAAAATTCTCATTAGAAGGTTAAAACACAGAAGTATGATGACGTCGAGAGTTCAGAGATTAGTTTCATTAATAAGTTATAAGCATGAACTCTATAAACTGTGTTGACATGAATCGTTGTTACAGTGTATTTTTATTTATCTATTTCTTCGCTTTCAGCCCAATATAATGTGTTGATCATAAGAATGATCTGGCTGGACTTACATAAGCTTTCATGAGTACTGTTATTGCATCTGGAATTTTTAGATCACAGTGAATGGTTGAGTTTCTGAATATCATGGAGCACTGGTTATTAATTGAAGGCACCTGTTTTGAACAGTCTGAATTCTTTGTAATTGTGAAGATGATGCTGAAACCCAAATTGGACAACTGTACATCCATTTAGGTCTGATGAACGTTGTATTATTAATTTCTTGTACAAAAGGGAAAGTGAGGATTTAGAAGATATGATGTTTCAATTCATGGAGACGATGGCAAATAAGTGAGAAAATGATCTTTCCACATCAAACATTAGACTCAATAATCTGGTCACCTTGAAGTATGATTGGTTGTTGTAGTATAACATGCTTGTACGTGAATTTTACAACGTTTGATTTTTTTGGGTTCATCACAACTCTCCAGTGTTTGCACCACAAGTCTATTTTGTCGCAAAATTCTTGAAGGTGCTGTAACAGCTTTATTTAGTATTGCAATGTTGTCTGCAAAATGTGTGATTATGAGTTTGTCAGAAACTGTATAGATGATATAAAGTAGAGGTATGCTCCTTGAGGCAGTCCAGATCAAATTATTAATGCTTTTGATTGAACTGATTCATATTTTACAGAAAATGTTCTGCTGCAAAGATATGATTTAATGATCCTATAGAGAGTATCATTAATTGTGAAAAGAAGGCCATTATGCCATATTTTGTCGAAAGCTTTTTCAGTATCCAGAAATAGTCCTAGACAAACTGATTTTTCCTCGTAAGTGTCCAATATAGCATCTACAATGCTGAAAACAAACTGTGTAGTGGGTAGAATGTGTTTTAATTCTTCCAGAAATTGTGGTAAGAGTAAATTTCCAAAAATGTTTGGGAAGAGTTGTGAAAGATTTATAGGACGATAACTCTTTGGATCACTTTTGATTTTCTATTGTTTCGTGATCATAGTTATAATAGCATGTTTCCATTTGGAAGGGAAATAAGTTAAGTGAAGAACAGCATTGTATATATTTTGTGTTATAAATACTAGTGTTTTTCTGGGAGAGCTTCCAGTAGAGGCTGAACATCAAGTCTTGGCCAGGAGCTTTCTTCTTAGGTGATCTAGTTATGATATTCCAACTTGTTGATTTTCTTTAACATGTTTGTATTTGGTTAATCCTGGTAGGTCAAAATTCAGATTTTTAAATAAGTTAAAATACTTTTAGATACAGTCAAAACCGTTTATAAAACATCACTTGTAATGACCAGGGCCCTGATTCTAATGATATGTCATCTTTTTATTGATACTGCATAGACATTGCCAACTTTAGATAAATCCTAATCATGGTTTCTTGATTATAGAAATGCATTTTTATTAGGTCAGTTTTTGTCATTTTATACAATTTTATATTTTTAGGGCATTTATTTCAATTTCACGCCATTACTTTTCATTTTCGTGTCATTTGCTTCCTTATTTAGTCATTTTCATGCATTTACATTGAGTATATTAACTTACTTTTATGTCATCTAGCTGTCTTTGAACTGTTGTTTAATGCAAGAAGGGCACACTTGGTGTTGAAGTGTTGTCATGTCTCAGTCGGAAACGGGAATCAAAGAAACGCAAAAATTTTGTATTATATTACTGTTGCTATTAGATTGACTTGGCACCTGCTTGGATTTTAGAGTGGAAACTACTGTTTACCCTCAATAAACAATAATATAATATGGCAAATCTTAAACGGAAATGCCGAAGTTTGACTCACCGGTGCCTCAGTGTCAGAATAAATTTCTGTAGGAAAGAACATTCACAACAGTTACAGTTAACAGAGTGATTTTATTTTTTACTTTTTACCATATTTCAAGTATGCACCCATTGTTTTGGTGGATTGAAGAGGAGTTTCTCCAAGTATAAATGTATCCTTTCAGACAATCGGAGGTCATTTACCTTTGATAATCTCCGTATCCTGACAGTGATTTACTGCAATCCTGAACAAGGCAGGGTTCACAAGCTTTCTTTCCCATACACGTAATATTTAAATAATTTACTAGGTTATTCTAATGCAACATTTTTATAGGATCTACTTTAAAAACAATTTTCTTACTTTTCTTCTCAAACGCTCCAATCAAGAAGAAAGAACAACGTTTTTAGACATACAACATACTTTCTGCATTTACAGTTTTTACAATTATGTACAAATTAGTCTATAACTTTGTGTGTACAATAATATTCTTTTTATAAATAAAATATCAATTTCTATGTCATTCTTTATAATCATTAAGTAATTTTCTTTAAAATTTAGGGTCATTTTATAGTCATTTTTCAAACAATCTTAGGTCATCAGAATCTGGGCCCTGGTAATGACGTATTGGGTATAAAGGCAAAATATAACAGCCCCATCTAAATTCCATATCAACTCTGTATTTCATACGACATATTGCATAAAACAATGTATTTTTAAAATATTTATCTCTGCTTTTAGGAGTTGATTGACAGCAGTCTGTAAACCTTTTGTTGTTGATTTTGTCAACTTCCTCTAATAGAATATTCAGTTCAGTTTACAACAGTGGCACATCAAATGATCTAGTCATATGCATAAAATCAGCTCTTAGAGAACAACACACTAATTTGGAAGGATACTTACTTCCTGCTTCAATATGGACGAATAAAACCTAATGAAATCCATGAAACATTTCACTATCTCTGATTTTTAGAAAGAAAAGTGCATATAAGTATGAATAGAATGTTGTCATTGATCAGACAGATTGATTTTAGCGATTCTTTCAAAGGGTAAAATGCCAGTTTTGGAATATAATCCAATATTTATACAATCGTTATGCAATACTTAAGCACCCGAGCACAAGCAGTCTTGCTCAATTGGGTGTATTTCTAAATGTTAATATTTCTTGTGCTAGAATAATTATTAATTATGTAAGATTAGCCTATCTTTCTTTTCCTTTTTTATACAGCAGTTGTAGTAATTTTTGAAATTTGTATTTGTTCTGCTTTACTTTACTTGTGTAAATATGTATTTGTATTTGTATAAATATAGATATAAATATAATATAAATAAATGTAAATCGTACTCTGCCTCCTGATAACGAAAGGCTTGATAGTACTTTTCAAATTATGCTACTTAGTACAGTGAACTCTCGATAAACCGGACTAAAGTGGCCGGGGGTCGGTCCGAGTTATGAAATGTCCGGCTTATGGAGAGTAAATTAGGAAATGGTATTTTAGTAACAAAATTTCTTGTTTAAGCTGCATTAACAAAACGTATGTGGCAGAACATAATATTAACACTTACAATTGGAACAAAAAAGAATAACACTTCAGTTCTATATTGAAATTTCTACTCAGAGTCTGAAATACACACTGTACCATTATTAGTACAATTTTCTGATGATGTGGCACTGTGAGCATATTTTTCTGAGAATATTTAGGCCGAAAGAAATTGTAAATGTATTTCTGTGTAAAGATTGTTTCGGTTTCTTTTTTAAATGGCTGTAGATTGGTCTGGATCACCAAGAATCTGTCCGAGTTATCCGAAGTCCGCCATACTGAGGTCAGAATTATCAAGAGTTCACTGTAATTAAATTTACGTCAGGACTACTAATTGGGACAAACAATAATGCAACAAATTGTAAATGGGTAGCCTATCATAGCCATCCATTTTCTTTTCTGTTGTTGCTCTCTAACTTATTTCTCCTTAATTGGGATGGATCCATGTAGTAGATTTACAGAATGTTACAGAATCCCGTACCCTAAATTAGGGGTTCCATGAGCCAAATTACTCAGATTCTTTCCTTTCCCAGGGATCTTGAGAAAACATGTAGCTCAGGCTCCTAGCCCCAAATCGCAATAGATGATCAAGGGAATAAAGAAGTTAAGAAAATATCTTGGTTAATCCACAATTACTTGCACCTGTGGTTGTCATGCCATCACTCGCACGTTAGATTTGATCTAACATGTGTTTTTTTCCCCCTTTATAGCTATTAAATGCAACTCAAACACATGAGTTAAACTTACAGTAAGTTTCTTTGTAACCATTTTAACATTTGTAAAAGCAAATACTGTTATATTTTCTTTAAAAAAATAAAAAAATAAAAAATAATAATAATAATAAATGACCTTTCAAAAAAGGTACTTTTTTTTACATGATTGTGGCATTGTAAACACTTAATTTACATATCTTAGTATATTATTATTACTTTATTATTGTTTTAATATTATTTTGTTGTTATTATTATTGGTGATATTATTTATTATTATTATGAATAATAATATACTGCTATTATAACAATTAAAAGTGCTGACGTGTGTGATATCATGTTACAGCTGACTCTCGGAAATTAAGAAGCACATACGTTGAGGAAGGCATTGGTAGAAAAACAACTTTCTCTTTCAAGATATACGTGAGTTAGTAAAATATATACACAATTGTTAGTTCCAATCTAACAGCGCAAGCGATCGTGGATTAAAGTAGTCTCATAGGAGTGTACAGTGTATAACTGTTCATATACACAGAGAGATGCCAGATATTAAACACCAGCGAGTCTGTGCAGGACAACCCATAATGGTTCCCATTTTTTAATTTCTTCATAATTTAATTAGACAGTTTTAGGTCTGGAATGGGAAAGCTGAGCAGGTGATGAAAATATGCAAACTGGTACTGGATATCACTTCACTGGGATTTTTGCCTTAGCAAACATGCCCATTACTTATGCAGAACATAACATGCATTCTATGCAGACAGTGGAAAAACAGACCTCTTGATTTGGAAGTAAAAACTCTCTTCAAGGTTTTGTGCTATTTCTGTTACTTGTATACTTACTGTGTTCAGAGAGAGATTTAGGGAAATTAATGGTTCTACTGCAGCTACTAACAACAGTTCTTTTATATTTCTTCCACTTTAAAGGAACAACAGTGTGTGTGTTTATAATGTAAACTGCATGCACTAGATGCTGGTGATGCAACAAAGCAGATACCTCTTGGTGCTGTACAAAACTTCCCATGTACTTTACCCAAACTACTCATAATACACAGTTTGCCTTCAACATAATATATTTCTTAATGTTTATCACTGAATACAAGTAAGAATCAGTTTGAAAAATTTTATGTCATAACCGGGATTTGAACACGGATCTTCGGCTTAACGCGCCGATGCTCTACCATTGAGCTACCATGACAACATGCCAGTACGACATCAAATTCCTCAACTGATATAAAATTTTTCAAACTGATTCCTACTTGTATTAATATCCCAGACATGGATTTAATGTCTATTTCCTTTCCCTCCACTTAGTTTATCACTGAACATTTTGATTAAAAAATTACAAATGTTGGAGTGTAGTAGTAGCCTACATATGATATGCCAGTATTACTTCAGTTTCCTTAGTAATAATAAAGTACCATTACGAATCATATTCATATAAAATTACAATAAAACAGAAAATTGACATAAATAACACAAATATTTACGTAATTTTTTATTAAATGGCTACTAAAGATGACTTTATTTTGTAAATCTACTGCCAGACTAACAAATCAACCGATGCTGCCAAAGTGGTGAATGAGTTTGTTTAAATCAGCCCCTAATGAAAAGCACCATCCATTTAGTTGCTTTTATTACTCCTTTTTCAACAAAATTAACAGAGCATCACATGTGCCACGTGTACTTTTTGTGAATATTTTCTTTTCATACTGCAATAAAATTGGCCACAACTTTTATTAAATTATGTTGAAGTGTACAATAGCATGGTACCTCCTAGTAAAGGAAAAGTAATTCTTATACTGAAAACTAGGAACACATGAACAACACTCAGAGTAATATTAGTATTTAGAGATCTTCTTTGTATTGTTAAAATTGTCCTGACACCAATGGTGCAGCATACGGGGAGACTCTGAGACTGAGTTTACCTAAATAATGTGCTAAGAAAAAAGTGGATTCATAAACAAATAAATAAAGGCAGCATAAATCAAGTCTTAATCATTATAAACCTATTAGTACTATCATACAAATATTTTGCTGCTACATACCCCAACCCTTCCTGCTATTATGTGTCAACTTGTAGTGCTGCATACTTAGGCAGACTCAAAATCTCATGATGCGATAGTGGAGGTGAGTCGAGACTGGGTTATGTCGATCAAGTTGTCAGTCTCGTCAAGTGTGAGTTATATGACTTTCCCCTCTAACTGCTGACCTTCTCGTTGAGAGAAGTCAGGCTGATTTGTTGGGAAAAAGCAACATAAAGCAAAGGGACTTAAACGATGTTGTGAGGTTCTAGGCTCAGCCCTCAGGTACCTGCAGCTTGAAGGGACCAGAAGTGAGGAGAGGGTAACATTTAACAGAAACAATAAATTATCATTGCTTACCAAGAATAGAGTGCAGTGCTTTACAATGTGTAATCAATGTTGCATGTATTAATCATTTTAAAACTATGGACAATTCCATCGATATAGTTAATTACATATTAAATACATCATTTTCGACTGTCTTATGAGAAAAAATATGAACTAAACGGTAAATGATCAACTCCTGAGCTTGTCACTGTCTTGCAAGAAAATACCCAAAATCAGACATTTTAAACATCTTAGTACAGTAAATTTAATTGGTGTTGCTTCATACGTTTGTTATAGAATGGAGAAAAAGAATGGAATGTTGAAGCAATATAAATTGTAAATAATAATAGCAATAATAATAACAAGAGTAATAATTGTAGTATTATTTTATATAGGTATATAAGAAATTGATTCCTTGTGCAAATATTCCCGTTATTAAGTGCCAGTATGGTACTTTATGAGATTGTGTGTGGGACGAAAAATGTCTGTCCGTCTGTATGTTTGTACGCGCCATAAGTCAAATACGCTTTTTCGGATCTTCATGAAACTTGGAAAACAGATTTATAATGTCTATGGGAAGAACCCTATTGAAATTGAACCAAATCGCTTCACCAGTACCGGAGTAATGCCCAATTTAGTGCCTATTTTAATAGATTATGGCGCCTTTCTATTTGAAAGGCGCCATACGCTGTATAGGATTTCCATGAAACTTGGTATACGCATTTATGACGTCTATGAGAAGTAGCTTATTGAATTTGAACCTAATCTGTTGGCCGGTACCGGAGTAAAACCCAATTTAGTGTCTATTTTAAAGGCGCAATAACTCAAATACGCTTTATCGGATAATTATGAAAGTTAGTGTACGCATTTATAATATCCATGGGAAGACATCTATTGATATTTAACCAAATCGGTTGACCAGTACCGGAATAATGCCCAATTTAGTGCCTTTTATGTTAATATATGAGAAGTCGCGATAACTCAAATAGCCTATGCTTTATTGCATTTTCCTAAAACCTTGTATACCCATTTATAATGTACATGGGAAGACCTCTACTGATATTGGACCAAATAGGTAGACCGGTACCGGAGTTAAACCCAATTTAATGTCTATTTTAAAGACGCTGTAACTCAAGTATGCTTTACCGGATTTTTATGAAACTTAGCATACACATTTATAATGTTCATGGGAAGACGTCTATTGATATTAGATGAAATCGGTTGACCTGTTTCGGAGTAATGCTCAATTTGCTGCCTATTTTATGATAATATATGTATTCGAAAGAATTTATAAAAAAAAAAAGCAAATCAGTTATCTTGACAACATAGTCAATTGTTTTACTGTGATATTATAAGGCTTTGAAAATTAAAATACAGTTAGCTATGACCAAAAACACTATTGTTTTACATGCGCTTATCCAACTAGACCGTTAAACTGACCCAGGTGGCCGAGATGGTATCGTCTTGGCCTCACATTCTGGAGTTCCATGGTTCAAATCCCGAAACCGGCCAATTTCACTTTTTTTTTGGTTTGTATTTTTATGTGAGTGTGCGATTGTCAAGATATCACAAATCTAAACAGTTCAGCTGATGCTGGAAGATTTTAATACAATTTTTTTTAAAACTAGACCTTTGTTCTTCCGTAAGGCCTGCTTAATGAATAAATCTGGAGCTTAACTTGGAAATCAATTTTAAAAAAAATATTCTGCATATCATAATTGCAGTCATAACTGATTAAACAAAAACATACTGGCAATTTTTTACATCAGTTTACCTGATTTTATTTTATTATCTACAATGCTAATCTTTGAGAATATGTGTAGGCCTACCATTTAAACAATTATAAATTCAGTTTTTAAAATGTAGTTTACCCAGAACACAAAGTGAAGCTATGCCACTGACACTAGTAACAAAATCATCAGATTGGCACTGTAATCACTTCCCACCCAGTTGGTTGCTTCCTCACACCTTATGTGTAGGGAATCACATGAAAAGTTGAGACTCCTGTAACTGTGTTACTATTCTGTACAACTGTATTTCTTTCATGTTTTCATGAACTCTTTTACAATGTTGGCAATGTTAGCATGACATTCAATGTTGCCAAGTGTAGCAAAATATGGAATTTCTTAAAAGGAGCCTTCTTATCTTCAAGAAAGTAAAGGTCTGATATAACTAGGACAGTTATTATGTTAATATCTGTGATGTCTATAAAAATGTTGGCACATCAGGACATTAGTCTGGTGATAATCTATCCAGAACAAAAATAAATGAGGATTATATTATCTTAGGATTGACTGGAAAAAATAAACTGAAAATGTATCTTACCTTGTTCTCCATTTACTAATAATTATTTTAATGTACCGGTACCATAGTCAATGTTATGTAAATAAACTTTTTTGTAAAACCAGTGTGTACCATGTCAGCAATGGTATTTGTCAGTATACACACTATAGCATACAGAGCTGTCATTTATTGTTATCAAATTATTCATAATGCATAAATTTTTATTTTAAAATGGTAAAATTTGTTGCTGGAGAACGGCGTTGCACAATTGGTTGAGGCACAGCGTTACGAATGGGAAGGTTGAGGTCAGTGGGATTTTTTCATTGGCCTAATCCTTTAGGTGGTGCTATATGGCCCTGGGGTTGACTCAGCCTCTAACACAAACGAGTACCGGTATCAGAAGCAATCTTGGGGGTAAAGGCAGCCAGTGAATAGGCTGATAACCTTACCACCTTCTCATGCTGAATGTCTTAAACTCTGGGAGTCTCAACCTCCTGGAACCCTAAGGGCCTCCATGGCCTGTACAGGGATCACTTCACTTAAATTTTCTGCTAGCAATAGCAATCTTTTACTGGTTGTCCAATAAATTCTAACATAAGAGCTGTTAAGATTAATAATACTTAAGTTATTGTAAGAAATAAACTGATGAAAAGCAAAATAGTCATTATAAAATTACAAATAACTGGATAAAATTAATAATATAGGCCTATGTTCATGGGTTTGCACTTGAATCAAGCTTAGGGCATCTAAACTTTAAACTATACGTTCCATTGTTATTCCTCTGCTGAAAGCTTGGTGTAAGATTCCAAACATTCATTCAGATTAATCTGTGGTACATGAATGCACACACATATATCTAGTGTAAAATCCTGTTTCAGTTTACTGAATAATATTAATTATATTTAGCTGTTAGAAAGAGGAAAACATTGTTGTTTAGGCAACAATCATTTCTTTCCCGGGCTTGTGTTGCTATGCACACTTATTGCAAGTCATGCATTTTTTTATAGTAATTACTTCCCCCCTTCTCATTGTTAATTACACATTCTCGTGTGTTCTTGAACAATTACCTGTGTCTTGTTTTTAGCCTGTTAATAGTTCATATTTGGCTCCTAATTGTACAGTTAGTCTTTCATTGGTTATTATGGCTCCAGGGAAATTTGTGATTGGTTGCAGTGGCGGCTCAAAAGATAAGTGAAGTGCTGCTAAATCTGTTCCTGAATATGGCTAGTGATATTTATCTTACCTCATTTCTTGTAGGTTAAGTAGAGTTGAGGTCATGAAGTCCCCAAATACCCCATTATTCCAAACGTTTTTCTTCACTCCCAATAAAAGGCAAGCAAGTATTTGTAGGAAGAATACTATCACATAACCACAATGGCTACATCAATTACTTTTAAAATGTAGCTGAGATAAGACTGCTCCGACTTCTTTTCTCTCTTAACACTCACAGATAAAAATAGGATAAGATGATTGAATATCAACAGGGCTTACTTATCCTTTTTTGCATTAATGAGAAAATGGAGCCTCTAATAATGAACACACTACATTCTTTTCTGGATTCATTTATAATATCAACTAAATTTAACAAAACCTTAATAAAAATTGCAATTCACTAAATTCACTTGTTTTTCTTACAAAGCAGCAAATTGAGTTACTGTCTGTCTCTGAAGGGTGGATTCACACTTCTCAGGATGGGATGTGGAAAGTGGGGCTGGTCTCGAAGAAGTTTTTTCCTTTTGAGAAGAGATGCGAACTGACACGTCAGCCAAAGTAGGTTATTGCCTTTTATCAACTGAAACCCCCTCAGAATCGCTATACTTGAGCATGTTTGAAGTTTGAGAAAGAGTAGCTTTTTGGGAATCCAGTCCGGCACTATATCACCTGAGGAAATGGCCATAGAGACTTGCTACAGAGAGAATGTGCTCTGTTCAGTGCTGCATCCATACTCTTTCATAATGCCGCATCCAGATATTTCCTTATGCTTTCAGATATGAAATTTGCATGTACGAAATGTACAAGCAAAACAATTTTTACTTACATTTTAAAATAATATAGGTGAAGTGCCACTTCAGTCACTTCACCCAGCAAGCTGCTGTTGATTGGTTATACTTACTCTTACTTGGACGGACAACCCAACTGCCAAGATGATGGCATCACAATGTTCTTTCCTCCGAGAGGAAGCTGGCACAATTTTGGTTTTGTTCCGAGTTTTATTTTATTTGTGAGTTCATCTAAGGATAAGTTTCCTGCTTGTGGTAACATATTATATTAATTATAATTATTCAAAGTTTTGTTTTCAGCTATGTAGAAATATAATTTAGGTTATCGTTTTTTGCACACACAAGACACAACTTTTGCGTAGTTGATGGGGTGGGGCCTAGTGTGATGTATTATAATTATGTTGTTTTCATTATTTGGGGATGAATCTTGAATTAAAACCCAGGGGGCTGGTGCAATGGGGAAGATTTTGATCTTTCAGAATGAGTTGTAGCTTTTAAAATGTAACAGTAATTTCCTGAGTGATTTAAATAAGCAACATGCATAACTTGAACATATGGACAGGCATGAAACCTTCACACATACAATACATAATCACACCAATGTGTTTATAAATCAGACTGTCTCTGAAAGGTGTAGACACTGTTCTCCAGAACTTCAGTCCTTGTGCTTGCCTACTTGCTATCTGCATCTCTTATCCATAAAATATAACATGCCTGTTTGTTAATGGCGTTCAGCCTTTTGCAACAATCTACATATGCAAGGTGCATTAGAAAAGTTTAAAGAATCAACTATTCATGCTGCTACAACAAATCTATGGCTTAATGTGTTAAGTACAATCTTGAGTTAAATGTGTGAAGTAAAAGTTTGGCAGATCTTCACTCTTAGAAACCTGACAAGTGAAAAACAGAAGCTTAATATATTTTCTGCTGGGGGAATATATTGTTAAATACTTTTCATCGATGCACTTTTGTGGCAATTAAGTATTAAAATGGATTTACTAAAATCTTTAGAATTGAAGTGTGTTGAAAACCTCTTTTCTGAGTGATGACACTATGGGAATTATTTTAACATGACACCTGCTTTGTGCAATTTCTATGCCCAATAGATTTTTACGTCATTGTTTTCACTTTAAAACATCAATGTATTTTGGAAAAAAAGTATACAAGTTTAAAGAGTAAATGGTCATTTTGGAGAGCAGGTTATGAGTAACTCTTAAACATCTATCAAGTTATTGAGAATGAATATCAAGATTGCTATTACAAAATTCACTAAAAAATTAGATTATTGATGAGGAATACCACTGATGAACTAAGTTTATTACAGAAATTACACAACGGAAACAGTCACAAAATGCTAGATCACCTGAACATGTGATCCACTGCTTTCACAGATGTACCAGACTTTTGTTTAAGATCAAAAGCACCAACCAATTTACACCCCCATGACACTGCACTATACTACGAATGTCAAAAACTAAAATTGTGCCTCTGACTCAGAAAGTAAATTACATTCCACATGCGGTTCATGAAAATCAGCAAGTCAGCAGTGCTGAAAAATCATACAGAGCATGTGATAAGTACTAAAAAAATGGGTACAGAATCACTCTTAAAATGAAGCCTTGTATCTCTGTGTCATTTTAGTCCATGCGAGGTAGCAAAAAAATGCTCATTTTTAAAAGAAGTTAAAGTGGTCACTTTCTCTGTGAGACAATTAGGAGGAAGATAGTGGAACTTATTGTACGCTCTGGAAAAAATCAATTGGTAGTATCATGGTAAAAAAATACAAAAGATGTGAAAAAGTGTTTTTATTTTAATTTTAAGGTGTCAAAAAGGAAAATACGGGGGAGGGGGGGGAACGAAAAATAGCATGAGATAGAGCTTAAAAAGATGAAGAAAATGTGTCCCAAATGATAAAAATTTGTTCCTAACTTTTTGCAAAATCATAAATATTGTGATTTTTCAACATTTTATTACTTGGCTTATATGCATTGTACAAAGTTCTGTTGCTCTGAAATTGTAGCTCTCTGTGATACCACTGCCTCCTCCTCCTCCTTCGTCTTTTCTTCTGGTGCTCCAACTTTTTAATTCAAAGTTTTGGCCTTCTCAACAAGTTTCTTCCATTGACTGCCCTGAATTATTGCTCACTAATTTCTAATTTTTAGCTCTTTTAGATCTTTAATTATATTGTCAGTCCATCTTAGTTTGGGTCTTCCATGAGCTCTTGTTGACAAAGGATTCCAAATTGTATACTTTCTTTACTAATCTGTCGCTTTCCATTTTATTGACATGGCCAAACCACATTAATCTTTGGGATTTAATAAAATTTATGATGTTTTTATTCTATATTATTTTATTTTATTCACTGTTTGTTTTGACTCTCCATGTGTCATTTGGATCTTTTGTGGTCCATATATTTTCCTTAAAATTTGTCTTTCAAAAACCATTAGGTTTTGTTTTAAAGTTTCCTTTATGACCCATGTTTCACAGCCATAATAGTGATACCTACCTATGATAAAAATTTTATTCAAAAATATTTTTTTTAACTTATTGAGAAAATAGCTGATATGTGAAAACAGCTGTTTTGCTAAACCAGCAGGCAATCTGCTAAAAATGACTACACAGTAAAAGTTGAAGTCGATTTTTGTTCATGTCCCTTATAAACAGAAGTATGTAAAAATCAACTAAACCCATAAAAAACCAGGCTATTCTGTGTCTTGGGCTGTGGTGGAGGAACACAACAAGCCTTGTTTTCGCTCTCATGGCATTTCTCCATTATGTCAGCATTTCCCCTCCGTTGGCTCCTCAGCAGCCCAAGATGCAGAATAGCCCGGTTTTCGGTGTGGTTTTTGAAGGGCTTATTCAATTTTTACATACTTTTGTTTATAATGGGGTTGTAGAGCAACACCTAGCGAACAAAACGAGACTTCAAAGTTTACTGTGGGGTTATTTTTAGCTAATTGCCAGCCATTTTTAAAAACACCTGTTTTCATATTTTAGCAATATTTTTCAAAAACAGTGAACGCTACTTAATGTAATCGCGGATAATGTTATCACTTTTATGAAGTCCCATACAGATTAATACTGATATTTTGAAAAAAAAATCCTGTTTATTGTGATCAAAGATTCGGTTTATGTTATCACATTTTCCTTTTTGCGGCTTTATTTCCAAGTACTGTATATCATCAAAGTTTCATTTTTAAGGATTTCGTTTCTAACTCAACCGTATTGTGTTGTACTGGAGGTAGCAATTCTATTCCCAGCTAACAGGATGACCAGTGCTGCTTGCAGTCTATTACTGTATTACACCTATGAGTGGTTCAATGATTCACAGTTATGTATTATTTTATGAATAAATATCTTTAATTCTGTTTTGTAGTTTATTATCTTATATATGAATAAATAACCTTCATTTAATTCCTTTGGCTACTGTTATCAGATAGTACTGTAGAACCATTGGGGTGCAGGTTATGTTTGTGTATGTATGGATCATGTGATTATGTCAAGGGGGATATTGGATATTTTATAGAAATAGAGAATTATATAGTAGACTTTGGTAGCTTAAAAAAAAGGAACATTTGTAAGAACTGATGTAACATGAAATGCAATTATATGCAAGGTGGTGGTGTTCCATTGAAAGAGGTAGGAGCAAGTGTGACTGATATCACATACTCATGATGCAACCCTATACATATTAATTATTTCTAGAAGCTTCCTTAATCCTTGGAAAATGCCAGTTGATGATGTAAACAAAAACACATAGTTTCAAATAACACAGACTGCTTTATTGACAAACTGAGATAGACGCTTAATGCATGACAAGCAGGCTTTATATAGTCTGCTACCCCAGACTATATAAAGCCTGCTTGTCATAAATTAAGTGTCGATCTCAGTTTGTCAATAAAGCAGTCTGCGTTATTGAATCCATGTGTTCGGCTTTACTCACACATTCATGAGCAAGTGTTCGGAATGCTACAATTTAAAAAAATCCCACTTTTTATAACAAACAGTAGGCCTACATATTCACGATTTTGCTAAATTCTACAATGCAGATGCAAAGACTGTCAAAATCTGCTAGATGCTCACAATATGCTTGCAATATGGGCACCTCCTTCACAACATAAAAACAAAATCATAATTCAATTTCTACCACAGGCAGGTGAATGTATCCACTGATTACTTTTTATTCAGCTAGGAGCCAGAATTTCATTTAAATGGCAAAAATAAATTAAAACGTTCATATTTTGGAAAACAAAATTTCCGTGTAATGAGTGAACATAACATTTATCAAAAGTTAAATATTTTCACACCCTTACCTACGAAGATATTTGATTCCTTTTTTTTATTGAGATGTAATGGGTATTAGAGCTTTGGACATGTAGGAACTATTTCCATAGTTAGAAGATGTTTCAGCAAGCTGACTACTATCACATTTTCATGATAGTGATCAGAAGCACTTGAACCAACACTTCCACACTGGTGAACCAGAAGCACTCACAACATATCCTTGTCTTGTGCAACCATGATCATCAGCCAGCATAACATATTGGGTAAACCAGCGCTTCTCAGCATTAGTGAATTTCAAACTAGTACTTTTTCTTAAAGGAATTCCATACCAGCATGTTATGTATGTATAAATAGAGCCTGGATTCTTAGGTTTAAACTATTTTGTTCCTTGTTACCTACCCGAGATATATGAACAAAATTATCCGTTTCATTGTTATGGCAATGTCCAATCTTATAAAACCTAAAAATGGCTATATAGGATGTTAAAAACTAAAAATGGCTAAAACTGTTTTAAATTAAAATACGATAACATACTTAAACTAATAATGTCTAATTAATCTAATTATTACTGTTCTACTAAAAATAGATTACTTTTGAAATATGTCTCAATTTTGCCTTCCTCTCTGTTACCAGTAGCCTACATTTATAAGAGAAAATGTAACATTGCATTTCGTGATTTTCTCATTTTGTACCCCACTGCCCTGGTATTTGTACCCCATTAAAACTAAACTAAACTCCGTGGTGCTACATCCTTGGGGGTATTTGGCCTACCACCCGACCGCTGCATCATCTACCATAGGCAGATGGCAGGATTGGGGGGCATGTGGTCTGCATGCTGACACCCATGGCCGTTAATGGTGGTTTTCATGACCGGAGGTGCTACTTCTCTATCAAGTAGCTCCTCAATTTGAATCACGAGGCTAAGTGCACCCCTGCCAGACCTCCCTACCTCAGAAAAATCCAAGAAGGTACCGGGGTTCGAACCTGGGCCGACGGATCTGTAGTCAGTGATGCTAACCACAAGACCACGCCGGCGGTCAAAGGAGGTCGTTAGTAAACCAAAACCCCCCCGACTTCTTTAGAAGCAAATTAAAGGCATTCTTAAGAAGCTTACACTTGCAGTTTATTCACAATGTTTGCACCAGCAAGACACTGAGTATTCTAAAACTTGGTTGATTCACTGAAAAAGTTCTTGTTTAGTTTATGTGGTGGAGTTGGAAATGACAGGGGTAATTCTAAATTTAATTATGTTCTATAAACTGTTGAAAATTAAGCAAAACCTGTTCCCATAGTTTTGTGGTTCTGCGCCATGGGATCCTCAGTAAAAATATAATTAATTATTATATTTTGTCCATGTGTTTATTGTATTTATTAAATTGAAACTTAAAAAAACTTGTCTTTAAATTTTAAAAACACAAAATAAAACTATTTTAATATGTTTAATACGGGATTTATAAAACCTAAAAATCCAGGCCCTAATAGTAACACACTATATAGTAACTGAGCTGTCGTATCCTGCTTGTGTACAAGCTCTTGCATGAATTTCTCAGAAGTTCATGTATAAAACTGGAAACAAATGCCTGTTAACTTGTGACCAGTAGTGAAAATGATTTCAAGTGATGACGAGCTATTTAATACATTAAACACAATAATTAATTATGGTAAAATGAATAAATGATACTTAAAGTAAACAAATAAAACCTATCTTTGACTCTCAATTCATAAGATACAGTACTTCCTTCCAACATTTGTCAACATAATTCCTATTAGCATGTAGTTTCACTCTTTATCCCAAATGACTCTTCTTTGCAATACATGAAAAAAACTTATTAATTCATCAACATCCACCATTTTCAATGATATAATACCAAAAAAATCTACGCAGTGTTATCCATAAGCCTACTAATTGCTGAAAATAATGTTTCATTCATTCTTGTTGCCGATCAGCACTTGCAAAAAGCCCTTGCATGTCCAGACATGCTTTGCCTGTGAATGGACACAGCACAATAATGTGAACTTCTAAGCTGGTAAGCAATTGCTGGCACTTGCTTGCAACTGGTGAAAACTAGCTTTGTATGTGATCGCACCCTAAGATACCTACTGATCAAACTGTTACCAAATGTTTGGTGATCATTAAACACTATCAAAGTTGTGTGTCTTAGAAGTTCACAGTATTAATATATATATATATATATATTTATTTGATCTATTCATTCTGAAAGTATGCCGTACACATGTCGTTTCATTATGCATGTAGGTTTAACATTTTTTAATCTTACCAATCTAGGCAAAATAAATAAATAAGGAAGAATGTCCTTTTTTCTCTTCTAGTGGGCACATTAGTAGTGGGTAGAGTTTTGTCATGACTTAGAGGGAATATGGCAAGGAAGGTATAATCTGATCACATAAGGATATTTCACATGCACAGGTAACAGTGACATCAGAGAGTAATATAATTTTTCATAATTTATATTGGTGATACTTGTTCCTAGCATTTTTACCACAATTACTTTACATGCACATGCACACGTGTCAGCATGTTTTCTAATTGCCATTGTTGACTTGTACATGTCAGTGTTTTAACAGTGACACTAATTTTGTCTTGGGATATAGGGTTGATCACCTTAATATGGTAAGAAAACTCTTTCACTATAGACTATTTATTTATTAAATAAATAACAGATCAGAGTGAAAAAATATAATGGATTAAAAGCAGAGAATGATTTCACATAAGATGGATTGTAAAGCATGGATCAAAACTGAATTCTTGACAAAGACACACATATCAGATATTTCCTTCAGTTGCTAAATTCTTTAACAGCCATTGTGAATAAAACCTTCCACTTTTAAGCCAAGATTTGAGATACAGATAACTTAAATTCAAATTATCTGATATTTTAAAGACAAATTCCATGCAGCAACAGGAGGAAGAATTAAAGGTTCAAACTAAAACTTCATATTAATGGATATTACTGTTGTTAGAAATGCACTAGATAAACTACACTTCAGAAATCCAGTGCAGTAATTATGTAATACTGAGTTTATTTTTATGCTTCTTGTGTGTAGGGGATACACCATTATGCTCTTTATGACTGTCGGTGAATGTTACTGTTTCCTTATTTCTGAAAACAATAAAAAGAATTTTAAAATAATTAAAGAATTAAAAGAAATACCGATAATGTACAATCACAGACATTCAGAGAAAAAGTTCTCATAAATGCAGCTTAGCTTTGCATTTATATTTTTCAAATGAAAATAATAATTTGGATTATATACAAAATCATAAAATAATAAGTAGGCCTATATAAAAGAAAAAAATAAACCTGTTTAGCAATAAGATCAAATCTGTATAAGTGGGAAGACAAATGGAATTCAGATCCCAAGAAGACAAACACAAACTAATTACAGAGGCTATGGAATGATAATTGTTTCATAATGGCCATTTGTAGGCTAAGTGGAAAGGTAGAGTCAGACTGAAAAATTCAATGCCATAGCTGGGATCTGAACTAGGAACTTCAGCTATCCATGCTGCTGCTCTTACAAATTGAGCTATCATGGCAATGTGTTGCCACAACATTAAGTCAGTGGAGAGTGTGAGTCAGTTGTATCGGCACATTGCCAAGATAGCTCAACTGGTAAGAGCAGTGGCATGGAGAGCCAAAGATCCTGGTTCAAATCCTGGCTATGGTATTTAATTTTCAGTCTGATTCTACCTTCCCACCACAGATAGGCTATGTTAGAAAGGAATCTGTTAATTCTTCCTTAAACAGAAATATTTTGAGTAACTGTAGGCCTATATTTATTTCCTGTTTACTGTGACACTGTATATTTATCTGATGTCTAATATCTTGTATGATTGATAGTCATAAATAAATACAAATAAAATACCGTAGCTGCTTTATAATAATTTTTCCTACATTTATCACTGAAAATATCTTAAATACTTTGAGAAATACGTACAGAAGGTGTTAAGCTTATTAGTCATTTTACTTCTGTCTGGTATTAAGACCCAATCAAGGGTGCTTAAACTCTTACAATCCCTTGGGCCTCCAACATTTTATCTTATGACAATGTCAATGGTTGATGGATAAACATATTTTGTACAGAATATAGCTTAAGCCATATGGACAGCTGGTGGAGAAAAATTATTTTCTGTGGCACTCTAACTATGGAACTCTTATTATTATTCCTGTCTTCAATGAGGTCTCAGAATCAGTTAGATTCCTGCAATTTGGCAACACCTTGTAGCCTTCTTTCTACTTAAATCTACTGTATTTGGATTCGTCTCACAGCCCTCATATTTTTTGGCACACCATAAACGTATCTGTGAATCTGATCTCTAATGTAATTAAATAGATCATTCCTATAAGTGAAGTTGACTAGTACCAGGTAGATAAAAAAAATATATAGCCTATATTATTACAAAGAGTACTATCTTTAAAATCCAAGTTACTATTGTGCTAAAAAAGGAGTGTGTATTCCATGTAGTATTATGTTCTTTGTTGGCTTAGATATATTCGGGAATGTATTTATCAAGCAATTTCTAATAATTTGTATGTCTATTACAAGCGAGTATATCTGAGTCTTTAACCTTTTATTAAGTACCAGAATGGTACTTTATAAGATTTTGTGGGGGACAGGAAAATGTCCATCTGTCTGTCCATCTGTATGCATGATAACTCAAATACGCTTTATCGGATTTTCATGAAACTTGGTATACACATTTATAATGTTCATGGGAAGAAGCCTATTGATACTGGACCAAATTGGTTGACCGGTACCGGAGTAAAGCCCAATTTAGTGCCTAATTTATGGTAATATATTAAAAAGAATTTATCAAATGCAAAACAGTTTTCATGACACCATATTGATTAGAGTGTTTTAGAGTGGAAGTTGCAATATGCTTTAATACGCAATACTTTGACAAATAACACTGTTACTTCACATAAGCTTATCAAACTAGACCGTTAAACTGAGCGAGGTGGCAGAGATGGTAACATTTTGGATTCGCATCTGGAGGTCCCAGGTTCAAATCCCATAGCCAGCCAATTTGACTTTTTTTTAATTATTTATTTATTTTTTAATGTGAGTGCGCAATTGTCAAGATATTACAAATCTGTATAGTTTTGATGATGCTGGACAATGTTAATCTGATTTTAAACTAGACCTTTGTTCTTCCGTAAGTCCTACTTAATGAATCAATCTAGAGCTTAACTCGGAAATCAATTTAAAAAAAAAAAACTTAATTTTCTGTAAATTATAACTGCAATTATAACTGATTAAACAAAAGCATCTGGCACTTTGTTACATCAGTTTACCTGATATTAGAAAGTCCCTTCTACTCATAATTTTATAGGATAGTGGAGGAAACAATTTTGAGAGGAAATAACCAAAATTAAGGACAATATAAAAACTAAACTTTATTTATTATGCCCTTGCAGGCTTCATAACCAAAGTGATTTTCAAATTGAAACTTTGAGCACAATCAATAGTGTGATGACTTCCAAATTGAGGAAATAATAGGCCTATGATTTAAGGAAAATAAAAACACCATAGTTCTCTATGCTTGGAGTGAGGAACTGTTGTCGTTGGCGGTTATATGAATACAATCTTTTGTGGTTAACAGTCAGGTCTTCATTACATGTAGTACATTCTGGAGGATATATCTTTTTCATTAAATATCCATGGGTGAATTTTGTGTGTCCAATGCATAGTTGGTTGATTAGTATTTGATGTCTGTGAGACAGATGTTTGGTTGGGTATGTTAAGTTTTTACAAGATATGGGGAAACCATGAATAAACCCACGTCAAATTGGCCAGCCATGGGATTTGCACCTGGGAATGCGAGTCAAAGACGTTACCATCTTGGCCACCATACTTGATAAAGGTCTTCTCTTCGAATCTCAATTACACAAAATCCAAAAAAATTAACTTTAAGAATCTGACAATTCAAATAAAAGAAGACAAAATACTGAATGCATCCTCCATATACCTTCACTTTTTCACAGCAAGAATAATTTCACTTATAATTTTATATATTTCAGTTATCCTATTTTTGTGATAAAGAATTCCTGGGAGCATATTTGCACATTAACTTTTCATTTTGTAACTTCAGTTTCAACAAAATGAGTGATACATAAAAAATTACAAAAAACTGCTATAGAATATCGAATAGATTTACAATAAAATTTAATCCTTCAAAACAAACATGCGCAGAAATACACGTGCATTCATACATCATATACACATGTTCACATGCACTCATGCAAGCACATGCACATGCACGAGCGCACGCATGCAAGCACGAGCGTACGCACGCAAGCATGCACAGACACACACACACGTACAAATCATACATGCTGCAAGCACATACAAGCACATACACATGTATATACATGCAATGCAAACTCACACATGCTGCAGACAAGGGCGCCCATATGATATTTTCTAGGGAGGGGCCAATTTTTTTAAATGAATTAATTTGTTGTCGCTTTAGCTTTTTGGGTCACTTTATAACATTCTGTTAATAACATAAGTGCAAAATTGAGAAAGACAGAAAATAACTTCGGGGAGGGTTGAAAGTGATGGTGGAGTTGAGGGTATTGAATACCCCCCAAGAAAGGGGGGTCCGGAAAATTTTTAAATATTGAACTAGTGAAAATCACATTTTTCGCTATTTTAGCATTGAAAAACTAGTTAGTAAATTCTTTTACCTTACTCTAAGATATGCCAACATAAGCAAGAATTTGTTAGGCCTATTTAAGTTGGTGGTCCAGCCCAGGAAAATTTTTAAATATTGATCTAATGATACATTTTATACTATTTTCGCACTGAAAAACTCGTTAACAAGTTTCTTTACCATACTCTAAGACAGGGGAAGACAGAAGGTTGCTCTGTGACGTCACTGCTTTCTGCTCTCACTGCTCGCGTAATACCTCTGCGAGGAGCATGTGAAATGGTGGCATCAGTGAACAGGGGGGAAGAGAGGGGCATTAGTATTGCGGGCAGCGGGAATTTAGGGGGTTAGAACTTACGTAATACGTGTTTCCGAGTTAATGAAACATCAATCGATCTTCTTGATAGTTTATCGGTTAATTACAGCACAGTAGTTTAACATATTATAAATAATTCTATTTTTCTATTCTGTGAGAACAATTGCCTTTCCACAAAATCTATGTTCTTTGACAAAAATAGACAATACTATCATTTGAATTAACAAAATTCACTACAATAAAAATAACAAAAAAATGAACTGAATTAATTACCATACAAGCTCGTCTGCACCTTAGATGATACAAGATTACAGTAACAATTTTCTGACTTTCCTGTCTCTTTTTTCTTTAACAAGTTTATCAATGTTGGGACGTAATGTTTGAGCAATATTTAATCGAAGACTACATTTAGGTTGTGATTTGACAATGTACTTCTTGATTTGAGCTTTGCACATTTCATTAGTGAAAAAAATTGTTCGGCCACATATGTCGATCCAAAATTACATAATATTCGTGCGGCAAGTCTCGGGAATCTGGTTTCAGAGAAATTTCTGAAAAAGTTACCCAAGACCACTTTACGTTCATATTTGTCCTTTAACAGATCGTCGCATTGTATGTTTAGCAGTTCCAACTGATACCGGCAAGGAACGTCTGACATTAACTGTATATGGGGTAGCAAAAAGTTTAAACATTGGAGAAAGGTTTTCCACATCCTGAAACCTCGATTCGAACTGAAGAAGAATGTTTTGCAGAACTAACACATGTTCTGCAGAGAGAACACTATCAGGATCGCATACTTGCATTAACTTTGAAAAATGCTCCGTATTTCCAACCAGAAGTTGTTTACCCACAGAGCTAAAGTAGGTCCTCTAGTACCTAAATCTAGCGTACTCTAATTTCTAAACACCCCTACTACCGTGCGCTCTTGCTGACGTCACACACAAGGGATCCGCATGCTCTTGCTCCACAAACGTCATCACAAGACGTAGTTGACTTCCCCTGCTCTAAGACAAGCCAATGTAAACAAAAAATCATTACCTAAGTTATAATACTTATTACTACCATAAGAAAAGTTAAATAACACATGTTACAATGGAAATAATAATCTACTCATTATATTATGAAAACAAAATAACTGCTATATCATATTTGATACACCAACAAAACTTGTTTGATTTAATAAATGAATTTTTTTAAACAAAAATAGAATTTTAGCTTTTGATTTTTAGGGACCCCCTGGAACCCCCTTTCCTAATCCACCGTGGATTCTGCTTCCATGCTGTCAATTTGTAAAGCTTCTGCAAACTTTTTATGTCTCTACTGACTTTCAAATAATTGTCTTAAGAGAAAAACACCTGACTATAATTATTAATATAGGCTACATTTCTTTTCCTTTCCCTGAGAGCTAGAGGGGGGCCGTGGCCCCCCCTTGCCCCCGGGTATGGGCGCCCATGGCTGCAGACACACACACATGTGCACACATGCACCTGCCTGGTCTTTAAAATCTGACTTTATGTAAAGTTGAGTCTTCCACATTTGGGTTGTAGATGTTAGAAGTTAAGGGTAGGGAGGCACATTATAAAGACAATACATTAACATGTCAACATGTTTATGGACTGTTTCGCACATCTCAGTATGGAAAGAGTGAGGACTAATGCTCTGGGTCTAGGCTTGCTAACTTCCAAAAGTAAAAATTAGGGAAGCAAATTTTACCAGTAGGCCTACCAACAATATATTTATTACTGATGTACAATGAACAATGCACATTGAGATCATTGGCTTTTCTATGCTTGATTGAGACATTTTTGTTGTATTCGGTGCATCTAGCTTTGCCAGAATTGCCTGAAGTTTTTCTTACCCACCCGAAAGACTCCTGCCATTCATCTTGAGAAATGCAGAGATGTTTTTGTGGTTATTTGCTCGAGTTTTTTACTGGCAAAGATGTGGTGTCTTTTTTTGTCTAAATTTCTTGTTGAGGATTATCACTTGTTTTTTCAAAAATACTTTTTACTTTTTATGAGAAAACTAACAAATAAGTAATTAGTTACTTCAAGAAACAGAGTCAAAATTATTCTGTCGCCAAACCAAAGCATATATAATAACTACGAAAGTCGGTAGGCTATATCCTTTCATCTTAGACCCTGTGTGCAGGCCTAGACCTATATGAACTTTGGCAAAGATTCTTTGCACTTGAGTATAAAGATATTCTACTTCAGCTTTTTAGATAGTACCAACACTCTAGCAGAGTGATAAAATAATCAGCATTAAAAACCATAAAAAAGAGTTTTATACCTTCAGTCTTCTCTGTGCCATAGCCTAGGAGACAGAAGGCTCAAAATTGGGACTGTCCCAAGGATGGTTGAAAAGTCTAGTATTGTGTGTCCCACCAAGTGCATGTGATCTTTTGGCTCCTCACTCAAGAGTTTAGATATAATTTAGGACGGGACAGAAGAGGATGAGGAGGGAAGGAAGAGGGTGTGGTGATGGAGTAGAGAAGTACTTGGAGGAAGAAGATAAGGAAACCTTGAAGACATATTGTGTAATTTTAAGTCCTATTCATTGAAGAGAAATGCAGGTAAGAAATGTATGACATGCCAAGGGAGGTCAATAAGCTAACTTAAGGGACGTGTACAAATTTAGCTGAAGTAGGTAAAAAAATTTTCAAATGAAACCACCAAGTTAAGTCCAATATTCATACAGGTGTAGCAGGTGTCTTATCTTATGTGAAGATTAAAGAAGCTTTTTGGACAAAAAATGTCTTTACAATGTCTATCTATGATAGTTTTTCAAGTATTTTAAAAATAGTTACTGAAACAGTGGCAACGTTATAAGCACATTGTTCAGCCCAGTCTTTTGCGAGAGGCATGTCTACAGTAGTTGTACTCCACATCTTATTCCAACTTGTAAGTGAGGGCACATAACACGTTTGTTTACATCTGCACATTCCTAGGCTTTTATTATCAAGAAATCAGTTAGGGGAGAGATGGGCAACAGATTAACCTAACTCTAAGTTGATAATGCCATAAGATAGGTATAAACTTAAAGGAAAAGTAAACTAAAAATTCAGTATCATTTTCTTCATATGGATTGAAAGAAAATGTTTTTAAGAAATGATATTCACTGTTAGAAATGTTTTACACCTTCACATTTAATCACAAAACGAATATGTTTATTGTAACACGGTAGGCGCGTGACGTCACGCTTGATGAATGCTTGACTCAGTCTTGCCCGGTGGAAGACAGTTCACAGCATTCTGTCTACTGTTACAGTTTTTTAGTGAGTATCTGTTCAAACAATGGTTTATTGTTGTGTTGTGGGGTGTACAAACTCATCGTCGAAGAGTGATAACACACTTAAAATATCTTTCCATCGATTTCCCAACAGAGATGTCACCCGAACGTTATAAGCAATGGCTGATAAAAATAAAAAGAGAAAAATTTGTTCCTAGTAAATACAGTATGGTTTGTTCACAACATTTTGAAGAAAATGATACCGAGCTTTCGGTACAGTTACGAAAACAGTTAACTGGAGAAACCCTGCAATCTGTTTAAAAAAGAAGTGCTGTGCCATCACTTCTTTTGCGTATGAAATCTGAAACACCGCCAATGAAGAAAAGAAAATCGTCGTACTTGAGGAAGAAGGAAATGAGAGAGTTATTGCAAGATTCGAACAGTAATCCATCAGTATCCGGGAATGGACAAATCATGAATGTGGAATCTAGTATTTATGACGAAAATTCAGTTTCTAACAGCATAGGCGTTCAGTGTGAACTAGGAAATGAAACTTATGTCAATGTTTGCACAGATTCATAGATTCATTGAATGTTTCTTCTAGAAATTGTGATTTAGATAGCTCTTTTAGCATTTCAGACATTTCTACTAACGCAAAAGATGATTCTGAATCTGAAAGTGACTCTGTTCGTATCTTGAAAAATATTTTGTTTTTGAACTGTATTAGCTCTAAGTATTAAATGATTACGACTGGCAACTAGTGTATCTTTATTTATAATAACGCTATTTATAATAACGCTATCGAATGAGGCATGTTGTGTTATACAGTCTACAACCCCCTTCTGTTCACAAATTACTTCACAGTCCCAACAACACACACATTCGTGGCCCGTTCTCATATGTATACACAACCCACATTTACACCATTCCGTATTTTCTTTTCTTCCTTGCAATTCTTTCAATAATTCCTTGTCATTTTCTTTTCGTGTGATATTAATTTGTGAATACCGAGATTTGTCCTTATAAGGTAACATTGCAGACATCTCTATCAACAACAAACACAAATGAGACTTTGTGGTGTATGTAGAAACACACGCGCGAGCATTACAGCAGCCGTCGTCCTGTCAGTGAGTTAGTCAATCGTGACGTCACAGTAGCTTTTTACTTCACCCGTACAAAGCGTAATATTAGGCGCCCAAAGTTCACGAGATCACCATTCGTTTCGTAATTCAAAGCTCCGTGCGATGAGATTAAAATAAAAAATTGTATTTTTTTAGTTTACCCTACTTTAAGCCGAAACACACATTTTATTAGAAATAGTTCTCCAGCATTAGGTTAAATCACCCAATACTCTGCACAGTCCTATTTACATTTTTAATCTAGATACAGAATCTAATATATAAAATCGAAAGTGTGTATGTGGATATTATTGTTCCCTACACAAATATACATTTCTTGAGCAAATTGCACAAAATTTTGCACACGTGCCCAGTTCAGCCCTTAAAGTAACGTGGTCAACATTAAAATTCAAACAAACCACTCCTTCCTTTGAAAAATTATATAATTTCTGAGAATATTAGGTTATACTGAATTAATCAAAGTGCAATTCAGTTCTCATGACAACAGTGTACTTTTTAAAGTGTTTACATAAGGCTTTCAGAGTTGCAAGTAACTGGGCTTTAACAAATTAGAGAAGCTATCGATATATAATTGGTGTAAATAAATAATGAAGAATGAAATCCATGAAAATAATGCACGATGTGATGCAGTCACATAACTTTCTCTACCCTGGACATAGAGAATATAATTTTCTCACTTTACATTTTGTTGTAGAATAAGAGGTTGTATTGCAGGGACAGGTTAATCCAGTTGTCTCTGCCTGAGTGTGTGCCAACAAGTATATCAGAAGTTGGTAAAAATCCTATCCACATTTAGGCTTTGTATTAGTTGAGAAATATGGATGTTTATCACAAGCCCTAAGCATGTAAAAGGAGATAAAATAGGATGGAACACTTTTAGTCCTATACTCAACTTACTTACTCAATGGCAATAGACAATTCCCAAGCAAGCTAAAGGAATATTATCTATTTTATGAAACCCGAAGGTTCATTGCCATGCTTACCTGAGCTCGCCATTCAACCCTATTCTGTGCTAACTCCATCCCTCAAATCTATCCTAATATTGTCCTCCCACCCATGTCTAGGTCTTCCAAGTGGTCTTTTCCCTTCGGACCTATACAATCTCCTAACATTCCACATTCCAAATATCTATTCCTACCCAGAGATCCGAACCAGGGAAAATTTCACACTGACATGATCCATAAATCAAGTAAGCGTTACTTAACAATATTCTTTACTGTGAGAGGTTGTTAACCTTATGCCAAACCCCCAAGCTCATGTCATCTGTCTGCAACTGATTATTTAATATATATGCAGCTACCCTCCATAGCTGTTTTTTAAATGGTTAAAATTTAGTTATTTTCCTAGAAGAATACAAATTATTACTATGGACACAAAAATCCTTAAATATGTATAATTATTACATCAAGAATAAATAGATACCTTAAAATAAACAATCCAGTAGGAATAGAATCATCCACTTTTCACACTTGGTACTATCCACTGACTAACAAGGTGTGTGACAAGGAACAGAAATGTAGTCAAGAGCACTTGATGGCGCTCGATTGGTCTTGATCGATCGAAGCTCTGTGTGACAGGCCGTTAAGGCATCAGGAATTTCAACAGATGAACAAGCAGTAAGGAAAATTGGCTGAGAAGAAGTTAGGCCTATATTATGTGGAATGCACTGTGAAGCAATATGATCAATAAGTAAAGTTAAATCATAATCAGCATTTGAAAAACTGCCAGTGTTGCAAGGCCTGATTCCCAATTTTCTGAATCCACTAGATGCATTCTGAGCAGTCGCTAATCTCAAATATACAAAAGAAAAGAGTATTGAAATATTGTACTGGCTCACAATCCCACCAACATGATTTCTCTGGTATGTGAAAATAGATGGTTCAAACTATATCTTCAATGGTCTGTACACTGGGCAGTAGCTAGTGCATGGTACAGGGTAAAAATTACAGAAATATCACATCATTATTCTTGGCATACTCCAGGGCTTTTATGTATTTGTGAGAAATATGATTATCCAGAATCAGCAACACACTTTTCTCAGGATTTGGATGGACCTGTTCAATGATGAACATAATCCACTCTAAAAAATATTTCCCTGTTAATCCGTCCATTCTCTGTACAAGAAGCTTGACACCCAGGAGGAGCACCACACACAGTCTCTTTTGCTTTTGCTTTCTCACAAATATGAGGAAAAATGGGATGAAGGAACCAGATGTATTGCAGCAGTAAATGGCAATCACAAGTTGTCCCCTTTCCATACTGGTGATTATGCCCACTTATTTCTTTCCTGTTGTATAAAGAATCTTGGCTGGTCTTTTTGGCAAAGTCTGCACATCGGTTTCGTTCATTTGTACAGATGTGACAGATCTAGTGTAAAAACAAATCTCCTGCAGACAGTTGGAACCCCTGGTAATACATATGTTCCATCAAAGCTATGTTCGTTACAACACACGTACGTGAAATTTTTTTTCCCACTATCAAAACAGTGAAAACTGGCTAATAGCAGACATCTTCATGATCAGTTAAACCTAGCAGTGAACAACATACGAGGGTTGATCCAGAAATAAGGTTCCCATCAATTTTACAATAGACAACATGGTTTATTCTCATAGTAATGTACATCGTTGGAAAGAAGACACTTTGCTTTATTTTTCGACATAATCGCCATCTTTTTCTAAGCTTTTTGTAGACGATGCTCCAATTTTTGTATCCCAATGTCATAGAACTCCGCCGCCAACCCGTTGAGGAAGCGTTTCACCCCGTCTTTGACTTCATCGTCGCTTCGGAAGCGTTGGCCACCCAAGTGTTCCTTTAACTTTGGGAACAAGTGATAATCGCTAGGTGCGAGGTCTGGACTGTACGGTGGATGGGGTATGACAGTCCACCCAAAGTTTGTCAAAAGGTCCTGGTTTGATGGGAGACGTGAGGTCGGGCGTTGTTGTGAAGCAGCATTACACCGGCTGTCAGTCGTCCTCGCTGGCGGTTCTGGATAGCTCACCTGAGTTTCCTTAGTGTTGCACAATAACTGTCTGAGTTGATTATTGTCCCAGGTTCCATGAAATCGAACAGCAGTATCCCCTTACGATCCCAAAACACACTGGCCATGACTTTGCCAGCAGAAGGAGTTTGTTTGAACTTCTTTGCGACTGGTGATCCTGAGTGACGCCGTTGTTTGGACTTTTCTTTCATTTCGGGAGTGAAATGAAACACCCACGTTTCGTCTCCCATAACAATGGAGTCCAACAATCCTTACGGAACGAATCAAGCACTTGGCGGGAGCAACAATGAACACCTTCATCTCGGACGGCTGCTGAGCCAAGGCCGAGCAGCGCAGCAAAGCGCGGCCAGGCAGAATCGAGAGTAGGGGAACAGCTGCGCACAGAGGTGTTGCCGGATTTCGCCTAGCACTTTCCCATGCGGCTGGAGCTCTTTGGGAACCTTATTTCTGGATCAACCCTCGTAGTTCCCAATTTCTAATCTCTCATGCCAAGAAGCAGTGAGGAAATTTGAATTACAGTTTCATAATAAATCTACAATAATGCAGGCAGCAGTGGTTGAAGCAGCCTTTCGCCCCAACTATACTGTCCTGCTTGGGACAGGCTTCCAATATTGCTATCTTTGCAAATGATGGCGGTACTAGAGAATGTAATGTTATAAAGTATTTGGATTTCAGCTGGTGAATTCTATCAACGAATCATCAACAGCTGATCCACTGCGGAAAGGATGTGATAGAGAATTTATTCAGAAAAATCTTAACTGAAGTCTTGAATTCTTCTCTTGTCAGTCCATAAAATAAGCTGACCATAAACTTTATGTAGTCTACCATCTCTTCTTCTTGCTCCTTACTGAACACTGTCCTAAACCACTGTCAAAGCCAGCATGATCATGCAGAAAGCGAAACCTCTGAAAAAGAATCTAACCAGTGATGAGTGGACTGCCCTTCAGGAACTCCGACAGAATGAAGACATCTACGTGTTACCAGCAGATAAGGGTAACGCGACGGTGATTTTAGACAGACAGGATTACAACAACAAAATTAAAGAAATCCTCAATGATGGTACTTATGTGAAGCTGGAAAGAGATCCAACCTGACGAGTGAATGGGAAGATGACTGACTTAATTAAGAGAGCCAACTGTATTCCGGAAGAAGATAAGAAGGGTTTAATCCAATCCAACCCTCAAACGCCACGATTTTATGGACTTCCAAAAGTACACAAAATTGATACTCCATTAAGGCCCATAGTCAGTGCCATCAATTCTCCGACGCATCTCCTGGCTCGTTACCTGGCCGAGAAGCTAAAATGTATTTCTGGCAGTACTCCATATTCTGTCATCAACTCCATGGATTTCATAGAGAAAATCAGAGACATGCAGATTTCTGCCACAGATCTACTGGTCAGTTTTGATGTCACTTCTCTGTTTACTAGTATACCAATAGAAGACGCAGTGGAAATCATACAACAGAGACTCCAACAAGTGGGCATGAGTACTGAATGGGCAAGGCTGACAAAAGAAGTTCTGCAAGAGACCTATTTCAAATTCAGGGACTCCATCTACAGACAGACCAAAGGGGCTCCTATGGGTTCTCCACTCTCCCCGATAGTTGCCAATATATTTATGGAAGCATTTGAAACAAATGTTCTTGAAAATTTCGACCTGAAACTTAAACAGTGGCTAATCACACCGTCTACAGAAAACCAACTCATACAGACAGGTACCTAAATTGGAACTCTCATCACCCACCAGTGACGAAGAGAGGCATCATTAAGACACTGGCTACTAGAGCAGTAAACTTCTGCAAAGCACCATACCAACGGCATGAACTCTTTCATTTGTCTGAGGCCCTGCAGAAAAACGGGTTCCCGAAGGAAACAGTCTTACGAGCTGTAAGAGAAGTGACCAATAAACGAGTGGCCCTTAAAAGGACCGTTCATCCACAGAGAAGCCCAAGACGGCATATCTTCCGTACGTACAAGGAACCACTGACAAGATCAAACGATTGCTAAGTTCACACAGTATAAAGACCATCTTCTACTCAACAAACAGTATTGGCAACTTGATCAGAAAAGAGAAAGACCGCTTGCCACCATTACAAAGACCTGGAGTCTACGCCATCCCCTGCAGCTGCCAACGTGAGTACATTGGAGAGACCAGTCGAACGGTAGGAGAGAGATTAAGAGAGCACATAAGAGCAATGAAGGCTCTCCAAGCAGAGAAGTCGGCGGTAGTTGAACATTCTGAAGACACGAAACATGCCACTGAGTTTGACAAAACTAAGATTCTAGCCACGGTCACATACAGGACTCACAGAAAAATTAGGGAGGCCATAGTGATCATCAAGCATCCGAACAACATTAACCGGGATGAAGGCCTGAAATTATCAAGGATATGGACCCAACATCTGCGTCATGCTGGAAATAATTGTGCCTCAAAAGGACCGTTTTTCCTTCCATGTGTTGGAACCAATCACCACAGATGTGATTGACTGGGAAGGAAATATACACTGC